>JAUCMX010000023.1:8735921-9335921 GCA_033459395.1 Hemibagrus guttatus
GTCCTGTCACATGGGTTTTCTTTGCCAGTGTAAATGATGACATGTCTTATACTTCATGCCTTTACCTGGCTGGAAAAAGCTGACACAGTGGCACTTTTCATTAGCTACAGTGACCTCCCTGCACCATTTTAGTATACACTGATCATCACACTGATTCTGAGCACTGACAGCTGAAGTGTGATTATCTCTTCATCATGGCACCTGTTAGTGGGTGGGATATATTTGGCAGCAAGTGAACATTTTGTCCTCAAAGTTGATGTGTTAGAAGCAGGAAAAATGGTCAAGCATAAAGATTTGAACGAGTTTGACAAGGGCCAAATTGTGATGGCTAGACGACTGGATCAGAGCATCTCCAAAACTGCAGCTCTAGTGGGGTGTTCCTGGTCTGCAGTGGTCAGTATCCAAAAGTGGTCCAAGGAAGGAATGGACGATGGTGAACCAGCAACAGGGTCATGGACGGCCAAGGCTCATTGATGCATGTGTGGAGTGAAGGCTGGCCCGTGTGATCCAATCAAACAGACAAGCTACTGTTGCTCAAATTGCTGAAGTTAATGCTGGTTCTGATAGAAAGGTGTCAGAATACACAGTGCACAGTGACACTGACAGGTGAGGGCTGTTTTGGCAGCAAAAGGGGGAACAACACAATATTAGGTCATAATGTTATGCCTGATTGGTGTATATCCCTTTTAAAACTCTTGGTATTGGTTTGATAGGTTCAGTATTCACACTGAGGCATTCTTACATAATTCACTAAACCTCAAGATTTAACTTACCTTAAATATTTTTAAATTGTTTTGTGGTTCTTCCAATAGGTTCTTGATTGCAATATACATTCTCTGTTTGCTCCTAGAAAAGAAATACACATTAGCACACACAGCTTCCTGTTCTCAAGGTGAATTCTGGATCCTGTTCCACAAATAACCTCACATCAGATTTACGTGTGTGTGAGAGGTTTTAACAAAACCCAGAGATGGGCCTCCTTCTGTTTTATTTCCAATTCACTAGTTGGTCATGAGGTCAATTATTAAGCCACCTATTACAAATCTCTGCAAAAGTGATCCATTTTTTTTTTTTACATGGTCAAATAACAGAAGCCTGCCCAAAGTCCATTCACTGACTTTTTCACTTGTGGAGTGATGGATCACTGAATAAAAGCCAACAATTGAAAAGAATGAGTCAGATGATGCTGGTGTATTTATTTGGATTCAAACCAGGTGCAAATGGTGAGATTAAAATGCTATTAATTTCACACAAAAGCTTCTCGTTTGCAATCAACATTTCCTTAACACACTTGCTCTCCATAGTAACCAACACAGCTGATATATTAACACTACATTTTATATTCATGCAGTGAAATTATTATATACACAGTTCCAACATCCATTTAACATCACCTGGATACAAATGACTTAATAAAAATTTGTTGCATTTTAATAAACACAAATGTTTAAAAAAAAAAAATCATACCTATATATACACACATTTAAAAAATTTTAAAAGGGTTGGATTAGGGGTCCCATTTCATCACACTCTCATTAATTCTCAGATGAATTAAGAATCTTTGCAGGTTCACTAGATGTTTTGTAACACTGTGCCTTCAACCGTATGTCCTGTAAGTCGCTCTGGATAAGAATGTTTGCTAAATGATTAGATGTGAACTACTGAGTCATTATTTCATTGCCTCCACCTTACCTATTGTTTGGCATTTCAGTTATGTTTGTCCAACTGTATTACACGCCTACCTTGCAGATGTACATTATACCTCACCCGTTCCTCACACAGTGCATGTTATCCACAAGGATCTCAAAGTGTGGTTAAAAAAAAAAGGTCCAGAGATCCATGAAGCATGGTGAGGTCTGTAATTTTGTTACAGTGGTGTAAATCACAACCTACCATCATTAAAGATATTATGAATATAAATAATAATTAGAAACTAATGAAAAGAATGTGTTCTAGGGGGAGGAGAAAAAAACTAGGGCTCTAATAAATATTGCAAAATTCAATAATGCCTAATAAAATGTATACTAAAGGGGTCCATGATATTTTATCATCCATTCTACACCCTTCATCAGTGTCAGTTTCTGACCACAGTAACATTCTTGTCTGGACATTTTTGGTTTATGGACTGTTTCAGCAAAAGCTCAGCCAAATGGCTACAGTCGTCACACCTTTATAGCAAGTCAGAGAAGTCTTGAGTTTATAAATCATCATTTAAATTATAACATACTTTTAGTGATAAAACCAACTGTGATTTTATTAAGTTCTAATGCAAGTCTGCAGTGTTGATCATCACTTCTGAAAGCACTCACCCTGAGAAGAGATCCAAGGGACAGTACCTGCTTAGCCTGTTCCACTTCCCATTGGCCAGCTACACAACGAAAACAGAACACTGTGCTGTAATGTATGTGTGGCGATAATAAAGGCTTCATGCCCTTCATGCCCTCTCTAAATCTGACTAATCCAAATTACATTAAGCTCAAGTTACAGTTGCATATCATACAACAAAACCACCTGCCATTAAAATCTTCAGTTAATTAAATATAACCACAAAAATGACAGAACCATCAATTGAACATTACACTGTACATATGTGGATTTAACCCTTTAAGTTAGTCAGATAAGAGCTGCCTGCTGATACAGGAGTTAAAGCAGAAGTAGAGAAACTCGTTCCTATTAGCATAAACTTGCACAGTTGCTTTATACAGTCCCTCACCTTAAAATGCTGATGCATACAAAATCGGCACACTTTTCTCTTGCATTCCTTAGTAACGTGTCTTGAAAAGGGTAGAAATCCACATTTTGGCTGCAAAAAACAAGTTACATTCATGACAACTACCAAAATGTCCATAAAATGACCAAGTACAATTAAGCAAGTAGACCTTAAGCTCTTTGTCCTTAACAGGAAACACATCACTTTGTCATTACATGTCCAAGCACTGCTACAAACTCTCCACTTCATTCTTTAAAATTAGGGCACATTACAAAATATATCAGCTGCTCACAGTGTCACTGCAGTGCTTTCATAGAGTTTCAGCTTTCGATTTGTCTTGCAGTCATTACCTTAATTTCCACACACAGAGGAGGTCGGTGATCTCCAAAGTGGCACGGTGAAAGGTGGGTGAGGTTGGGAAGGCACAGGCCACACCCACTGAAAGTGTCCATCACTTTATCGCACCGCAGTTCTGCATGAGAATGGGAGAAACGAGAAGTTCTCTACACTGCGGAACAAGAATCGTATAAACCCACAGAAAAGTAAACTACATTTAAACAAATATTTCCCATAAGGCAGAGGGTCACGGGGAGTGTCTCAACTTACAACTGGAGCTCATCAATAAAACATGGAAAATTACCGCTGTTTTCTTGGTCATTTGGAAACAGCCATTTAAATAATTATGGGAGGGAGGGAAAAAAAAGTCTATATATAAACATTTGCTTATTGGTCTGAAAACCAGTCACCTTGACATAATCATATATCTAAACACATACATGTGTAGTGCTGAGACTGCTGCTCGTTACTGTATAAATCCTTGAGTAATTTGCACATGCATAATTATTCCATCTGGCTCATGTGAAGCTAGGTGTATGCGTTTCTGTATTTGGTTAGTTTGTTGCACAACTTGCATTGATCTGGATGTTTATTGTAACAATGCTGTACTTTTTGTTTTACTGGAACTGTAGCTTTGTATGCTGATCCCATCTTACACTTAACATAATATTTGTACTCATAACATTTGTTCGCCTTGGTGTCAGAAATGCAATATTTTATTCCCCTTGTGTCAAAAAAAATCTACTCATGTCAGATTTTGATTGTGGACTTCCAGCAGGAACAGTATAGAAACAGACAGAAAAAGACAAGACAAGGCAGTCTTATAGAGACAGACAGATAGATAGATGTGGACAGACAGACCTATAGACGCAAAAACTGGTACAGGCCAGAAATACAGACAGGCAGAAATACACCAAAATTGATCGCATTTGCTCCACTTTCCTTACCTGGGCGTTCTTGCTGGATCTTTAAAGACAGCTTTCGTACAAAGTCCAATGGGAGTTTAACGACTTCCTGTAGACATTCAAAATATGTTTCAGTCCACTCACAAGGTCACACCCTGTGATCAAGCAATCTGAACTATTTTTTTTTTAAACAATTAAACAAACATTACTTACTCCACTGTGCACATATTTCTCCCCCAACAAGGGCTTCATGACATTCCTGCTATAATCAACTATGTTGAGTATGTGTTGGAAAGCTTGTTCCGTTGTCTGTTTGGTGGGGAAAAAAAACGGAATATAAACCACTTCTTCATGTATCTAAAAACATACAAGCTGCTTCACATGATTAACATCCAGCCTGACAGCCACATGATTAAAGGAAGTGCAGGCTATTTAGGACTGATCATTTATTTAACCACAAAATAGTGATGTGATGAGACCATCTTGTACCTGATGTGTGTTTTCGGCATCCTCGGAAGGGTATTTCAAAAGCCGGAGGACTCTGGAATGCTGATGAACCAAAAAAAAAAAAAAAAAACCCACATCTGTTAGTGCACAAACCCAACAGCTGTATTAAAAGACACCAGCATGATGCCTGGTTTAACCAACTTCCTGCCTGAACACACAGATGTGAGCTCCTTTGCCTGGTTTAGAACAGCTTTTAGTCATATTTGTATATTTATCCTAACTTTTTGTACGTTGAAGTGAAGATACAGCATTATGACTCTACACCATAAATAATCTGAATAACTGAAATAACATTTTATTAATCATCATGTTTAGCAAACATACTGTTGTCCTCATACACCTTTTTTTTTTTGCACCACCACACCCAAACTCTACATCTGCGCCCTTCAACTTATTCATGGTGTTACAAACAGCTTTGGTTTGTCTGAAGTTCCTGGTATTTTCCGTCCCCACCAAAGACAAGGCAAGCCAAGAACATCATGCACACTAATAATCTGCTCTATCTAACTTAACTGGAATAAGCTTGTAGATATTGGTCATGTAATATATGATGCTGTTAAAGTGGACACTAGAGACTGGTATCTCTTGTTTTTTCTACGTCTGCATATGTATGCAAATAAAGCCCACAGTGATACAGGTGTACATCATGTTCTGAAAGAAATTGAGATTTCCTGTGGTCTGGTAAGACAAAAGAAAAAAATCCACAGTGAAAAGTCTTAATTTATCAATGTGTGTGTGTGTGTGTGTGTGTGTGTGTATTTATACACTTATCAGTATGAGTATCCCAGTATTTACAATAAACATTTCAATTAACAAGATTTAATTTGGAATAAAATTCTGAGCTTTCTTTTTAGTGTGACACATTGGTCTATTTCCACTTAAGCTAATGGTTTCCTGTGTTACCCACACTACTACCCACCAATCATGAGGTTATCTCTACCTCAGCATCTGAGCTTTAGGCCTTAAATTTGTCCTGTTCTCCCACTTCTTTATCTGTACACTTGACTAAAACAGATCTGAATATAGATTGCAACTTTCATACTGACACCATCGTCAATGCCATCACGCTCGCCTTTCACTAAACAACCGAGCAGGTCCTTTGTGTAACTGTATAATTTCACTGCAATCAGTAAATCAAGACACGACCCGTCTCCCCGATATTCTCCGCTGGACTTGTCATTAATATGAAGTTAGACGTCGCTGTAACTGGTGAACCGGAAACAAAGCTTTCTTTTGTGTTTCACATTTGCACAAATGTTGCCGTTCTTTTCTCCTTTTATACAACGCTGTCACGCCGCTAGAACTAACATCCCCTGTGAGATCAGTACATCACCAACAATGAATCTAATCACAAATATTTCACGAAAAACATATTTAGCTTATTTAAGGCAGAGTTTTCTCTTAAGAGCACGCAAACATGATCAAATTCCTGCCACTATCGGATTTCTCTAATTATTTACACACAAACATGTTCAGTGTTTTGTCCAATTTTTTTTCGTACAAAGATGATCAGAAAAGTTGTTATAAGTTATAAAAAATAACTTATAAAATAGAAACACTTATCAAACAGACTTAAAACAAGTTCAGTACGAAACTGACAGCTAATACCCCAAGCAGGGCAGATACACTGACCAGGCATAACAATATGACCACCTGCCTAATATTGTGTTGGTCCCCCTTTTGCTGCCAAAATACAACAATCCACGATGCACTGTGTATTCTGACACTTTTCTACCAGAACCAGCATTAACTTCTTCAGCAATTTGAGCAACAGTAGCTCGTCTGTTGGATCAGATCACACGGTCCAGCCTTCTCTCCCCACTTGCATCAATGAGCCTTGGCCGCCCATGACCCTGTCACCAGTTCACCACTGTTCCTTCCTTGGACCACTTTTGATATAGACTGACCACTGCAGACCGGGAACACCCCACAAAAGCCGCAGTTTTGGAGATGCTCTGATCCAGTCGTCTAGCCATCACAATTTGGTCCTTGTCAAACTCGCTCAGATCCTCAATCTTGCCCATTTTTCCTGCTTCTAACACATCAACTTTGAGGACAAAATGTTTACTTGCTGCCTAATATATCCCACCCACTAACAGGTGCCATGATGAGGAGATAATCAGTGTTATTCACTTCACCTCTCACTGCTCATAATGTTATGGCTGATCGGTGTATGATTGAGATACTTTACATTTAAACAATTTAAAATGACTGATATCGGTTTCATTGTGATAGTAAAAAGTGGAACAAATCAGAGCAGGAGGATTTAGAGGATCTGCAAAACAGAACAGAGCCAAATTTAGAAATCATCACTTCCTCCATCTCACAAGCATCTGCCTGGACTTCAGTCAAAACTTCTCATATAAATTTTGTTCAGATGTATAAATAAATAAATAATTAAATAAAAAAGACATTCAACTCAAGTTTCTTCATCAAACCCTTGAGTATAAATCGAGCTGGGCCTGATAAACATGGTTTATATCTACATTTAAACAATCTGAAAAGATTTAACACCAAAAAACACTCATGAAACGTGTTGACTGATAAAAACGACCTTTGCTTTGGTGGGACATCAATGTGTTTCTTATCTACTAATGGAGAACACAAGCAAATGGTTTCAACTTATATAAGTAACTAAATCAATTAACAGCTAAATATTTAGCAAGTCAGGGTCACTTTAAAAGCAAAATGTCTAACATCATGTGTGAAGTGGACACAGTGAGAGGAGCGGTCCAGAGAATACTCGATGAGTGTGTGCTAAGCCTGTCGAGCAACTTAGCGCATGACTCTGTAACGTAGATTTAGCTACTTAGCAAGGATTAAACCCTGCAAACTCAGTTAGTTTTAAACTAAAGAAAGGTTTTAAATGACTATTAGTTTAACATTTCAGTCAGCTCTGTTCATCCAAACGCTTGCTTCGGATAAACCGTTCTCTTTGTTTTTGTTCCACTTAAAGCATGTTTGCTAATTAGCCCGGCTAGCCCAGTCTCTGCCTGTCACAATTACCTGGATGTGAGAAACAACAAGGCTCTTGTTCCCTTCCCCGTGGTATTTCCAGTCGTTTTCGTCCATTTTGTCTAGTTCCATAACACGGCGGTGTTTGTACGCGGTGTTCTGAGTTGTTACGACGATAAAAAATAATAAAAAACCTTACACTAACAGCTGATTAGGCCACGCGCAAACTTGTGTGGAGACGCCAGGCGACGCCGGACTCCTCTCATACACACTGAGGGGGGAGAGAGAGAGAGAGAGAGCGCTCCCCCACGCGTCATCAAGGACAGGCGCTCCGCTCACTCCTATTGGCTACGGAATTCAGACGAGCGTTATGATTGGTTGTTCACTTCTGGTTAAAAAAAACAAAGGACCAATGAGACTGTGGTCTGAACGCTTGACGTAAACTAAATTTTACGTAACTTGTTTAGTTTAGCCAGTGTTTCAGGACCGTATTAAATATGATATTTTGAATTTAAGATTTTTTTTTTTTTGTAGAATTTCTCAAAATAATTAGCAATAACCCGATATTACTTTAGTTCATATGAAATCAAGAGAAAATACATTAACCACTTTACATCCATACACTATATTGCCAAACGTTTTGGGACACCCCTCCAAAATTCGGGTGTTTTCAGGGCTTGGGCTTGGCATGTTTCAGCATACCAAGACATTTTGGATAATTTCATACTCCCAACTTTATGGGAACCATTTGGGGATGTCCCCTTCCTGTTCCAACATGACTGCACACCAGTGCACAAAGCAAGGTCCATAAAGACATGGATGAGAGAGGATGAATTAGAGCAGAGACTGGGAGCCAGACCTTCTCGTCCAACATCAGTGCCTGACCTCACAAATGCACTTCTAGTGGAATGGTCAAAAATTCCCATAAACTCACTCATTATCCTATGGAAAGCCTTCCCAGAAGAGTTGAGGCTGTTATAGCTGCGGGCCAACTCCATATTGCATTCATGTACATGTAAACACAGACGTCCCAGTTTTGGCCTGGCTTGCAGTCTCCACTCTAATTCATCCCAAAGGTGTTCTATCAGGTTGAGGTCAGGACTCTATGCAGGCCAGTCAAGTTCCTCCACACCAAACTCACTCATCCATGTCTTTATGGACCTTGCTTTGTGTATTGGTGTGCAGTCATGTTGGAACAGGTAGGGACCATCCCCAAACTGTTCCTGGTCAGGGTCTCAACGGATCACTGGATCTCAGGAACACAGAGTAACACAGAAATTAACAGTGGATGGACACCAGTCTATTGCAGGACACCCTGCACACACACATTCATACCTGGGGACAATTTAGAGTAGCCACAAGGCTGTCATGTGTTTGAATGTAATACGATGCAACAAATCAGTATACAGATGAAAGTTTACTGTGTTTTAAGTGCAAGTTGTTGTATGGAGTTTAATGTGGTTTATGAATGTTTTCTCTATGACATGCTCAGCACATTTATTTTGGGATTACAGTCACTTTATTTAAATATCTGTTCCCAAAATTGCAATATCTTCACCCCTGCCCTGTGAAAATTGTTGGTGATGCCATTGTTCTGGGTTTTTCTTCACAGCTCTCACAACGTTTCTGTCATGAACTGCTGTTGTTTTCCTTGGCTGACCTGTCTGGTTGTTAGCACACCAAAGTAAACATTTGTTGTATTGACTATGCTTTTACTTTTCTCAGCTTCAAAATGGACTGCTTTGGATCTTTATGTTGGTTTATTAATTTTAACAATAAATGCAGTCTTCAAAATTGAAACTCAGGGATCAAATCTAAACATTCAGAGCTATTAATTATTTAAAGAAACAGCACAAAACACTGGTCAGTCACATGTTCCAATATTTTTGATCACTTGAAAATGGTTGAGTTCAAAAAAAGGTTGCCATGTTCTAAATTATTTCTGATTTATCCATTCAAATCTATCTTTTGATCTCAAACCTAAATGTCTCCAAAAAAAGGGATTGGCCTTGCTGTTCCAACTCTTTCAGAGGAATCTGTACATTATATTGTGATCATTAACTTTCATATAACTACATTTTTGTATCTTGTGAAGTTCAGTAACATGTAGTGTCATGATGTATAGCAGACATTTGACCGTATTCATGTTTTAATGAACTGCTGAACATTAAGACTACAGACTACATCTGAGTATTTAGGTGGCTGATCTTTCAAACAGCAGCAACACTGACCTGCCCTGGTATTAGAGGCTTAGTCTGATGTCTCCTGACCCTTTCCACTGGTGGATGTAGTAGAGGTGAAAAATTGTGTATAGCAATAAATGGGCTACGGTTTCATCAACAATGTTCACTTACAGTATATGGAATATATTATATACAATACATATACAATATAAAAAAAAAAAACACAGTGAAAAACATTGAAGCATCATCTTTAATTAAAATGTATAAAACAAATGTACACATTTTTACAGTTGTTAAAATGCAATCCAAGCATTGAATCAAAATATATCCAAATTCATCAGTCAGTAAGAGTCATCATTAAAAAAAATGTAGAACATATGCCAGCCGTGCAGAGGCATTAACTGGAGACAGTCATCACAGTAAAGGATTTGGACGGGCTCGAGTGACTGATTCGCAGTTTCTCTTTGCAGCTGTCCACAGAGTTCAGATGAGTCTCCTGAGGCGGTGTGGACTCGTACAGTACACATATGGACCCATCCTCCCCTATACGATAGGACACTTCGTAGGGGTCAACCCACATTGTAAGCTCGCTGGGTAAGAGGGAGAACAGCTTCTCCCTGCTGAGGCCGACAGTGTAAGCAGCTTTCCCTACTAGCGGGTCCATCCTGTGATTGATCCGAATACAGCGATATCCCGAACCTCTAAACGGCGCATCAGGGAACCAGTGGTGCTCATAATGCTCTAAAAACAAAAATAAAAACACGTTTAAAAACTCAGACTGTTTTAAGAATAGATTTGTTGTTATTTGCTGATCCAAATAAAATCATGGCTATTGTTGATGAACATTGTAGCAGAGTGTAGACTTTATGATTTTAATGTAAAAAATTCAACACTGTCTCAACTAGCACTAAATCAGTCACCAGTCTTTTTTTTTAGTCTGCAACATAAAAATCAGACTAGACAGTGTAAATATTATATTTATATATATATATATATATATATATATATATATATATATATATATATATATATATATAAATAAAAATCAGTGACTTTAAAGTCTCCTTTTATAAGTAGTTGATAAAATCACTAAAATCATTCTACAGGCATTGTTCATCTGAGATTGAAAGATTTTATTCTTCAAAGAAAATAAGAAAGTAAACTAGTTAAAGTGGATTGAACAAAGATAAATATTTTGGTCATGTGTGTGTAAATGTCATGTTTAATCTCACCTCCCAAAGCCACCTCCAGAGAATGGCTGAAGTCTTGGAGTTGTTCTTCAGAGAGAAGTCCTGTTCCTCTCAACAATGTGGTGATAAAGTTCACAGCTGTGGCCACCTCGGCTTTCATTTTTATTTTCATAAGCTGTAAAAATATCACAATACATTTTGCTTTCTAAGGCACAGTTTATGTTGAAAAAACATTCTACATTAAGCTCATGTAGAAGTTAGCTTGGAGTCGCTTGACCTGAGTAGTAGCAGCAGCTTGGCACTTTTCCTTTGTTCAGAACACAAAGATAAAATGACTATTAAACACAACTCACCTACTCCAGACTGGTCGAAACTAATGTACATAGACTTTCTGCCTCTTTTCTAATTGCAATCTGAACATTACATCTAATCCAACTTTCAAATTAATTCGACTTTCTTTCGACCAAACTTCACTTCACTTCACTTCCACAGCACTGACCAAAATAGGCTCAACAGCGCGCCGTATCCCAAATAGCTCCACAATTGCTCTATAAGAGCGCTACGTATGGAACGAAATAAAGAAGCTTCCGTGCCCTACGCAGTGCACTTCGTGTCTATTTGGTATTCGGCCTTCGCAGTTGTAGACGTTGCGGAATGTCAGGTAGTAAACATTCTCGAGCGTCATACAAGTAGCTTGTCCAATCGTATGTCACGTCTGGGGCTACGTCATACGTAGAGCGAGTGCGCGTCTGTTGACTACTCTTTCTTCCAGATTAAGGATAATAACTTCTTTTTTTTTTAATGTTATACTCGGGCACATATTTTCTAAGTAATCCATAAAACACTGTAGTGTCAGGGATTGATTATGAGACAGTGGGCCCCTGGCATGGACACACACAAGGCCCCTATACTGCATAGCAACAATAACAGATTCACAGTGTGGGTGTGGCCAAAGTTTCCATTGAAAATGTGCATTTCAGTCGAAATTCATTCATCAGCTTTGTTAGCAGAGTTCTACTGAGGCTGCAGAAAGTGACATGAGTGGATGTTCGAAATGCTTGATGATGTAAAAGCTGTTGTGAAAATACACTATATTGCCAAAAATTTTGACACATCTGCCTTTACATGCACTTTAATGACATCCCATTCTTAATCCGTATGGTTTAGTATTGAGCTGGCCCACCCTTTGCAGCTATAACAGCTTCAAATCTTCAGGGAAGGCTTTCTACAAGGTTTAGGAGTGTGTTTATAGGAATTTTGACCAGTCCTCTAGAAGCGCATTTGTGAAGTCAGATGCTGATGTTGGACGAGAAGGTCTGGCTCACAGTCTCAGCTCTATCGGGTTGAGGTCAGGACTCAAAACCAGACAGAAAAGTGTGATTGGTCACTCCATAGAACACGTCTCCATTGCTCTAGAGTCGAGTGGCGGCATTCTTTAAGCCACTGCATCCGACACCTTGCATTGCACTTGGTGATGTAAGGCTTGGATGCAGCTGCTGGGCCATGAAAACCTATTCTATGAAGCTCTCTACGCACTATTCTTGAGCTAATCTGAATGCCACATGACGTTTAGAGGTCTACTGACTCTGCAGAAAGTTAGTGACTTCTGTGCACTGTGTGCCTCAGCATGCGCTGACCCCTCTCTGTGATTTTATGTGGCCTGCCACTTCGTGGCTGAGTTGCTGTTGTTCCCAATTGCTTCCACCTTCTTATAATACCACTAACAGTTGACCGTGGTCCGTGGCCAAATTCTGAGCTTGTTTCAATACTTTATTGCTTCGCTAACAACAACAAGTAGTGCAAATAGAGATGTCATTTATGTTATGTCCATCACTGTTAAAGTATCTCACCACTGAATAGGAAAGGAAAAATCTTTCTGATGGTACAGATATGAATAGCTAGCCTCCATTAAGCCTATTAGGTATTGTATTTTGTTATTTATTGTACATCTGTTTGCAATGCTTAATGCTTATTGTTAAGGGAGCAACAAAGTGAGAAAAGGTCATACCCCATGGAAAAAGGATCGTATTTTGACAGCTATTACATCATTCCAAACACAAGCATTTCAAACATCCAGTAGCTTCACCTTTGACAGCATCAGAAGTGTTTTTTTGTCCAAAACTTCCTGTTTATCTTGACACTGTGTGCTACACTTTAGGAAATGCAAGTATACAGCTAATACAGGAACCATTCTGTTTCTCTGGGCACTTTGTGGGCTAGTCTAAAGTTTAACTTAACTTTACTATTTCTAAAATTGGATGTGGTTGTTAGTAGGTTAGTGATTAAGATGTTAGACTCCTGATCAGAAGGTTGTGAGTTCAAATCCCAGGTCCACCAAACTACCACACTAAGCCGTTGAGCAAGGCGTTTTAACCCTCAATTGCTCAGTTGTATATATATGTATAAAAAGTGGAATAAATTCTAAGTCGATCTGGATAAGAGTGTCAAGTGCCAAATGCTAGGAGTGTAAATGTTCATTCATTCATTCATTGTCTACTGCTTATCCGATCTACTCTCGGGTCACGGGGAGCCTGTGCCTATCTCAGGCGTCATTGGGCATCAAGGCAGGATACACCCTGGACGGAGTGCCAACCCATCGCAGGGCACACACACACTCTCATTCATTCACGCAATCACACACTACAGACAATTTAGAGATGCCAATCAACCTACAATGCATGTCTTTGGACCAGGGAGGAAACCAGAGTACCCGGAGAAAACCCCCGAGGCACGGGGAGAACATGCAAACTCCACACACACAGCGGAGGCGGGAATCGAACCCCCAACCCTGGAGGTGTGAGGCAAACGTGCTAACCACCAAGCCGAGCTTAAATGTGAGATTCTTATTTAAGTACTCTGTAGAAACTCCTTTCTTGCCAGCTCAAATGAATCTCTAGACACTGTCATGTGTGAAAATCCCAAGAAATCAGCAGTTTCTGAAATACTCAAACCAGCTGATCATCCATTCCATGATCAATCACAGAGCTCACAATTCTGTTGTGAACATTAGCTGAA
This sequence comes from Hemibagrus guttatus, assembly GCA_033459395.1. Classification (NCBI taxonomy): domain Eukaryota; kingdom Metazoa; phylum Chordata; class Actinopteri; order Siluriformes; family Bagridae; genus Hemibagrus; species Hemibagrus guttatus. The sequence continues at coordinate 8,749,723 of JAUCMX010000023.1, forward strand.
GCTGTATCTGTGTGATTTATGTATTGTGCTGCTGCAAAATTCCAACAGTAAAGAAGAGCTCACTTCATTTCTCCCATAGCAACATCGATCAATGCAAGCAGTGATAGCATTAATGTTGTGCATCTGTTTTCACTGGAAAAGAGAAGTCAGAGCACTTCTCTGTCTCTAAATACCTGTTTGATCAGGAAGACACCTGGACACATTGAGAGTAATAACCAACTTCCTTCCTCTCAGAAACCAGAAAAAACAGAACACAGCTAAGCTGTTTTGTGAATTGAAAGTCAAACTTCCTGTTCTATAATCTCTACACCAATCAATAATGCATGGTATTAAAAAAATGATTTAAAAAAAACGTTTTAAACACTAGATGTGTATCAAAATATTATTTTAGAATGTGTATGATGAGGCTGCATAATGAATGTTGCTATGAAGAATGAGAAAGAATTTACATATGCATAATTTGACTAGGCCTATATTTATCACTGCCACAAACTTCTATATAAAAAGCGGTTCAGAATAACATTTGCATTTTACAGCAAACTCTTGAGAATTCACAAAGGGATATGCTTTAAATAAAGTCCAAAATAGCATTAGGAAACATTCAATTCAATTCAATTCAATTTTATTTGTATAGCGCTTTTAACAAAGAGAATTGTCTCAGCTTTACAGAACATAGGAAACAATAAACATACAAACAAACAGTCCTAGATGTTAAACAAAATTTTCCCTAGTGAGCAAGCCTGAGGTGACTCAGGCGACTGTGGCAAGGAAAAACTCCCTCAGATGGTATTAGGAAGAAACCTTGAGAGGAACCAGACTCAAAAGGGAACCCATCCTCATCTGGGTGACACCGGAGAGTGTGATATGAACAATGTCCTTTCTGCATTAGTTGTGTGATGCAGATACAGCATGTGTTATGTGTAAAATGTCCACATAGGGTTGGCAGTGCTGCTTTGATTACTCCAGTCCTCAGAAAGCAGAACCCAGCTGGAGCTGGTCCATCTCTGGATGCCACCGGAGCTGGCACAATCTCTGTGTGACTCGGGGGTGGGTAGAAGAAGGGAAACAAATGGAAAGGAATTAGCGTAGCTGCTATTCATAATATTAGCAGGCACTAGATGATGATGTGCATTTAATCAGATGTATTGGAGCACAAAGTTATGGGATGTATTAGGTGTATGCCTGGCTAAAGAGATATGTCTTTAGTCTACGTTTGAACTGGGAGACTGTGTCTGAGCCCCAAACACTGTCAGGAAGACTGTTCCAAAGTTTAGGAGCTAAATATGAAAAAGCTCTACCCCCTTTTGTATACTTTTGTAAACATGTCTACAGCAGTCTTTATCTGTCATGATGAGGCTCTGATAACAATGTAAATAATGTGGTGGCACTGGCAATATATTTAGCATTTTTATTTAGATATATATATATCTTTTTAATGCTAATATCTTTTTTTTTTTATCTGAAAGAAACTGAACAATATTGAATGCATTAGAAGTTGGATGTGTTCTTGTTTGTATTCACCTAAACATTATCTGGACCACCATCAGCAGGATATTTCATTGTGCAGTCGTAAAACAACACAGACTGTTTACACTGAGAAGAGCAGAAAGCAGATAAGATAACATCTGTGCTATTACACCCATTTGTTATTGCTTTATTGTCTACTGCTTTTGTCTACATTCACTTTCACTCCCTTGAACTGTTCAATATTTTGTACAATAAGAAGCTGGAACTGAAATGGACTTAATTGGGATTTTTTACCATTTGATTTACACAATATAATATCTAAAGGTGAAAATATTTTCTATGGAGAAATTTAGTAAAAAGAAAATAGCAAAAATGTGTTGGTTGCACATATTCAAGTGTTACCAGATTTTTAAATAAAACCCCACATACTTTGTTTTGATCTTTGCTCCTTGGTCTTCATGGTGCAGTTAGTATATTCTCTAACAAACTTTGGGTTCCTTCAAAAAACTGGTGCATTTCTGTAATGACACTGTTATTGCACACTGCTAAAGTACTTTTAATTATACTATAGTACTATAACATGTAATTGCCACAGTGCTACCTTTTATAATTTGTAATTAAATCATGTATCTTAATTTTATTTTTATTCACAAAACAATTAATTAATAAAAAGCTAATAAATTAATAAATGTCTATAGAGACCTGACCATCACACCCATATGTACTTGCTGAAAATCCCATTCCAGATTTAGTCACCTTTTGGTGTACTAATAACCTCCACTCTTCTGACAAGGATTTCCATGGCATTTTGTGTGCAGGACACTTGAGGTCTTCCCCACCAGGCTGGGCATACCACGTATCAATGGACCCTGTTTAGTAAACAGAGGTATTGTTATGCTGGAACAGGTTTGAGCTTCTTGCTCTGAATGGAAATTGTAATGCTACAGCAAACAAAGACATCCTATACAACTGTGTGTGTGTGTGTCTAACAGTTTGAGGAAGACCAACATAACCACTATATTGCCAAAGGTTTTGGGACACCCCTCCAAATCATTGCATTCAGGTGTTCCAATCACTTCCATGGCCACAGGTGTGTAAAATCAAGCACCTAGGCAGGCAGACTGCTTCTACAAACATTTGTGAAAGGATGGGTCACTCTCAAGAGCTCAGTGAATTCAAGAGTGGTACCGTGATAGGTTGTCACCTGTGAAATAAGTCCATTTGTGAAATTTCCTCACTACTAAATATTCCACAGTCAACTGTTAGTGGTATTATAAGAAAGTGGAAGCAATTGGGAACAACAGCAACTCAGCCACGAAGTGGTAGGCCACGTAAAATCACAGAGAGGGGTCAGCACATGCTGAGGTGCACAGTGCGGAGAAGTCGCCAACTTTCTTCAGAGTCAATAGCTACAGACCTCTAAACTTTGTGTGGCTTCAGATTAGCTCAAGAACAGTGCGTAGAGAGTCTAATGGAATGGGTTTTCATGGCCGAGGAGCCACATCCAAGCCTTATCACTTGGAGTGCAAAGTGCCAGATGAAGCGGTGTAAAGCACACCACCACTGGACTCTAGAGCAGTGGAGACATGTTCTCTGGAGTGTCCATTCACGCTTCTTTGCCTGGAAATCTGATGGACGAGTCTGGGTTTGGCGGTTGCCAGGAGAACGGTACTTGCCTGACTGCACTGTGCCAAGTGTAAAGTTTAGTGGAGGGGGGATTATGGTGTGGGGTTGTTTTTCAGGGGTTGGGCTTGGCCCCTTCCAATGAAAGGAACTCTTAACACTTCAGCATACCAATACATTTTGGACAATTTCATGCTCCCAACTTTGTGGGAACAGTTTGGGGATGACCCCTTCCTGTTCCAACATGACTGCACACCAGTGCACAAAGCAAGGCCCATAAAGACATGGTGTGGAGGAACTGCAAAGAGTCCTGACCTCAACCTGATAGAACAACCTGATAGAGCAGAGACTGTGAGCCAGACCTTCTCGCCTAACATCAGTGCCTGACCTCACAAATGCGCTTCTAGAGGAATGGTCAAAAATTCCCATAAATACACTCCTAAACCTTGTGGAAAGCCTTCCCAGAAGAGTTGAAGCTGTTATAGCTGCAAAGGGTGGGCCAACCCCATATTAAACCATACGGATTAAGAATGGGATGTCATTAAAGTTCATGTACATGTAAATATAGTGTATAGGTGTCCACGTGCTATACTTTGACCTTTTTGCTTTGTTATGTTTGTGTGAAATATAACAATATAATAAAATAAAGTTTACAATGTTGATAATAAGAATATTCCCATTCTTGGTGTATCCGGAGCAAAAAAAGAAGAAGAAGAAAAAAAAAAGCCAATCTTTAAAATTCAACACATAGTCCTGTTTATTTTTACGCGCGTCATAGTAAAGGTGTGTAAATGTCCACTCTGAGTTACCGTAGCACGTGATAAAACTGTAGCCCAATTAGAAAGCTCTGTTATTTGACGTCACCGCTGCCTTTAGAGTGCTGACCAATCAGCGGTGTTTATACTCAGCGGTTTATTCATGCTTCAACAAGCGACTTTCTGTTCAATTAGTCTTCATTAAAGGAGCGTTGTTTCTGACGGAAGGGTGATGTGATAATTATAACAACATGTTGAGGAGTTTATTGTGGTTTTCTGACATGTCTGAACAACAGACTAGCAAAGACAATATATCAGTGGGATAGATAACGTTATCTTTTAATTTAGCTAGTCAGTTAGCCAGTGGTTCAGGACAGGCGGTGATAAGTGATGCACTCTGCGAGGGCGTGATTGCCATAATTTATATTTATTATTATTTTTAATTATTATTTTCTGACATATCTGTACCCCCTGCTTAAGTCTGGTGAGTTAATAATAGTTCACTGTTTATCACATAATACAGTGCATCGTACCCTGTCTTTATCTTGTACCCTACATAGTGCACTTCGTGTACACAGTTTGGGATCCGGCCTCTTAGTGCTTCGATTTGCCGCATAATTCCTCCATTAAAGGGAAATTCCACCCTGAAGCACAATAATGTATTTACGTTGGAATATTTCTGCTGTGTTTAATGATTCTGGTCCGAATTTGTTGTTTGTTGCTGTATTTTTCGTTATTCTTGTGAGGTAAGAGGTTGTGTGCCATGCTGACGTCACAAGGGTACATTGCTATTAAAACTATACAATACTTATTAAACACATACTTTCGCACCATTTTAGAATACAAATAGAATTCTAATTCCTCAAAAGCCTGAGCCATCATGTCATATCCTCCAAGTAAGCGGCACAGAAGATCACAGAATGAAGGTCCAGCTGGGATAGATGCCTTTGGGGACGACGAAGACTTTACACAGGACGACTTGGAGGAAATTGACATCATTGCATCACAGGCAATCACAAGAGATGCTCAAGCAACAAGCAGCAAGAGAAGCTTTGCATCCATTGCATCTGATTTGTATCCAGAGCAGAACAAAGCACCTGTAAGAGAAGGCAGGAAAACCTTTGCCATTGGAAACAGCCATCCTAGCAGCAGCATCTCTAACAACATGGAAGCTAAAAGAAATGACTCTTCTGGTTAGTATGTGCATTATGTACACTTCACATGGAAAAAAAAAATTGTGATAGTTTGTTGGAGATAGAATTGATGCTTGTCTGCAACAGGGGTGGAAAATATACAGGAAAAAAAGGGTACTTGAATTAGAGAATAGCCGTTGTCTTACATTTTACATACACTATATGGCCAAAAGTTTTGGGACACCGCTCCAAATCATTGATTTCCGATGCTGTTTTTCAGGACTTGGGCTTGGCCCCTTAGTTCCAGTGAAAGGAACTCTTAATGCTTCAGCATACCAAGACATATTGGACAATTTCATGCTCCCAACATTGTGGGAACAGTTTGGGGATGACTCCTTCCTGTTCCAACATGACTGCACACCAGAGCACAAAGCAAGGTCCATAAAGACATGGATGAGTGAGTTTGGTGTGGATGAACCTGACTGGCCTGCACACAGTCCTGACCTCAACCCGATAGAACACCTTTGGGATGAATTAGAGTGGAGACTGCGAGCCAGACCTTCTCGTCCAGCATCAGTGCCTGACCTCACAAATGCGCTTCTAGTGGAATGGTCAAAAATTCCCATAAACACACTCCTAAACATTGTGGAAAGCCTTCCCAGAAGAGTTGAAGCTGTTATGGCTGCAAAGGGCGGGCCAACTCCATATTACATTCACGTGCATGTAAGGGCAGACGTCCCAGTTTTGATCTGGCTCACAGTCTCTGCTCTAATTCATCCAAAAGGTGTTCTATCAGGTTGAGGTCAGGACTCTGTGCAGTTCCTCCACACCATGTGCAGGTCAGCCAAGTTCCTCCACACCAAACTCACTCATCTATGTCTTTATGGACCTTGCTTTGTGCACTGGTGTGCAGTCATGTTGGAACAGGAAATGACCATCCCCAAACTGTTCCCACAAAGTTGGGAGCATGAAATTGTCCAAAAGTGGAAGTAGTTCATCAATTTGTTGTTGGGGGAAGTGTCAGCTTTAATACCACTTCATGTGACTTTTGTATGACATCAGACCAAATCCAGTAATGTTCTCTATTTTTCCATGAAGTTAGGCGTTAATACAAGAAGCGAAAGTGAATAACGGAAGAGTTGCACAAAGATGATTGTGGCATCTATGCAGTTTGGTTTTCTTTCAAATATAATTAATAAATAAAGTTAAAATGAATCGAACAATAATTTTAGTTGGACAGAAATACTTTGGTCATCTTTGAGACTTATTAGTACTAACAGTTGTTGAGTTTAAGTATTAATTTCCAGTTATATGCATGTACAGAGAACATATCTGTTAAATTATTCTCAAGTATAGTAACAATGTAGTATAATAATAATAATAATAATAATTATTATTATTATTTTATTATTATATTATAATGACCATTTTACATTACTTACTAAGACAAATGTGTTAATTTTAACATAGGAAATAATAATATTTATAATAATAATAATATTCTATGTTAGATCAACACATTTGTCTTCAGTAGTCAGTAATGTAAATGTAAAATGGTCATAATGAGAATAATACATTATAATGAACTTTTTTGGTAAGTAAAATAAAAATATTTAATTTCTTCCCCATTTAATAATTGTATTTTTCTACAATAATAATAATAATAATAATAATAATAATAATAATAATAATAATAATAATATTTCCAACAAGTCTAAAACTATCACATCCAATCCAGGACAGATATCAACAGTATCAACCTGGGCTGATATTCTGGATCTGTCCTATTGGAAATACTATTAAGTCTCGCTCTCGATCACTCTGTGTGGAGTTTACATGTTCTCCCCATGCTTGGTGGGTTTCCTCCGGGTGCTCCAGTTTCCTCCCACAGTCCAAAGACATGTTTCTAGGCTGATTGGAGTCTCCAAATTGCCCGTAGTGTGTGATTGCGTGAGTGAATGAGTGTGTATGTGTGTGTGCTCTGCGATGGGTTGGCACTCCGTCCAGGGTGTATCCTGCCTTGATGCCCGATGACACCTGAGATAGGCACAGGCTCACCGTGACCCCGTAATGAATGAAAAATGAATCTTTGTTTCTGACTTTGAAGGAAACAGCCAAGACAGAGATGAAGTGTACTACAGCCGCCTGGAAGCACAGCAAGCAGAGTTAAAGAGAAAGGTGTGTATATGATTTAATTTTATATAGAGATCATGCCTAGTGCTGCATCAGTCAGCATTATATTTATATAATTTATAATAGATTAATCTATAATCTTTTGATTTCATTACACCACTCTGTGTTTTTGGGTAAGAGCTTATTGTCAAATGCAGAAAGTAATCAGTGCAGATCTTTTAATGTTGCTGTAGCTCTCTTGGCAGCCTCCCTGGTATGTTTTTGTCTTGTCCTTTTATAAATTTTAGCGGGACGTCCTGTTCTTGATGATGCCACGGTAGTGCTCCATTTTCTCTCCATGTTGTAGGCCTGTACAGTGTTCCATGGCACATTTAATATTTTGCAAATTCTTTTCTACCCCTCTCCTGATTGATATTTCACCAAGTGTGATAGCATGCATGCTTTGTTAGCTGTTTGAGGACCATGGCTTCAGTGGTCATATAAAACCAAGAACATGTGAGGAAAATCCTACAGAAGCAGCTGATCTTTATTTGGGTTTAATCATGATTATTGAATTGATGACCGCTGCATGATTAACTTTAGAACATGAGGTTGAATGTCATTGTTTCATTCTGAACATAGTTCACAGTTTATAGTAAAGCCTTAAAAAAATTTTCTGATTGTTTTTTTCACATTGAGGGTGGAAATATTTTGGACATTCTGATGATTTATCTTGGTTTCATTATTTGTTTCACATTTAACAAGGGTGTGTAGACATTTTATATAAATTGTCTGCACATATCAAATTTTATTATTATTATTATTATTATCCAAACATCAGTTATACGTTCATACCTATGGTTATATCTCCTATTCAAGTCTGATACATGCATAGGTTGATACCAAGGATGTGAAAGTGATTCAGCTTTAAGATGGCTGCTATCTGGCTGCTATCTTTCATAGACGTATTTATCATAGTCAGAAGCCTTCGGGGGGAAAAAATACCAACCTCAATGCATTTGTGTCAACCTTTATCAGGATTTGATCAAACACTATGCTAAACTGGTGGCTTAAATTCCATCAGGACAATGAACACGTTGCTGAAATGTTTGTGTGTTGTATGCAGCTGAAGGAGGTAGAGGAGCAGATCCTGATGAAGAATGGTGAAATCCGGGTTCTGCGAGACTCTCTCAGACTGGTCAATCAGGAAAAGGAGCAGCAGAGGCAGGCTCATCTCGAGCTGGAGAGAGACAGAGCTCATATCCAAAGTCAAAAAGAGAAGGAGCTTTCGAAGAAGGTCTGTTCTCTGTACTGAACCTCGAATTGAGCCACACATGCTTTTGGAAATAAAATGATTATGTATTAGTAATGTAGAGAGTCTGGGGATTTATTTCGATATAAATGCACTAATTCTACACCACTTTTTTTAGAATTTCAAATCAAAATCTTTAATATTCACTGTCTTATCATTAGCAGCCGTTGTGCAGGGGTCTCACTCATTTTTTCCCCTACGTTTTAAGGTGGGAATTAAAAATACATGTTAATACAAATTTCCTGACAGAATTATAAGGGTCTATGTGGATTACTCACAAATGGGATATAAAACTTTATAATGCTACGGTCATCATTCGTTTAAATAAAACTATTCTGTGGTAGCCTAATAGAGGATAAAATAATTCTAATCTTGTTTGAATAATAATCAAAATAATTTACATTTATGGCATTTGGCATACACTCTTATCCAGACTGACTTACATTTATCGTATTTATACAACTGAGCAATTAGGGCATTGGTGGCTCAGTGGTAGGTTTCTCGGCTACCATGCAGAAGGTTAAATTCCCGGCCACTGGATGCAGTGCCCGGAAAAATGGGAGGGTTGTGTCAGGAAGGGCATCCGGCGTAAAACCTGTGCCAAGTTGTTGTGCGGACCAGTTGGTCCGCTGTGGCGACCACGAACAGGGAGCAACTTCATACAACTGAGCAATTAAGGGTTGAGGCCTTGCTCGGGGACCCAATGGTGGCAGCTTGATGGTCCTGGGATTGAGCTTACAACCTTCGGGGCAGTAGTCCAACGCCTTAACCATTGAGCTTCCACTTCACCCTAATTTAAAAAAAAAACTCCAAAGATTTGTAATGTCATGTTGGTCAGCCTCATGTTCAAAACAAACTGTGTTCAGAGGTTTAAGACTGGTACAGCTTCAGTAAAGATTGGTCTACTTTTAAACTGTAAACTACTCTTTAACATTGTGATGGCCTTCTTCCCCAAAAAGAAGCCATGTTTATGGTTTTATGCACTTTTGTTATTTTCTTATCCAGGTGGAGTCTTTAAAATCAGAGTTGCACTTTAAGGAAGCTGAGATGAATGAAATGAAGATTAAACTGCAGAGCTCTGAGCGTGGTGTGAAGGTAGTTGGCACGCCTATAAGAAACAGGTAACTGCAACAGTCTTTGAATTCTCCAGATTTGTTTTTCAAAAGGAGGCACACTGAGCAGAGCACAAATTCTCTCTGTATGTAGTGTGAACTCTTCTGGAAGCCGTGCATTTGTGACTAAGGAGTCGTTCTCAGCCGAGCTGCCTGTAAAACCGTCAGCTGCTAAAGGCCAGCATACGGAGGGTATGATCTGTTTCAAATCAAATCATAGATACATGGTGTATACTCGTCTTGTTTAATCTGTATTTGCATTATATACACTTCTACACAATGCAGATATTATAGATGTTTACATAAACACCAATCAGGCATAACATTATGTCCACCTGCCTAATATTGTGTTGGTCTGCCACAACAGCCCTAACCGGTCATGCACTGTGTATTCTGACACCTTTCTATCAGAACCTTCTATCATTAATTTCTTCAGCAATTTGAGCAACAGTAGCTCGTCTGTTGGATCGGACCAAACGGGCCAGCCTTCGCTCCCCACGTGCATCAATGAGCCTTGGCCACACATGACCCTGTCACCGGTTCACCACTGTTCCTTCCTTGGACCACTTTTGATAGATATTGACCACTGCAGACCGGGAACACCCCACAAGAGCTGCAGTTTTGGAGATGCTCTGATCCAGTAGTCTAGCCATCACAATTTGGCCCTTGTCAAACTCGCTCAAATCCTTACACTTGCCCATTTTTCCTGCTTCTAACACATCAACTTTGAGGACAAAATGTTCACTTGCTGTCTAATATACAGTGGTGTGAAAAAGTGTTGGCCCCCTTCCTGATTTCTTATTTTTGTGCATGTTTGTCACACTTTAATGTTTCAGATAATCAAACACATTTAAAGATAACACAAGTAAACACATCATGCAGTTTTTAAATGAAGGTTTTTATTATTAAGGGAAAACAATTTTCTATTGTGTGAAAAAGTGTTTGCCCCCTAAGCCTAATAACTGGTTGGTCCACCCTTAGCAGCAACGACTGCGATCAAGCGTTTTCCATAACTTGCAATGAGTCTGTTACAGCGCTGTGGAGGAATTTTGGCCCACTCATCTTTGCAGAATTGTTGTAATTCAGCCACATTGGAGGGTTTTCGAGCATGAACCACCTTTTTAAGGTCATGCCACAGCATCTCAATGGGATTGAGGTCAGGACTTTGATTAGGCCACTCCAAAGTCTTCATTTTGTTTTTCTTCAGCCATTCAGAGGTGGACTTGCTGGATCATTGTCCTGCTGCAGAACCCAAGTTTGCTTCAGCTTGAGGTAACAAACTGATGGCCGGACATTCTCCTTCAGGATTTTTTGGTAGACAGCAGAATTCATGGTTCCATTTATCACAGCAAGTCTTCCAGGTCCTGAAGCAGCAAAACAGCCCCAGACCATCACACTACCACCACCATATTTTACTGTTGATATGATGTTCTTTTTCTGAAATGTGGTGTTACTTTTACGCCAGACGTAATGGGACACAGACCTTCCAAAAAGTTCAATTTTTGTCTCGTCAGTCCACAGAGTATTTTCCCAAAAGTCTTGGGGATCATCAAGATGTTTTCTGGCAAAACTGAGACGAGCCTTTGTTCTTTTTGCTCAGCAGCGGTTTTTGTCTTGGAACTCTGCCATGCAAACCATTTTTGCCCGGTCTCTTTCTTATGGTGGAGTCATGAACACTCACCTTAACTGAGGCAAGTGAGGCCTGCAGTTCTTTGGATGTTGTTGTGGGGTCTTTTGTGACCTCCTGGATGAGTTGTCGCTGGACTCTTGGGGTAATTTTGGAGCCGGCCACTCCTGGGAAGGTTCTCCACTGTTCCATGTTTTCGCCATTTGTAGATAATGGCTCTCACTGTGGTTCACGGCAGTCCCAAAGCTTTAGAAATGGCTTTATAACCTTTTCCAGACTGATAGATCTCAATTACTTTCTATCTCATTTGTTTTTGAATTTCTTTGGATCTCGGCATGATGTCTAGCTTTTGAGGATCTTTTGGTCTACTTCACTTTGTCAGGCAGGTCCTATTTAAGTGAGTTCTTGATTGTAAACAGGTGTGGCAGTAATCAGGCCTGGGTGTGGCTAGAGAAATTGAACTCGGGTGTGATAAACCACAGTTAAGTTATGTTTTAACAGGGGGGCAAACACTTTTTCACACAGGGCCATGTAGTTTTGGATTTTGTTTTCCCTTAATAATAAAAACCTTTGTTTACAAACTGCATGATGTGTTTACTTGTGTTATCTTTGACTAATATTTAAATGTGTTTGATTATCTGAAACATTAAAGTGTGACAAACATGCAAAAAAATAAGAAATCAGGAAGGGGGCCAACACTTTTTCACACCACTGTATCCTACCCACTAACAGGTGCCATGATGAGGAGATAATCAGTGTTATTCACTTCACCTGTCAGTGCTCATAATGTTATTTTCTGATTGGTGTATATATGTTATTAAAGAGGCCATGCTTTGTTAATCCTTTCAGATAAAATGCACCAACAGCAATGCTGTATTGTAAAATGTTAATAGTTTATGCATCAGGACGAATTTAGCATTAAGTCAGATTGCAACAGAGTTGCGTAAATGGGTTGATGGGATATCACAGAGTTGCAAAAGGACAACTGTCAAAGGAAGTCATCAAATTTGCAACCAGTGTGTAGCAAATGGACTTTTTAGCATGTCTGGAAACAATGGAGAAATTTATTTATTTGGTCACGTTGTCACAAAATCACAACATAACCAATTTAACCAATTTTCAGATTTGCATCTACAATCCTAATCAGCCATTTCCTTACCTCAATAAAAACTTCTATAAACATATTTAAAAATATTTGAACATCTACATAAAAATAACTTGTTAATGGTTGTCCTTTCTGTATGACTTCTGTAGTTATGTAATAGTATTATTTGTTTAGAATTTTTTTTCAAAAACTATTTTAAATAGGTGGGAAACAAAACCAGGAGAAAAGTAATGAAGAGCGTATGCACTCAGCTGTGGCCCAGGATACAGAAGGGATTCATCAGAAAGGTGATTATTATGAAAGAATGTATTTATTTCTTTATTTTTGCCTAAAGGATTTAATTTGCTGTGAGGCTGACGTTGATTTGTCATTGCAGGACCTGTATTATTGAATCTTCTGCTTCAGCACCCTTTGGAGCCAAGCTCTTTAGGCCTTTGTCACTTGCTTTGCATCAGTCCAGATGCTCTACCTGCCATATTCACCCAGATAGACAACACTACTCCGTAAGTGTCTTTGTTACTTGTTGCTGCTGTGCTAAGAATAGTCCACCATATGATTTAATATCTAGTGGTTGTTCTGTGGTGGCTAAAACAGGCCATGTGCAGTTATTATCCAGTAGTTATTAATTACTGGCTTTTACCATATAACTCATGTTTAGCTCTGGACTTCATTTGTTTGTGTACTGTTTATTGCTGATAAAATCACTGTAACACAACCACTGGTGGTAATCACTTATCTAGATAAAATACTAAACATGAACCCTTCATTTTTTTTCTCCAGCACATCTTCAGTTGGTTCCAGCAGGTCTTCCACAGATACACGGCTGCTCCATCAGCCTCGAGCACACTTCTATCAGTATCAGAGTCTGGCTATGTCAGGACTGGCCATGTTAACGCACTGCGCTCCAACTCAGTTCCTCAGAAGGTCCTGCCCCCCTGCTGTCCACCTCCTTCCTTTACTTCACTACCACATCAGCCTTTACTGCCAGACCCTCGAGACCATTGACAGGTCAGGAAAGAGTCCACTTCAAGCAAGTGCACTATCAGGTAAGGATGCAAATCTGCGAGGACCACAGGGGTCTGGTTGATTTCTGTGGTTCTTTGTGATTAGATGGATTGTGATTAAAAATGCATCTTTTATATCCAGTGCAAAAAATATTAATTACCCCTTACGTTGTTTCATTAAGGCTGTCAATAATTAGCATTTTGAATACTAGTCATAGGCAAATAGACACATTTTAAACATTTAAGATCCCATGTCCTTCTTCATAGTTTTTTCAGTGTTCATTTGATACACTATATTGCCAAAAGTTTTGGGACACCCCTCCAAATCATTGAATTTAGGGGTTGGGCTCCAAGGAACTCTTAATGCTTCAGCATACCAAGACATTTTAGACAATTTCATGCTCCCAGCTTTGTGGGAACAGTTTGGGGATGGCCCCTTCCTGTTCCAGTGCCTGACTTAACAAATGCGCTTCTAGAGGAATGGTCAGAAATTCCCATAAACACACACCTAAACCTTGTGGAAAGCTGTTATAGCTGCAAAGGGCGGGCCAACTCCATATTAAATTCATGTGCATGTAAAGGCAAACGTCCCAGTTTTGACCTGCCTCGCAGTCTTCACTCTAATTCATCCCAAAGGTGTTCTATTGGGTTGAGGTCAGGACTCTGTGCAGGCAACTGGAACTAAGGGACAAAGCCCAACCCCTGAAAAACAACACCTGAATTCAATGATTTGGAGGGGTGTCCAAAAACATTTGGCAATGTAGCAAACAGATGTTCCTACTCTGTAGTATTTCAACATATTTTCAATTGCTGCTGTGACTTATTTTAGTTTTAAGATGAATTAAAGGTTCTTAGGTTGTCTAACAAAACATACTGTAATATCAACAACATGAAGACATTACTGTGGTAAATAAAAAAAAAAAAAAAAAGTCTGCAACATGAATGCTTTTAATGTAAAATTATGCCGTTATATTACTCATTTATAATGTAAAAAAGGCTAAACGTTACAGACTTCTTCATTTTGCAATGTGTTTAGATTTCAACAATTTTGCGTTTCATGAAGTGAGAATTACATTATATTGTTTTTTTCTCCATCCGTGTAACCAGGAGCCTCAGACAGCAGCTCTGCTTCCACAGCCGAGGAGTCTTTAGGTGCTCAAGAGGAGTTTGCCTTGGCGGCTGTAAAAGCTCTTTATTACATTGTGTGTGAAAGCTCTGAAGCTGTAAACTCTGTTCTGGATGGTCAAGAAGGAAAGGATTCAGAAAAGCCTAGTGAAAACCGACTCCGTCAGCCTAAAAGTAGCGGTCGCAGCAGCAGTGTAGAGAATACCTGCGATGAACTGCAATCACACAGTCCTCTGCTCAAGAAGCTCTTCCAGTTGGTGGATTTAAAGTTTGTTAGTAACGCGAGTCAGAGAGAAGCGGTGGTGAATTGCAGTCTCAGGACTGTGTGTGTGTTAGCTGAGAGAGCCGAGGAGAGCCAACTGTGGAGGTATACGTCAGTCCAGGGCCGTTTCTTTTCTTCTTTTTTTTTATTGGGTTTTACAAAACAGAATAGTTGGCAACACAACATTAGTAAGAAATAAGAGTTATAGATACATTTTGTATAAGATAAAGAAAAAGAAAGAAAGAATAATAATAATAATAATAATAATAATAATAAGTAAAATAAACACAAGAAAAAAATGAAAAAGAAAGAGATCTCTCTCAGCTCACATTTAAGTGTATCTGTAATAGATAAATAAACGACCACACCATCACCCCCACTACACCAAACACGATATTAGCCACAAAAGAAAATCTATCCTCTTAGCCAGCTGGAAAGAAGCGCTCCATATTTCCCCAATTGCATTAGACAAACCCCTTAATGAAAGTCTAATCTTTTCTAGTTTGACGAAAAAATATATATCTGTAATCGACTGAGAAAGAAAAGGAAGTTTTGGTGATTTCCAATTGCTCAATATTAGTCTTCTAGCAAGTAGAAAAGCAAAATATTTTTGATCATAGAAAGGTAAGACGATGGGGGAAAGACCCCTAACACCGCAATAAGAACGTTTAGTTCTCTTTTCCCCCAATCAATTCTGATAAGGTGTCAAAGTCTCCCACACAAGTTGTATAATGATGGACAAAGCCAAAACATGTGTAAGAGATCTGCAGGAGACTTGAAATTTATCACATGCTGGGGAAACATCGTTATACATCTTAGACAGCCGTGCTTTAGTGTAACCAGGACCGTTTCTTTACAGCCTTATTAAAATGGCACCATATAAAGTCCAAAATGTGTACAATTTTCCTATTTTTCTTAATTATACAGTATCAGGTTTAATTATATCGATGGTCACAAATGCATGACGAATCCTTAACTTGAGAATAGGCCCTGTTTTCTGAAGAGCTGATTAATAGTACACATTCATCTTTTCCTGTTTTAGTCTTAAAAAAATAAATAACCAACATATTGACTGCCTATAAACAACTGTTTTAAACAACAATATGTTATAAACAACAATATGTCGATTTGATTTAACATTTATTAAATAAAATATCAAAATAAATATATTTTGGCAAAGACTAAATTAGGAGAATATGGGGAGGCATTTTATGTCCTTGTGGACTGTTTGCCAGAATTTAGCCAGAGTTTTTCCCTGCCCATCACACACATTTCTGTACAACGATTATGTAACAATCATTCAATAATGATTTTAGGATCTGTTTGTCATTGAAATGTTTCAAATACAGATTGCAGATGGTGTTGGCAAGTCAGACTGTGACCCAAAACTTGTTTATGGACTCGCCGTACAGCACCATTTGGCTCTTTGTAAGATTCCTGGCACTTCTCTTGGATTGTGACAAAATAGTGAAAAAGCTGTGCTCTCATAAGTGTAAGTTTGACACAGTATACAGAAAGGACATTAACACACATTGCCTAGTCATTTGTGTTATTATGCACTAATGTTAAAACCTCTCTTTCCTAGATGTTTGCCCATTCGTACGACTTTTCCAGTATGTGACCTCCAGATCGAATAAAGTCGTTACTGAAGACATGTGGTCACGTTTGGAAGTTGAGGTAATATACAGTACCTACTGTATGTACACACTGATCAGGCATAACATTATGAGCAGGGAGAGGTGAAGTGAATAACACTGATGATCTCCTCATCATGACACCTGTTAGTGGGTGGGATATATTAGGCAGCCAGTGAACATTTTGTCCTCAAAGTTGATGTGTTAGAAGCAGGAAAAATGGGCAAGAGTAAGGATTTGAGCGAGTTTGACGAAGCGGCAAATTGTGATGGCTAGACCACCGGATCAGTCGTGGGGTGTGGGGTGTTCCCTGTCTGCAGTAGTCAGTATCTATCAGAAGTGGTCTAAGGAAAGAACAGTGGTGAACTGGTGACAAGGTCATGGTGAAGCCTGGCCCGTGTGATCCGATCCAACAGACGAGCTACTGTTGCTCAGATTGCTGAAGAATTTAATGCTGGTTCTGATAGAAAGGTGTCAGAATACACGGTGCATGATGTGGGCTGTTTTGCCAGCAAAAGGGAGACACAATATTAGGCAGGTGGTCATAATGTTATGCCTGATCTGTGTGTGTGTGTGTATATATATGTATATATACATATATATACAGTGTATGTGTATATAATATATATTATATATATATATATATATATATATATATATATATATATATATATATATATATATATATATATATATATATATATATACACTTTGTAGCCACTTTATGTCCACTTACCATTTTAGAGTCTCTCTGTTGATCTATTTATCGACTTCTGATGTTGCAACTCAGCAGAACTGTTTAAAAATAGAAATGATTTTTATGCCAAGCTCTTTATTAAACAGTAGGGTCAGAATAACATTTTTATGCCAAGCTCTTCTCTGAAGAGCAGGGTTAAATATACTACATATATTCTACCGATAGACATGCGGTTTTAGTCAGAAGACTATCAACACCTCCAGTTTATTTGTTTCCAGGTTGTCCGATTGCTGTCCAAGTTGTTCATGCAGAAGACGTCAACATGGGCTTCTCTCAGTGCCGAATCCAACTGTCCATGCAGCAGTGAGGTAGGAAGCACAAGAAGGCCATTTCATTTAGCAAGCTCTTCCTGATTATCTGCCGATGCTCTAGCAAAAGTACAAAATTGTGTTTGATAACCAAAATGACAAATAAGCAGATTTGGTTCACTTTTTAAAAGCCTGAAATGAACCTGTGCCCACTGTAGCCTCAGAGTCCGGTATTTGATGACAGGAGTGGAACCTGATGTCTTATGTTGTAGCTCATCAGCCTACTTCAGTGTTTTGAGTTTCTGACATGTTTTTTGGCTATAAACATGTTACCATAGATTTCTTGTCAGCTCGAACTCTTGGACTTCACCCACATTACTCTCAGTAACCAGACCCCCCCCCCCCCATATCATTCTGTGTTAACCCTGGGAAAATGCCATGAGATCAGCAGTTTCTGTAATACTCAGGCCAGTCTGTCTAGCACCAACACTCATGCTACAGTCAGTCAATTAGAGCATAAATTTTCCCCATTCTGATGCTTGATGTAACCATTAACTGAGGCTTTTGACTTTTTATCATTTTGTCTAAGGCACAGTTGAAACTATTTTGTGCACTCATTGTTTATTACAGCCTATTCCACCTTCTGATGCATCCTTTTTGACCCTAAAGCATCAAATTTATATCTTTGAACCATGAAACCAATTGCAATTGATGTTAACAGTAAAATGCTGTTAACTCTGGAGAAACATATCTACCTTTTTATTTTTTATAACATTTTATTTTACAATTAAATCAGTAATTGATGAATCTCGAGTTTGTTTTTCTTGAACCAGCATTTAATCTGCTCCACCTAATATTTTGTATTGGCGGGGAAAAGCAGTAAGTTTCATATGTGTGAGGTCACATTTGCGTGATTTGGATTAAATAAAGTGGATATGATGCAGCATATTTCTGTTCAGGTGGTCCGGACAGTGGTGGTGGTCTTACACAGACAGTGGCTGAGTATCAAAGGTCAGGAGAAGCACGAAGATGGTGTTCAGACGTGGACGAGTCCAGGTGTTCACTCGCTGAGGGAGACTCTTTTGTTACTGCACTGGCTCCTCCTGAATGACTCGTCTTTCTCCATGCACTGTCTGGACGTGTTGCACATGTACCATCAGGTCATCCCAGCCATCAGAGACACACTCCGTAGGATCCCTGACCTCTCAGAGTGTGAAGGTGAATAATGAATCCATTCAGCTTTTGGTTTCTTTTTGTAACCTTGTCTGGTATTTTCCATCACCTTCACAACTCGAATATGTTCAGCATTGTTAGTAACTACAAAGAATATTTTAGTTCCTGATCATGGATTTAATCACGTCGTATCCTTTTCTTTGTAAATTAGCCTTAAGAGTTTGGAAAATTTAAAAGGGAATAATATCAGGGTTAGGGGGGCACGGTGGCTTGGTGGTTAGCACGTTTGCCTCACACCTCCAGGGTTGGGGTGTTTCGGGGGTTCGTGCCTCGGGGGTTTCCTCCCCCGGTCCAAAGACATGCATTGTAGGTTGATTGGCATCTCTAAATTGTCCGTAGTGTGTGATTGCATGAGTGAAATGAGTGTGTGTGTGCCCTGCGATGGGTTGGCACTCCGTCCAGGTTGTATCCTGCCTTGATGCCCGATGACGCCTGAGATAGGCACAGGCTCCCCGTGACCCGAGAATAGATCGGATAAGCGGTACAGACAATTTGGGGGGGGGGGACAATATCAGGGTTTTTCGTAATGCAAATGGGCCACCAGGGGGCAGTGTAAATTCTTCCCCAACACCTGCACTGGCTATTCAGCAAATCTTTTGCATCTACATTTACATCATATCATACATTTGAGAGAGTCTTCCAAAGTGATCTGCTATTGATGCAGAATCCAGTACCAGCACAACAGTGATACAATGTAGTATGAAATCTTATCCATTAAATTAGACTCTGGCAAATATAGGAATCTGATCACTACACCCATATATACTTATTCAAGCTCATATTCCATATTCCAGTTACCTCTGGGAAGACTTTCTTCTAGATTGTGGCGCGTGGCTGTGGGGATTTGCACATTTAGCCACAAGATCATTAGTCAGGTCAGGCACTGATGCTATCACAGTTCCAGTTAATCTCAAAGGTGTTTAGTGGGGTAGAGGTCAGAGCTCTGTGCAGGACATTTTAGTTCTTCTGCTCCAAACATGTCACATGTAGAAGAACCACATATGGGGATGATGGCCAGGTCTCCACATACTACATACAGTGCAAGTAAATAGCTTTATGTACTGTTGTTTTTGTTTTGTTTTGTCTTTTCTCCATGGGAATATTGTGAAGACCATGAAATAACAATTCAATGTTTATTAATTCTTTATAGAACTGGCTGTAGAGGAGATCTGTCGACCAGAAGCTGAGGAAGTGGAAGATATGGATATTGACGCAGGTTCTTGACCAGAAGTGAGGATTTAGAAAATTGACAAGCTTCCAAATGTTTCTTTTGATTGTCTTATGTGTGTCTATCTGATAATCTTTGCCTGTCAAAATCCCTTTTATGGCTGCTCACCACAATCCTTAATTAAAGTGAAACTGAAATGCCTCACTTTAGTTTTTAAGCTGTGTGACTGGTTTAAACAATGATGCATTCAGAAATCTATAAATACCTCAACCTGTTAGGTTGAGGTATTTATAGATCTGTGATTCTCAACCCTTTATAACGCTTCAAACTGTACTGACATATTTTGTTATGATAAAAAAAGCTATGACGAGCATTCAAGCACATAAATGTTTAATTTGCTTTGGAAATTTGGCAATGCTCTGAATGAAAATATTTTACATGTAACTAAAACCAGCCATCAGTAATACAACACAAACACAATGGAAAGGAAAAAACCAAGACACAATAGCTGAAAAGACAGGCAATTCTGTCTGGGGCCTTAAACATGTTTTTTTTTTGACAAATTAAAAATCACAAACTTGTACGGCTCTTTTTTGATTACAAAACGTCGAGCTTTTTGTGCAACTGCAAGCTTCTTAAGCTGTGACATGAGCTGCTTGCCTTGATAAATAATCGGGCAGAATGAAATAAAAACCATCACCACCTACAAAAGTCCGTTTCCAAACTGCACACCA
Organism: Hemibagrus guttatus; assembly: GCA_033459395.1. Lineage (NCBI taxonomy): Eukaryota > Metazoa > Chordata > Actinopteri > Siluriformes > Bagridae > Hemibagrus > Hemibagrus guttatus. Next base: position 8,770,134 of record JAUCMX010000023.1, read on the forward strand.
TTTCTGTCACAAAGATGCAGTGAAAGACACTTATAAATATGAAATGAACACACCATTAACAACCTTTTTAAAACTGATATTGGATATGACCCTTTAAGTCACATCTGCTGGTTAACATATTGACTTCCCTTATGACTGCATAAAATAAAAAATAAGGCATATTCTGGATCCTTGGTTATACAAATAAATCTAAAGAAACTTGAATACTGAAAGGAAATAGAATACCAGACCTATCTTTATATACATATTTATACAAGTTCACTAAGATATCCAGGTTTCACAGAGAATTAAACCTTTGGGGTTAGGAATGTGAATTTAGAATCAGTGTAATTGCATCTCATCATTTTCCATGTTACACTACTACACTAGATTACCTTTTAGTCACATTTCCTTTTTTTTTTTTTTCTCTTTCTTTTCGCACCTTTTGCAACACTTATCCCACCCACACTTTAAAAGAAAAAAGGTTTCCTCTTGCTTATTACATCAGCCAAGTTTGAGGTCAAAAGTGCTCAAAGAGCACAATCATCACTGCCCTTCAGTCCCCTGGATATCAAGCTCAGACCATGCACTGTAAAACTGTCACACTTAAAGGAACAAACAAATATGTCTTGGTCTGCACTGGTTCTTTCGCACTCATATGGATCACATTTACTTTTCTTTTCACCGACAACCGAAGAAAGCACAGAAGTATGGCTTGGAGTCATTGAACAGGTTCTATATGTGCTAAATTGTCCATGGAAGGCTTTGCTATGCCATTTCTTATCATGCAGTTTATACTGAGATTAAGAAATCTTTAAGCCATAACAGTCTGTTTGAGAAGAATGATTTGATCACATCAGAAAACAAGCCATGTACTTGAGGCTTTCCATTTTAAATATAGCACATATAGGACTGGCGTGACCCAAAGTGGAAGCATGTAGGTGTGTATAATCCAGCCGAGTCTGTGTGGTGTCAGACAGTTGTGGTTTAGTATGCTGTTTTGGGCGGCTCCACGTAGGCTGGGTTGTATGGAGGCTGAGCTGCGTTGTAGTCGGTTGATGGAGCGGGGTGAGCGTAGCCGGGCTGCATAGGGGGATTGAGAGGGTACGGAGCCTGAGAACCATCGTAGGCAGCCTGGCTATATGGTGCAGGATATCCTCCTAGAGAGACGGACAGAAAACACAAAAAAGTAGACGATTACAGCTAAGCATTGCTTTAGTCGACAACCCAAATGTGTTATTCTTGAGGCTGTGACTGCTTTGTCCGTTATTCATCCAGTTTAATTGTAGCGTTTGTCAACAGCCACATTGGGCATAGAGAAACTGTGAGAATTGAATAATCTTGAGTAAGAGATTAGTAAGAGAAAAGTGGGTGTTTTAGCAAAACATAAGTGGGTGATTTGCATGGAAAAAAGAACAATTAGTTTCATTAATACAGACCAGTCTTTTTTTTCTTTTCTCAACCCCTTTTTTCCTAATTCATTTCTCTCATATCATCCTCCAGCTATGGTAGGTGAAGCCCGAAAAGGGGTTTCCCATGAGCTACGATAAGGTACTGCATCTTTTCAGTAGAAAACAAGATAAATACTTGCAAAGCTCTTTCTAGCATGCTGAAGTAAGGCTTCAATGATGCACTATGAAGGGAAGAAAATATCTATTAAAAGTAAAAGAAACATTCAAGCTAATGCTAGTCCATTCTGTCGCTAACGTAGTGTCTACTAGTTGACGCTCTATATGACCCATGACATTAGTTTCTAGACACATACGATTATTTATTTTTAAACAATTCATCACATCAGTCAGTTTTTCTTAGCCACTATAATTCATACACTATTACCCACAGACTATAAATGGTAAATTCTGCAAACAGTCTCCTAAAAATGGACATGGAAAATGGACGCTGAAATAAAGGTCCGTTCAGAAGGAAACCGTGCTCAGTGTTCAGACCATTTCATCATTTGCTTCTGAAAAAATGTTTTTATAAAGTGGGTTCTTATCTTGTGGCATTCAGATAGACAGGTTGCTGTCTCACCATACTGTCTAACGGAAATGATGCTACTGGAAATGTCACATGATTTCAAAACAGAAATGAGTCACAGCCCCGAATGTAAGAAGCCCATTGGTTAGTGAGGATTATCAACAGGAAAGAGAAGAAAGCTGTCCTTTCTAACCAGACAGAAGGCCAAGACACACCAAGACTCCCAGCATAGGAAAACTGTGGCTGTAGCGGCATTCAAACGTGTGATGATGAGACAAAACCTTTTTTAAGTGGCACATGAAATAATAATATTACTAATAAAAAATAAATAAATAAATAAATAAATACATGGGATTACTGCAAAGTCTAACGTAAGGATAAGATATGCAGAAAACACTTAATACTGTAAAAAGTTATACCAGAATTTACTGAGATTTATCACAGGTATATTATCCTTTACCATAAACATTTTCTTAAGAGATTTTTTGAAATGCTACACTAGATACATTTATATGCAACCAAGTAATCTGTTAGTAATCGGACTGTAAACACCATGATGACTGAGCTCAAGCTGAATGAAATTTCGATCAGATTGAAAGGGATGGAGTAGATCTGAAATAATCCGGTCAACAGGAAAACAAATTAGCCATGTAAATGCTCGAATCCTATTTTTTTCCCTCAGGTCACATTGGAAAAATACCTTGCACATATGTGCAGTGGTATGTATATATTTATTTACTTCTTTTTTCGCAGACGTTTTGTTCGGAATATATGTAATGTACATGTAAATTATTATTTCAGTCAGATTGCAATGCTTAGGGTTTATATAAACAGTACTGTCAAAATCTGCAGACTGAATTCAATTAGACTGATGAAAATGGGCGCATGTAAACATACCTATTACTGGCAGTTTGATCACAAACGTATATAGCATGATACACACCATCTAGCACAGCAATGTCCTCAATTATAGTAATATTCTTGCCATGTCACCCAGCCCGAGTGAGCAGTATAATTATTTCTCACAGCACAATATGTACAGTTAGCTCAGCACGGCTCAGTGTCAGACTTCTGATCTACTGCATTTAAAACATACGGATTGTGTAAAGCAGACTAATGAGAAATTGGACATCTTAGTGTTCCAGACAGCAGTGAGTCAGTGACTAATTTAAAAAATGCTTATGTCCTCCCTACCACAGAGAGGTGTTTTGTTAGACTGGAAAACAGTTACTCCACAGTCACGGAGATTTAGTGACCTCATTCTGTTCCTAAGAAAAGGGATGTGTAAATAACGGACACGGACGAGGTGTGTGTGGAAACTATTCTGTATATGTCAACTATGTATAAACTTCGGATGCTTCAGAATGTTGAAAATAGAAAGCGTGTAAAAGTATTCTTTTGCTTACTAACAAAAAAGTAAAAAAAATAAATAAAAAAAGTCATTAGTTATAATGTCTTGTTAGTCTTAATTTATCCAAAGTGAAGTCTTAATCAGTGACATTATTTATAAAGCTCTTTTTTTTTTTTTTTTTTTTAAAGGCACGAGTCTCCCATAATTCAAATGAGGATAATGTGATTATTTAATGTGTTGTGGGTGAATCCATGGCTACGGCAATTATTATTACAGATGACGCCAAACACGAAACCAGATTAGATTTGCTGACTAATTGTGATCGATAACTTGTGAAATCAAATAACAGAATGGCAGCTTTACATTCATGTGCTTCCTTTTTAAATAAGTTTAATAATTTTGTCAGGCTGCCTTTAAGGAAAAACCTACCAGAGAACGCCGCTAAGCGTTGGCACTAAAAATACACAAAAAGGCAGTCTGCAAATAAAAAAGGCAGATAAGCAAATCAACAGTTGAACCCGAGAATGACGGTGTTTTGAACTCAATGTTAATTTTAACCCAATATTAAATGACACGCTGGAAGCCCCCAATGCTTGAAAGATGCATTTGATGTGGTGCACGCATTTTCTCTAAAGGTAAAAAAAAGAGAAGATTTTGAGTACATTAACTGTGTATTAACAGTGCAGTGTGAGCACGCACACACACACAGATGTATACACCGATCAGGCATGACATTATGAGCAGTGACAGGTGAAGTGAATAACACTGATTATCTCCTCATCATGGCACCTGTTAGTGGGTGGGATATATTAGGCAGCAAGTGAACATTTTGTCCTCAAAGTTGATGTGTTAGAAACAGGAAAAATGGGCAAGTGTAAGGATTTGAGCGAGTTTGACAAGGACCAAATTGTGATGGCTAGACGACTGGATCAGAGCATCTCCAAAACTGCAGCTCTTGTGGGGTGTTCCCGGTCTGCAGTGGTCAGTATCTATGAAAAGTGGGCCAAGGAAGGAACAGTGGTGAAGCGGCGAGAGTCATAGGCGGTCAAGGCCAACTGATGCACGTGGGGAGCAAATGCTGGCCTGTGTGGTCCGATCCAACAGATGAGATGAGCTACTGTTGCTCAGATTGCTGAAAAGGTTCCGATTGCACTACTTCAACTCACTGCTATAAAGATTACTTCTATTTGCACTACGTTTTGCTACTGCATTTTTGCACCCTCCACACTGTCATTCTATGTATATGTTTACAAACATATGTAATTAGTTACCTGGTTTTCACAGTTTGCACATCACATTGTTTATTGTGTTTCGTTGCACATGTTTTTTTGGCACCATGTGTCCTGTCTTATGGTGTTTTTTTGTACTTCCTGTCTTTGCACTATTTGCACTTGGTTGCACACATTGCACTTTATGTAGCTAGGACAAACTTCTGTCCTTGCTCTGTGTTGTTGTTTCTGTTGTAACTATATGTTGTATGTTGTTAATGTAGCACCAGGGTCCTGGAGAAACGTCGTTTCATTTCACTATGTACTGCGTCAGTTATATGTGGTTGAAATGACAATAAAAGTTTCTTGACTTGACTTGAATACACAGTGCATGACAGGTCAGGGCTGTTTTGGCAGCAAAAGGGAGACCAACACAATATTAGGCAGGTGGTCATAATGTTATGCCTGGTCAGTGTATATACGCTTTTACACTAACCACGAGGAGGGTGTAGCTCCTCTCAAAGCATCCAATGATTACCATAAAACCCCATATATGTGCACACTACAGTTTACAATCTACTGAGATTTTACATGCAGGGTTGATAGGTCTAGTGTCATCATAAACTGCAGCTCATGTTTTCCTGTGTCCAGTTTCCTCTAGTTAGAAATGGAAAAAGTTTTACTCCATACGTAACACATGAGAAATCTACAAGTTCACAAAATCTTCAAATTCCCCACAGCTCATGCAACAGTATGTCACACTACAGGCTCTTATCAGAGTCTTTAAATGTTAACAGTAGATCAGTTCTACAACCACAATGTCATTTTTTTTTTACTTTTTTTTTTTGCACAACACATGAATTCTACTTAAGGTGTTTTTTCACATTCACAAAATAGCATCAACATAAATGTTTGAAAAAACCTAGCAGAAAGAAATATTGGTCTAACCAAGGAATTAATATTTTAACTATTTTAAACTTCACCTAAAAAAAAAATTTTGGTGCAGGAAATTTATAAATCAAGTTAAGATTTGGAAGAAAAAGCTCTTAATGCTGTTCTTACCACTCTCCTGGTATGGAGGCGGCGGTCCTGGGGCATAAGGCTGGCTCGGATATGGGGCAGGGGTCATGGCCTGCCCTCCGTACCCAGGCTGGGCACCATAGCCAGGCTGTGCAGGAATTGGCTGGTAGGCTGGATACTGAGTAGCAGGGTTTGGAGGCTGCTGCTGAGGATACTGTGTAGTTACTACTGTGGTTGTGGTTGTTGCCATCACCGCTGTGGAGGGAAATAAAAATCTAAAAAAAAAAATCTTCTCACCAACTTCTCAGTTACCTTCTCAGACAGTATGAAAACTTATTTTTCATTGTAATAAATGTTGCATTGGAAATTGTTTAGAAGAAGTTTTCTTTCTTTTTTGCAATTTGATAAACATGCACATTACTGTCTATGAAAAATATAATGAATCAATATGAGAACTGAGAACTGTATTGTGTCATACTGTAAAAAATACTAAGACCGTGATCAAACTGTGCACAATACACTGACTACAACTGTTCTCTCAGTGAACAGTCATCTTACATGTTGTCCTAAAGTAATTAAAGCTAAGAGATAACACATTCTTTAAGGTTTATAGAAACAAACAGGACAGATTAAATTGACCAAACCTATAGCTTGATAACCTATTTCAAATATTTCACAATGACAAAAAAAAAATTCCACACAAACTTTTTTTAGACACGTCACGGATCCACCCACATGAAAGTATTGTGTTATGCTTTCTTTGTTCATGTTGTGGTTTGGCAAACAGCCTAAAAAAAAGTATGTGATCACTTTCTGCAAGCCAGTATGCAATCTCTCCAGAGAAGCTGTCTTGGAAAACATGAGTCTGTGTGAGAGGGGAAACCCGCAGCTCCTTAACTATTTCTAATCCAGGCACATTCCCAACAAGTCCACTGGACAAAAAAACTAAACTGAGAAGACATGAGGAGAGGGAAAACAGATACGGCCAACATTGCATTTAGCAATATCTCGCCTCTGATGAGTAAAATCGAAAGGAATTACCTAGCAGTGACTAACTAGCAGAACAGTTCAAGGACTTGAAATGTACTGCTTTGCTGTTTCTTTGCTATTGAGGCCATTAGAATATAGAACAGGAAAAGAAGCTGTTATTTTTGCTACATATACAGTAGAGTACAGTGAAATTCTCTCTTTGCATATCCCAGATTGTTAGGATGCTTTGATACAGCACCCTGGAGCAGAGATGGTTAAGGGCTTTGCTGGGGTTTGGACCCCTGACCTTCTGATCAGTAACCCAAAGCCTTTAACCACCATTGCTCATTTATTAACCAAACATCACAGACTGGAAGGATTATCAGACAAAAAGTAAAACCTTGCTTTATGCACTGGTGCACAGTCATGTTGGAACAGGAAGGGGCCATCTTTCAAATGCTAGGGAAATTAATATGAATTTCTGCTTGTGTAGCAGACAAAATGAGGGCTCTGATATTGTGGTCAAACCACATCTAGTTTGAGAACATATGTTTTTTCGATAAATAAACAAGATAAAGCACCTTTATAGGAAGCTGCTTTTTGTTTGATATTATAAACTGCTATCCTTGTCTGGACTCAATTCCTGTTTCAAAAGACAACTGCAAGTTCTCTAAGCGCTGGACCTCCCTTTTTGAAATTTCTTCTGGAAAGCTTGAGTCACGGTATTCTAATGCTTTGTTGTGAGAGTTGTGGTCAGAAAACAAGCAAAACAGATCATATGTGACCCATGAGCGGAGTATCTGACGCTGACACTAGCTGTGAAATATCTGGAGAGGCTGTATGTTTCTGATTCATAGACATCTACCTTTTATTACCAGTGGGTTAAAATTTAGGAGAAATGCCAAAGTTTTCACTTACGTCTGGGTTTTCTGCACATTTTGTACAAGCAGCAGCAGGGGCAAACACAGCATGCGATAACGAGTACGATGAAGATGATGACCGTAATCACTATACCCACTGTCACTGGAATGTTTTCGAAATCCTGTGTACTGAACAGAAAAAATGAAGTACAAAAAACAAGCATTCAACATTAATTTAATTAGATCCTGGTTCTATATACATGTACAATGATTTGACCTGACTGTGGAGTCAACAACCCAGTGTTCAAATAAACATGTCTTATCATGGCAGTGATCAACAGACAAGATAACTTTCTATCCAGTTAAGCTAAAAAGTTAGGGCTGCAAATGACAAGGCCTTTTTCTTGAGACAAAAACTAATGTAAAAACCCAAACACGTGCATATTATGTCATTAGATAATACTCAGGTGATCCAGTCTAAAGGTACATTAACCATAGCCTGTATTTTTCAACAGCAGGTCATTGCAACAATTTATTTTGTGCTTAGATCTGCCAAGAAAAGCTTACATTTTTCATTCAAATTACTGTGATGAATATACACCGAACAGGCATAACATTATGACCACCTGCCTAACATTGTGTTGGTCCTCCTTTTGCTGCCAAAACAGCCCTGACCTGTCACACACTGTGTATTCTCACAGCTTTCTATCAGAACTTCTTCAGCAACTTGAGCAACAGTAGCTCAAGTTGGATCACACAGACCAGCCTTTGCTCCCCAAGTGCATCAATCAGTGCAACCACTGTTCCTTCCTTGGACCATGTTTGACAGATATTGACCACTGCAGACCGGGAATACCCCACAAGAGCTGCAGTTTTGGAGATGCTCTGATCCAGTCGACTAGCCATCACAATTTGGTCCTTGTCAAACTCGCTCAAATTTTGCTCTTGCCCATTTTTCCTGCTTCTAATATATCCCACTTGCTGCCTAATATATCCCACCCGCTAACAGGTGCCACAATGATGAGATAAATCAGTGCTATTCACCTCACCTCTCACTGCTCATAATGTTATGGCTGATCGGTGTATATTGCTGATTGACTTGGTTGATGTCTAAACAAGAATATCAGCTTAAAATGAGGAATCAAACAAATTAAAAGGCATCTGCACTACCAAAGCACAATTTGTTGTAAAGATTGAATTGGACTCTGGTACATGGGACAGTAACTGTACAGAACGACAGACAAAATAAACAAGAGGCCTAATGTTGTAAGTATGGAATGTACTACACTTATAAGAAGTGCAACACAACTTCCTTTCTTCTATTTTACAAGCCACAATATGTGCAAGACAACTCAAATATGAAACAAAACCTTCTTTGAAACATTTTGTGGTATCAATGTGTGAAAATAAGATGTTTCAGCTCATGTACTGTAGCCCTGTTCTGGCAAGTGATTGTAAGATAAAACAATTGGGATTGATTATTTACATATTTTTCATTCACTGAAAGGCACTTTTATAAGCTTAACAGTAATAATGTACATACCCCTCATGAAGAACATGTTTATGGGAGTTGAATATTTGTGAATATGAAAATGAAACCTGATTTTGGCCTGCCTGTTACAAACTGTACAGGACTTGAGAAAAATCAACCCAAATGATTATATACACTGATGACTGCCATCATCAGTTATTAGCAACAAACATAAATGATTACTTTATTTAATAAGTACATTAAAAAATAAAAAAAAACCACACACAGTTACAAGTAACTAACAGCTGCAAACTTTCAGTTCCTAAATTTTGGTAGTTTATAATGAATCATTTGCACAGCACAGCCTTGTAAAGTCATGAGGTCGTGCTGTGAAAAACCTCTTTAATGGAAAAAGCAGAAATGATAACCATGTTCCTTTTTTGCTAGACTGTACAAAATATTTAATACACTCTTAGGTTTAAGGAGCACAGGTTTAACAAAAAAACTTTATAACTGATAAGGCATATAAATCATTGGGACCAATAAAAACTTCTGTCGGACTTGAACCCCTGACAAAACATAAGGTTCAGGCTCAGTGATCTGTGTCACTCAGTTAATATTCGTGGCTACACTTTAATAAAAGTGTTATTGGGGACACCTACTTACAAACGAACAGATTCAAATAGCTTGCTACTTGCTGCCCAACACTTCATGACAAGAGCTGGTATGAAGTGAAAAAAGTTCATACGAACTCACAGACTAATCATTCATTTAGTACCATGTTCAGTCATTTCCAACCAACGTGGTTGTCATTATGGCCAAAGAGTTTTTTGTCTCATCAGACTAGACAAGAGTGGAGGATTCTTGCTTGTACGAAAGCCTCTCAGACTTTCATTTTATATCATGGTGATATAAGACTCTCTTAATTACTGTGGCCGAGAAAACACAATAACAATTCTGAAAACCCAAGGACAATTTAGAAAAACCGGAAAAGGTTGGTATAGTTTGCGAATAGAATTCTTACAGCTGATTGGAAAAGACATCTGCCAATCAAAATATACAGGAAGTACAACTGGCTGCAGCAGTAGAAAGTAGATTTGTGTGTATATGAACTCAGCTCTGATCTAATAACGCTGCTTACATCCTTTAATCTGGAATAGTTTTTCAACGAAACATACCTGCGTTTTTTAGGTGTGTTTATAGACATCGCAAACTAATCTTTATGCCATGATACGCTATCAGTATATCCAAAATCACAGCATATGTACGTCTTTCCTCAAAGAAGCGTTGAATGAATTCCATTTTCTTATTAAGATAAAAATATGTTATTGTTCTTAAGATAAATATTATATATATATATATATATATATCTATATATATCTTCTTCTTCTTCTTTCGGCTTCTCCCTTCAGGGGCCGCCACAGCGAATCATCTCTCTCCACCTATCCCTATCTTCTGCATCCTCAACACTTGCACCCACTAGCTTCATATCCTCATTAATTACATCCATATACCTCCTCTTTGGCCTTCCTCTTTGCCTCCTGCCTGGCAGCTCCATGTCCAACATTCTCCTACCAATATACTCACTCTCCCTCCTCTGAACATGTCCAAACCATCTTAATCTGGCCTCCCTAACTTTGTCCCCCAAATGTCCAACATGAGCTGTCCCTCTGATGTACTCGTTCCTAATCCTGTCCAATCTTGTCACTCCCAAAGAGAACCTCAACATCTTCAGCTCTGTTACCTCTAGCTCTGACTCCTGTCTCTTCCTCAGTGACACTGTCTCTAAACCATACAGCATGGCCGGTCTCACCACTGTCCTGTACACCTTCCCCTTGATTCTCGCTGATATTTTCCTATCACACAGAATATATATATATATATATATATATATATATATATATATATATATATATATATATATATATATATATGTATATATGTATATATGTTTGTTATTGTTCTTATTTAGATAAATATATGTTTGTTATTGTTCTTATTAAGATAAATATGCTTGTTATTAAAGTTGCACTATTAAAAAAAATGATTTCAAGTGAACCCAGAACTCCACAAATCTGTCCAATCAGTGGTAAGAATTCCATTCGCAACTATAGCTACCTTTTCCGGTTTTTCTAAATTGTTGTTGGGTTTTCGGATTTGTTATTTTGTTTTCTGATTGGTTATTGTGTTTTGCACTTCTCGGCCACCATACTCAATACTAGATATGTATGTACTTTGGTACCTGATGTTTCCAACTCCTCTACTAGTTACGTAGTTGTTGTCTTGGTGTTCAATTGAACCTTTCAGACCAAAGTTTATGCATCTTTGTACAACTTTGAATGATGCAGCATCTGTGGGGGCCCAGGATTTTTGTCTTTGCATACAGGTGTTTTTGCAGATGCTAATGGTTCATTCAATTCTCTGGAAATTGCACCTATAAAGGAACCAGACTGTTGGAGCTGAACAAGTCATGACTGAATCTGTCGCTATTAAATTGATTTAAAGTAACCGGATATGTGTACAAAGTAGATACCATAAACGACCTGACGAAGAAACATATGATAACCCGAAATAATAATTTTGGTCCTCACCAACTTCTAGGTGACGACAACAAACAAAAAATACCACACACATACACACACACAACATAATTCAATATGTACTCATTGTTTCCAAAACGGAAACTTTACACCTTGATAAATAAAAACGTAGAACTGGACAAGGGCGTACTATCTTCTTCTCATGATTGTAAAAAAAAAAAAAAAAAAAAAAAAAGAAGAAGAAGAAAAAAAAAAAAAAAAGTAAAATAAAAAAAGAAGGTCCAGTTTACATTCCACACATCTATGTAGTGTAGTAGAGTATACTTAGGACTGTTATTGTGGTGAATTATAAAGTGTCAAAGTGTACGTGGTAGGTAAAAAAAAAATAATGCAAAAACGAAAGTGCAAACAACAAAGTGATTTAGCAAGCCCACTTATAGAACAGGCCTAAGGGAAGCTGGTCACGGAAACTTGCATTGTCTAGGGTCTGCAAATCAGCAAAGTGGGGAAATAAAGCACACTGACTCACTTCCGCACAAACTAGTAAAGCTAAAATAAGGCTTAAGCACTTCAATAAAACAGTTCATTTTCATTAATGTTTGTTTATGAAAGCTTTTGTTCATGTTCTGCTCCACCAAAAAAAAGTGCTGAAATCCACAAAAAGCCCACATGTCACAAGACGACATAACAGTATACCATGCAATGAAAATGTTCAACATTTTGACTTGATTTAAAATCATCCTTACAAACTGCAGGAGTCGTCATCAAGTTTACGGAAGGGATCTGTGCAGCAATACCGACTGTCACAGGTACCACAGCAGAACTGAAAGAACGAACAATCCTGGGATGGCTTAAAAATACCATGACTGTAGTAACTTTTGCACTCATCAGCTGGAAAACAAAAAGAAAAAAGCATTATTATAAAGTTATACAAAATAAACAGGGTATATGTCTGGAACTGTGTAATGATGATAGTGAAGGATAGCGATCTAGTAAACAGCTCAAGGAACGTGTTTTCCCCCAGTATTTTTAAACATTCTGTGTAAATGTATTTATTTAATAATATCTACCTGTTACTATCTAAAAAAAACCTCATATATCTATGTGTGTGTGTGTGTGGTGTGTGTGTGTGATATATATATATATATATATATATATATATATATATATATATATATATATATTATATATATATATGAACCTTTTACTTGTGTGTGTATATATATGTGTGTGTGATATATATATATATATATATATATATATATATATATATATATATATATATATATATATATATGAAGAATTACAACAGGCATATATATATATATATATATATATATATATATATATATATATATATATATATATATATATATATATATATGCCTGTTGTAATTTTTTCAGGACTTGGTGGATCCAAGTTTAATGTTAGTCTTAAGTCTAATATGTCTAATGTTTCGAAGAAAACTTTATAGTACGAAGTTTAAATAAAAATATGTACAAAATACTTAAGTAGTATACAATTATTATAAGTAATACTTGAAAAGTTATGCCCTTTTATATTTGTGTATTTTTATGCTAATGTAATAAAAATAGAGTGAAGGCTAACGGCTAACAACACCCTGGAGGAGAAGGCAGTAGCTGTTTGCGCACACACACAACCACACACACACACACACACACACACACACACAGCCACATACACACACATACACACAACCACACACACAACCACACACAAACTACATTAGCAAAGCATTAATATAAACAATGCGGCAGGTTTGCCATGTCAGAAACGAGCACAAAGTCAACACCAAGTCTTCTGTCGCATAAAGAAAACAGCGCACTAGCCACTTAGAGAGAAAATCCAGTAAATAAATAAAGAACATCGAAAAAAACCCATAAAAACACCAAAATTTCACTTTCACGTACCAACTGCGGTTAAAAGTAAAGTGGCAGTAAAGGCCAGAACGGTGGGGATAGTCGAGGCCATGCTGGATATCTCTCAGTCCTTTCAGCTCTCAAACGCTCCTCTGTGTGTCTTCTACTGTAATGTGAGATATAGGAGACGGACAACACGCCTCGGTGTCTCCCTCTACTTGGGTTGCCAGATTAACATGTTCCCCCCTACTGGTTATTTCAGAAAAAATTATAACCTACATTGAGTAGAGCTAGTATTCAATCACTTTCTGTTGCTACGTCCCATATATACTATATTGTCAAAAGATTTCGGACACCACTCCATATCATTGAATTCAGGTGTTGTTTTTCAGGGCTCAGCACCTTATTTCCAAGTGAAAACAACTCTCGATGCTTCAGCATACCAAGACATTTTGGACAATTTCATACTCCCAACTTTGTGGGAACGGCCCCTTCCTGTTCCAACATGACTGCACACCAGTGCACAAAGCAAGGTCCATAAAGACATGGATGAGCGAGTTTGGTGTGGAGGAACTTCACAGAGTCCTGGCCTCAACCCGATAGAACATCATCGAGATGAATTAGAGCGGAGGCTGTGAGCCATCCCAAAACTGGGACGTCTGCCTTTACATGTACATGAATTTAATATGGAGTTGGCCCCAACATTTCCCACATTTACTACACTAATTCTTCTTCTTCTTTCGGCTTTTTTCCTTCAGGGGTCGCCACAGCGAATCATCTCTCTCCACTTATCCCTATCTTCTGCATCCTCAACACTTGCACCCACTAGCTTCATATCCTCATTTATTCCATCCATATACCTCCTCTTTGGCCTTCCTCTTTGCCTCCTGCCTGGCAGCTCCATGTCCAACATTCTCCTACCAATATAATTTACTACACTAATTATTTGAAACAAATAATTAACAAGTAAAATACATATAGTGACAGTGATTTGGGGTTTGGATTTAAATTTGGGCTGCTAGGGATGTTAGTCACACAATTCAAATATTGAAATATTGTCTCATACCAGTGATGCAAGGAGTTCATTGCTCCATTCAGAAACAAGCTGCCATGATGGTGCTCAGTGATGCACATGTTCAGCAGCATTTTCTACCTGCCTCCAAAAAACAGCAACTGAATCAGAATTTGTGATGAGATTTTTGAGAATGCAAGGTCCTCATCCAGAGTGCATTCTTAGCACAATTTTATGTTCATTTTACATGCAGAAGAAACCAAAATTTTCTAGTTTGTCAGTGTCTGGTTAAATATCAGGTAGCATAATCAATAACATAGCAGATGTTAAGATGGTTGATATGGCTGCTTTTTTTACTGTCCAAAAAAAAGAGACAAGGATTTAGTTTAAAGACCCAAACAGCTGCTGTCAATGTGATTGAGATATTTGTGCATCAAGCATTTATGCACTTTTGAAAAAATGTGCTTGAGGTTTGTTGTTTTTTTTAAGTGTCCCTTAGTGTTGTGGACACTAAGTTTAACTACGTTTAACAAGTGAATGAATTATACACTGTAGAGAGGACTTTTATTTATGCCTTTCTTTTCCCTTCACTTTTCTTCCCTGAATCATACCTAATTATCTGGTTATATCAGTTTACGATTAAAATTCACTCTCATATTTTGAGATGATTGACTCTTTCCAATTTGGCAACCCCAGACCCAGGCGTAGTTCAGTTTTGATTCCAGGAAGATAGGTCCAAGAAACAAAACTAGTTCGATGGTACCGGTCACCAGCTTTCTCTTCCAAATTCCCTTGTGTACATTTGGTATAAAATGGGAATTAATATACACCTGGTAGAACTATATTCCCATCAAAATATTTACTTTCGAAACGTTCCTGATAGCCACACCCAACAGGACAGAAATGACTCATCACAGGATAAAGATCAGTCAGAAGAAATTGGCATCCCTCTAAATCACAGCAAAATATCCACTATTGCACGAGATTTTTTTCTTTACACAAGTCTTTCACTTAAGTTACATTTATATACGTGCTTTTGTTTTTCTCTTTACACACACAAATGTACTTTAGGTATAAGATAGGATGCATTGGAATAAACATTTAAACATCTGTACATACTTGGAATCTCCAGCACATCATTGAATGAATAATAAGGCTTACAGATCTGATCTGTGTGATAATCTCTAGAATGGCAGGAAAAAACAAAAATCAAAAGCCAGACATGATCCCTTACTTCTTGTGCTAGGAAAACCTTAAATATTAATCTATTCTTTAATCTAAAAATGTACTTAAATGTGACCATTTTAATTGCCAAAAAATACAGCCTACTAAAGGTGGAAGAATTTACCCTGCATGGAATGCCAGAGTAGACACACATTCATAACTAGGGGATTATTTAACATAGCCAGACCACCCAGCTGTATATTATGGGCATTGAAAGGGACATCAGAGATCCTGAGGGAAACAAACTCATTAGAACACAGAGAACATATCAAAACAGAGAGAACAACACCCAGAGCCCTGGTGCTGTGAGGCAGCAATGAGGTTAATGTTATGTACCAAAAGTAACATTTTATTTCATTTTATTCTGGACAAAGCAGGAAAATTTACATATGACAAACATTTGCAAAAGGTACAGAGAAAAAGGACAATACTGGGAAAAAAGAGAAAAGAAATCACTGCCAAAAGTTTAGAAATTGGTCTTCATTTTCATGATGTCAGCACTTCCCTCCATCACTAAATTTTCAAGACGTTTGTGGAATTGCTCCAGTGTAGTGAGCAGCCGATCGTAGATGGCCTTAAACGAAAAACAAAGATTCAGGACTCATTTCACATGTGTATGTGACTCAAAAATAAATCTAAAAACCAGCCAAAAGAGAAAACAAGAGAATGACTGCATCATTAAGGGACTCTGTTGGATGAATCATGGAAAAAATACATGGTTTGTACTTTGGTCAGATTAGCTGCTTATAAAAGGCTTGTAAGAGGAAAAATTTCAATTAAAAAAAATTATAAAACTAACAGAAGCCATACCTGAGCCTTTTCACTGTTCTGGTTGCAGGAATCTCTAAGCTTCTGCATTTTTGCCTTGAACTGCGTGGTCTCTTGGGTGATGATTTTTATCCGATCCACGATTTCCTCCCGTTTTTCATGAACTTTGTCATATTGCCTTGGCACAAAGAAAAATATATGCTTCACCTTTGACATTTGAGGGGACAAAGGAGGAAAGAAAAAAACACCCACACAAAATAACCAAACTAACCACCACTAACACCAGTGTCTCCCCTGAAGGGGGAAAGTGATCATACTGCCTCAATTCTCACCCGAGTACATTTTGGACGTGCTGGTCCTTGAGCTCCTTCTTTTTCTGATGTCGATACTGTTGCTTGGACTGTTTGTCTTGTTTCATTGCCAGACCTCTCTTTACCTGGCCCTCTTCATTGCTCAGGTCCTTTAGCTCCTTCTGCAGGGACTCAGAGAGAGCCATCAATTTGTGAACCTATACAGATGGAGGGAGGAGAGAGAGAGAGAGAGAGAGAGAGAGAGAGAGAGAGAGAGAGAGAGAGAGCGAGAGAGAGAGAGAAATGGGGGTGAGTTGAATGGGAATGTTACTGTCCAAATCTTCATAACTATTTACACAAAACACTACCATGCATGTTTAAAAGTCCCATGTTTAATGCAACCAATTATTCTACATTCTATTCCGAAGGACTTTGGGCATGAGGAGCCCCAATAGGGTTTCAGCCCATCTCAGTGCACAATTGCACAACTTACAGATGCCAAACAGTCCACAATGTGTCTTTAAACTGGGGGAGGAAACCAGAGTGGGTTGGTAATGCAAAATACTAAGCCACCTTGTCCCCCTAATTTAACCAAAGGTCTATAATTAACTATTTTTAGCTTTAGTGTTTGCTTAACATTTTATTACAAACCAGTGGTGGTATACTGCTGCTAAATTGCTTGTAATGTAATGTATGACAATCAAATTAGATTTGACATTTTCCATTCTAAATCTATTTAAGCATTTTATTTTATGAATGCCTATTTTTTTTATGAACAGGCTCAGTTGCTGAGAATGTCAGTATTGAATGACTATTGGATATTGTAGTGAAATTGGATCTATGCATCCCTGTATTCCTATTTAAGCAGACGCTGTTCAGAAACAAGATGGGCCACAGAAACCTCTTTGTACTCTTAGTGTAATTGCATACTGAAGACACTGCATAAATAGGGCAAGACTGTTCAATTTCATTTCACTCCATACAACCAGGAATGACACTGTGACTGTCACATTCTCCCGGTAAGTGCACCAGAATATAATTTGTATCTGACTTACAAAACATAAGACCTAATGCAGGAAGTGTGCAGGTTTACCGCTTCCTTCTGTTCGTTAGTCTTGCGCATGCTGGCCTGCAGGTCCTGCAGCTGTTTCAGTATTACTTGAATCTCAGCTTCGCCTTGGCTAGTCCTCTGCACCTTAATCTGCATCTCCACCAGCTTCTCATCTGCTTGTTCCTGTAGTTACATGCAAACAGGGCACGTTTACTTCTGCATGCCAACATTTTAAACATGCAAATTATATACAGGGTAATCCACATACAGTGAATAGAAATGACAAGACATTCAAACATGTAGGACCACAGAAGAATGGTCATTATACATTCAACAGCCTGGTGATGATATTTGGGTGTATTTGGTTTCTAAGCCTACACATCTGCACATGCAACCTTTATACCCAACATAGTTACCTACTTTTGCGATCTTGATGTTCTTTATGCTCTCCCTCATCTTTTCCATCTCTGTCTTGAGCTCCTCAGGTGACTCAACAATCTGAGATTTAAGTTTGGCTATTTCATCTTTGTGAGTGGCCACATCTATCTTCCTCTGGCCCTGTAGAAAGGAAAAACTGTTTATCGTAGAGTCATACTAGTTCATAAAGAGAACTTCAATTCATGCAAAATATCAGACCTACTTTCTAATGCAGAAAACAGACAGTGACATCATATTTGGAAACTGAAAGCAGGTCAAACCACTGTTACAGTGTAGATGTACACATCAGGAAATGACTGTCTCACATTCATCATTTCAAAGTACATCATATGTTCATATGATTGTATACATGTTCCAACAGAGTCAGATGGGAGTGTATATAATCTCCAAATATAATCTAGAGTTAAATCACTGTAAAACTGTGCATTTATGGTATAGGACATCAGAATGTAATATTTGTCCTCATTCAAAACATCTCCTTATTAAAACCTCTATCAGCTGAATTTGGTGTTATTAAAAAATAAATAACCACACACAAATTCCTGTGAATAAGGCTTGGAGTTATGTGGTATATTTGAAGTGTGAGTGCAGTTTCCCAGTCAGGGAGCAGTTAAGAGAACAGATCCTCCTGAAAATGGTGGAGTAATGTGATTAGTTCAATCTGTCACGTTGCTTTCTGTTTCTACTTTGATGATGCCAAGGGAAAGAGTTGTTTTGGTTACCAAGTTATAAAACCAGATGTTCATAGAGCAGGAGCACTGTAATTAGTTCACTTTTGTGGCTTGAGTGCTTACACTGACAGCATCACAAAAAAATGCACATCTTGTGCTAACTTGAACAGCTAAAAATCTTGTTTTACACTAGATCAGTTCCATGGCTGCAGATAATCCTGAAAGATGATATGCTTTGCATGCAACATGCCAAGTACTTGTTGGTACCACAGTACAATAATAAAACATGCATGTAAGTGACGTATGGACCTGTGCAGTCCAGCCACGGTTGGAAAGAACTTCTTCTGTGTAAACAATGATGTATTTAAGTCAATCAAAATAAAGATGAAAGGGTAAATGCTTTAAGGGCACCTTAAAGCATTTACTTAAAGCATCACTTAAAGATACCTTAAGGTTTTAAGTGATAATGCATAGCAAAACACACACACAGAAATCAGACTGTAATATCGAACAGACATGCTTGACTGACATACGCCTTATACGCCATACATAAACACACAGTTTATGGGTGAATGCACAGCTTTAAAAGAAGATTAGACAAGCTTTGTAATGAGCAAGGGTAAAGCTTCCGTAGGTTTCATCCAAGATTAAACAACAATTATTCACACTTCATTGCCTAATTAGGTTAATGCTGGTCTTCCGGGAACTGAAGAGAGCAATCATGGATACAGGACCCTTGGGGATATATATATATTTTTAAACATACCAGTTTCTTCATCCGTTCTGCAATTTCGCTTTTCCACTCTGCAACCTGTTCATTAATGGCTTTCTAGGGACAAAAAAAAAACAAAAAACAGAAGCGGTAACGTTAAGCACTTTGCAGCAAGCAAGTAACAGAGTTTGAGAGAGAAACCTTCTCACTTCCTTTTGGGGAAGAGTGACCTTCTCCACCAACATGTCACTCTTTACTCACAAAATCAGCTGACTTACAAGAAACCATTAGGCAATCAAAAGGTCAATGAGCTTTTCTAATGCACAGAAAATAGCTCAGTATTTTATAGCTCTGGCTTTGACATGTTACATCAAATCCTCAAGCATCTATACACAGCAATGACATGATCAGAATGTCAATAAAGAAACAGTCTTAGTTTGTAGCAGTTGCTGCTTTCTCAACTGATAACTTGTTGATAATTTGCAAAACCTCACATAAATGTTGATTTCTGACAAATTACATTAACCCCTAACCGCTGATGTCTTAATCAGTTAGAAATAGAATAGAAATGATAAGATGTTGAAGGGCCATGTGCTCCTTTTCAAAATCATTTTCTACACCAGCCCAACATATTCCCAGTTCAAACTGGGAGAAAGATCTCACCGCTTCCTGGGATTCTTGCAATGTAGCGTTTTTCACTTCATTGAGGGCAGCAGCCAGTTCTTTAGCCTCTGCTTGCTGCTCTGGTGGGATTGTCCTGTGCAAGAATGGTTGCAAATATTACAAAACTGATAATGAAATTGGCCATATTCTGTATAGTTGAAACTTGACCACACATTTAGGCAAAAGAAATTGTGTTTAAGAACACAAGAAGTATCTACATCAGCTTCTCAATCTTCTTTTCAGCATCCTTAATGCCTTTTGTGCATGACTGAAGTTTATCCATATCCGCCCGCTGTAGAAAAAGGAAAGTGCACAAGGTGAGCCTCAAAGACTTTCACATTACAATTATTGCAATACTGTAAACCAGAAATGATCACGATATTGCACAAAACATTATAGAACTTATGAAATCTTAATTAAATAATTGGTCTTAAATATGTTTAATGTAATAATACCCATTGATTCCTTTACAGAGCAGTTAAGCTTACAATACATAAAAAGCATACATTTATGACATGAAGTGAGGTGGGGGGGATGCACAAAGACAGAAATAAACAAAACTCTTACATCAAGCAAATCTAATTGCATTCTTTTTAATATTGCAAAATGTAATCAGTAATTTTTAAAAATTAAAATCTATGACAATTCAATAGTACAATAAATTTGATATTCCTGATCTAATGCCTAGATGTAAAAGGACTTACAAGAGCCTGTTGGTGGCCTGTAATGATTTCCAACCTCTGTTTCCTAAAGTGCAGGAAATTTTGGATTCCACTTAAAATAGTGATCGTTCTCTTGGGCTCTGGAATAAGAGAAGCAGAGATATTCAATGAAAAACAAAACAAAATCAGGGCTAAATAAATAACTTATTTAGCAAAATATGTGCTAAATAACTTGCAAGAACATGTTTATCATCGTAGGCTCAAAGAATCTCTCCAGATGACCAATTTGTTAACACAAGTTTAAATCCTATTTAACCTGACTGGGTAAATGCACAGACTAATACATGCATGAGCTTATGGACACCCACAACTGGCTACTTTTGCTATGATTGACAGAGGACAGAGTGAATGTCACCGCTACCACAAAAGAGACCCACAATCTTTTGACCACAGGGTGAACACTAGTTGTTAAGGTAATGCTTAAACAAAAATCTCAGTGAACAACACATTTACTTACTGGGATTAAGCAGGTCATTCATTGAAAAGTCATACACATGGCACACTGGTAAAAACTGGCACCTAAATAAATGAGAGAGAGAGAGAGAGAGAGAGAGAGAGAGAGAGAGAGAGAGAGAGAGAGAGAGAGACAGAGAGAGAGAGAGAGAGAGAGAGAGAGAGAGAGAGAGAGAGAGAGAGAGAAAGAGAAAGAGAGAATATTTCAGGTTTCTATTAAATTTTCACTGTGGCTGATGAAGAGGGTGTAAATTCCACTTACATGCATACATAAAGATTCAAGACTGGTGTAGACCACTCGTGTAACATTGGGTATTGCAGATTTTCTGAGAGAGGTGCCTAATAAAAGGAAATTGAAGAAATAGGGCGGGTATTATCATCATCATCATCATCATCATATTAATACAGTCATTTCTGAATAACATTCAGAAAGATGACCAATGAGCAACCTGGTCTGAAATACTGCAGTGTAAAATCTGCTTTGGCTAAACACCCAATTATCTATCCCAACTATCCAAAATTCTCAGAAATTCCATTTAATTCGTTAAATGCCTTCATCAGAATCGTCTACCAAAATCAGCTGCATTCCTCCACATATGAAGGGAGGATTAAAGTACTTTAACTAACAGGAATAAACTTGTCATGCATTCTTAGTGTTATTCTAATCAGCTAGATAAAATTCCTGAATGCCACATTTCAATACATATGGAGTGTAAAAAAATCCAGCTTGTATTGAGTCACAGTTTGCAATATTTACAATACAGTAAGGACCTTAATTGGATCTTGGCAACTCCATCAGTAGAACTTTTAAAACCACACACATCTTTTAATTACTAGTATATGAAGAGCCTCAAGGAGCAGTAAGCCCACGGTGCATTAACATGGCGAGTCTGATGACCACACACTGTGCCCATAAATTCAACTAAATCCTTCCTCAACATGGCTATTACTATTTAAATGTTTTAAACTTCTTTGTATGATACAGAGGATCCGTCACATAAGCATTGACCAAGAGTAGCAGTTCAGTTAAACACCATAAATTCCTACTTTGCCACTTCTAGATGATTTAAAAAGCTACACTTATTAGTTAATGCTGAAATTGTTCCAAAGCAATGTTTTAGCATTAAAATGAACAGAACTGCAGCATACAACACAGTTCACCAAAGTTGTGTTTGTTACACAACTATCCACAGAGGTGTAGATCTTTGACTGCACTATGATGAGATAATCTTTTCACACAGCCACTAAAAACATGCAACACTTCTCACCACAACTGCACCTACGACTGTACTGCAGACAAACACAAACACTCCAAATGATAGCTGTTTAGTAAGCGGCTGAGAAAGAAAAGAAGTCACTTCAGTGCTTGTTCAGATTCATATAATGTGTTACCTACACCTAACATAATCCCACCAAACTAGGAGTGGGTGATATGTATATAAATCACAATACTTAAACATTTCTATAACATGTGCCACAAAGTACAGGTTTCGTAGCAATGCCAGCAACAGCTACATAAATTGATTAACACTGAAAAAGGGACAAATAATCTCTAATCAGCTGCCAATAATCAGAATCCATGATTCTTTTTCCTTAGATACTTGCAATATCTAAGAAAAAAAAAGTTTGTCACAATATCACCTAGCACTGCACAAAACACAAATCTGATATCAACTGCAAAAGAAAAAAAAAAATTCAACAAAGTTTACCAGTGCTTTAAATATCCCATGATCATCACTGTATTCTACACTGATCAGCAATAACATTATGACCACCTGCCTAATATTGTGTTGGTCCACCATTTGCTACCAAAACAGCCCTGAACCGTTGAGGCATGGACTCCACTAGATCCCTGAAGGTGTGCTGTGGTATCTGACACCAAGATGTTCGCAGCAGATCCTTTAAGTAAGTTGCTTGGTGGGGCCTCCATGGGTCGGACTTGTTTGTCCAGCACATCCCACAGATGCTTGATGGGATTGAGATCTGGGGAATTTGGAGGCCAAGTCAACACCTCAAACTCATTGTGCTCATCAAACCATTCCTGAACCATTTTTGCTTTGTGGCACGATGCATTATCCTGCTGAAAGAGGCCACAGCCATCAGAGAATACAATTTCCATGAAAGGGTGTACATGGTCTGCAACAATGCTTAGGTAGGTGGCACATGTCAGAGTAACATCCACATGGATGGCAGGACCCAAGGTTTCCCAGCAGAACATTGCCCAAAGAATGACACTGCCTCCGCCGGCTTCTTTCCAAAGTGCATCCTGCTGCCATGTGTTCCCCTGGTAAGAGACGCACACACACCTGGCCATCCACATGATTTAAAAGAAAACCTGATTCATCAGACCAGGCCACATTCTTCCATTGCGCCACTGTCCAGTTCTGATGCGCACCTGACCATTGTTGCTGCTGTTCTGCAGCTATGCAGCCCCATATACAACAAACTATGATGCACTGTGTATTCTGACACCTTTCTATCAGAACCAGCATTAACTTCTTCAGCAATTTGAGCAACAGTAGCTCGTCTGTTGGATCAGATCACACGGGCCAGCCTTCACTCCCCACGTGCATCAATGAGCCTTGGCCGCCCATGACCCTGTCGCTGGTTCACCACTGTTCCTTCCTTGGACCACTTTTGATAGATACTGACCACTGCAGACCGGGAACACCCCACAAGAGCTGCAGTTTTGGAGATGCTCTGATCCAGTCATCTAGCCATCACAATTTGGCCCTTGTCAAACTCGCTCAAATCCTTACGCCTGCCCATTTTCCCCGCTTCTAACACAGCTCATAATGTTATGGCTGATTGGTGTATAGCGGCAATATGGTCTCTAGAGAGCACTAATGTATAGATAATTGAATGATCACAGAGCTCTGAATAGTTATGCATCATCAAAGATCATTGACACTTTTCCTGGAAGTGTCCATAACACCATAACAGCATTTTTGATATGAGGGGCATTTTATTATATGCCACGCTGCAACAACTAGTGATTTATTTATGATTCAGCTGTACTCACCAGGTAATGGCACTCAAGCCTGAAGCGATATACAAGCTGCAAGATTCTCATGTAGAGTCTCTGGATGACATCTGCCTGCAAAATGAAAAGCATCTAAGATTTGGTCATGTAAATCATTTAATTCTCTGTAAGACTCAAAATGATGCTCACCTTCGGATTTGGAGTGATATCACCTTTTGTGAAATGTTTCGCCTCTTGCCCTGTTAAGACTTCGGTTCGAAAAAACTGCACAATGGCATCCACCTTGTATATTGGAAACGTATTCTCCATCATGGTTCCTTTAAAGTAAATACATCACATTTATCAACTACATCAGCTTTACTGCGTTAGAGACATTATTAAACATTAAGGAAATGTTACCTCATCTTTACATTTCAAAGAGGATCAAGAAAAATAAATGATAAAGCATGCTCTTGATTAATCTGAGCAGAAAATATAATATTATAAACAACCAAAGGAACTATTCATTATATATATATATATATATATATATATATATATATATATATATATATATATATATATATATATATATATATATATATATATATATGTATATATGTATATATGTATGTATGTATGTATGTATGTATGTATTATACAAATTACAGACAACAAAACTGCCCACCCTAACGCTTACAAGTCAAACAAGTTCCCAATTTAATAACAAACATTTAATATCAACTAAAAGGAAAAGCAAACAAACATTAAAATTATTGTAAATATCTGAAAGACGTGTTCATGTATACAGTATTCACCAACTGGAAGAAAAACCTTAGCTTATTTGTTGACAACTAGCTTATTAAAACACACGAAGAAGAAAACACTGTACCATTTTTTTCCAAATTCTCTTTCGCCATTATTGAAAATAACACAATAAGTAACCTCTATCTATATTATTATTATTATTATTGCCTTTTTAATACATATATATGTGTAGAAGACACTTGTATTTACCTTCAGCCGCCGCCGTTTAGCCGTTATCAAATTTAAATTTTAGCGGTTCTGACGTCACATCCTGTCGTCACATCTTCTTCGGCGCTTACTGTTGCTAGAAAAATGTACACACCGCCACCTGCTGTTCATTTTTTATTCAATTGTCGAACAGAAATAACAGCATTTCTTTCATTTTTTTTCATAAAAAAAACAATAGCAATAAACAAAAAAATAAAACAAAAAAAAAATCACAACAATCTCTTTTATAATTTTTCTACTCTAGCACTTATACATATAAAACTTTATCTATACTCTGCTGATGTTTTTGTTTGCAGTTATTGCTGAATTTTCCTTCAGATGCATATTTATCAAATGCAGACTTACTGTCATGACTACAATCAAGTAAAAGTCTACAGTCAAGAAGGAATGTTAAAGAAATTTAAGCCAAAATTTTCTATTCTAATTCCAAATTCTAACTCTTAAACTCATTTACTTCAAGCTAAATGTGTTTCTACTGAATGTTACTCAATTATAGGGTGTACCTATTTTTTCCCGCCTGGTTTCTAAATGTTAATTTACTTTTTTTTTGGGGGGGGGGGGGGAATTACTACACACTGAGGTATTTATTTATTTATTTGTTTGTTTGTTTGTTTGTTTATTTATATGTATGTATGTATGTATGTATGTATGTATGTATGTATGTATAGAAGAAGAAGTTGCTTTCGGCTGCTCCCTGTTCGGGGTCGCCACAGCGGACCAACTGATTAATTAATTAATTTATCGGTGGTTATTCCTTTGTTTATAGAAGTATGAATCAATGTTTTAAATTTAATTAAAAAAAAAACTCAGAAGGTATTCTGTTTTCCACTATGGTCATTTTGTTCCATTAAAAAAATATTATTTGACATGTTGAAGATTATTGTTGTTTTTTTTTGTTTGTTTTTTTTTAAATTAATGCTTGAACAACAAATACATAACAATAAAACATAACATAACAAATAAATACAAGTTAAACTATATATGTACATGTAAAACCAACAAATAAATAAAATAAACAAAAGAAATATTAACGTCCATGTTTATGTAAAACTGACAAATAAAATAAATAAATAAATAAATAAATAAATAAATAAATAAATATACATGTATATATAAAACCAACAAATAAATAAATATAAAAAATAAATATTAACTCTACATGTATATGTAAAACCAACAAATAAATAAATAAATAAAAATAAATAAATATTAACTCTACATGTATATATAACACCAACAAATAAATAAAAATAAAACAAAGAAATATTAACTATACATGTATATATAAAACCAACAAATAAATTAAAATGAAAAATAAATATAAACTTTACATGTATATATAAAACCAACAAATAAATAAAAATAAATATTAACTATACATTTACATGTAAAACCAACAAATAAATACAAATAAACAAAAGAAATATTAAATATACATGTATATATAAAACCAACAAATAAATAAATATATAGATGTATGTATAAAACCAACAAATAAATAAAAATAAAGAAATAAAATAAAATAATGAAAGGCCTTGCTAAATCACAAGAACTTAAATGTACTAATTAAATACAATGCTAAAGGTTATTGATAAGATGGCAGCAGCGCTGGTGACGTGTCTGGTTTGTTACATCACGTCATATGGTAACCGTCAGATCGGGAAAACCCGTCTGGTCGGAAATCCGTGTGGGAATTACAAGTCGAAATTGGAGTATTCTTGGCGCAAACGCATCATTTGGCTACAGGAACATGCCGTGCGTCCAAAGGAAATAAAGCAATTTCAATTTGTAAGATTTTTCAGTCTGTAAGAATTGATCTATTAAATTACAGGACGATGTTTTAAGTCAGAGTGATGAGAGGTTTTCTCGAATTTTCCCACATGACGTGTGATTCATTGACCTCTTCATATCAGTGAAATCCTCTGTGTGAACATCCAGCCAATCACAACACAGGGGGCGGGACTCGTTTAAAAAAATAAACACGTTCACGTCCGCTCCGTGTTCCGGGTTTGGCGAGTTTCTGCAGGTGCCAATTGATCCACGTCACTTTGTTTTTCCTCCTGATTTATCCAGCATTGACACGTAGAAACCGCAAGCTGCCATGTCGTTACTGGAAACAGACGACACTTATGATTTCGTCTTCAAAATAGTTTTGGTCGGGGATGTCGGTGTGGGGAAAACCTGTGTTGTTCAACGGTTTAAGACAGGGACTTTTATCGAAAGGCAAGGGAACACGATTGGAGTGGATTTTACAATGAAGACGATGGAAATTCAGGGGAAAAGAGTCAAGGTTGGTATCTAACAAATGAATCGGTTCTTTTTTGAACGAGTCATTCGAAATCGATTCTTGGGATGTTTTGTTTAGTTACCTCGTTTGTTTTTCGTTTTAATTTCTGACAGTTTATTTTAAACATAAATGCTTGTAAAGGCTTGTACATAGACTCTTAGAACAATGTGCTTATCAGATTATTATGTGTGTTTTAGCAGATTATTATGTGTACATGTGGTCTTGCTAAGCTAACTCCTGCCATAATAATAGTGAGAGTGACTGCTAAGTTATGACTGTAGACCGAATAGAAATGACATTATGATACACTTGTAGGGTAAAATTCTAACGTTAGCATTGTTATTTCTGTTATTTTAGCACGTCTCTGCGTGGGGAATCACACGAGTCAAAACCTATTTAACTCACTGTTCAATGAACCGATTTGAATCATAAAGGAAAACACAAGTCCTTGAATCGTCAAATAACGTTGACTGGAAACTTTACAAAAGAAATCTTAAATGAAATGCTTTTTAGTGCCTATGACGGATATAAAATACAGTTGTTTACTTATATTCATTAACAATATTGAAGGAAAAAACATTTTAACAAAAGACAATTCAGTGATATTCAGTGAAAAGAGCCCTGGGTTGCATCAGCATCAGGTTTCAAGCCACTGTGTAATTTCATATGATTACAGTGTGTCAGTTAATGAACTTTCACAGTTCTGTACAGTTGACCCTTTTCACCCGAAGCGTCTGGTGATGGTGTGGCCTGAGATTTTGCTCAGCTTCCAATGACGACACATCTCTCAAGTTAATCAATAAGAGCAATTAAGTTGCTAAAGCACAGAGAAGACCTGGTGCTTATGCTTCCTTATCTGACTTTACAGTGGCATCATGTGAGTTTGTTAGATGTGTGTGTGTGTGTGTGTCAGAGAGAGACCATAATGGATGATGACTCAGCAGAAAATCAGAACATTTTTGTTTGCCAACTTGCTTCTAAACTGTTTTAACAAAAAATAAATCACTGGGATTGGAATCAGTCTCTGATCCATAAACACCTCATGATGGCTGCCAAACTGTTTCAATATCCAAAATATTATCATTATCCTTCTTTAACTTATTAAGTACATAATATTTTTGTGAACTAAATAGTTGGAAGTTAAATCGCGCGAGGAGTTGTGGGCAAAATTAGCTGATAAATAGCTCTTTAAAATCTACTGGAAATAGTAGCCAATATCAAAACCTCATCATGATCACTTATGGTGGAGATCATAACATTTTTCTCCAATTAAAAAGTATTGTAACTGCATTAGGTTTGATCCTGAGCTCGAGTTACTGACTGTGCGGATTTTCACGTGTTTTCCCCGTGCTTGCCTGGGTTTCCTCCAGATTTCCCGGTTTCCTCCCACTGTCCAAAAACCCAGCAGTAGGTGGATGGGCTATGCTAAATTGTCACTAGGCGTTACCCTTAAACGGCCTGGTGTACCTTCCAGAGTGAATTCCCCCGTGCGTGTAGTGTTGCTTGGTTACTGAAGATGAATTTTTATGTTGAACAGTTGCAGATTTGGGACACAGCAGGACAAGAGAGGTTTCGGACCATCACACAGAGCTACTACCGCAGCACAAATGGCGCCATAATCACATACGACATCACCAAGAAAGCAACCTTCTTGGCTGTGCCCAAATGGATGGAGGACGTCAAGAAATATGGCGGCTCAAACATAGCCAACCTTTTAATAGGTCAGTGAAGACTTTTTATATATTATTATGAATCTCGTTGTTAATAATATACACTGTATTGCCAAAAGTTTTGGAACACCCCTCCAAATCATTGAATTCAGGGGTTGGGCTCGGCCTCTTAGTTCCAGTGAAAGGAACTCTTAATGCTTCAGCATACCAAGACATTTTGGACAATTTCATGCTCCCAACATTGTGAGAACAGTTTGGGGATGTCCCCTTCCTGTTCCAACATGACTGAACACCAGCGCACAAAGCAAGGTCCATAAAGACATGGATGAGAGAGTTTGGTGTGGAGGAACTTGACTGGTCTGCACAGAGTCCTGACCTCAACCCGATAGAACACCTTTGGGATGAATTAGAGCGGAGACTGCAAGCCAGGCTTTCTCATCCAACATTGGTGCCTGACCTCACAAATGCGCTTCTAGTGGAATGGTCAAAAATAAATCCTATAAACGCACTCCTAAACCTTGTGGAAAGCCTTCTCAGAAGAGTTGAAGCTGTTATAGCTTCAAAGGGTGGGCCAACTCCATATTAAATTCATGTTCATGTAAAGGTAGACATCCCAGTTTTGATCTGGTTTGCAGTCTCTGCTCTAATTCATCCCAAAGGTGTTCTATCAGGTTGAGGTCAGGACTCTGTGCAGGCCAGTTAAGTTCCAAAGTTGGGAGCATGAAATTGTCCAAAATGTCTTGGTATGCTGAAGCATTAAGGGTTCCTTTCTCTGGAACTAAGCGGCCAAGCCAAAACCCCTGAAAAACAACACCTGAATTCAATGATATGGAGCGGTGTCCAAAAACTTTTGGCAATATAGTGTAGCTTAGACTGCTGAAAGAGCTATGATCTCTGGTTGGAAGAAATGGTATACTTGACTGTTCCCTGTCAATTAAAGCAACACAATTGTGGGCTTTTGTGAGCTCATGTGTGGAGGAGGGTAGATAATACTTTTCTGTGAGTTTGTTATGCTGCACTGTGAGACAGCACTTAGGCTTTATCCTACTGGTTGAGCTGTCATATTATCTGGGCGGTGGCCAAATATTGGGAAAAATGCATCTGCATCAAGTTCTGTTTTCTGTTATCTTCAAAATTTGAAAGGTGTGATCTAGGGAAACAGCTTTCTTCATAATGTTGCATCATTCATGTTTACATGTTTTGGATGAAATACCTTTCCATTAAGTTGTCTCCATTTACTGCTAACGTTTTGCCTTAACGAAACCTCGTTTCTGCTCGGACAGGTAATAAATCGGACTTAACTGAAGAGCGTGCTGTTTCTTTGGAGGAAGCTCAGGTGATGGCTCACCAGCTAGACTTCATTAGTGCCATCGAAACGTCCGCCAAAGACTCCAGCAACGTGGATGAAGCGTTTAATAAAATGGCAGCCGAGCTGATGCTGAGACACGGCGGGCCCGTGTTCAGAGACAGCGTAACTGACAGCTTCAAACTCAACAGCAAGGATGTGAGCGGCGACGCCTGGAGCTGCAGCAGCTGTTGATACTGGTTATAGTTTTTACTTTGTTATTCCTGTTCTTAGCCATGCTGGCCTGTAATTCATCACAGGGCTCCTTTTGTGTGAATCATTGTCAGTGTTGACCAAATTTATCAATCATTAATTGATTAAATGATCTAAACCTCAGATTTTCAGGGAAGAGGTAGTCGGCCATATCAGGCTCACAAGTAACCGAGTTTTAAGAAAGGTGTAGTAAAGGGAGTTGTGGAAAAATCACAGAAATGAAGAAGGTAGCTGCTGGTTAGATCTTATAGGAACTTTGACGATCCATCTATGACAATAAGAGAAAGATCAGGTTACAGCCAAGTATGAAACAATTCTGGTTTGATCTGGTTGCCTGAAAGTCTCAGACTAGCTTCACATGAGCTGTAGCTAAATGTGATAAACGTAATGAGTCTAATGTTTTTCTTGCCAATTCAATCTGGAGAAAGTGGAATAAGGTGAGAATAGTCTCCTATGCCTCTGTTCTCTCCAGGTGGCAGATTTATCTCCTGATTGAATCTGCTGCTGAGGTACTTTTATTTAAATTTGTATTATTACATCCCAGTGAGCACCGGTTAACAAGAGACAGCAATGAATTGCCTTTAATGGTTCAACCAAAAATTTAGCCAAGATGCATCTCAATCAGCTTCCTAGTTCAGTAGTCAAATCTCAGTCACAATCTTTCAGTGCACTGGAACGAATCCCACAATGCACCGTGAAAAAGAGGAAGCATCCATGAAACTGAAAATGGAAAAAAAGAAAAGGAAAAAAATACTGTGGAGAAACTCTCAGCCAGCTTTGTCTGAGTACACTTATATTGCCAAAAGTTTTGGGATGTCTGCCTTTACATGCACATGAATTTAACATGGTGTTGATCTTCCCTTTGCAGCTATTACAGCTTCAACTCTTCTGGGAAGGCTTTCCACAAGGTTTAGGAGTGTGTTTATGGGAATTTTTGACCATTCCTCTAGAAGCGCATTTGTGAGGTCAGGCACTGATGTTGGACGAGAAGACCTGGCTCACAGTCTCTGCTCTAATTCATCCCAAAGGTGTTCTGTCGGGTTGAGGTCAGGACTGTGTGCAGACCAGTCAGGTTCCTCCACACCAAACTCACTCATCCATGTCTTTATGGATGTTGCTTTGTGCACTGGTGTGCAGTCATGTTGGAACAGGAAGGGGTCATCCCCAAACTGTTCCCACAAAGTTGGGAGCATGAAATTGTCCAAAATGTCTTGGTATGCTGAAGCATTAAGAGTTCCTTTCACTGGAACGAAGGGGCCAAGCCCAACACCTGAATTCAATGATTTGGAGGGGTGTCCCAAAACTTTTGGCAATATAGTGTATGCAAGTAGCTTATTATTGTTGTTGCAAACCTCAAATGATTTTTTTTTTTTACGTAAGCGATTTTTTAACTTTATTTGATGTTCTTTATACAGTTTGTTTGAGTTTAAGGACTTTTCTAGTCTAGTGTTTAATACTTTTTGTAGAAAAAAAAATCCACCACTGTAAAATCTACAATCCTGATTTAAGTACCATGCCAGAAATTATTTTTCATAACGCATTTTAAACAAAAAATGCCAAAACGATATTGTCACTGCCTGTTGCTGATAAGTCATATCTCATGGAAATTAACCCTAACCCTAACTTGAGTCATCAGTGTCCCAAAGTGTAGTGAACCAGGATCCTTACCATAGAGAATATACTGATTCACAAAGCTAGGGAGCTAGGGTGCTGATTGAGACACATCCCAAGTGTAGATATGAATATATTCCAAACTTTGCTTCTTTAGTTCTGCATTACACGTCACGCACTTGCCTCAAAATACAGACCAGCTCAATGGTACCATATGTTCATACACAGTATATTAAAATAACAGAGAAAGTCTGTTAGCTATTGAAAGAAGGAGTCAAATGAGAACTATATATTTATCTACTCCACCTTTAATACACAAGTCTGGGGTCATATTTCCTGTTTGAGTCTGATGTTAACATGGAGTGACATCACGTTATGTGTTGAGGAAGAAAAATAATTTCACCAGCAAGATGCCAGCTTCTACTGTCCACCCACTTGATAGATCGCAGTAAAGACTTTGGGATTTTTTTAATCAATATGTTTAAAAGTAGACACTTGAAGAAAGTCCACCAACACACTCATCGTCCTTGAGTTTTTAAGATTTGCGATTAGTGAACAATGTGGTTTGAGACTCAAGTGTAGAGACTCAGTTGTGAGATTCCTAGACTGTTACATTTGCATCATCACTTCAACAAAATGAAAGAAGCAAGCATCAGATACCAAACATACCTTGGCTTATGAGATGCATTTAAAGTATTCCGTACATTCACATGTACGGAGAATCACAGCGACAAAACAACCTTTTCAGCAAGGCCTGGTGACTTCTGGCGACATGAGCAGCAGCAACCATTAGTGAGAGGATTTAGTCGTGACCCAAAGGTGAGAAAAGTTTTGTGAAAATATGGAGCGAGTTGGTGAATTGGGAATGAAGACAGTAGAGCGATCTGTGGCAAAGTACACCACTATATTACTAAACTAACCAGCAGTAGGAATGCTTACTTGTGATTTTCACAGTACAACAACTGCCCACTTGCAGTGATAAAACTGCTGTATGTGTGAATGTAGCATGAATGTGACAAGCTGGGTTTTGGATGAACTTTCACTTGGCCCATAAAATATACTTATATGTCAGTTATGCACAGCCTCGGATACTAAAGAGCCCCCCAAAAACTCTGAAGCTTCAGGTTTGAGGCCAACTCGGAGCTAAAACACTGCATTAATATTGGAACAATCTAATATTTGACAAGTTCTCCAATCCAATCTACTATGGTGTTTTATTCACTTTTTAAATACATTTTAATTGTATAGCACTTTCAACAACAGACGGATCACAAACCAGGTTACAGGCATCTTTAGATTTGTGTTCATGATACGTCTATTTCTTTAGTCTAAAGGTTTAGAGAGAGAGAGAGAGAGAGAGAGAGAGAGAGCGAGCGAGCATGCCAATGAGCTAATGAGCATGTCAGAGGCGACATGGTAAGGAAAATCTCCATGTCATCTGATTCAGCACTTGTCTTTCAGCACATCAGCAGAATTCCTCAGAAGTCTCTCATAACTCAGCAACTGAAGCTTGTAAAGAGTCGAGGATTCATATCTAATACACTTTATTCAGAACTCTGGTATATCGGTTGTATAAAACTGTAAAATCAGTGTTTCCTTACTATATATACATACTTTATTGGCCCATTTTAAGTTTGACATCCTGTATAATGACCACAACAGTCAATTTTTCTACGTTCCTTGAAACACTTTCATTCACGTCTTTGTGCTCACTGGCATAAATACACAAAGGCAGATTAGTATCCCGTGTCTCGTAGTCTTAATCTGGACAACATGTCAAGCTTGTAGTGTTTATAAACCCTGGCTGTATTGTTAGCATTAAAAAAATTGTAATGTAAGAGTATATTAAGAGTAAACAGCATACAAATAAGGGAAAGCTGAAATAAATGGAGGGATAAATTTTACACCGTTTCCCATGACCTAGTAGTTTTTTTTTGTGTGAACATATTAGAAATTCATTTGCAAAGCTTTTTGTTTTTTTCCCTATAGTATTTCCTATATATGTAAAAAATTAATAAATAAAAATGAATAAATTCCATACTTTTTACTTCACAGACTGGTTAAGATGAACGGGGCCATATAAGTAATTAAGAAACTTTTATTAATTTTTATTAAGACTTTTATTGATCTCATGCAATAACTGAAAAGAAGGTTAAAGGACTAATTGCACCTCAAGACACACATTTATATTATTTATGGCTAAATGTTTTTCATGAACGAAGGTTTAGAAATCATTTTAATAAATGTTTAATATTTCTAGTACATTTTTTTGTAGGACATGTAATTTATACACAGTATATAAAGGATTTTTTTTTTTTTTGCAGAGTACTTTTACAATTTTAAGAAGATTCATTACATTTTTGTGCTGAACAGTTTATACTTGGTTTTGGATATAGAGCCACGGACTTGAGAGTCAATGGTGAAGAAGTGTTTCTGATTCAGTGTGTTAAGTGCCTTTAATAGAGTTTGGATATTGTTGGAATGATGATGTAGTCTTTTTCTAGGTATATAAAATGTAACTATGCATTTTTATCAGAATGTTTGATCAAACAATGACTTTTTGTTTTTTCAATTTTTTTGTATGCACAATAATTTAATGTTCTAAATGCTAGCTGTTCATATTGAATTCTCAGTGTGTTATTTTATGAATAAACCTGTTGGAGCATCAATGCTGTGTATGATTGTTAGTTGGAATCTTTTTTTTTATTTGATGCTTTGTAGGCAGATACAGTGAGGTGAAATAAATAAATTATATGTACATAAATAGAATAGAAATAAATAAATATATTCATTA
The DNA here is from genome assembly GCA_033459395.1 of Hemibagrus guttatus. Classification (NCBI taxonomy): domain Eukaryota; kingdom Metazoa; phylum Chordata; class Actinopteri; order Siluriformes; family Bagridae; genus Hemibagrus; species Hemibagrus guttatus. The sequence continues at coordinate 8,805,311 of JAUCMX010000023.1, forward strand.
TATACAATGATCAAGCATAACATTATGAGCAGTGACAGGTGAAGTGAATAACACTCAATATAACAATAACAATCTCATCATGGCACCTGTTAGTGGGTGGGATATATTAGACAGCAAGCGAACATTTTGTCTTCAAAGTTGATGTGTTAGGGGGGCACGGTGGCTTGGTGGTTAGCACGTTTGCCTCACACCTCCAGGGTTGGGGGTTTGATTCCCACCTCCGTCGTGTGTGTGTGGAGTTTGCATGTTCTCCCCGTGCCTCGGGGGTTTCCCTCCGGGTACTCCGGTTTCCTCCCCCAGTCCAAAGACATGCAGAGTGTATGCAAGAGTGTGTGATTGCATGAGTGAGTGAATGAGAGTGTGTGTGTGCCCTGTGATGGGTTGGCACTCCGTCCAGGGTGTATCCTGCCTTGATGCCCAATGACGATAGGCACAGGCTCCCCGTGACCCAAGAATAGATCAGATAAGCGGTAGACAATGAATGAATGAATGAATGAATGAGTGAGTTGATGTATTAGAAGTAGGAAAAATGGGCAAGAGTAAGGATTTGCGCGAGTTTGACAAGGGCCGAATTGTGATGGCTAGACAACTGGATCAGAGCATCTCCAAAACTGCAGCTCTTGGACCAGCGACAGGGCGGCCACTCATTGATGCATGTGGGGAGCGAAGGCTGGTCCGTGTGATCCGATCCAACAGACGAGCTACTGTTGCTCAGATTGCTGAAGAAGTTAATGCTGGTTCTGATAGAAAGGTGTCAGAATACACAGTGCATCATACCGTGTTGTGTATGGGGCTGCATAGCTGCAGACCAGTACTTTTACATCATGTGAATGGCCGGGTGCGTGTTGGTCGCTTACCTGGGGAACACATGGCACCAGGATGCATTGTGAGAAGAAGGCAAGAACAGAGTCTTGATGCATGTCTTCATTGTAACCCTGAGAGATTGTGGGACCAGTCAAGCGGTGATGGACGATCTGAGGCAGCGTGGTGCAGTGGAGGTGTGATAATTAAATTAATTTAAAGTAGGTGGTCCGTTTATGGTTTTGTAGGCATGTAAGAGTGCTTTAAATCTTATGCGGGCAGCTACAGGAAGCCAGTGGAGGAAGTGTAGCAATAAGGTGGTGTTTAAAAACTTGGGAAGGTTGAAAACAAGATGTAATAGGTTTAACACAAGGTTGCAGGTTTACAATGAATTACATGCCCGAGACTTTATGCTTTGAATGAGATTTTATTACACATTATTACCATTTCGTTTTTCATAATACCTTTTGAAGAGAAAAGAAAGACATCGCACATGCAGTTCTGTTTCAGTGGGAGCACTTTCTTTCTGTGTGCCTTACTGAATATTTAGCTATGAGGTCTTGAGGTTTTCAAATCTATAGGATTACCACCACATATAAAGAAATAAAATGGATTTTATATAATTCATAGTTTTCGTGCCAGTACAATGTGCAAGAGATATAGAACAAGTCTCATAGCTCTGTAAGGCACTGTAAAAGAAAGTCAGACCGCAATAATTCAGTGGTGTGCTCGGACAGGCCACAAACACAGAACAGATCTGAAGCCTCAACTGACCAAACAGTAGTGCAGAAATAGAACAATAACTTAATAAATGAAATAGAAATAACGTAAAACCTCAGGAGCTTAACAGTACATCAATATAAATTCCAGCTTAAAAAACAAAGATGAATGTGGTCGTTTGTAATGGTCAATTTAAAAACAGACATTTCTTGAACAAATGCTGGTTTAATAATAACAATAACAATAATAATTTTCTCTGGATTAAAATATTTCCTAAATTCAAAAAATAATGAAAATAAAATGAAGGAAACACCTTTAAAATAAATGCGAAGACCTTACCTGTTTGATTTGATGTTCGGCTCATTTACTCTAACAGAAAGGAGTTTTTTCAGTAACATTGTAAAATAAGAAAAAAAAGACCATTTCCTGTGTCAAACTGTGTTGAAAAAACACACGAACAAAGGAAAAGATATCTAATTCGTTGGTCCTGAAGTGTCGTTACAGTCCTGTAAGCCATTTATAATCTCTTTTTATCTGGTATATGTGTCTAAAATACCACAGTGTCTTAGAATTGTGCTTTATGGACTTATTCATCACCTTCGGTCCTTAAAACTATGAGATATTTACTGAAATAAAGAGTAGAAGTGTAAGGTTCTAGTATTCAGTGTTTTTAGGTGACTAAACCTCCGTTGTGAATTTTTCCATTTCAAAAATGAGTTCGACAGCAGCATGGACATCCTGTACGACGTTGCCCGGCTCAATCAGCGCGGGGTCGAAGCGGAAGTCGCGGTGTCCGTGGAACACAGTCTCTTTGATGCACTGGTTTGGGTCTTGGAGCAGCTCAGTGTGTGGGTTAAACACGCCTGTACAAACCAGGATGGACTTGCAGGATGTGGCAGAAGGAGACGCTAACTCGCTCTCCCAGTCGTTGTCCGTGTCCATGTCCTGAGAGACTGCCGCTCCTGTGCCCGTCAGAGCTTGCTGCACGGCTTTGCCGCTCTTCCTGCCTAGCCGTTCCTCGAGGTAGCGGTTGTAGAGATTGGCACCGTAGATGTCAGTCATGAGGTTGTCCCTGATGTATTCAGAAGACATAAAACGTAAGGTTCTATTTGGGTCGTGCAGAAAAATTTTTATATTCTAAACAATTCCAATAAACATGAAACAATACTTTCACAAATCTTTTATACCACAGAGCTGTTGAATGCTCAAATATAATTAGTTTCATTTATTTTCTATAACAGTAGCTCTGACACTAATTCAAGCTGTAAACTTTGCATTGATTCGCTCATTATGATGTGTTATTGTTTCTATAGTAACAACACCAGGAGTTGTAGGGTGGACGCTCCACGCTAACCAGATAAAAACAACATAAATGTTCATATGATAATGGTTTCTATAAAGAGCAACTTCTGTTTGCAGCAGTTAAGTTTGTAAGAGATAACAGGAACTAAACAAGTTTCACAAACATTCCAAAACACTGGTAAGGTGATTATAATTGTCTCAAAATTGCACTGTGATGTTTTTTGATTGATTAAAAGATCAGGACGTTCTGTTATTAGAAAGAAACAAGTTCAGGGTTGGGCTGCATCATACCACCTCATTATTTGAATATTATCAGCATGTTCTGTCATGTTTTACTCTTTACATACAGTTCCCTCTGAAAGTATTGGAACAGCAAGGCCAATTCTTTTTGTTTTTGCTATACATTAAAGTAATTAGGGTTTAAAATCAAAAGATTAACATGAAATGATGGATCAGAAGGTCAGCTTTCATTTGTGTTTACATCTAGCTGTTCTGTGCGACTTAGAACATGCCACATTTGGCACCCAAGATGCTATTCCAGGCTTTTTACCACAGCTTCTTTCAGCTGTTGTTTGTTTTTGGGAGGTTTCTACCTTCAGTCTCCTTTTCAGGAGGTGAAATGCTGCTCATTAGGATTAAGGTCTGGTGATTGATTTGGCTAGTCTAAAAAAAGATGGTATGGTTGTGTGATCCTCTTACCCAACAGCGTAGAGCGATGTAATTGGTGATCTCCAGCCTCTCTCTGCAGCCTGTGTTCTGATCAGGTACTCAGCGTAATGATAAGTCATCTCACTGGGTTTCCCCATCAGGGCCTCATACTTCAACTCCCGGCCTGTGATCTTCTTGTAGATGTTCTCCAGGCACACCATGAATGTGCCGTGACCAAATCTGTCAACAGGAAAAAGATACTTAAATACTTAATAAACAACAAGGAATTGGCCACTACAAATATCTCATGAGTGTATGGCACATGCTGTGCTTTCTTGATACACCAGGGACATATTAGTCAGAATTGAGTTTGAGTTTTCTGTTGTGGAACGCCCAAAATAGTCCTGGTGAAACCAGTTGTCATCAGTCATCACATATATATTGTCAAAAGGATTCCACGCATGTGCTATTAAAAGTGTCATGTGATCTCAGTACATGCAATTACACCTGTTTCCTGGAAAGCTTCAGAGTTTGTTAGAGACCATACCTAAACAAATAGTATCATGAAGAACAGGGAGCTATCAAAACACGCCTGGGAAAAAGTTCTGGAAAAGTATCAATCATGCTTCGGTTACACAAACTACTCTGGGATGTTTTCTTCTAGTTTCATACCAGGAAGCCTTCAGGGCTTTGATCAACCGTGGAAAAACATGCTATTAAACCTACAGCTAATTTCTAGCTATTATCACGAATATTTTGTTCTTACCCAACAGGAAGTGCTACTCCTAAGATTATTTTACACTGTTATTATCCAAAGCTCTTATTGTACCCATGTTGTATGGTTTGTCTTGCTATTGCATACCTGAATTGATCAGTGTAACAGTTACCTTGGAGCCTGGGCTTCTGCCATCCACATGAGGTCCATGTTACATGCTAAGAGAGGCAGGTGGGAGGAGTGGGATGTTTCATACACATTACTCAGATTCCCACCAGTGAGTAAAATATCGATAATTAGCTGCAGGTTGGTCTCCCATCTAACTGGCTCTCCAAAGAGGATCACAGCTGGAGCAGAAAAGAAACATTATTATTACATGGAAATCTCAGTCAGAAGTCAGTTACATCACAACGGAATTAAATAATTCATTCATTCATTCATTATTCTATAACTGACTGCAAGGAAAGTCCTAGGTTTATATTAATACCCTTATTCTAATAAATCATTATTTCTAAGGTACCATCTCATTTACAAGCACCGTCATGGCAGATGTTCCACAAAATCTGAGATTGACTACAACAGACTTAAAATTTATTGTTAATGAAGACCTATAACTCTTAATAAAGGTGAAGCTTCCTGTAAGGAGACGATTACTGAGTCTCAGCTGTCACTGCTAGGCAACATTTTGAACATGAACTTTAAGTAATAACAGGAACAAATTTGTTTTGTGGCAAATTGTTGTGGTATATGAAAAATAATGCACACTGGGGATTGCAGTTATAGTAAAGTAATTAACTTTAATTAAGGTGTCAGTCAGACCACCCATCACTGATTATCTTAGAACAGCAGATCCTGTCATGATTTATTCCTTATATCATGCTACTTGATTTTTTTTTGCCTCTTTATGGTTACTGTTACGGACTATTTTAAAGAATGGAGAGTGCAAAACATACAATTAATATTAATGATTGTTTAGGTTAGGACTGTGATCAAGCCTATAAATCTATAACACCAGAAGTTATAATGTAATAACCATGTCATCAAAGTTAAGACGCTTAACCCTACAATACAATTTATTTAACAACAAAAGGATCTTACCTTCAACTTTAGGGAGGTTCACAATAGGTGAGGACTGCAATAATAATAATAAAGAGAAATGGACTTGATATCTCTCCTGGTCTAACTCTGATCACAGAGATCCTGGATATCATAATGAAAATGATATATACTGACATATCACAACACGTTCTTTGCTATGACTTTCTTTTCGCTATGACAAACTCTGAACACAGTGAAACACAAATCAATTTCCCCTCGGTATACATCTAGCCATCAGGTTAGAATTAAGCTCTGCAAGACAGTATATGTATTAATATGAAGTAATTCCACTCACTGTATTTAATGTGTATGGCAAATAAAATTTTGTAACACTTTGCTAACTCTGATGGAACATTGCTGCTATACCATATTTTAGGTTTAATTTTCCAATAAGTGATTGATCTGGATGAGTAACGTATCACAGAGTAAAGGCAAATCACTCACTGGCACTTTTGGTCGTCGGTTATGGTCCACCATGTCCAGCAGGGGGAATGATTCTCGTACCATATCGATACTGACCACTTTGGTAAAGCCCAAGCTAAGGGCACAGGTTAAGGAAAATACTGATGTGTGATTGATATCTGTGAACCTGATACAATTTTCTTTAGATTTTGATGGTGTAAATGATTTTGAGGCTGGTTTGTATAGCACTGTGAGAATGACTTGGATGCACCGGGCTGTGGCTCAATGATCATTTCAAGTGGGTAACTTTCGGCAGGCAGACCTTGTAATAAACACAATGTAGTAGGATTAAATATTAAAACAAAATTATAAATTCAAATTTCCAAAATTATAAAACAAATTTCCTGCTTCACTGCCTTTACGTAGAGTGCATATTTCCCCTGGGAATCTAGTTTCTTTTAAAACTCTAATTTCCCTAAGGTCTAATTATATTTGCTCTCCCAAAGAATTTTCTAAGAATATTTCTTTGCATTTTTTAAAGAAAGCCCACACATCGTGTTGTATAGTGTTCACTTTTCCATAGAACATACTGTACATATAACACTCCACTCAATACTATTAAAAATTGTGTTTCTCTATATAACCAGCTCACCAGACACTACATTCTGCTCTGATCATAACATGCTGGTTCAACCTGAAAAGCCCCTGATATACCCCAAACAACAAAACCCAATTTTGTGCTATTAAAACTGTATTTTCTTTATATACCCTCCTTGGCTGAAATTGAATCACAAGTGTCACTCCTTTCCTAATACTTCCTTAACAGTGCCAATCCTGTTAGGTAAGAGTTCTACCAGTGTGTCAACTTTAGCCTTGAGTGTGCAGTTCAGTGAGACGTCTTCTTCTTCTTCTTCTTTCGGCTTTTCCCTTCAGGGGTCGCCACAGCGAATCATCTCTCTCCACCTATCCCTATCTTCTGCATCCTCAACCCTTGCACCCACTAGCTTCATATCCTCATTTATTCCATCCATATACCTCCTCTTTGGCCTTCCTCTTTGCCTCCTGCCTGGCAGCCCCATGTCCAACATTCTCCTACCAATATACTCACTGTCCCTCCTCTGAACATGTCCAAACCATCTTAATCTGGCCTCCCTAACTTTGTCCCCCAAACGTCCAACATGGGCTGTCCCTCTGATGTACTCATTCCTAATCCTGTCCAATCTTGTCACTCCCAAAGAGAACCTCAACATCTTCAGCTCTGCTACCTCTAGCTCTGACTCCTGTCTCTTCCTCAGTGACACTGTCTCTAAACCATACAGCATGGCCGGTCTCACCACTGTCCTGTACACCTTCCCCTTGATTCTCGCTGATATTTTCTGATCACACAGAACTCCCGACACCTTTCTCCACCCATTCCAACCTACCTGCACTCGCTTCTTTACCTCTTTCCCACACTCTCCATTACTCTGGACTGTTGACCCCAAGTACTTAAACTCCTGTACCTTCTTCACCTCTTCACCCTGTAACCTTACTGTTCCACTTCCCTCCCTTTCATTCACACACATGTACTCAGTCTTACTACGACTGACCTTCATTCCTCTTCTCTCCAGCGCAAACCTCCACCTCTCCAGGTTTTCCTCCACCTGCTCCCTGCTCTCACTACAGATCACAATGTCATCTGCAAACATCATTGTCCAAGGAGACTCCTGTCTGACCTCCTCTGACAACTGGTCCATCACTATAGCAAACAGGAAGGGGCTCAGAGCCGATCCCTGATGCAGTCCCACCTCCACATTGAACTCCTCTGTCTGACCTACAGCACACCTCACCACTGTCCTGCTCCTCTCATACATGTCCTGCACCACTCTGATATACTTCTCCGCTACTCCTGACTTCCTCATACAGTACCACAGCTCTTCTCTTGGCACCCTGTCATATGCTTTCTCCAAGTCTACAAACACACAGTGCAACTCCTTCTGACCATCCCTATACTTCTCCATCAAAATCCTCAGAGCAAAAATTGCATCCGTTGTGCTCTTTCTGGGCATGAAGCCATACTGCTGCTCACAAAAGTTCAGTGAGACGTCATGATGCCTATTTTGGTATATTAAATAACTCGATTGTTTTTCTAAGGGAATATGGTCTGGTCACAGTTTACAGATCAGAGATACACAGTGTTCGATCAGGCTTGGAGAACAATCCACAGATTTGTACGCAATCTACTGCTTGTGTTCTGTTTATGATGACCTCAGTTTCTCACAATCCACATTCCAATTTTAAAAGATTTATAATTCATGTTTGAAATCTAATAACACTGCATAAGAAGACACTGGTGGATACGGCTTATTTTCTGTCTAGGGAGCTTAATTTGTATACAAGAACACTCTCTGTGCAGCTGGCACAATACTAATCCAATCAAAGCACATTCTATTTCCTGATGTGTAGCAATCATGGACTCTGCCTAGGCTTTCAGATAAAGAGATTCACACGTTAAAAAGCTGAGTGTTGCAACACTTGCTTCTGATTGTCTGTACAGTAAAACTGAAACAATCACTTGATATTAAAATATAAGTTTCTCACTACTTCAGAGCAGATATGCCTTGGTATTATCACACAAAAGTGTGGTGTGTTACATAAGCACTCGTTAAATTCTGTCTAGGTACTTTTGCAAGACAAAGACAAAAAAAAAAAACCCCACAAATGTCCTATGAAATTATATCCTTATATTCTAACTTTGTGAATAGTCTTGTAATTATTGACATATTTGTATCAGGGTCCATCAATAGGCAACATCACAAAAGCTTCAGTATACAACAGCAAGTGTCTTTTAACCGGTTTTAAGCAAACCTGCAAACCTAAATGTGCATCCATGATATGAAATTTGAAGTTAGTCAGTTAACGGAAAGGTAATATTAGCTACCACCTAGGCACTACCACCATCACTATTCAGCTAGCAGGAAATACGGATTGATTGATTAACTGATTGTGCATGGAAACAATAACAGGAGGGTCACATTCTCAAAACAAGTAGAACCCAGTGGTGGGGGGTATAAAAGGCCATAACGTTACGCAAAGTTATAAATGATTACAAACATTTAACTAAATCCTTGTTTAAGATGGCTCCCAAAGTCTTACAACTGATAGGGCTTCAACTTAGCACTGTGATGAGATAACCAAACTAACTAAACTTTAACAAAACAAGTAGAATTTGACATAAATGACATTGACAAGCATGCCTCTACCTCTATCCCTAAAATAATATACATTAAACAGGAAGGAAGCTATTACAGAAAAAAGTATTTCAGACATTTGACCTTGCTGTGATCTTGACCCTGTCTGAATCTATTCCAAAATCTAAATCAGCTGGTCATGGCGATAATTCCATATAAATACTAAACATTCAACTAATTGCTCTTGAAATATCACGTTAATGAGTCTCTCAGATGGACACATGGAGGGACAGACACCTGGACAACCTGAGAACTGGTCCTGGCTCCACTGAACCCTGACCAGGTTAAAGGGGTTATTTAAAATGAATGAAGAAATAAATGAATACGTGTTTCTGTAGAGTATTATTTTACATTTTACATGTAGCTTTGCCAAACACTGTTCTTGTTCTCAAAAGATCAGGTGATGCTATAAACGACATCCCCTTAAAAAGTGATTATTTTCAGCACACAGCAACAAGACGTGCCTTTTTCTGTAAATTGCTGAACACTCCTGGCTTTCAGAAGCTCATTTCATTGAAGTGCATTAGAAGTATTGGGATTAGAAACATATTTTATGATCATGTAAACTGTCCATTTAAATCCATTTGAATAACAACTTGAAAGTTGACAAGTTAATGCTTGGAATATGATTTATAGTAATGCTTAATAACACATAACTGTCAATAATCAAATAATCTGTTTATGTATTATGTTACAAAAAACAATCAACAAAAAAACAACCCCAACTCAGTGTTTAGGCTAATGGTATCCCAAGTTTGTGTGAGGCATTGGTGGCTCAGTGGTAGGTTGCTCGCCTATCATGCGGAAGGCCCGGGTTCGATTCCCAGCCAGTGCCTCAATCCCAGCCACTGGTTGCAGTGCCGGTCCCAAGCCCGAAAAAATGGGAGGGTTGTGGCAGGAAGGGCATCCGGCGTAAAACCTGTGCCAAGTTGTTGTGCGGACCAGTTGGTACGCTGTGGCGACCCCGAACAGGGAGCAGCCGAAAGCAACTTCTTATCCCAAGTTTGTGTCCTATTGAACCAGTGTTAATGTATTCAGTGACTGAGAACTAAAGCACTTTTGTACGTCGCACTGGATAAGAGCGTCTGCCAAATGCCAGAAATGTAAATGTAAATGTAATCATGAGACTAATCACTCCATTTACAAGAACCGCTGACATCATGGCTGCTATTTTTGTCGGCTGTGCCAAAGTTTTCTAAGATGTAAACTGAGAAATGTGTTTCAGTTTCACCATCAACACAGACATTCACCCTTGGCTGAAAAAAGAGATCAGTGACGATGTACAGTGAAGATGGATTTACCGCCCTTTTTTGATCGAAGATATACAAAATCCAGGTACACTGTAATGTGATAGTTATCAACACGCCAATACACAGAACAAACTGAAAGGATACTTTTTTGCAATGTCCAGCACTGGGCCTTGGCCTGATACCAGCACACACTTGTCATGATATTTCCTGAACATTCTCAGAGGACTATGAGACATCATGACTTGATCTTGGGAGATCTGTGGGAGAATGATAAAGTTTACAACAGCACTAAAACAGACACAAGTAGCTTTCCAGATACCAAACATCTATCCTTGAGTTTACAATTTATGTGCAAAATAAATGAACCAAATGCATAAAATAATGTTCCTCTTCCTGATCCTCCCCTTTTGTGTTAAATATGGGGCCTAGAGATATTTGCAGTTTTCAGGGGCTAGTTCTTTGTCGCCTTCATTTTGGATGCACGCTTCTACATTTGACTGCAGTTACCCAGAACTTTATGCCAAACTAAAAACACTGCCAAATCCACTGTAAGACTGTGCAAGTGTCTCTGGTCAGATCTGTTTCAGTTCTTCTAAAGGAGTTTTATGACAGAAAAGTGTGATTGTTAGGAGATTGAAAGTTCAAATTTCGATGATGCCACACCTAACTGTAACCAGGAGCCAAAGACAAAAAAAACTGGCTCTCTGGGTAGGGTAGATGGCATTACTCTCACCCTACCCACCACAAACCAGTTATAGCCATCTGTATATGAGGAAGCAGATAGATAGCACTTTTCTCTGAATGTGTCACGTTTCCCTTAACCCTCCTTCATTGGTAGCTTTCACAAGATTACAGGAGGTAGCTAGTTTGGGTTGGTGGTGACCAAATTGAGAAGAAAATAAATTGGAAATGATCTGGCAATTATATCAGAGATTAGAACCCAGTTCTTTTCAACCCAATGTTAAACTGACAATGTGTTATCGAGGTCTGTATTGTGTAGTGTGTTTACTCACAGGAACCCCCAGTATGTGAGACAGCTGATCGGCTTTCTTTTGCCGCAGACAGTTCCCAGCATTTGTGACGAAAACCACAGGAACGATGAACTGGCCGTTCGAATCCACCAATTGGTGAAAAGCTTTTTTGGCCGCTGGGATAGGCGTCTTTCCCCGCACCAAAACTCCATCGATGTCGAACAGCAAGCCGAAGCCTGGCTCGTTCTGATTAAACACATGAAGGATGTTATAGAGAGTGTAAAGATTCCAAAGCGAAACTTCATTCAGGTATTTATAAATGATAATTGCTCTGGCTGTATGGCCAATCCAGCTTCAGTTTATCTAACCATATTTGATTTGCCTTTGAAAACTGCAGCAAAATGAAATATAAAATTCATTGTATTAATATATACTAGATATTAAAGATATTAAATAATATATTTTTCATGTAATGTTTAGTAATTAAATGTCATTGTGTATAATAGAAAAACAAACCCTATATAAACACACTTCAAGCTATACATGGCATAAAGATTATACACCTGCAAAAATTCTATTTTAAAAAATTCTCTTTGAGAATTTCTCAAAATTCTTCTTATGAATAACATGAATTTATTCATTCAATAGCAATCCTATCCAAGTTTCTTTTGTTTGTCAGTTACCTTTCTATTTATGAGATGCGTTCATCACAGCTGCAGTATCTATTTATGTCTAAGTCAATACAAGAATATTTTAGTTCTAATACTTAATACCGCTGTTCAATAATATCCTTATTCTATGCAAAGCTTATATGTAGAGTGGCTTAATATTGGGTGTTGCATTGATATTTTAAAAGCATTTGTTTAAGCATGAACTTGATTATTACAATTTATCCTACCAATCTGATACTGTTTAGATATTTTAAAGAGCAGATGTTGATTACTGCAGCATGTGGGATTTTCCTTAGGGACCCATTTGCCTTTTTCCTGGACAAAAGTGTAAATATGTCCACGGATCAGTCCTTTACAAACAACTATAGTGTATTAACAAATGTACGTGTGTGCTTAACTTTTTGTTAGGTATTCTGTGCTAATGCATAGATGGGACATAAAACCAAAACAAAACACTAAAGTTTAAAAAAGTATACAGTTTATACTAGTTTGTGTCTACTTCATTAGCGTGTAATAAATCTGTATCACTATAGAACGCTTCCCTTGATTCAATTCCTGTATTCAAATTCTATAACATACTATAGCATAGCAATACATCTTACATTCGTGAGCTCATATCACACACATGCACTCTTCTTTTAATTAGATTTCGAAGTGTGGCTGTAAGGATTTGTCTTCATTAAGCCACATAAGCATTAGTGAGGTTAGGCACTGATGTTGGGCGAGAAGGTTTGGATTACAGTTGCTGTTCAGTAGGGTTGAGGTCAGTCTTCAGTGCAGGACAATAGAGTTCTTCCACTCCAACCTTTGTGACCCATGGCATTGTCATGCATGTTTGGACCCCTTAATTCCAGTGAAGGGAATATATAATGCTACAGCGTACAGAGACATCCTACACAATTGTGTGCTTCCAATTTTGAGGCAACAGCTTAGGGGAAGGACCACATATGGGTGTGAAGATCAGGTGACCACATACCTCATCAAACTGCTTACAAGCTACACAATATGGCCAAATGTATGATTGAAGGTCGTTTATACAAAAATCTAAAATATGGTCATACATCAATTTATATTATATTAATATTGTATTAATTTGTCTTGTACTTATTCAAAATGAAGTCAAGCTGAGAAGAGATAAAACTGAGTAGCTTTAAACAGTAGTAGCTTGGTAGTGCAGGAACCTTCTAAATATATAGTTACCCCTGGAAGTATTGGAACAGCAAGGCCAGATCTATTGTTTTTACTATACAATGAAGACATTGTTCACATGATGAATATGATACAGTAGATCAGAATTTCACAAATCCATTTCCTGATATTTACAGGTGTTATATTATTTACAACCTTTTGTTTCAACCTGCCCATTTTCAAGCGATCAAAAATATCAGAACATATGACTGACAGGTGTTTCTTTCTGCCCAGCCGTGCCCTGTTAGATTGACTGTTTAAATAATGAAGAGCTCTCAACAGCTACTCTTGGAATGAGCCCTGGGTTTCGACTCTGAAGACTGCATTTGATGTTTAAAAAGGATAAACCACATGAAGACCAGAGGGCGGTTTATGGAAGAAAAGCAAGCCAATGTGAAGCTAAGAAAAGAGGGAGATCAATCAGAATGATTGCACAAGCATTATGCATTGCCAGTACAACAATTTGGGATGGTCCTGGAGAAGGAAGAAAGCCATGGTGTACTAACAACCAGACACTGACCGAGGAAAACAACAGCAGTTGATGAAAAGAAAGAAAAAACCCAAGACAAGTCCGTAACATTACCAAAGAAGACTAAAAGAACAGGAGTCATACCACAAGATGCAAACCACTCATCAGCAGTAAGAATTTGTAAAGAAATGTATTTGAGAAAGCTCTCAAATCAAGATTAACCTCTACCAAAGCCAATGTATGGAGTGTGGAAAGGCCAAATTGTGGAGAAACAGATCTGCTCATTATCCAAGACATATGCTTATAGGTCTTCTTCAGGAACAGGCTCACTAATCTTTATTGTGTAAATCATGATTGTTGTCAATCAAATGGAAAATAACTTCATCAGACAACAAGAGAAAAAAAACAGATGCCAACACAACCAAGAACTTCATCAGAGGAAAAACGTTTTTAAACTGGCCATACCAATCACCAGAACTTAACCCAAGTGAGCAGCATTTCACCTCCTGAAGAGAAGACTGATTGGAAAAGACTGGAAAAGTGTCTCAAAAGAAGAATGCAAAAGTCTGGTGATGCCAGTGAATCGCCAGCTTATTGAAGTTATTTACTTTAAGTCAATCTACTTTAAGCCTGTTCCTATACATGTATACGTACACATGAACCTAGGACACAAATTGTCTGCCACAAGAGCCTGTGCCGTTTTGCATAACCTGGCAGCAGACGCTTGCAAAGAGCCGGCTCTATCACAGAGAGGGTGTCAGTATGAGACCAGCTAATACTCAAAGCCTGATTTACTCATCTGAGAAAAGGAGGAATAGAATGCGTAAAATGAACAAAATCAGGATGTGTAAAATGAACAACATAATCAGGACATCTATGTCATATATATTTTTTACATATGAAAATGATTTAACTACATGTCTACATGACAGAGGATATATGCACTATCCATGAAAATAAATGCAAATCTTGTGTTGTGACAAGGAAAAATGTGGATACATGTAAATGAACCAGCTTTTGTTTTCAGTTTCTTTCTAACATCCCCAATCCTCAGATGAAAACATTTAGGAGTGATTTGCAAAACCAAAAAACCCCCCAGAACCTTTGCATCGTTCCTGCATGTTGTCTCAGTTTAATGTTCAGGCATTTCGGCTTGCCATTATGAGGCATCATCATCACCACCATCATCATCATCATCATCATCATCCTCCTCATCATCATCACCACCACCATCATCATCATCCTCCTCATCATCATCATCATCAGTCCCCTATGAAATTGTCAGTTTACACTCCAGACGATCTAGCACATTAACTATGATGTTAAACGCTAAGTCTATGCAAAGCAAAGCAGCTGTGGATCTGCTGTGAAAAAATTCTCAACATATTCTAAGCGCTAATGCTAAGTTTACTGCCTGTAGCATTGTCATATTAGCCTATAGCACAGACGCGTATAGGAATGCGTTACCTTTCTATTGGGCGATGCGGAAGAGCACATCGCCCTCCGTGGATGTTGCCGGGCAACCAGGCTGCTAGCAGACCTTAAAACCAAACAGAAAGCCCTCATTTCGCCTCCGTTTAGCCCTTTCGCCGATACCGAGAACAACCGCCGCTGTTCGTAGCCGGTCGTTTCAGTGTCTCCATGTAGCTTTTGTAGAGGAGAGAACGTGACGCCAGAGAAGTAGGAGGAGATACCCCGAAATTCATTCACCACGCAATTGTCTTACCAACGGTCACCCTTAGAGGCCACTGTGGCTCCGTTAGCTTTGTGTGAAGCCGGCCGTGTGGATTGTGGGGGGGGGGGGGGGGGTTTCGGAGTTTGAAAACGCGCATGCGCAGTTCAGTGTAACATGCAGTTGTGCAAATTGTTAGCTGTGTGAGAGACATTCAATGAAGTTACTGGAATTTTGACTGTGACTCGTTCTTAAACGCCTGTTTTGTAACCTAAACTTTCATGATTCTCCAACTCGTAAATGATTTTTAAATACACATATGAAATCTCTCACGTAAAAAAACACCCTTTACCTCAGCGTTGTAGGGTTTATCAAAATGAATGCGTTGAACTAACCGTCTAGAGACATAGATATCAAAACAGAGTAATACACAGTAAATTCACATCAATCTGTTTAATACCTGCCTGGTACAAAAATATAAATAAACCATGTAAAAATAACTGTTATTACACTGTAATATACACTAGATTGACAAAAGTTTTGGGACACCCCTCCAAATCATTGCATTCAGGTGTACCAATCACTTCCATGGCCACAGGTGTGTAAAATCAAGCACCTAGGCAGGCAGACTGCTTCTACAATCATTTGGGAAAGGATGGGTCACTCTCAGGAGCTCAGTGAATTCAAGCATAGTACCATGATAGGTTGCCACCTGTGCAATAAGTCCATTTGTAAAATTTCCTCAATAATAAATATTCCACGGTCAACTGTTAGTGGTATTATTAGAAAGTGGAAGCAATTGGGAACAACAGCAACTCAGCCACGAAGTGGTAGGCCACGTAAAATCACAGAGAGGGGTCAGCGCATGCGGAGGTGCACAGTGCATAGAAGTCACTAACTTTCTGCAGAGTCAATAGCTACAGACCTCTAAACTTCGTGTGGCCTTCAGATTAGCTCAAGAACAGTGCATAGAGAGCTTCATGGAATAGGTGTTCATGACCGAGGAGCTGCAGCCAAGCCTTACATCACCAAGTGCAATGCAAATCGTCTGATGCAGTGGTGCAAAGCACGCTGCCGCTGGACTGTAGAGCAGTGGAGACGTGTTCTCTGGAGTGACCAATCACACTTCTCTGCCTGGCAATCTGATGAACGAGTCTGGGTTTGGCGGTTGTCAGGAGACCAGTACTTGCCTGACTGCATTTTGGCAAGTGTAAAGTTTAGTGAAGGGGGGATTATGATGTGGGGTTGTTTTTCAGGGGTTGGGCTTGGCCCCTTGGTTCCAGTGAAAGGAACTCCTAATGCTTCAGCATACCAATATATTTTGGACAATTTTATGCTCCCAACTTTGTGGGAACAGTTTGGGGATGACCCCTTCCTGTTCCAACATGACTGCACACCAGTGCACAAAGCAAGGTCCATAAAGACATGGATGAGCAAGTTTGGTGTGGAGGAACTTGACTGGCCTGCTTGACTGGATTCCACAACCCAACAGAACACCTTTGGGATGAATTAGAGTGGAGACTGTGAGCCACGACCTCACAAATGCGCTTACACACTCCTAAACCTTGTGGAAATCCTTCCCAGAAGAATTGAAGCTGTTATAGCTGTAAAGGGCATGCCAACTCCATATTAAATTTATGTGCATGTAAATGCAGACTAGCAGGCTGCATTCACAGTCTAGCTTTGGCATGAAATTGTCCAAAATGTCTTGGTATGCTGAAGCATTAAGAGTTAAGAGGGTGGATCAACTCCATATTAAACCCTACGGATTAAGAACGGGATGTCATTAAAGTTCATGTGCATGTAAAGGCAGAAATCCCAAAACCTTTGGCAATATAGTGTCGTTCTATACAGGTGATCTGTCAAATCAAGACCACTGTTTAGTTTTAATTGATATTCATTTTGTAAGCTGAATCAATTATTTAAAACAAAAAATGAATCCTGTCCTCCAAGTTAACTGAGAAAAGACCTCAATCTAAAACAGAGATAAAGCCTAGTAAATACAAAATCTTTTTCTTTTGTAGAAAATTTTTACTGGTCCAAAAAAAATGTAAGCATGTATACAAAATGTATTTACAAAGATTTGTTTGTTGCTGTTGATACTCAACATGTTTCCCAAAACACACTATATGGCCCAAAGCTTGTGGACACCTGAACATCACAACCCGTATGTGGTTCTTCCCCAAACCGTTGCCACAAAGAACCACACCACTTTATAGGATATCTCTCAAGCACCAGCACCTGACCTCAACAATGCTCTTGTGGCTGAATGAGCACAAATCCCCACAGCAACATTCTACAATCTAGTGCAAATCCTTCTCAAATGAATGGAGGTTATTACAGCAGCAAAAGGGAACTAAATCTGGAATGGGATAGTCCACGAATCACATCTGAGTGTGATGTTAAGGTGTCTAAAAACTTTTGGACGAATAGTGTTTCACAATTGGAAATGGCTGGTGAAATATGGTATCACATCATAAAACACTCTTGTTAAAAGAAATGACAGACGTACTGGCATGTATAATCCGGTGCAATGCAGTTTTGTGGAGTTCGACAGCACATGCACATCAAAATAGATTTAAGGGTTCCAGTTATAATTTTTGAATGACTTTATACACATTTACCCTTCAGTCCCTGAACCCCGTCATAAACAATTAAATGCATGAACTATGATGTTTGAAATCCTGAGCCTGTGCTCGTAGACGAGTATCGTTACAAGCCGAGTAGCGCTTTAGCTTCTTCACTCTGTGCCATTAAGCTTTCGCTGGCGTACTTCTGGAGTAACTCCATCTTCTTTCTTCTCACCAAGGCTTCTTCGATCTGTAGTGAATCAATTTAATCATTAAAGTACAGGTCTCAAATTACAAGAAGTGGTGCATGAGTAGTAAAACAACTTTTGTGTATTTTCTAACGGTGTGATTAATAAGATCCACAGAATTATAGTATATAGACAAACTGATCTATATAGAAAGTTAAAGTTTCACTGAATGCTTTACAGTAATGCAGGATGCAGAACAGCAAATAGACTGGATTATTTGCGGCATTTCACAACAAATTATCAACCCTGAATTCTATCTACAGTGATATTTTGACGTGGAGAAACATGCAGTTTCTCACCTCTTTCTGTGATGGCACAGGTACGTGAGCAATAAACGTTTGTGCTCCATCTTCCCCCTCCATCTGTTCCCTCATCTCATCATCAGACTGTAAATAAAAAAAGAAATTCAAGTTACAGTAAAACAGCATTAATAACCAATTTAACAATCCAAATAATTTTGAAGAATTTGATTGC
This sequence comes from Hemibagrus guttatus, assembly GCA_033459395.1. Lineage (NCBI taxonomy): Eukaryota > Metazoa > Chordata > Actinopteri > Siluriformes > Bagridae > Hemibagrus > Hemibagrus guttatus. The sequence continues at coordinate 8,823,740 of JAUCMX010000023.1, forward strand.
ATATTCAATGTTAATAATGGCATATATTAATAATAAGTATTTGGGGGAAAAAATCTACAATGGACCAAGCATTTTGGCTGCTATTCGTTCTTACTGAAACCTTAAAAAGTTGACCAGTGCATGGTCACAGTCCATTATAGAATCTGTCAGGACAAAGCTACAAGATACAAACTAGACTTCATCATGGTGAAAGGCATCAATCATTACCTCATCATCTTTGACAGCATATATGTATTCTTCCTCCTCTTCCAACTCTTTAGCCCCTCCACCCCCGGCTAAACGAGCCTCTTTGTCTGCTTTCCATTTCTCAATGGCTTCTAATATTGCTGTGAAAAAATGAATAAAACAACAGATCAATGATTCAAGGACATATATTTACTTTAAATGCAATATCTTCACAATTCTTCTGTAGTGTTAAAATGTCTAACTGATATGGACTGTGGATTTAAGATTATATGACATGACTACCCAAAATAGCCTACAACATTAAAGTGCAGGAGAAAGAGGACATTAGAGTAGCAATCAAGATGCCAAGGGTAACTTTAAAAAAGCTGGAGAGATCCCAAAGGGAAGAAGCTGTACACAGGACGACTACAGCCCAGACCCTCCACAAACCTGGGCATTATGGAACAGTGGCAAAAAGAGAGAACAATCTTTATAAGGCTGCTAAAAGCTATGAAGCACGGTGGTGGTAGCATCATATTGTGCTGATGCTACTCATCAGCAGATACTGTGAAACTAAAGGGCAAGATGGGTGGAGCTAAATACAGGACAATCCTGGTCCAGTCTTCAAGAGCCTTGAGAAGTAAGCCACTTAAAATCTACTTTAAATAATATTCTAATATTTCCTGAACCGAATCCCACACCAGCTTTTGGATGTTACACCAATCAGGCATAACATTAAAACTATTATTGTCTAATATTGTGTAGGTCCACCTTGTGCCTAAAAATAGCTGACTCTTCAAGGCATGAACTCTGTAAGACCTCTGAAGGTGTGCTATGGTATCATAGAGCCCCCATGGATCAGACTTGTTTGTCAAACACATCCCGCAGACGCTCGATCTGGGGAATTTGGAGGTCAAGTCAAAACCTTGAACTCTCTCATGTTCCTAAAACCATTCCTGAACATTTTTTTCAGTGGGGCAGGGCATATTATCCAGCTGAAAGAGGCTAGTGATATTAGGGAACACCACTGCAATGAAGGGATGTACTTGGTCAATAAATGTCATATGGCACTGCAGCATAGCTGACGGACTCTGGCTCACAGTTACACACCAAACCTGAAGCTGCATGTCTGTCATTCAGATAATTAACCCAAATAGCAAGCACATGGCTGTGGATATGACCAGCATGCAAGACCACAGGTCTCTCAATGTACACACACACAGACACCCTTTATATCCACATCATTATGAAGACAGCCTGGTGTCTTTCTGTGAAACTGTGTGTGTGTGTGTGTGTGTGTATGAGACAAAGAGAGAGAGTGGACTATAATTAAGTGAAATCACGTTTTAGCAGAAGTATGACTGCCTCGTGGTGAGATTTCCTTTCCAAAGGCACAAGACAGTCAAACTGAGATTGTCCCTCATTTAACTGATCATGATAGTAAATAAACTGCATGTGAGACACATCCTGTTTCAAAATAGTGTAGTAACTTTCACCATAAGCCTAAATATAAAGAAACAAATTATTTGAAACAAATACTTTTAAATTTTCATGCTATGTCTATACACAGCATTTATACTGTGCAGAGATGAAAATTTGGATTTTTGACTCTGCACAATACAAAATGTTGAATAATATATAATGTGCTAAGACTTCACAATGCTATATATTTTTAAATCTATCCCTGGTTGGCCAAGAAAATGAAAGATAAGTACACCGACAAGCTATAACAGTATGACCGCCTGCCTAATATTGTGTTGGTCTCCCTTTTGCTACCAAACAGCCCTGATCTGTCATGCACTGTGTATTCTGACACCTTTCTACCAGAACCAGCATTAACTTCTTCAGCAATTTGAACAACAGTAGCTCGTCTGTTGGCTCGGATCACACGGGCCAGCCTTCACTCCCCACGTGCATCAATGAGCCTTGGCCGTCCATGACCCTGTCGCCGGTTCACCACTGTTCCTTCCTTGGACCACTTTTGATAGATACTGACCACTGCAGACCGGGAACACCCCACAAGAGCTGCAGTTTTGGAGATGCTCTGATCCAGTCGTCTAGCCATCACAATTTGGCACTTGTCAAACTTGCTCACATCGTTACGCTTTCCCATTTGTCCTGCTTCTAACACATCAACTTTGAGGACAAAATGTTCACTTGCTGCCTAATATATCCCACCCACTAACAGGTGCCATGATGATGAGGAGGAGATAATCATTTTATTACTAGTCTTATTCACTTCACCTGTCAGGATTCATAATGTAATACCTGATCTGTGTATATGTGACTAAATAAAAAAAAAAAATAAATAAATAAATAAACTTTTCTTGTTGAATAATTTACTAGTAATGTTGTTCAAATAAGAGTTTGAAGTGAAGCATGGCTAAAAGTTTGAAGGAGGAATTTCAGAGATCAGATTACAGTAACCACTAGAGAACAAATCCCTTGCAGAGCACTACATCTAAATGTGGTGGGTTAATATAACATGTTCTACCTTGTTTTTCATATTCTTGTTCCAAGGGCACTAACACACCATCATCCTCATCACGGTAGCCATAATACTCAGCATCGATGTCCTTCATCAGTTCACCCCTCGTTTTTCTGAGTGGTGCTACAGCTGGAAAGGACATAATCAGAGAAATGTCACACACTCCTGAGACATATAAAAGCTTGTTTTTTTATTATTATTATTAACATTTAACTCACGCTCTTTCTCAAATAGCTCTCTGACACCCGGTAGGTCTTTTGCAGCACCAAAATATTTGTAACCTCTGTTTCCAGGCACTTCTTTGCCTTCATGATCCAGCATCTTCGGTCCGATTCTCTAATACACACACACACACACACACACACACACATACATAATTCAGTTAGAACCAGTTCACAAGTGTTTTTAGCTCTAGATGTAGGTATAAGTATATAATTGTATCTAGAATATACACAAAGCGTTCCAAAATAACAACTAATCTTTATTCAAGAAATTTTAGCTGTAGAGTTATAAAAATTCCTTCTCAAATTCTACATATTTGCTCATAAAGAGTGGATTTCAAATATTTACCGCATAATCAGGGCCTCCCAATTCTTTGATTCGAACCTCCCAGTGGCCCTTCTCACGAAGAAGCTTGTTGATTTCATCATTCAAGTCACGGATCTTGAATTCGCCTAAACCAGCTGATTCATTCAAAAAATAAAGAACATGATTGTTATACAGATTCATCTGTGAGAGTAAAATGTTATGGCTCTAAACAAACAATTAATGAGCAGATTTGTGCCTCTGATCGCTTAAACAGCATGCCATGATCCTTAACATGCAACAGCAATACTGTTTCTGATTCCATTACTCCAGGGATCAGTTCAGAAGGAACAAGCATGACCAAACATGCCATATTCTAAATAAAACTAGTTACACGATTTAAATTTTCTTCTTCTTTCGGCTTTTCCCTTCAGGGGTCGCCACAGCGAATCATCTCTCTCCACCTATCCCTATCTTCTGCATCCTCAACACTTGCACCCACTAGCTTCATATCCTCATTAATTCCATCCATATACCTCCTCTTTGGCCTTCCTCTTTGCCTCCTGCCTGGCAGCTCCATGTCCAACATTCTCCTACCAATATTCTCACTCTCCCTCCTCTGAACATGTCCAAACCATCTTAATCTAGCCTCCCTAACTTTGTTCCCCAAATGTCCAACATGAGCTGTCCCTCTGATGTACTCGTTCCTAAAGTTACACGATTTAAATACTTTCCAAAATTTATTACATTGATGTATTCAAAGGAAAGTTTCCACAATGAACATTTTAGCTTTATTTGTTGAGAAGAAATCTGATATCTAAACATTGCTAAACATTTTTTTCTAGTTGTTTGCTGATGTTTCCATCACCACAGCACTGAATACCACTGAACCTTCAAGGCAGACTTTAGCATCAAGTATGTTTTAATCGTATAATGAAATCTAAAATAAATTCTGAACACACAGATTTTGAGACATTGTTATGACAATTACATTTGATAGTAATGAAGTACATACCATTCTGAATTTGTGCCACCTTCTTTGAAATTTCACTGATGATCTATGAGAAGTCAAAACAAATAAAAATTTCTGTTTTAGTGAGAACAAACTATCATATCATGTCATGTCATATAGACCTGGAAATGCCAGGAAGCACAGCTATAATTTACTTGAAAGCAAACAAACACCAATTTGATTAACCATAAAGAAAACAATGGACTGCTATAAAAAACGTTTAATTCAACTGTATGTTCTGCACAAACATGTATGACGAAGCAATTATAAGAAGCAATGTCATTATAAAGCTGACAGGACTCAGACTTGTCTTTGTTGTGGCAATGTCACTTGTTGCTGATTCTCGTGCACACACGGTTTTGATTATATAATGTTAAAAATAAATAAAATAAAAAACAAAAATATGTGCAATAAATTTATCTTACCTGCCGTCGCCACTTCTCTGCTTTAGGCAACTCGTTGCATTCTGAGGCAAGATACGGCCGTCTCTCCTGTAACAGTCACACCATGCAGAAAAACTGTAATTAATATGATCGGTATAATAATTTGATACAATTGCGAAGCAGATTGATAGAACAAGATGAGGTTTTTCATTCCTAATGAGCAAGCCTGAGATGATTGTGTCAAGATAACTCTTCTTAAGAGGAATCAATCTCAAAAGGAAGCACATTATCTAATAAGTGACACAGGATTCTGGGATTATAAATCATTAGAGTATAATGAATACAGAACAGATTTAAACAATGATCTTACCTTCACTTTTCCTTCTTCTAGTTGGGCTTGACGAAACCTGGCCAAGGCCGTCCTGCAAAGAAGAAAACAGAAAAGATTTAAACAAGTGCTTACTAGTAATGAATAGATACTCATTGTAACTAAATGGATCAACAATGTAACTAAACGGAAATTAAACAGATTCTCAGATATACAGATATTATATATACACAATACTATACAAGACAAAACTTACATGGCCTTTTCTGCGTTTCGAGCCTGTTTTATGAAACACATAGTAAGGGTTATTACATGATTGCATTACTGCATTAAACACGGCATCATGTTCAGCTAAAGAGCTCGTTCATCAAGCAAGAACGAGAAGTTTTCAAACATAAAAATTCTAGTAAATTACGAGTACATAGAGTCTCAAAACGTATCATTAACCAACAAAATGTAGTCATCGTTGCGGTATATGTTTTATTTTACTCATTTATCAGTTTTACAGAAACATATGCTTACCATGATTGCTTTTCAAAGCAGACACCTTTACGTAGGAGCGCGACGACGCAAAAATATGACGCATGCCACAACTTCCGTGGCGCAGAAATATGACGCAGGCGACGCCATCACGTCCAAAACAAGACAAAGCTGTTTCATTTATTTATTCCGTATAGTGGATTGTCGCCAAATTAAACACAGTCGAGAAGAGACTTTGGTTTTTGAATTCATAATTCCGTATTTATTTGTTTGCTTCTTTGTTTGTTTTATTGATGATTTGTTTATTTTTCCAATATTGCATCGCCATCTTGTGGCATAGGTCTGACATTATAGATCCACAGTATCCATTCTCAGAGTGGCTGATTACTGCAGTCAATACCTATTTAATAGTAATTAAATAAACAATATTAGTTTTAAAGTATTAGACAGTTATTTTACTGAGTTTGCTGTGTTATTTAAGAGATAAATCTTTTTAATCTTTGTTAATAACTGTGATATTTAAGAGATAAAGTATTTTTTAATCCCTGTTATGCTGCTGCAAGAACTAAATTATAAAATGTCCTTCAATTGTGTTTTCCTACTGTGATTATTAATTCATCTGTTCATGCTTCTTTAATTAATTAATTAATTAATTTTTTTATTTTTTTATAAAACTGTGAATTTAAACATTAATACTTTTCTAAAACCTACCAATGTTATTGAATAGAATGTTAGAATATTATTTAGGCCAACATCTCAATATGAGGCCATTTTTGACTGTTTGTAGAATATTAGAACATGTCAGGGATACAAATATTCTTCAGATATTTTAATATATATTTTCTAATATATAAGACGGCGCGGTGGCTTAGTGATTAGCACCTTCACCTCACACCTCCAGCGTCCTGGGTGTGTGTGGAGTTTGCATGTTCTCCCTGTGCTTGGTGGGTTTCCTCCAGGTGCTCCGGTTTCCTTCCACAGTCCAAAAACATGCTTCTAGGCTGATTGGAGTCTCTAAATTACCCGTTGTGTATGAGTGTGTGTGTGTGTGCCCTGCGATGGGTTGGCACTCCGTCCAGGGTGTATCCTGCCTTGATGCCCAATGACGCCTGAGATAGGCACAGGCTCCCCGTGACCCGATGATAGATCGGATAAGCGGTACAGACAATGGAATGGAATGGAATTTTCTATGTAGGATTTTCAGAAATATTTCATGTGTTTCCAAATTTGCTGATTATACAAATATATCCAAATCTATAGGTGAGAACTGCGAAATAGTATGAATATTTGTGCAAGGTACTGTATCAATCCTGATAGAAGTGACCGTAATAGAACAATTTATTAAATAAAGTACAATCCAATAAACTATGATAGTGGTCTCTTGATGACAACTAATGGGAAAATTTGTAATGAAACTGGAAGTGAGAGAAAAACATCTACAAAAAAACCAACCTACATATTTCACTTTCTAATCACTATTCCTAAGATTGATCCTCATTCTATATACAAGAGCAAAAGAGTCTTCTTGCAGAGTAACTGAGCCTGAATTAATAATTAATTTATGTGATGCATGAGCTAAACAAAGAGCTTTCTAAAGTAGAGAAAGTGTTGACAGGGGAAAGGTCCACTTGCAGGTGTGGAGAATGGGTCTTCAGGCTCGGGGAGGGCGGACAAGACTTTGACCCCTAAAGGCTACTAATGTTCCAGCTTTTAATTTTAATGAAGGGCAACAGCACAGTGAGCCAAAATACAGACAAAAAGTCTGAGGGGGGTTTCTGGCAGAGTTTCAGTTTCACTTTGACATCTCAGCAGTAAGTGTACTGTGTAAATGCATGGTTGTGTGTCATGTGACATGGTTAGTGTGTGAGTATCATGTAAAGAGCAAAGAAAAGTATTTTTTTAATTATTTAAACTTAAACTGCAATGACACAACAAATCCAAGTCCTTGTACATGAATGCATAAATCAGTATAGGTAACATATGCAAATAAATAATAAAATAAATAAATATTTTACTGTTACAGGATTACAGTTTATGTAATTTTTGTATTTGTTTGTCTGCAAATTGCACTTGAAACAAAACACTGACTGAGACTGATGAATTTTTCCATAATCGTCTAAATATCTGGGTACTGTCCCTGTATCAAATCATGGAAGATATTTAGACAACATTTCTAGCATTTCAATTAACTAAAAGTATTCTACATTGTAAGCTATGATAGAGACAAATGTCTACGAAAAGTTCCTTATTTTGTACAAAGAAAAAAACGAAAAAAAAAAAAAAACACATGGACCCTTCTCTGATAAGGAACTATAATTTTGTTCACTAGATACAAAATAAGTTTACTTACTACAAGTTAAGTTTAGTTATCAAAGTAAAACATGGTGGACAAACATGTCTCTTCAATTCAGGAGTAATCCTGTAGTTATATCATGACAATATTCCAGACTTTTGAAGCCAAATTTAAGTGGACAGTCAGAAAGTGGACTTCAGCCAGGAGCAGGAATCTGAGACTGCAGTAGACACAGGCTCTGTGTAAACTCTAGAGACAGCTGTGTGTGAAAATCTCAGCAGTTTCTGAAATTCTTAAAGCAGCACAAACAAGCTCATGCCATAGTCAAAGTCAGTGAAGTGAGATCACTTGAAGTGAGAGTTTTCCTCATTTCTGATCTGAACATTAACCTAAGCCTGTGCTTGCATGATTTTATGCACCGCACTGCTGACACCTGATTGGCTAATTGAATAGCTGCATGAAAAAAAGGCATACAAGTGCTGAGTAAAGTAAATGGTAATTATATTGTATCTTGAGAATAAGCAGGTTTTATTCTCAAAGTAGCGTGCACACTTTGGAGCTGCCATTCTGTTGATGTGCATTTGAAGCGAGCTGCCCGTTGGCACTGATTGTCCTTCCGGCTGCAGGTGTTTTCTTCTGTGCTTCCAGGTCAAGGTGCAGTCGGTGGAGCTCCTCATTGACAGCAGCCATTTCTGAGTTTCTTGATTGAAGAGCTTCACTCGTCTTCTCAAGGTTGACCGTCAGGTCATGGAGTTCCTTGTCTTTAAGATGACATTCGTGTTCCAAGTTAAGCACTTTCTGATGCAGCCTGGCAGCCAGAAGCCGAGCAGACCGCAACTAAGGGATAGAAAGAATAAATACAAAATTATAACAAGATATGGCTACAAAATTGCTTTCGTAAATTTGATATTGAGAGTGAAATTGAACGGATTGATAAAGATGGTTAAAATTGGAGGCTATCCAAATGCATTTTCTGTATCATACACAGGGTCACAGAGAACCTGGAGTCAATCTCCGGGGACTCGGGGCACAAAGCGGTGGACACCCTGAACAGGGTGCCAACAGAGTACAATCACACACACACACGCCCACACTACAGATAATTTTAGAGATGCTAATCACCCTACAATGGATGCCTTTGGATGGGAGAATGAAACCAGAGTACCTAGAGGAAATATCCGAAATACAGGAAGAACATGCAAACTCAACACACACAGGGTGGTAGTGGGAATCAAACACCCAACTCTGGAGGTGTGAGGCAAACAACACTGACATGGTATTGTATGTCTCGCTGGTCTGAGTGTATCAGTTGCAATATTTCCTTTTCATGGCTAGTAATATTTGCATACATAAAAAAAAATCCTACCATTTATGTACACTGATGTTTTATTACATGATTAATAAACACAACAAGAGTTTTTTGTGACCGCTTGGGTTATTCAGCTTGAGTGTTTGATAAATATGTATTTTGTTTAATTTAAAAATAATAATTAGATGTATTCTGCAGAGATTCAACTCACACAATGCATTAATCTTTACTACATTTTAATTAAAAATTAGTATAAATTTCTATTATTTTGAATTTCTTTTTTTTAAAGTTAATGTTCCAGATCTATCTGTTTAGGATTTTAGTAAATGAAATTTGAACTTGGTGTCTGATGTAAATATGAGGTCTATTTCAATGCAGAATTTAGGTTTGTGTTTTTGTTGGGATGAGAATTATTTTGATTTTCTCTCGCCCTTAAAAATTAATTGGAAATGATCTGCTGCTGGATCTGGGTGATCCCCTTCAGTACACGGACAGGTAGAGGAAGGATAACAAGGGAGGTAACCTAATAATTTTACATAAATAGGTTTCAATTATTTTGCACTTCTAAAACACATCTATGTTTCTCAATTATGGTGCTCAGTTCAATATTTTAGATTCTTATATCACATTGTACCTGGGCAGACATCTCAATCGAAGATGATTGGAGCTCCTCAAGCTGCTCCACTCTGGCTTCACATGCTGTAAGAACCTCGATTAGGGTCCGATTAGCTGCAGTGCCTTGCTTTTCACAGATGTCACCATCAACCCCCTCCAAGTTGAGATTATTATTCTCTGCCTTGTCACTGATTGTATTAACATTTGCAGCAGTTTGGGGACAAATTAACTCCTCTTGAGGGTCTTGCAGTGGGGTGATGATGGACTGATTATCCAAGTTGACCTCTAAAACGTCAGAACTGGTATGGGATGGGGTTAACTGGTGTTCTGCTACCTCCTTCTGATTATCAGACACAGAAGACGAACCCCACTCCAGGTGTCCAGGAATCAATGCAATGTATGAGGTATCTTCTGGAGGACATGATCCAACTGGGACATCATCCATGGAGCTGGAAGCATCCACTAAATCTAGTCGTGTGTTCGAATCTTGTCTCAAAGCAGTCCTTTCTAATGCATCACCACATCCTTCTGAGGGCAATGCCACATATCTTACAGCTGTGGAGGGGCAGGTCTCTTTGCATGCGTCCTTAATTCGAACTGCTCCATCGCCTGGACTTCGACTTTCACTCCACTCTTCCATTTCTACTAGTTCTCTTATTGACTCCAAAGGTGATGAATGCTGGAGATGTGCAAGGATTCCTGATTTGTCCAAAGGCTGGCCTGAGAGCACTTCAGCCTGTTTAGTGTCCTTGCTTTTACTGTTAGTTTGAGGATCCTTGATTGGACATGGACTTCCTGAACCAATACTGAATATATCCTCCAAGTGCTGTTGGGACTGAAAGGTGTCCTTTTCACATGGTTTCAGATCTGGCAGACTTTCTTCATTATCTAGAAAGTTGCAATTTTCTTCTAGGCTTCTAGTTGACATCGTCATAGCATCTTATAGTGACACAACACAGTCTGTAAGCCTGCAGTGAGGAAAACAAGAACCTGACAACAACGAGAGCCACAATTTTATACACAATATATGAAACTTGACAGTTTGGCATTCTTGCTAAAAAGCCTCTGGTAATATCTTCAAATTAGATGATATTCTTTTCCATATAATTATTTTACATTTATTATTTTACAATCCAATGCAAAACACTGATGTTCACTTACCTTCACCTGGAGAAATGAGGATCATGAACCTAATGGCTCTTTAGCAGCACTCATTTCATTCAACATTTGGCCAAGAGAATGACCTTGGTGTTGAAAAGCTGAACACCGGGGCATCAGACTCAGGTTACACTGAGCTATACATCAATCCTCAACCACTCCCGTTATCAAACTCGTGGCAACCTTACGCCATTTTGGCTCCCTTACCATTTCAAAGACCAGATATATAAAACAAATATACAATAAAATGTTCATTTCTGCATTTATTACTAGTTTGATACTAGACACTTACAAGATTAGACACTTTTTGTTGTTTCTTTCCTTAAGGTAGTGTTACTTTCTTTTAGGTTTGAGCTTCTTTTTTTATTTGAAACCCGCATATACATTAACTCACTCTGTACCTTACCCATGATATGCTTTAAGCTACATATTGAATTATTCACTGATGAAACAGATACCTTGAAAATAAAGCTCTCAAATATCCCAGCTTGCAGCTGTTATGTGGGAAGATTCCCTTATGCTCACACTTAAAGATTTCGTTGAAGCAAAATCATATAGCATTTTTTAAATGACTAAATCACCACTAAAGTACAGGATACATAATCACTTATCATGTATCAGACTTCTTTTTTTCCACTGTTTAGTGAGAAAACAAATACAATGAGATTATACAGGATAGTCGGGGCAACACATACTAAACGTCATTTTATTTGCTTGACCACAATATCGATGTATAGTGGAATAACTTTTGGTTGAACATCCTACGATCATTTTTCTTACTTGATATTCTTCTTCTAGTTTCCATATCCCTTTTGCTTCCCATGTAATATTTTAGGCAACATAATGTCACTGCATGTTCACATGACATTTGTTAACTGCATGATCTTTTTACTTGCAACTTTCATTAAAATTAAAGTGACACAAGATGTACCCATAATTTACATTCATTAGAAATTAAGGCACAGGACAGTGGTGAGACCAGCCATGCTGTATGGTTTAGAGACAGTGTCACTGAGGAAGAGACAGGAGTCAGAGCTAGAGGTAGCAGAGCTGAAGATGTTGAGGTTCTCTTTGGGAGTGACAAGATTGGACAGGATTAGGAACGAGTACATCAGAGGGACAGCTCATGTTGGACGTTTGGTGGACAAAGTTAGGGAGGCTAGATTAAGATGGTTTGGACATGTTCAGAGGAGGGAGAGTGAGTATATTGGTAGGAGAATGTTGGACATGGGGCTGCCAGGCAGGAGGCAAAGAGGAAGGCCAAAGAGGAGGTATATGGATGGAATTAATGAGGATATGAAGCTAGTGGGTGCAAGTGTTGAGGATGCAGAAGATAGGGATAGGTGGAGAGAGATGATTCGCTGTGGCGACCCCTGAAGGGAAAAGCCGAAAGAAGAAGAAGAAATTAAGGCACTTGGTCTCATTATGCATGTCTCACCACCAGCACAGGCTTCAGCATCACCATCAAAGGTCATGTGACCTTTCAGGAAGCCCGCATGGTATTTCAGAGATGTCCGTATTATACCAGTTACACCGGTTTATCATAAAAAAAAAAAAAAGAGATATTTTAAAAGAACACTGTGAAGGCCTATTCAGATCACCATGGACATAACGATTAAAGTGAATTAAGAATATTAGAAGAATATTAGAAGAACCTGCATCACATAGATCTAAAATGGAAATGAGTTTCCTCCAGTCAGACACCAAACTTATGCTTAAAATGCAACTTTGTGCATGAGCACCCATCTTATCTAAGGGAGAATATATAACCCCTGCAGTTACATATATATTTGACATTTGCATAGAATTGCTATTTTCAAATCAATTTTCACTCTTTCCATTGCACAATGCCCACAAGCACCTTTTTTTATAGGCTGCCTATTTATATAAGTGAGTCATCATGAAGGCCTGCCACTGAAATTGATCCCAACTTTCAAAGGACCCTTGGGTTCAAATTTAGCACACAATCATGTTTGCTCATGAAGGAAAGATGGGCCAAGTAGTCGAGAGCCAATCATGTTTAACAGCACTTTGGCTCTGACTATCCCTGGGGAGTAGGGCTGCACATAAAAATAACTGATTCCTCAGTCAATGAGATGTTCACAGTAATTATCCAGGATATGATGAATAGTCTATGAGATTTATGAGACCAGTGTGGTGTTCAAGGCCCTTATCGGGATCGTTTACAGTATTACTAAGCAGATGAAGTGTTCATGCTATATATTTTCCTTGTCTATTTGTCACTGTAATAGACTCATAAGTTATTCATGTAAAATGTGCTATGAAGGAAATAGTGTAATTCATATGAACTATATAAATATATAAAATTATGCAGCATTATAGCCTTGCAGACTTTTGGGCACTTGTTTCAGTTTTTTTCTTCGTCCAGATTATATTTCAGACGAGTTTGATAGTGAGTGTAATGAAAAATAGCTGCATCATGGAAAAAACATATTTGAAATGTAGAGGAAATTCTGCAAACAAAAAAAGGTTACATCCTAATAATGTGTCTAACTACTATTTTTTTTTTTTCTCAAACCAGGTACATGTACTTTTCCCCAAAATGTTTTCCACATTTCCATACATATCTCCCATCTTGTAGACTTTTCCATACCTGCACAAGAACCCTGCATAAGTTGAGTTTAGTTGATCTATTTGTTACTTTAGAAGTCATAAGAAGATGTCATGTTCACACATCTGTCTTGGTTTCAACAGAGGCATAAATGTTACTAGCATACAGTTCATTGTACAGTTACGGTTTTAATAAAATGCCAACAGAAAATGCCACAAAAGTGTCTATGCTTTAATCCTTGTCAAAACAAATCAGATTCTATTAATTCTAAACAAAATGAACACCCCCAAACACTCAGTGTTTCTCAGTGACCAACTGTTATGTGACAGTCTATGTACTTGTGTGTGGTAAGCATTTAGATTCGAGTCTGAATTGAAGAGTCCACTCAGAAAAGAAGCTTCAGTCTCACTCCCCTTCCACCTCCAGCTTTATTGATAGTTAAAATTACATTTCTATTTTCTAGGACTTCAGTTGCTTTACCTTCCGACTTAAAAACTGAGTACAAGCGAATGATAGTTTTTACTTTTACAGTAGTCTAAGTGATATTGTACAAAAATAACTTTTGATTTCTGTGAAAACATTCACCTTTCTCCTAACTCCAAATCATTTTTCCCATCCGCTACTATTCCACAGATGTTTTTTCCCTACTTGGGTAAAATGACCTGCAATAGTGGGATTCCACACTTGACTTTTTGATTTCTTAGCTGCTCCACTTAATCAAACTTGCGCTTTACGACAATATTGTTCTCCTAAATTAGTTCGTGTTCTTTCATGTTTTGAATGTGCTGTAAACTTGCTTGTCAATGATGCATTTAATAACTGTTTTCTCCACTTAGCTGCGTGCTGCTGGTCGGGCCTGGGCAGATCTGACTGCATGAGTCCTGTACTGCTTTCCCAGGCTAATCACACAGCACAACTCACTATCATTGAATCAAAAAAAAAAAAGAAAAAAAAAAAGGCAAATCATATCCGGAAGTTCACATTTCCTTGATTTTTTTTTCCCTACTGATCTCTCGCCATGGCTCTGTTCGATGAGGCCCAGAGAGACCGACTCGACAACATTTCTTAGCTGCGTACTCCCACTCAACTCACTCATCCCTGTTCACCAGTGGCATGGAAAGGGGGTTCTTTAACAAAGCATTATACATAACACCTCTACCAAACTAAACATAAACTTTTTTTGTATTAAATGCAGAAAGTGGAAATTGTTTCCACCCCTTTCCTTCTTTTAACGCGTCAAGAGCTCACTGGCCTGGGACTAGCCTCTGTCTGCCAACCTTTGGCCAGTGAAGAGGATTCAGAGAAAATAATACAACCATCAATCAGAAAAAGAAGGGGCGACCAGCAAATCGGGACTAAGCGGTGGCCTCGATGGTGCATTCCTTTGCCAGGTGCCCAGATTTGCCGCAGTTGTAGCAGTTGACTTCACTTGCCTTGCTGCACTGGACAGCGACGTGGCCAATTTCACCACACCTACATAGAGGGGGTGAGCGCATGGAAAAAAGCCAGAAAGAAAGTAAAATTAAGACTTAACATTAACAAAGGCACAACAAACATTGACAGTGTAAAATATTTCTTGAATAAAACTACACTATTGATCGAGACTGAACAAATAATTGTCTACCTGTAGCACTTGACCTTCTCACAGCCTTTCTGTATGTGTCCGAATCCGCCGCAAGAGTAGCACTTCTGCTCGTTGGCATGGTCGCAGTCTCGGGCCACATGGCCGGCTTTGCCACAGTTGTAGCAGACCTGCTCCCTCTCCTTCTTGGGCTCCTTGCAGTCCCTGGAGATGTGGCCACTCCTTCCGCAGTTGTAGCAGGCTGCAGAAGATTTGGTGCAAGGTAGAGAAAAAGGATCAATAAAATGTGGAAACTGCTCGAAAGCTTAGGCTGAGGGAAGGGCTGCAAATAAACCAACATTTTTCATTTGTTTGCATTACGTGGAACCTTACATTTACATGTCAAAAGTTGTTGCATTCAAACATACATTTGCAGCTCTACATATTTAAACTACTTGTATACTTATTGGCCTTGAAAAGCAAATACTAGGACTGCGCAATGAATCATATCTTTTTTTTTTTTAAAGACTGATTTCCTGTTTACTGACAACAACGGTTAAATCTTAGACATGTTTTTAAAAAATGCATTAAATCGAAAGCTCTCCACTCATTTATTTGAAGCGTATATCCGGTTGCTTTATTGCAGTCACTTTTAAACATCTATGTTTTAACGCATACATGACGAAATGCGTTCATTTTGTGAGAATTAGGATTATAACGTACAGTATCATAAACACTTCGCCTCTGTTCATTTCAAATGTTCTACTCCTAAATTAGCTGTGCGGTTGTCAAATAAATGAATCAAACATTTTAACCACCATCATGTCACGGCAATGTTATTCTTTTTTTTTTTTTAATATTCTGAACATTTATATATTATTGGTGCCGTTGGAATTGATTTCAGACGTGTCTTTATTGTAAATGTTTCAATTAACGTAAAATTAATACAAAAACATGTATTCTGTGTTGTTTTGCCGTGTTCCTCTTAACTTTTCTGTCACCCTGTACAAATGCTATAATGATATACTTACCAAAGACATACAAGCATATACTTACCATCTTCAGTTCTTTCACAGTCTCTTGCAACGTGGCCTGGTTCCCCACAGCGATAGCAGAACAAATCTGAATGACAAACGATATAGAACATGTTTTAACAGTTTGGAAATATCAACACAGGACTATACAACTACAACCATGACAAGCTCTCACCCTTGCCTCTTCCACGACCTTTACCACGGCCGCGGCCAGCGTTCGGGCAGTTCTTGATCCAGTGGCCGGTACGGCCGCAACCAAAGCACTCATTGCTGCTCATTTTAAGTCTTCGACTAAAACTGTTGAAGACAAAGAAAATTATTGTTCTAAAAATAAGGACATGCTTTGTCATCCGAAGGCATCCGAAATACTTTCATGAGACAGGACAGACGTATGGACCTGATGAGAAGCAGTAGGTGGTTTGTGCCACGGTATCAGTTATGTCTTTATGTAAAGAGGTAAATGTGTCAGAAATGCTGGAAAATGTTAGGGACAAATAAAATGAGGCACCACTGAACTGACCGAGGGTATTTAGTCCAGAAATAACTACGGTATAAGATGTTTGCAGTTGAATTCATAAGCTAGTGTTAATCACAAGAATAAACTATAAACTTAAGTCACTTCTAAAACCTGCTAAAGCTAACATGCAAATGTCCATGTGCTCCTGAGTTTCTCTGGGGTAAAGTTTTCTTTTTCAGGCCTGCCATAAAACACACACTGGCTGATCAACTTACACACAGCACCACACTTCTCTTCCTCTATGAAATGACAAGCCTACATATAGACATGTTTGCTGTGTTGTTACTGGCCAGCATGTCTACATACACACACATGCACACATACATACATGCGCGCACACACACACACACATATACATATATATATATATATATATATATATATATATATATATATATATATATATATACACATACACACACACACAAAACCCACGACGTTCTTTACCCCCTATCACCGCTTGATTTATCTCCGTCTTACACTTTTAACACTCCCGAGATCCAAAACCCAGTGAAACAATCAAAGCGACGGTTTATTAAATGGCGCACGGAGTTTTCCCGCGCGCATGGCGCAGTAGGCCAAACGGGGGAAAAAAACAACATGGCAACTCGTTTACCTTCAACACCACAACAGATTCGCGTCGGAGTTGTTTATTACATTTTCGGTTGTTTTAAAAAATAAAATGGAACTTTTCGAACGCGTGGAGGGTGTGGCACAAGGTAATAATGGTGTTACTATATGATTTTCTGCTGCCGTTTTTCTGGAAAACACGCACTCACCTCGACTAGGCGCTTCGTTGCTTGGTTTCTATTTTTCGGGTCGCCTCCCTCTCTGCGCTGCTGCGCCACGCGCCGTTTGCGCACGGCACGCAAGAACCCCCGGGTTGCCAGATTGGTGTAACATGCATCTGTAATGTTGCCAGATTGTTTTTTTTTTATTTAATTTTTTTTTAAGAAAAACATTATTCACACTGGGCTTAGTGGTTAGCACGTTTGCCTCACACCGCCAGGGTTGGGGGTTCGATTCCCCCCTCCGCCGTGTGTGTGTGTGGAGTTTGCATGTTCTCCCCGTGCCTCGGGGGTTTCCTCCGGGTACTCCAGTTTCCTCCCCGGTCTAAAGACATGCATTGTAGGTTGATTGGCATCTCTAAATTGTCCGTAGTGTGTGATTGCGTGAGTGAATGAGAGTGTGTGTGTGCCCTGCAATGGGTGCGACTCTGTCCAGGGTGTATCCTGCCCTGATGCCCGATGACGCCTGAGATAGGCACAGGTTCCCCGTGACCCGAGAATAGATCGGATAAGTGGTAGACAATGAATGAATGAATTATTCACACTAGCAAGTGACAAACCACTTGTGTCGATCGTGTAGGTATATTGCTGTCACATGTAAGCGTGTCCAGCATTTCCATTTCTGTCATTTGGAAGATGCTCTTTTCCAGAGAGACTTACAATTTATCTCATTTTATACAACTGAGCAGTTGAGAGTTAAGGGCCTTGCTCAGGGGCCCAGCAGTGGTGGCTTGGTTTGAACTGACAACCTTTCAAGTAGTTGTCCAACATGTTCCTTTGTTGTTAATAGAGATATGTTAATAATAACTGTTTATAAAAACAAATACACACGTAAACAATGCTTTCACGTCTTCATTGGCTAAACAGTACTTACATCTTGGTCCCTTTTGGCAAATCCCTGAATGTGATGTGATAGCCTCGGTCTACCTGTTGCTATTATTTCATCAAACTCGCTTGCACCACCTGCTGGTGAAGCGGACAAACATCAGGTGTCGATTATGCATCGACGTTCGATTGCTCTTCCTACGATACCCGGATGTGCAACGTTGAAGTTCTTGGCGAATTTGAATCACTGAATTTCTGAATCAGGAATTCAGAAAATCTGCATATTTAATATTGAAATTTGAAACAATGCAATTCTTCAACAAAAAACTCGCTTGCACCACCTGCTGGTGAAGCAGACAAGCAGAAGGTGTCGATTATGCATCGATGTTCGATTGCTCTTCCTGAGATACCCGGATGTGCAACGTTGAATTTCTTGGCGAATTTGAATTCAGAAATCAGAAATTCAGGAAATCTGAATATTTAATTTAATTATATTTAATATATTATATATAATATATAATAATTTGAAACAATGCAATTTTGTCTCCACTTGGAAAATGCACAGCTTAATTATGCAACCATGTTGAACTGCAGAACCTTAAAATGCAAGCACTGTTAATACGATGCATTTTTTCCCCAGTTACTGCTATTCAGCACCTTTTTTGCGTCAAATCAGAAAAGAAAACACATGCAAGAAGTAAACATTCAAAATAAACTCATATTAGATCAACCAAAAGTACGACATTCTTATTACGGATATTAATCATAAACTCGTTCTGGAGAGACAGAAATCTGGGAGCGTTTCTGAAGAATATACATTTCTATGTATAATATCTCAGTAGGAGTCCAAGTTCTTGTTGTTCTCCACAAAAGTACTGAAAAACTGGAGACTTCTATAAATGTTAACTAAACTTTGCCTCACAGAAAACTTTAGCATATCAGTTATATATTTCTTCATTAAATACCACATTTTTCTTTTTTCTTTAAAATCTCTTTAAAATTGTAAGACTTAGACTACTGCATATGGAGCATCTGTCATTCAAGTCCAAGCAGCTGACATTATTGACATGATTTTGTTTATTAATGTAAAAAGAATAATAATAAGAAAATAGCAATCAGATTAGAGAATTCAACAGTGCTTTGGTGAAAAGCTTATTAATCATAAGTATATAAGGTTACTATACCAAGTAAGGTATACTGTGTAAGTACTTACACAGTCAGGCAACACTTATACTTAAAAAAAAAAAAAATTTTTTCATAGTTGATCAGCAATTATTATGTTATGATGGTTGATTTCCTTAAAGAGTATATGGGGTTTTTGGAGCAATGGAGATGGATTTGATAGTAAAAATTTCCTCACCACAGTGCTTAGAGAATTTAGCAAACAATATAGCCTATTAACCCTGTAAAGCCTGATATATGAAATAGTTGAGTGAAAATTCTTTTTTTGGGGGGGGGGGGTGGGGGGGAATAGAAGTGTTTACTGGGCCTTTAAACAAAATACAAACAAATTTATACATACATTATATTGCCAAAAGTTTTGGGACACCACTCCAAATCACTGAGTTCAGGTGTTATTTTTCAGGGGTTGGGCTTGGCCCCTTAGTTCCAGTGAAAGGAACTCTGCTTAATGCTTCAGCATACCAAGACATTTTGGACAATTTCATGCTCCCAGCTTTGTGGGAACAGTTTGGTGATGGGCCCCTTCTTGTTCCAACATGACTGCACACCAGTGCACAAAGTAAGGTCCATAAAGACATGGATGAGAGAGTTTGGTGTGGAGGAACTTGACTGGCCTGCACAGAGTCCTGACCTCAACCCGATAGAACACCTTTGGGATGAATTAAAGCAGAGGCTGTGAGCCAGTCCTTCTCGTCCAACATCAGTGTCTGACCTCACAAATGCGCTTCTAGAGGAATGGTCAAAAATTCCCATAAACTCACTCCTTGTGGAAAGCCTTCCCAGAAGAGTTGAGGCTGTTATAGCTGCAAAGGGCGGGCCAACTCCATATTACATTCATGTGCATGTAAAGGCAGACGTCTCAGTTTTGACCTGGCTCGCAGTCTCCGCTTTAATTCATCCCAAAAGTGTTCTATCGGGTTGAGGCCAGGACTCTGTAAAGGAAGGTCTTGGTATGTTGAAGCATTAAAAGTTCCTTTCACTGGGACTAAGGGGCCAAGCCCAACACCTGAATTCAATGATTTGGAGGGGTGTCCCAGAACTTTGGGCAATATAGTGTATGAAAAACATTTACACATATGTTTTTTTTTGTATCATACTTGATACATCAGGCGTTTATTACAAATTACTGACCATAATAATGTTTATTTTAGAACAAAAACATCTAGGACAACTACTTTCTGTCCTTAGCTCTGTGTTGTTGTGTTGTTTTTGTAGCTATATGTTGTTTTGTTGTTTTATGTCGCACCAGGGTCCTGGAGAAACGTTGTCTCATTTCACTGTGTACTGCGTCAGCTATATATGGTTGAAATGACAATAAAAGCTTCTTCACTTGACTCGAAGATTATTCTGGCAATTTGGCCAATTCAAAATAACAAATGTGACATGAAATATTGTGATAGTTAGACTTGTCAACTTTCTGTCTCACAAATATGGCAGGTGAAGTGTTGGGGAGGTGGGGGGTTTATGGGTGTAAAATGACACATTCTTCAAAGGCACTCCAGTCTTGGAGGCCCACTCCTCTGCAGTGTATCATGTTATCCCTACTCACAAAATGCCTGGTCCTGCTCATGGACTAATTATCACCCAGTTTATTAGTTGGAGCAAAATTATATAGAACTGTGCAGTGTAAGAAGTGGATATAAAATGAATGTTATATAAATGCACGTAACTGCAGAACACAAACATATTTACATAATCATGCCTTATTTCTGTCATTGATTCAAAGAAATAATGTATGTGGTTGTGTTAGTAATTCTGTTTGGAGTCATTATATGTCAATATATCTGTAACTGTTAACATATCTTTTCACTTCACAACTTTAGGTCTCTAGGTTTGATCCTGAGCCTGGGTCAGCGTTCTCCCTGTGTCCACATGGGTTTCCTCTGGTTTCCTCTCACCTCCCAAAACCATACCAATAAGTGGATTGGCTATGCTAAACTGCCCCTAGGTATGGTGCCCTGTGATTCAAGGTGTACTCCCATATGACACCCAGTGTACAACATATTCAGTGCTCCACCAAGACAAAGGATAAAGCTGGTACTGAAGATTAATAAATGAATATCTGATAGTGCGCCCTCTAGTGATTTTCAGCACTACAAGCCATAATTCTGCATCAACATTAGTCTATACAAAATTGAGAAACTCTCAAAACAAACAAAACTTTTAGCTTATTTACCAATTTACAATCCAAATAAATGTTCACCATTTGTTTTGTCCAGTGTTAGATTTTATGCAGGCTTAAGCAAAGTCACTGAAGCCTAGAAGGAGATTATTTTCTTCCAAAAATGCTAACAGGATATGAAACTTTATTGTCCAAAAGTTAATTTATTTTACATGACATGGCAATACAGGCATCAGTAAAAATGAAAAATGAAAAAGGAAATAATATATACACACCGATCAGCCATAACATTATGACCACCTGCCTAATATTGTATTGGTTCCAGCCCTGACCTGTCGAGGCATGGACTCCACTAGAAGGTGTGCTGTGGGATCTGGCACCAAGATGTTAGCAGCAGATCCTTTAAGTCCTGTAAGTTCCTGTAAGCACATCTCACAGATGCTTTATTGGATTGGGATGAAGGAAGAAAGTGCTTGTTTTGTCTTGATATGCAGCCTCCCATATCAATCCGTTTATTTATTTTTTTTGCTGATAAACAAAATAAATGTCCTGTCCTGTTTACTGGATGTATTGTTGCACATGACATCACAACAGTATTCACTTTATAGGAACTGTCTTATAAACACTATATATGAGAATAGTGAGAATAGAGACTTGTCTTCTGAGGGTGTAATTATCTCTCCTCTGTATTACAAAAGTGTTACACACACAAACACACACAACACTTTATTATTCACTTTATATTAAACAGTTTATTATAAAATGGTTACATACCTAACTACAGAAGGTTAGATAATACAGAGCAAAACAAAAACTTTGGTCAAGTCCGTTGTTTTTTTAAATATTGCATCTAAAACTATTTTTTTTTTATTAAACTGTAGTAATATAAATATTAAATATATTATCATACATATCATAAAAACACACACACACACACAAACACCAAGCACATCAACCATCAACACCTGTACATCTACTCATTCACGTAATTACCTAATCAGTCCATCATGTGGCAGCAGTGCAATGCATAAAATCATGCAAATAAATTCCAGTTCATGTTGCAGATGCTCTTATCCAGAGCAAATTACAATTTATTTCATTTTTTTTTTTATACAACTGAGCAATTGAGGCTTAAGGGCCTTGCTCAGGGGCCCAGCAGTGGCAGCTTGGTGGACCTGGGATTCAAACTCACAACCTTCCCATCAGTAATCCAATGCCTTAACCATTAAGCTACCACATCCCCCCTCATCATGTTGCACTTCTGTCAGCCAAGAACAAAAATCTGAGGCTGCTGAAGGAACAAACGTAACTGATGAATTTCAATTTCTGTCGAGGCACACAGACGGTTGGGTCAGAATTTGCCACTAACAGCATGAATCCATGGTCCGATCTTTAAGAATAAGGGTGACGTGCAGAGTTGCAGCAACTATAGGGCGATAAATTTGATGAGCCATACAATGAAGCTATGGGAAAGAGTAGTGGAAGCTAGGTTAAGGAAGGTAGTGGAAATTTGTGAGCAGCAGTATGGCTTCATGCCCAGAAAGAGCACAACTGATGCAATTTTTGCTCTGAGAATTTTGATGGAGAAGTATAGGGATGGTCAGAGGGAGTTGCACTGTGTGTTTGTAGACTTGGAGAAAGCGTATGACAGGGTGCCAAGAGAAGAGCTGTGGTACTGTATGAGGAAGTCAGGAGGAGCGGGGAAGTATGTCAGAGTGGTGCAGGACATGTATGAGAGGAGCAGGACAGTGGTGAGGTGTGCTGTAGGTCAGACAGAGGAGTTAAAATGTGGAGGTGGGACTGCATCAGGGACCGGCTCTGAGCCCCTTCCTGTTTGCTATAGTGATGGACCAGTTGTCAGAGGAGGTCAGACAGGAGTCTCCTTGGACGATGATGTTTGCAGATGACATTGTGATCTGTAGTGAGAGCAGGGAGCAGGTGGAGGAAAACCTGGAGAGGTGGAGGTTTGCGCTGGAGAGAAGAGGAATGAAAGTCAGTTGTAGTAAGACTGAGTACATGTCTGTGAATGAAAGGGAGGGAAGTGGAACAGTAAGGTTACAGGGTGAAGAGGTGAAGAAGGTACAGGAGTTTAAGTACTTGGGGTCAACAGTCCAGAGTAATGGAGAGTGTGGGAAAGAGGTAAAGAAGCGAGTGCAGGCAGGTTGGAATGGGTGGAGAAAGGTGTCGGGAGTTCTGTGTGATAGGACAATATCATGATAGGCCAGATTAAGATGGTTTGGACATGTTCAGAGGAGGGACAGTGAGTATATTGGTAGGAGAATGTTGGACATGGAGCTGCCAGGCAGGAGGCAAAGAGGAAGGCCAAAGAGGAGGTATATGGATGGAATAAATGAGGATATGAAGCTAGTGGGTGCAAGTGTTGAGGATGCAGAAGATAGGGATAGGTGGAGAGAGATGATTCGCTGTGGCGACCCCTGAAGGGAAAAGCCGAAAGAAGAAGAAGAAGCATGAATCCATGGTCCTAAACTGCCTTATGCCAACATTCCAGACTGGTGGAGGTGGTCTGATAGTTTAGGGAATGTTTTCTTGGCAATGAAATTAGGTATTCTTAGGGAATGTTTCTCTCTGTTAATACCAGTTAGTCACTGTTTGAATACCACAACATATTTGAGTATTGATGCTGACCATATGCATATCTTTTTTTTTTTAATAATGGCTACTTCCAGCATGATAATGTTCAAATCAATTAAATTCACTTCAATTCAATTTTATTTGTATAGCATTATTAACAATGGACATTGTCTCAAAGCAGCTTTACAGAACATAAAAATATAGTACAAAAGCTCAAGATTAGCTAATATTACAAAAAGTTCAAGATTAATATTAGACTTATATTTAAAAGTATGTGTATTAATTCCTAATCCCTAATGGGCAAGCCTGGGGTGACTCATGTGCCATGTCACAAAGCAAACGTCGCCTCAAACTGGTTTCATGAGCATGATAATTAGTTCAGTGTTCTTTAGTGGACTTCCCAGTCACTGGATCTAAATCCAGTAGAACACCTTTGGGATGTGGTAGAACAGGAGGATTCACAGCATGAAAGTTCACCTGAAAAATCTGCCGGAATTGCCTGATGCAGTCATGTCAACATGGACCAGAATCTCAAAGGAATGTTTCCAACATCTTGTGGAATCCATACAATAAAGAATTGAGGCATGAAGGAAGGCATACCCATAATAAGAACAGCGTTTGTAATAAAATGCATAGCTTATATGACACACATGACTATTTCCTTCATAAACCAAATATAACCAACTAACTAGAACAAAAACAATTTTTTATAAAAAATAAAAAACTATTTTTTCCCCTTAGAATCATTGTTTCATCTATTCAGGATGACCCTCGTTCATGAATTAAACAATTTCAATTCATATCAAAGTCTATTTATAAGGATATTACAGAGGAATTTCTCAATTTGTAATAGCATGTAGTGTTTTCTTGGTTAAAAAAAATAAGTGATTGACAATGAGGAAAGTCTTTCTCATGAGTGCATCTTCAGAGTGAAATTAATATTTTAATTTTTACACCATCCAAACATTAGAGTTTTGGTTTTATTAAGTATGGATATTTAATTAAGTAAAAAGCCACAAATAATTAGATAGATAGATAGATAGATAGATAGATAGATAGATAGATAGATAGATAGATAGATAGATAGATAGATAGATAAGATAGATAGATAGATAGATAGATAGATAGATAGATAGATAGATAGATAGATAGATAGATAATAGATGAAAAAATAAATAGATAAATAAATAAATAGACCAATATGAAAATACTACCAGGAACACACACACACACACACACATATATATATATATATAATATATATATATATATATATATATATATATATATATATATATAATCTTAATATATAACATAAAAAGATTATCAAGGAAACCAGCTTGCTTCATTTGGCAGTTACTGACTAATAGTGAATGTTTATCCATTAATTGCACTGAACATTAGACCTTGTTGAATAAGAATCAGTTTTACACTAAAGTCTTAAATTAATCTTGGGTTAGTTGCTAAGTAAACAGATTAACTTTAGATGCTGCATTGCTCGCCTATTAAAACACACTGAAAATGTATATAAATCTGTAGCAGATTGCCTAAGTATATATAAGTAAGATAAGTATTCTACACAGTATATCGAATGAATTTTGGAGCAATGACCATGGGGGTATGGTCACTTAGGGGTTGTCCTCCCTGTGATTGGGGGTACACTGGTTTTCACCCCCAGTCCAAAGACATGTGTTGTAGGCTGACAGGCATCTCTAAATTGTGTGAATGGGTGTGTGAATGTTTGAGTGATTGCTCTCTGTGGTGCATGTCCCCTGCTCAAGGCTCCCTGTGACCTTGTGTTGGAAAATGGATGGATGTCAATTATCTACATTTTTAGCCTGGTAAATCAGAATTAAACCCAGCAGTTAAAGTTTTAATCAAAGGGCACATTTATGATCACATTTTAGTTAAATAACTGATGAAAAAACAGTTTGGTCAGGCCATGATCCACCTGCCAAAACACAGGCCAAGCTGGTCAAACAGATAGACCACCTTTAACAACTGCTAAGGGCTAGTAGAAACCCTAGACAACATCTAGGATTTTTCATGTGTAATTACACAATTTCTAACACTTTTCACAATCACAATTTTAGTGATGAAGCTGGAAAATAACAAAATCAGTGGGTCAAAATGGGATTTTTGAACCATTTGCTCAGCTCAGTGTTTGGGCTGCTGGTAGCTTTTCAGATTAAAGCTGATTTTTCAGCAGGACAAAATTAATCGAATAAAAATATAACTTTTATCAGCTACACTGATTTAATTCATTTATAACCGCACTTGGTGGGTGCTGCACCACAGCTTTAAAAATGCAGCCAAGTTGGTGTAAAAATGGTTAATCTGGCAACACTGCAACGACTGCGCACGGCTCGCAGGTTCCAGCAGCCATTACACACACACACACACACACACACACACACTTTAGTGAAATATACATCGCATATGGACGTAAACAAACCTAACATGTAGACTAGTTGCCATCTTTATTTCTCCATCCATACTAGTGTACTAAGTAGTACTAAGTCCAGTCATTACGTCATCAACGTTCACCATCTGCCTGAGGCAGCAAACGGTTGTGCATGTAGCGGGGTCCTAATTACTTTTAACCCATGTTTCGTCACTATCATAATACGGCATTTATAATACATCTAGAATTATTATATTATTTATTTATGTATTTATTCATTTTTTACACAGAAGTATCTATACAATAATTCGAGATAAATAAAATAATCTAAAATATAGGTCTCTGTGGAAACAGTCCACGCGTTTCCATGGCAATGTTCACTTCCGGTCTAAACCCACCTTAGTTTCTGGGTGTTTTTTCCACCACTAACTAAATTATTCATATAAAACGATGGTGCATCTACTGTTATCCGGAGCACTGTGTTGTTTAATAAATGATGAAGGTGATATAGTTTTGTGTCCCTGAATATATTTTTAAGATTAATGAGGAAAATCTGGCATCAATGATGACCAATATAAAAGGGATTAAAAAAAAATGTTGTCAGGCGCATGCGCGTTTTAGATAAAATGATACTGTATTCTTTAGAATGAAGTGGACTGTGTGTGTGTGTGTGTGTGTGTGTGTTTATATCTTGGTAGGGACCAATTATAGGAATATCTGCCTTTATATAAGCCTTTATTTTAAGAGCAAAAGTTTTCCTTTAGGTTTTTGAGGTTAGGGTTAACTTTAGGTGTGGGAACAGCATCAAAAGTCCATGGAAAGTCCACATAAAGGTAGTAAGACAAGTATGTGTGTGTGTGTGTGTGTGTGTGTGTGTGTGTGTGTGTGTGTGTTTGTGTTTGTGTGTGTGTGTGTGTGAGAGAGAGCGAGAGAGAGAGGAATCATCTTACTGATGTGAGGTTTTTGCATCTCCCTCCCAGAACAATCAATACATTTAGAGCTGTAGTTGTCTCTTCATCTTTAAGGTGGTTTTGCACATCATGTTAAGGTGGTTTTTGCACATCACAGCTTTCTCCTTACAGTGTGCAGACTGTAATAACAAAAACACATTATAATTTATACAAATCTGAGTCAGAATTCGGTTTTGCAAGAAAGATTTCCATATGAATGCAGCTTTCCAAGACACATAAATGGATTTGGGCTATAAAATCATGATTAACACATTTTATTCAGCAGAATTTTCACCCATTTAGAATCTATTTTGCAAAAGATCAGTATCTCCTTTGTTTTCCTCAAAGTGTTTGCTCGTCTGCTTTTCGGATGATGCCAACTTGAGGGAATACCTTAAATCTCTCTGGTAAGGATTTGGTTGCTCCTCCTTGGTCTCCGTGGCCTGACCATGTGAGCTGTGTGCATTAGTGATATCCTGGGATTTGAAGGGAGAGAGCTTGCCCTGACTGGGGAAGCCACTTTGCACAACTCAGTGTCAAGATTTTGCAGATCCAAGTAGCCTGAATCAGTCAGCCATATTAATTTTTTTTTTTTTTTTTCAAGAGTTATGTCAGGAAATGTTCAGTAAAGCTTTGCTTTATTTAATCAATCATTTTCTAATGGATGTTTTATGGGATTTAATAGAGAAGAAAAGGTCTGTATGGGTTCTTGGTTGTGCTTGAAGTGGATGTTTGTCATGGACTGATTCTCTTGGCTTATCCTGATTCCGGTAAGTGGCGTTTAGATTGTATTAAACTGAAACATGGATAGTAAAAATGATATTGTCGTTCTATTGCTAGGATCTGATCCTAAGCAATCCTGTAAAGCCATGGTTCTGTATAGTGAAGAGGTCAGTGAAGCACAGCCGATGGATCCGTGGTTTAAATAATTATTTTTATTATTTACAGTGGTGAAAAATCACAACCCAATCACATTATCATTCAGTTATTGTATTTATTAATATATTTTTATAGTTACAGATAATTAACTCACTAACAAGTAAAACAAATAATGATGATTTTTTAAATAAAAAAGAACAGATTTAAATAATGAAATAATATGAATTAATGAAATATGTGAAATAATAATATATATGAGGGGGTCTTTAGATTTTCTTTATTCTATGGTTAAAGAAGCCCCTGACTGCTTAAAGATTGAGAACACTTGCTACAGAAATATCAAGCATGATCTGATATGTGATATGATAAGTATAGAGAAATAATAATAGATAACAGAATGGTTCAAATGTAGAAATAGATTGTATGGAAGAAGGAAAATTATTTACTTCAATGAATCATTTAAGTAATGATTAAATGAACATTTAAGTAATGATTCATTCATTATAGTATAAGTATACATACTAATTTGGGTTAGACTTATCTACTGGATAATTTGACATGGCATCATTCTAACAAACAGCTTCTGACTTGAGTAATCATGTCAACATGCTGTTCTGCTTGAAGATTATTTACTAAAAGAAATGTATTCCTAATATAAGATACGCATTGTATGACATAATGTTTTGTTTTTGTTCATTTATTTCAGTTAGCTTTATTTATACTTTTTTAGTATAAACCACTCACACTAATGATTTTGTGACCAGCCCTAGTGCTATCAAAGACCCCGAATGTCTAATCACAAATTTTGATGTAATATAAATGTAATATAATACAAATATTAGCAAAAGTGCAGATGAATGAAGCTAAACCAAACGCTAGCATCTTGCCCCTTATTAAAGTCCAAAGGCATGTTGTAGGGTGATCGGCATCTCTACATTGTCTAGAGTGTGTAAGTGTGTGAGATTGTGCCCTGTGATGGGTTGGAGTCCCCTGCATTGTGCCACGAAGTTCTCAAGGGTAGGCTCCAGGCTTCCTGAGACCCTAAGTAGGATATGTGTTACAGAAGATGGATGTATACCTATGAGAGCCTACAGACATTGCAGCCTACAAACACATGCCTTTGAACTTGGGATGGAAACTGGAGTGCCTGGAAGAAAGAGAGGAAAGCATGGGGAAGAACATGCAAACTCTGCACACACAGGGTGGAGCAGGAATCAAGATATATACAGTTGAGGTCATACATTTATTATCCCTTGCTGAATCTGCAAACTGTTAATAATTTAAAAGAGGGACCTTATAAATTGCAGTTTGTTTTTTGTTTATTTCTGGCCTAAATCTGTTATATTTCAAATAACAGATGTTTCTATATAGTCCACAATGTACAAGTTTACACAGGCTTGATTCTTCATACTGTGTATGTTACCTGGATGATCAATGACTGTTTTTATGTTTTGTGAAAGTTCTTAAGGAGTCCCTTGTTTGTCCTGAGCAGTTACACTGCTCACTGTTCTTTAGAAAAAACCTACAGCTCAGGACAACTGAGAAACTCGTATACACCTATTTCAAAAGACGCAAACATTCACTGATGCTCAAGAAGGCAACACAATACATTAAGAGTGAGGGGTGTGTGTAAACTTTTAAACAGGATGATCGGTGTAAATTATTTTGTGTTCTGGGAAACATGTAAATCTTATGTAGCTTTTGAAGGACAATCCTGCATGAAAAAATAAGATCTTTGAATGAAATAATTAATAATAATAATTTACACTGATCATCCTGCTCAAAATTTTAATCCTAGTCTTATGAAGGGTAACAGTTGTAGTGATCATTATTGCAATGCACTTGTATGGACAGATGATGGCATTATTAGAAAGAAAAGAACAAAACTGTTCAGCTTTACGTCCTCTATACATCTTCTGTCTTTCATTCAGTCTATGTTCAATACAGAATGCTGCCACAGAGACACTATTTGGTCCTTGAACAAAACATTTAACACAGATACTTATCTTGCACTTGTTTCTGCATCACTTCAGGTAAAAGGATCTCCTAAATTAAAAAAAAAAAAAGTAAATGATTCTGTGAGGCAGATTATTTTTCTGAGCCTCATGCATTCATGAGTAACTAAAAGCAATAGAGAAATCTGTGTATATTTAATTCTTCATGTAGATACACAGATTTAAAAAAACAAAACAAGCACTGATATCTCTCAGACTGAAATTGATACTGTTGATACGCTTGAACAAAGTATAATCATAAAACTTTGACTTTTATATTTACATTTGCAGCATTCGGGATACATCCATATCCAGAGTAATATACAGAAATGCTTTGTATTCTTCATCAAAAACACATCCTTATGTTAGTACAGATAACTCAGGGTCTAAGCGTACCAAGCTAAAACGATGTTAGAGAAGAGTTTTTTTTTTTTTTTAAAAACTAGTGCTTATATCATTCTGTTTGATTCAAAATTAACAGATCACTCACAACAAGTACATATACAATTACAATCCTTCCTTCATAAGACCGTTAAGGCCCGTCTAGCAGTTCTTCCATTAAGACGAATGCGGTTGCAAATGGAAACTGGACGACATTCAGTTACTATTCACTAATTCATGTTATTTGTTAAATATTAATGATACACTGTAAGGATCATACATTTACTCTTTTTGCAAATATGGGGTGAGTTCCTCTGGAAATGCTCAGTTGCTTAGTGGTCAAAAGCAGGAGGATTACAAGGATAAAGATGATATTTTGTTACTACTTAGGTCGACATATGGACAAATATACACCCATCAGGCATAACATTATGACCACCTGCCTAATATTGTGTTGGTCCTCCTTTTGCTGCCAAAACAGCCCTGACCCGTCATGCACTGTGTATTCTGACACCTTTCTATCAGAACCAGCATTAACTTCTTCAGCAATCTGAGCAACAGTAGATCGTCTGTTCAATCGGACCACACGGGCCAGCCTTGTCTCCCCACGTGCATTAATGAGCCTCTTGGCTGTCCATGACCCTGTCGCCGGTTCACCACTGTTCCTTCCTTGGACCAAGTTTGATAGGTACTGACCACTGCAGACTGGGAACAGCACACAAGAGCTGCAGTTTTGGAGATGCTCTGATCCAGTCGTTATGCTCTGATCCAGTCTTATGCTTGCCCATTTTTCCTGCTTCTAACAACATTGAGGACAAAATGTTCACTTGCTGCCTAATATATCCCACCCACTAACAGGTGCCATGATGAGGAGATAATCAGTGTTATTCACTTCACCTGTCAGTGCTCTGATCGGTGTATGTACGTCTTTAATACATGGTATTGTTTCCAAGTTATGCACACTACAGTTCAAAAGTTGGGAATCACACAAGATATTTTCAAAAAATACTCATACATTCATTCAGCAAGTTGAAAAAACAATAGAAAATATACTCAAGACATTGACATAGTTAGAAACATAGAGAATGATTCTTCATGATGCTTGAAATAACAATTTAATGGTTCAGATTTGCTTTCATCAAAGAATCCTCCAATTGCAGATGTTTGGCATTCTAGCTGCCAGTTTGATGCTTCCTGAAGCACCTCCTACAATTAAGTTAAGCTGCTCACACAACACCTTAATCTCTGAGATCTGGTGGCTGCACTGGCCAGTCCAGATGGATATACAGACATTACAGACAGACATTCCAGCTGACTGCTTCTTCCCTAAATAGGTTTTGCATCATTTGGAGCAATGCTGTGGGTCATTGTCTGTTTTAGAAATGAAATTGACTCCAATTAAATGCTGTCCACAGGGAATGGCATGACGTTGAAAAACAGAGAGATAACCTTTCTTGTTCATGATTCCTTTTCACCCTGTACAAATGCCCCACTTTAACACCAACACACACCCAGACCATCATATTTCTTTCATATAGTATCAAGCACTCCTCCAGTTTTTTTTTCTGTGATCCAAACACCTCAAACATAGATTTGACAAGGAGTCTCCTCTCTTTAACATTCAAGATGGGACTAGTGTTTTAGTGCACGATTCAATAAAATTGCTGGTGGAGGACCTGTGAGATTGTTTCTCAGAGTAGAGATTATAATATATTTATCTTTCTGTACAGTTGTACAGCATTTCTCTTTGTTTCTATCCTGGTTAGAGCCAGTTCACAGGAGTAGTCCACAACTTCTGAATATTTCAATTTCTGGTCTTCAGAAAAAAATGATTTCTTTCTGAACATTTTTAAACCTTTAAATCTTCCAGATACTCAAGTAGCCCATGAAGGGGCTACAGTTATATTGCTTGCTTACTTACTTACTTACTTACTTACACAAACACACACACACACACACACACACACACACACACACACACACACACACACACAGACCAATGAGCCATAAGATTAAAATCAGTGACATGAATAAAATTGATTATCTCATTACAATGATACCTATCAAGGGGTGGGATATATTAGGCGTCAAGTAAACAGTCAGTTCATGAAAAAATGGGCAAATGTAAGGATCTGAGCAACTTTTGACAGCAGTCAAATTGTAATGGCTAGAAGACTGGGTCAGAGTTTCTCCAAAACAGCAGGTCTTGTGGGGTGTTCCCAGTGTGCAGTGGTTAGTACCTACCAAAAGTGGTCCAAAGAACAGGTTCCAGGGGCTCCTAAGGCTTATTGATGTACTTGTGGAGTAAAGGCTGGGAAGAGATGGCACCAGGATGCACTTTGGGAAGCAGGCAAGCTGGAAGAGGCAGTACTTAGGACTTAAAGAATCTGCTGCTAACATCTTAGTGCCAGATACCACAGCACCCTTATGAGGTCTTCTGGAGTTCATACCTCAATAGGTACATATAGATATATGCACACACATACACACACACACACACACACACACACACACACACACACACACACACACACAAGATGAAAAACACTGATCAGCTGTAAGAATCAGAAAACGTTCTGTAACCAAGATTAACTTTTATCAAAGTAATGGAAAAGCCAAGGTGTGGAGAAAGAAAGGATTTCAGCTTATTGGTTAAGCACGGTGGAGGTGGTGTCATGGTTTGGGCTCGCATGGCCACTTCTGGAACAGACTCACTAATCTTTATTAATGATGTAACTCATGACGGTAGCAGCAGAATGTATTCAGAAGTGTACAGAAACATTTTCTCTGAACTTTTATAGAGAAAAGCATCCAAACTAATTGGAAGGAACTTCCCAGGATATGTGGCAAGACAGTGACAGTGATATATTTATTGCTATTTATTTATTTATTTATTTATTTATTTATTTATGTTAGTAACCGACAGGCTGAGTGCAAGCTCATATAATTTATAAATATTTATAAATCAGTCCAAGTAATTTATTTATTTATTTATCTATTTATTTATTTATTTATTTATTTATTTATTTATTTATTTATTTATTTATTTATTTATTTATTTATTTATTTATGTTAGTAACCGACAGGCTGAGTGCAAGCTCATATAATTTATAAATATTTATAAATCAGTCCGAGTATTTTATTTATTTATTTATCTATCTATCTATCTATCTATCTATCTATCTATCTATCTATCTATCTATCTATTTATTTATTTATTATTTATTATTATTATTTTTTTTACTATTGGTAAGCTACAGGCCGACTGCAAGCTCATATAATTTATAAATATTTTTAATTCAGGCCGAGTATTTTTGCCAAACCTATTGAAACATATTATTTTACCTGATAGTAAAATATAAAGTACGTACTAACAGAAATGCCCTCTATCCACTGGCGCCTGACGTCACTACGTTCTATAGCCCCCTCATCCCCCCTCCCAAAAAGACGCTGCTGTCATGGAGCAGCTACAAACCCCGCCTTCTGCATCTGGATTGGTTCCTAGTCTGCAACCACGTGCAAAGACAAGAACAGAGAGCCAATCCTAGCGCAGGAGGCGAAGTTTACTTGAATACGGGTGGAAAGAAATAACGCAGCGACAGTTCCCCGACTTTTTCCTGGTGAGTACTTCACTTGCTTCTGGCACGGTGATCTCATTAACAAGCGAATTGTATATTAATTTTTTATTTCAATCCGATAACAGTAGCATTGAAATTAAGCCTTAAGATAAACAATGCATTTAAAAGGTGAAGTGGGTTACGGATTATGGCTGTTGCTTAACGCAGTTGTCCTGAAATGTGCCTAGTAATGAGCGAGCATGCTAAACTTGGTCTACAATTTTTTTGATGGAAATACTGCACTTTTTGCTATTTGTCAGGGCGAAATGGACATTTTGGAAGAGCAATTGAAAATACCAGGAGTCATTTAAAATGTTGCGTGTATTGTACGTTTCCTAGTGATGTTCAGTACGTGTCATTTCACTGAATCGGTTCCTTTGAAGAACGGCGCTTTAAAGTGAATCGAACTGCATGTTTGATTCTTTTGATTCATCGACACGGTGTCTATTTAATTCCACATTTCCAACATAAAGATACTGGATGCAATCAAAAGATCAGTAGAAGTAAACAATTAAGAATCTAAGCCTCAGTAATTGTTAGTATACTATTCAAAATGAAGACACCAGCAAAATACAAGTAGTCACTAGTAAAAACAAAACAATAAAAACACCAAAATATCCAGATGATATACTAAAGTGTATACAGAGAGCAGTGCGCACTCTGTCCCATGGTGCACTGCACAAACGAAGGTGTATTACAGTACTAGGTCATAGTAGTTCTCTAATAATTAAAATGATTAAATATGCAATAATAAGTTGAACGTAAATTCTAAAGTCTAGTTTTTAATCAGCACTTTTGCCTCACAACTCTAGGGTTGGGGGCTTGATTCCCAGCACCACCTTGTGTGCACATTGTTTGCATGTTCTCCCCATGCTTCTGGGGTTTCCTTTGGGTTCTCCAGTTTCCTCCCCTAGTCCAAAGACATGCCTTGTCATCTCTAAGTTGTCCATATTGTGTGAATGGGTGTGTGTGTGTGATACACAGGTACCCTGTGATGGGTTGGCACCCTGTCCAATGTTGCACCCTTGTGCCCCGAGTCCCTTTGGATAGACTCCAGGTTATGAAGTGGTACAAAAAATGCATAGATGTAGGATACTTCTGTTAATTCTGTTTTGACAGAGCATGACTACTTATTTTTAACAAATATGTGACAGTGTAGATGGCAACAGTATCCACATTTAAGTGTAGATTAAGAGTGTGGTTTTGGGATTTCTATAAATTGTCTATGAAATATTCCCTGTTTTTTTGCATATATTACTTGCTCCCTATCTGTAAGTGAAAAACTAGTCTTTGTGTGTTCCTATAAAAAGGTTTTAGAGTTGAATTACCAATCTGGAATATCAGCATTGCCATAATTTTGACATGACAGAACACATAAGTACTGAAATGTTATTATTATAATGATTTTTTAAAAAACTTTATTTAATTGGAGAAATAATGTGCTGCAATATTATTGAGCTTGGAGCGGCACATTGGTGATGCTTATTGTCTGTGCATACTCTCCCTGCATATGTATGAAACTCTCTAAAACCTGTCACCTTTATAAATCTGCATTGGTGCCCTGCAACGGACTGGCTGTGATTGGTTCCCAATTTACTACAAACCTGACCAGGATAATGTGGTTCCTGAGAATGAATAAATGCATGCTTTTTCATGACTTCTTTTTTATTTAGGTGAGAAATTCTCACTGCAAGTGTTTTGCTGCATTGCTGTAGGTAATGGAGGGATCTGAAAATATTATCGGAGGATATGGTTCATAGTAAACATGTGACAGGACAGTTTTATTGCATCATAAGTCAGTCGTTCAGTACTCCACTTCAGGCCAATGCGACACTCATTTTTAATGTCAGGAGCTTCACATGCTACTGTCAAACACATTTATTCCTTAATAGACTCATTTGTCTATTAAGGAATAAATGTCTGCACATTGGGGGCACGGTGGCTTAGTGGTTAGCACGTTTGCCTCACACCTCCAGGGTTCGGGGTTCGATTCCCGCCTCCGCCGTTTGTGTGGAGTTTGCATGTTCTCCCCGTGCCTCGGGGGTTTCCTCCGGGTACTCCGGTTTCCTCCCCCGGTCCAAAGACATGCATGGTAGGTTGATTGGCATCTCTAAATTGTCTGTAGTGTGTGAGTGAATGAGAGTGTGTGTGTGCCCTGTGATGGGTTGGCACTCCATCCAGGGTGTATCCTGCCTTGATGCCCAGTGACGCCTGGCACAGGCTCCCCGTGACCCGAGTATAGATCGGATAAGCGGTAGACAATGAATGTCTGCACTTTTTTTTTTTTTTTCCATGCTGTAGCCATCTCTGCAGCTCAGCATGGTTGTGTAAGCTACCAGGGGTTCAAGCTTTTTTTTTTTTAAAGCCTGCTATCTATTTATATGGCTAAGCATGAATTTCTCTTTGTGTAATAACAGCTAGCCTAGCTAACACTCCATCACATACTCTTTAATTGCAACTGTGATAGCCGCTTCTCTACAAGTGAGATACTGCAGTAATTAAAGAAGAACAAAACCCAAAAACTAAGTTTAAAAAAAATGTAGCTTTCCCAAAACATTTTATTCGTTTGTGCTTCAGAATCGATTCAGAACTGACTCACTTAAAAGAGCCATTCAAAAGAACCCTTTCGATACTGATTAATCTATTTCTAAAAAGTATTGTAAGGCTTGAAATAATGTAGTTGCACTTTTTCCTGTTGCAAAATGTGCAAGTGTTTGCTGTGTTCTGGCAGTTATGCAACTATTTTCTAAAATGCGTTTTTCGAAAACAACATGCCTTTAGATGAAATGCTTACCTAAATAATATATACACATATATACACAAATCCACATTTTTGTTTGCTTTGAAGTGCTTTAACTCGTCTTCTGTTTAGAAATAATTCATAAGTCAAATAAAACTAACTTTCCCTTCATTTTTCTTCCCAGTTCTCTTATCAGTGCACAGTGTTAAGACAAACATTGTGTATGCATTTCTTTCTTATACTGCATGCATGATCTTTCTTAAGATTTGCATACAGCACAAATTAATGTTCAACCCTATGGTTTGCCTCGCCATTTAGAAACAAAAAGGACATTAATTAATCTAAAAATAGGCTTGCTTTGAGCAAATGTATGTATTAAGTGATTTTTTTTTACATTAAAAAATTTTTTTTTTTTAAAGAATTTGTTTGCTTAAGCTCTGGTGCACTTGGTGGACAAAAGTACTGAGAAAGTATACATAAGTGAAAGTTATAGATAATGTGTCAGAATCTTACTTAATGAAAACATTATTCAATCTTTAAATTAATCTTGAATTTTATATTCAACGATCAGGCATAACATTATGAGCAGTGACAGGTGAAGTGAATAACACTGATTATCTCCTCATCATGGCACCTGTTAGTGGGTGGGATATAGTAAGCAGCAAGTGAAAATTTTGTCCTCAAAGTTGATGTGTTAGAAGCAGGGAAAATGGGCAAGCGTAAGGATCTGAGTGAGTTTGACAAGGGCTAAATTGTGATGGTTAGACGACTGGATCAGAGCATCTCCAAAACTGCAGCTCTTGTGGGGTGTTCCCGGTCTGCAGTGGTCAGTATCTATCAAAAGTGGTCCAAGGAAGGAACAGTGGTGAACCGGCGACAGGGTCATGGGCGGTCAAGGCTCATTGATGCACGTGGGGAGCGAAGGCTGGCCCGTTTGGTAGAAAGGTGTCAGAATACACAGTGCATGACGGGTCAGGGCTGTTTTGGCAGCAAAAGGGGGACCAACACAGTATTAGGCAGGTGGTCATAATGTTATCCCTGGTCGGTGTATATAGCATGTTAGGACAATACATTAGTGTGTATAAATAAGGCTGGACATTCTTAAGCCTCCATGTTGCTAGTGGTATAATAATATGTGGGTGGAAACCAGCAATCACTTGAAAAGATTCAAAGGATGACCTGAAAGCAGCAGGAACAACAGTTGCACAGAGAATATTAAGCAATTAACTTCAGTCACCTCTGTTCTTACAGCATTTTTGAGCGGTGTCACTATGACCTGAGGCGAAAAACCAGATCCATAACATAAACTGATTCTAGTGTTGCTTCATTTCATATTTTATTTGCAGCCAAAGCTGATGGAAATAGCACTGGCTTAAATTAATCATATTTTTTCCTCCGCAGTATTTCATAGTATTTTAACTGAGTAGCTTTTCTGGATTTGCTTGACTTTTACTTGAAAACTCATTATAAATAAATAAATAGTGTGCATAGTTTAGCAGATCTAATGCTAAACTTATTTTATTATAAAATATTTTTTTTAATAAGAATGATTTTTTTTAAACAACAGTCAAGAATGTGTGGGTTTTTTCCCCCCAGATTTTTCCAACGTGATTAGAGCATACATCCAACATGATTAGAGCATTTATGTCCAAATCCCTGAATAAAATCAAACACCAAGACAGACATTACCACTGCACTATTTTAATTGGCAAAATTGAATAGTATAGTACAGGAGTTCCCATTAGCTCCAACATCCTTGAGAAATTTCACAGTGTAACTGGTTTATATTAATACTATATGATCTGATCACACTCACTCTACCACTCTATCATTCAATATAGTAATTATAAACTTGTTTAAATTAAGTTGCCGTGAAATGGCGTTTTGTTGAGAAACGCAATTATTTAAACTGAATGACCACATTTATTTTTCAGGGTTTTTTAAGTTTGATAAGTTGTATAACTAACCAGCTTATCTGCCTTTGCTAGGGATGATGATTTGGCATGATGACCAACTATCCTTTGCTAGGGATGATGATTTGGCATGATGACCAACTTGAGTTTGTCTGTTTGTTTCTGTTGTTTGCAATAATATTTTCGTATAATCATGTAGCATCTGATGAGGGTGAGTTATATTTGGGCTTCAATTTGGGGTGATTTTTGCATTTTAGTCAATGTAGGAATATGGTTTTCAAATGAGGTTTTGGCTGACATTCAGACCAAAACGTTTGTAATACAGTTCCAGCTATGACGCAGTGCAACACAATGTAAGTGTGCAACTGTATGACATTAATTCAAAGGTTTTGCAAGTGCACAGACCAGCTGAACAAGTTTGTAATGCAGAAGAGATGCACCTCTGTAGCGCTGCAAGCTCGATAGAGACGAGGAGGACGCAAAAGCAGCTGCTAGTTTGGAGTGAACTATTTGCAATGTCTTACTGTTACTGAAAAAAGCAACTGATGAACAGAATGAAAGGATTTTGATTTACTTGCGGTGTTATTCAGGGTGTAAGGCTGGTGTAATGTGTGAACTGAGGCTCTGTGTGTGCAAATGTTTCTGTCGTTAGAAACATTTGCAGAAATGTATAAAACTCTAGGGCACTGCAAGAGCAAGTCAAGTAAGGTTTCAATTTCAGGTCCCTGCTCCCATATTGAGTGATGGTATTAGACAAATATTTCCTTTTAATGCTGAACAGCAACAGATCAGATTAGACATGCTTCCTGCTGACATTTTTGACCCCTTGAAAATATATGTTGAACTCGTGCAAAGCCTTCAACACATCTTGGGTCATTCTTACGGTATCTTTTCAAGTTTTTCAAAGTATTATTCATATATAGCTCTTGTATCATTTAGTAGTCCACCTATAGTAAGGATGTAATTGAATTGAATATACACCAGGCATAACATTATGAGCAGTGACAGGTGAAGTGAGTAACACTGATTATCTTCTCATCATGGCACCTGTTAGTGGGTGGGATATATTAGGCAGCAAGTGAACATTTTGTCCTCAAAGTTGATGTGTTAGAAGCAAAAAAATGGGCAAGTGTAACGATTTGAGTGAGTTTGACAAGGGTCAAATTGTGATGGCTAGACCACTGGATCAGAACATCTCCAAAACTGCAGCTCTTGTGGTATGTTCCCGGTCTGCAGTGGTCAGTATCTATCAAAAGTATCCCTTAAGTCTTGTAAATATCCTTTAAATCCTGTAAGATGCGAGGTGGTGCTCATGGAAGTCCGTAGAGGCAGGTGGTCATAATGTTATGCCTGATGGGTGTATTTTAATCCAACAGACAAAAAATGTTTCGGGGGATATAGTGGTATAGTGGAATTTATTTTAAAAACCTTTTGGTTTAAGTCACGCCCACTTACAGATACTGATACAAACACTTGGTGATACAAATAATAGTGATTCGGATAGTTTTATACTTCTAATCTATAGTAAAGGAAGAAAAATCACCAGATCAGTGGTGATAATTACATGATATACATTTTGCTCCACTGATTGACCAGAGGATCACGATAACAAGTCTCTTATCTCTGTCAGAGAGAACTGTTCCTTTATTTACTTTCTGTTTCATAAGTATATGTACATTTATCTGTTATAAAGAGATTCTTCCTTACACTACCTTATACTTA
Organism: Hemibagrus guttatus; assembly: GCA_033459395.1. Lineage (NCBI taxonomy): Eukaryota > Metazoa > Chordata > Actinopteri > Siluriformes > Bagridae > Hemibagrus > Hemibagrus guttatus. The sequence goes on from JAUCMX010000023.1 coordinate 8,864,289, forward strand.
CCATCTAAGTATAAATAAACTGTAACATTCTAATGTAATCTAATCATGCAATATTCTTATATGAACAATAGCCTGCATAGTTTACATTTTATTGTATTTTATTGCATTTTTTATTTTATGGGGTTTATTTCATTGTACTTTATAGTGTTGTGTGTGTATATGGCCGTAAAGCTCTCTTTTTTAAAATTTATTATTACAATTTGTTTAGAACTTTTATCTCTCGTTTTTCTTATAGCTGACCCTAAGAGCTTGGCACCAAAATTCCTATGCACCCGTACTGTCTGTCCTCTTGACTTGACTTGAATAATGAAATAGGAATAGGAAGCATAAGTGCACAAAGTTAAACAAAACTTCATAACATGTTAAACTGGGAGCAGTGTTTTATATGGACGCCATTTAATCTGATCAAGTGGGAGTTGAGTCGATTCGAGGGTGTTGACATTCTGCTTGTTGAAGCAAGATCATGAATTTGTGAAATGTATGAAATGAGAGAGCTTACATGCCTCCTAAGCAGTGATTTGAACCTAGGTGAGATGGTAGCTTGCTTATCAGATGTAGCGATGCTATTTTAATGATCCTCATATGATAACAATCTGCTTATCAATGTTTCTACTCCGGGCGCTTGATGATTAAACACACATATTTTGGCATATTTTCAGACTGATTGCGAGAGAACAAGACTAAGATGTGCATGCTGGGAGAAGATCCAAACCACAAATTAGTTTCGATATTAGCTTGTGTTGTGCGATTTTGTACAGGTTGCTTTAAAACTGATGCTGTTGTGTAATGTTTGTTTTTCTTTTTATTACAACAGAACTGTGTAGTGTCCTGGACTCCTCTTATCAGGTTGATCGTTTGTGAATATTTAATTTGCTAGTAAAGTTATTGTGGGCCTTATTTTCTCATTCCAGTCACGTTTTCAGATTTCAAATTATTTTCAAGAAGTTGCATGTAAAGTCTACAGTTTACTAGTTGCTTCTTAATTTGAATTTTTGTGATTGTTAAAGCCTGCTTGATTGTGTAGTTTTTTGTTGTTTTTTTTGTTTTGTTTTTTATATATATTTTTGCTGAAATTTGTGATGCAGCTTGAAGTTTTTTGTGCTTTTTGTTGCCGACAATTGAGTTGGCAGAATTGCAAGCACATGATTTTTCTTTTAAACTACTACAAGTGAAGACGCATGTAACTACTTTATAAGATAGCCGTGCTTGTGTTTGACGCACGTGAATCGACGAGGGCTTTGGTTGAGTTTTTGTTGTGATGACGATATCACACGATTGGTGTTGGTCCAACTCGGCAGAAAATCTGCTGTAAATTTGAGACTTTTAAAGTTTTGAATATTCTGTAATTGTGGGGGGCACGATGGCTTGGTGGTTAGCACGTTTGCCTCACACCTCCAGGGTTGGGGGTTCGATTCCCGCCTCCGCTGTGTGTGTGGAGTTTGCATGTTCTCCCTGTGCCTCGGGGGTTTCCTCCGGGTACTCCGGTTTCCTTCCCCGGCCCAAAGACATGCATTGTAGGTTGATCTCTAAATTGTCCGTAGTGTGTGATTGCGTGAGTGAATGAGAGAATGTGTGTGCCCTGTGATGGGTTGGCACTCCGTCCAGGGTGTATCCTGCCTTGATGCCCAATGACGTCTGAGATAGGCACAGGCTCCCTGTGACCTGAGAATAGATCGGATAAGCGGTAGACAATGAATGAATATTCTGTAATTGTTTGATTTCATTTGTTTTTGTTCTCTTGTGTAGTTAATATGCACTAGCTAGGGCATTTATTGTCCTGTGTATTATTGTGTGTATATATATTTACTCTCACTGTTGTACTGCACAGTGGTCCTGGAGATATAACACTTTGTTCCAATATGTATGAGTTATATTGAGGAATGACAATAAAAACCTACTTGACATTATTTCTTTTTAGCTATTGGGGTTCTCGTTAGTGAGTCTCCATCCTCAAAATCAATACATTTCATTTTAAATTGTGCTTTAATTCCCATTAATTTTTTTTTTATTTTGACAAATTTTGGCTTTGCACTGAAATGTAATTGTTTGTCTTGTCTTGCTTGTCTTTTCATGGTGTAGGTAGTTGAGGTTATTGCCATCCAGCCTAATGGAGCATGTCCAAGGGACCTGGAAAACCCTGAGCAATGGGTTTGGATTCAGAGACTCAGTATTTGAGGATACCTGCATGTCTCCGACTATAACCAAAAGCTTTGCATATCGCAGACGCTCATCGGATGACGAAAAAATCACAAACCCATCCAAAGCCAACACCATTCGCGTTTTTCTGCCAAATCAGCAGCGCACTGTGGTTAGTAGGAATATAATCTATCTAAAACCCATTAGCATTTTACTATAGCATTTAACAATTCTCATATGTATATAATATAATATTTGAATTATTTACTGTTTTCTGTCTGTGTGTAGTTATGTACTTTCTTCATCAAAACTAATTGTCTGACCTGGTTCTGGCCTCTGTGCCTGGTCTGTCTGATTTGGTGTGCTTTGGATTAATTCAGGTGAATGTACGACCAGGCATGACCCTACATAGCTGCCTCATCAAAGCCCTTAAAGTTCGAGGCCTCCAGCCCGAGTGCTGTGCTGTTTTCAGGCTTCATCCCGACCAGCCGAGAAGGTAAACTCTAGACATTTTATCGAATTTAACATATACCATTTCTACATATATTCATATAATATCATTTAACACAGAATCTAGCCTATATACTGAAAAGTGATTTTGCCTTTTTATCAAACTGCAAGCCTTTTACTTAGTCACTGTTTATTATTATTTTGCAGTTTTTTTCTCTCAGGTATTTGCTTAAAGGAAAACTTCTGAGAAAAATTTACACCATTTTCCAAGTAACTCAAATGTAGTTAGTCAGCTAAGACAAAGTTGGTGTCCAAAATGTGATGTCTTAAATTTGCTCTAGAGCAATGCACTCTCATTTAAACTGCTGTGAAATGTGTCTTGCTAAAATGCTAAATCATGATGTGTTTGAGATTCTGTAACTGATATTCACAGTCAGAGATGTCAGGTTTGATTTAGCAGAAGACAAGTTTTAGAAAAAAGCCAGACTCTCTACAGTTAACTTGCTAACTATCTGGCTTGTTTTCAGTAGTCTCTGAACTGCAGAGTAAACAATCTGAATGCTGAAGGATCGTAGCAGAGCGGCCTCCAGTCTCCTGTTAGGTTTTATCTAGATATTTAACATTAGCCAACTAGTGTGCTTTGATGGCTTTGTGTGGACCTCAAATCCTGCAGAATGAGTTACTCTGTGCACTGAAACCTATTTTTACAAAGTGAAACTTTTTATCATCCTCCTTGATCACTTCCAGCTTTATGGTACAGGTTTGGCTTCATATTTTGAGTAGTGAGGCATGATTGGGTAGAAGATCTGAATCTGATTGATCGAGATGGCTGCCCTCATAGTCAACGTTACATTGTGAAGTTTGTTTATATTGTTTGTGATGTTTATAGTTATACCGTGCTTGATAGCATATGGGTTAAATCAACTATAATTACTTTCTATTCACCTAGACTAAACTACAGGGCAAAACCTAATAGTGTTTTCACTACCAAGAGGAAGATTGTGTCATTATTCACTAAATGATTCCTAAGTGGTATTGTAGTGTCATTAATAGTAAATGCATTGCATTTAAAAGAGTTGCATAGTCTGTGCTAGTCATGTGTGTAATAGTAGAAAGTCATTGTGGGCTTATGTTGTTATTTTGAAGAATCCCCCCCATTTTTCAGATTTTTAATGAGATAAGTAAAACTTGTATAAAAAGTCCATTTTCTCCATGATTTCAGCAAAAAATCCCGTATGGACTGGAACACTGATTCTACCTCACTCATCGGGGAAGAGCTGCTGGTGGAAGTCTTGGATCATGTACCGCTAACGACGCACAATTTTGTGAGTTTTCATGAGTTACAGTGTTGTCAGAGAATGACCTCGTTGAAGTCTCATTGACCAACCAGAAATGTTTATCACCATAAACAGGTACGAAAGACGTTTCTGAAGCTGGCCTTCTGCGACATTTGCCAGAAGTTTCTTTTACATGGCTTTCGATGTCAGACGTGTGGATACAAATTCCATGAGCACTGCAGCACCAGAGTCCCCACAATGTGTGTTGACTGGAGCAACATTCGACAGCTCCTGTAAGTTTGAGAGGAAAAAAGTTTTATTAGGACGGGTTTAGGTTTAGATGGGGTGTAAAAATCCTTTTTATTTTGCTGTCCAGATTGGAGAAAGTGTTTATTTATTTATTTATTTAAAAAAAATTTGTTTCGAAATTCAATGCAAATTGCCGATTGTTTTTCAATGACCTTAACAGTAAACAGATCATTTTATTTTCACCCTGTATTTAGTCATTGTTGCCTTTTCAGAAATGGAAAGAAGGTAAAGCTAATCTAAAGAAAGATCTTGATCCCCCAAGCTGATTAAATTGGCCATTATAATTAACAACACAGCTCTGTGGTGGCTGGTGGTTATTGAAAAATGGGGAAGGTAAAGTGTACATATCTTTGTGTTCTGTTTCATTTGTCTCATCTGTTGGTCTGGCCTCCAGTTTAATTCTCAGACTCTTCTCATAAGTAAGAGCATGAAATCAGGTCAACAAAGTTAGTAGTGACTGTCCCACTAAGCTGCATGTTCTGGCATGTTCAGTTTCACTGAATAATATACTGATTGAAAGATATCTATAAATACACCAAGAAAAAAAAAAAACAAACGGAAAGAAAAACCCCAAATGCACGCGTATTAAACATAAATGTATGCTTTCAGTGCCCTTACAATATTTTACCAATTACTTTGCTAATTAAAGAGACTAGTTGTGTAAAGCAGTTAACATGACCACATAAATTTTTACAAAAAAAAAAACACAATAGATCGAGTTTGCAGATCCAAACACACGGTTTGTTTGACTGCTGCTGATGTGGTGTGAGAAGTTTTAATGTCAGTTAAAGTTCATTCATGTGTCCAGGAAGGACAAACGTAAACGCTGTGATACAGCCTTTAATTTTGTCACATATTCATTACATAACAGTAAAATTCTTTTCTTCGCATATCCCCAACTTTGGAAGCTGGAGTCGGTCCCAAAATGACTTGTTGTCCAAATAGCATAATCGTTCCTTCCATTAATACACTGTGTATTTGCTGAATCTGTGAATCTAATCTAATTATTTGTGCCGCCTCTGAGGCTTTAAAGGAAAATTTCACGCAGGCTGCACTGTCGACCAAAAACCCGTTTGCAATACATGAACAAAATTTCAGTGAGTTATTTTACCAAACATGATGAATAATATAGATAAGTCTATATTTCATTGCCTCATTATAATGAATTTTATGCCAAGCTTCCCATGTAGTTTTGAAGCAGTTGTCTCTACTGCAGGCCTCACTTTATTTACACATGTCACAAAATATCATATTAATAGGAAAAGAAGCTGCTAGGAATTTGGAGATAAATATTTTATTACAAACTTTAGCATGAATAATAAATGCTGTTTGAATAGGGCTTACAACTCTTGTTATACGTACCTATTAAACATTTTAGGAGTTTACTAAAAACAGATGGATGAAGGATGTGCAAACTGATGGCTGTGAAGTATAAAAATTAAAAATGGCTGTGAAGTATAAAAATTTTGAAATCACTTTACTTGTAGTTGTTTGTCCTTTGCCGCCAGTTCACGCCGAGAGATTTGCATAAAGTGTTGGCTATATACTTATCAGACATTCTGTGGAAATACATATCAATGAAAACACAATGGATTATTCTTTAGATAAATACCACTGAATGCTCTCCTGTAATGTCTAGTTCTTCAGTACTCATCTTGTAATGTAAAACACATGTTCATTGTTTTATTGTTTGCATGCTGCAAATACAGATGATTGAGGAGTTTCCACTGGAGGCCAGCACTTTTGTGGCCCTGATAGTGAGACGAATAGCAGTGACGTTGATGGTTTTATCCTAATTTTAATGATCAACCCATTAAAGAAGCCTCTGTTGGGATCTATTTGGGATCTATTTGGGATCTATTTGGGATCTTTTTTTGGTCTTTTGGTATTGTGACACCAAACTATGCACTGAGGAAGAAAGTGATTCTGGATTCAAGATGGCCGCCACTACTCATTTCAGCTTTGTGATGTCCTTTTATCCGTTGTTTGTAGGCGCCATTGTGTCCTAAAGTCTTAGAATCCACTCAGCAAAGACTATTTAAGACACTGAACAACTCAACATGGTTTGTGTGCTGACATTTGATTGAAATAATGGTGTGAACTGTAGGCTTCAGGTAAATTAGCATTGAATATCCAAGTGCAAAACTGAAGAAGAAAACATCAGACATGACTTAACTGGTTGATTGCATTATTACTGTTAAAGGGGGAAATGTATACACTAATTTTGGATGAATTATTCTTTTAAATACTTGCACTGCTGCAGCATTATGTCATACTATCATATTCCTACTTTAAATCAATACCAAGTGTTTTTGTTCATATTAAATAAGTGTTGCTTTACCAATTCAAGTTGTCAAAGTATTATCAAGTGCATAAATGGCATGCACTAATGCTCCTGCTCATCTTCCTCACTCAGTTTGTTTCCCACACCCGGAGAAAGTGGAGCTCCATCTCTGCCACCTCTTTCATCTCGGAGGATGCGAGACTCTTTATCCCGACTTCCTGCCAGGTCAGTTCTCGGAGGCTGTTTGAAAGCATCAATAATTAAAGCCTGATTTTAGTCTTTGTTCTGTGGTCTTTGTCATGATGAGATACAGTCTTGTACTCTGAAGGCCATTTGAGGAAGTTTAAAACAAAAGCTTACTGAAGCTGAATTCCCCTGGAATAAATGGTCATGTGACTTTGGATATGGAAATAATGTCAGACACATCAAGCAGAGTTCCTGCGAAACGCAAGCTAACACTGACAAATGAGTAACATAGTAAAATGTCCCTCCTGGAATGACTAGGTAATGCCAGCTAAAATTCTCCAAACTGCTCCATCACATCATGTCTGTGAGAATGCTGGCCCATTGCACATGTACCTTCTCTTAATGATGTTGGGATCAAGAAATAGCTTTACATTAATGTGGAGGATTTATAAAATTAGTGTATAGATTTCTATGTAGCCATTTGGCAGAAGCTTAAAAGCTTTTATTGTGACTGACAAAGAGATTAATGTGGAACCTAGAAGGCATAGGGATAGAATCCAAACAAAAAAAGGTGTTTTGTTTTGCTTTTTTATGAAATATATTAAGATACTTGTACTCTGAGACTGGTGAAGCTGGTGTGGAGATGGCTGGACCAGTGCAGAGTTCAGTCACAATACAAACCAGTGACAATCACAAGAGAAAGAAATTGAATAAACTTGGGCTAAATGGGAAAATATGGTCAATCAGCCGAGGTAATACGAGTGTCTGGTATTTACATCTGTAGTTTTGCTTTGAAACTACAAGGTTAATGCAGTTAACAAGTAATATTAATGTATTCATTGATGGAGACTTTAAAGCACTTTTGTACAACGGTCTGAATAAAAGCGACTGCCAAATGCCAGAAATGTAAATGTAAGTAATGGAGGTATAGCTCACCAGAAATCTTCTCTGTAAACATCACTGTCAAACCATTCAGCCCTTAAGCTTCCCAGGGTTCAGAGGATGAACTGATTGATCGCTTCACTCAATACACTTTATTAAAAGGATTTTATGTATTTTAGTATTGTCATTTAAAGCAGGAATATGGAGATTTGTGCAAGTATGTTGTGAGAGAGACTTCCTGTTGTCACATTGTCCAAAAATGAATGAACAAGCATTGAATACCAAACACTAGTTAATGTTAATTTTTGGTTAGCTGTCTCTAAGCAGCATTGAAATACAAAATTTCACAGGAGTGTGTCTTTTTCAAAGTGGCCCGAGCCTTTTACTAAAGGCATCAAGTTTGCATCAAGTGCAATAGCTTTGTAGTACTAATGAATTAGCACCAATCAGAGGGATCTAATCAGTCTTTAGATCAGGAATCCTATTCACAAAGCTACATTTAATGCTTGGTCATTCTGATTTTCCATCACAGTGCTTTGAGGCTCATGTTTATAGCTGTCTCATCACTACTAAACGTGTAGTACATGTAGTCTGTGCAATTGTATCAACAACAAACATGCACTCAGTTATCTGTACTGTTGCAGTATTATTTTTAGGAAGTAGTCCTACATACAATTGTTATATCTGAATGAAGACCCAAAACCCGATCTTATTTTTTTTTTATTATTTTTTTTTAGCGCTTATCATAGACACTCTACACCTCACGCCTTTAACTACATTGCTCCCTTGCCACCCTCCAGCGGTTCTCTCTCCCAGAAACAGCGCTCCACGTCCACACCCAACGTCCACATGGTCAGCAGCCAGCCTGTCGGCGGGGCTTCCTATGAGGTGAGGAGTCCAAACCCGATTTCACACGTGTTTTCATTTTTTCTTTATTTTGCTCTTATACTCACATGAGGGCTCTATTTAAGTGTAGGCACAAGCATAGTTTAGTGGTGTACCAGGGATATACTTAGATTTAGGAGGTGCAGGAGCTCAAGGTCCATCTTGGGTTACGTTTTCTCAACATTGATATTATGGAAATGTGATGTTGGATCAATCTCTTTGTGTTAAGGTCATAGTTTAATTAACTACAGCTGTGTGGCCAGACTGGAAGTATTCACTATTTCTTGTCGGTCAGTTTCGGCATTAAATATATACCTGAGACTAAAAGTTAGCGGCTTGGGAAACACTTCAGGGCCAAATTTGGACATTTTCTAATAGAAACTGATAAGCAAACTATTATTTGTTTAAATCATAAAGTAATCAAGTAGTAGAACCACTGTATCCACAAAGCTACCAGTATTGTGGACATCCTCTCAGCCGTCTCATGGACTCTTCAACCTCTTGCCATCTGGCAGAAGGTACAGGAGCATCCAGGCCACCACCAGCAGACTCCATGACAGTTTCTTCCTTGAGGCAGCCAGATTACTCAACACCATTCTGCTTTTTAATGCGCATCTGCGCTAGTCAAACACCTAGTCCAGTATGATTCAATGCCACCGCACTTTACAAACCTACATCAGGACTCTGCCAATATAGCTGCTATGCTTATTGCTGATACACTATCCAGTACTTTACAGTTTAAAGCCCATGTCCTGAGTGTTTATTGTCTTGTGTATATGTTGTCCTATTGTTCTGTTTTGTGTATTTATTATCCTGTTCACTTTTATATTTGCATTTTATGTAGTCTTGTGCACTGTTATGTTTTGTCCTCAGTTCCAGGAGAAAACAACATTTTAGTCTCATGTACACAAGCTATATAGAGGAATGACTATAAAAACCCACTGGACCTAACTTGATTTGATGTCAAACATGATCTTTGCAGGCAGAACGCCAAGGCAAGATTAGAAAGTAACTTAAATGAAAAACATTTCCACATGTATAGAAATGTATACTGTAATTTTTTTTAAAGCATTTTTTCAGAAATCAGCCACAGCCACGTATGACTGGTTTTCTCAGACCACCAAACATAAATGAATGAAATAAACACTAGAGTTTTTTTTTTTTTTTTACCTATTTTGACAAAAGCCAGATGGACTCAAATCCTACCATTGTAGCATTGTTGTTGTGATTTAGGAAGTTTGATGACCAACACATTTTGATTATGGTCTTTTTATAGCATTTTTATATTATTGATTATTTGTAGGATATATTAAAGAATAACCCCAATAGGCTTTGATTATTTTATTTAATCATTTTATTTCATTTCAATTAATTTTTTTATGGTTGCTCAGACATGAAGAGGCCATGAGATCCAATTAAAAGCATACTCTACGGCTGTTGCGTTTCATTTAAATATTAAATGTTGGTAACTTGCCAATTACCTCTCATTAACCTATTTAGAAAAAAAGTGATAGATTTTGTTCCCATGTACCTTTAGGATCAGGACTGTAGCATGGGCAATGACTTGGGAAAACAATACAGAGCCAAAGTACAGCACCATTAAATTATACTACACCAATGGAGTCTAAATTAACTAATTTTATGAGTGCTGAAGTATTTCAGAGAGCAAAAGTATTAAAAGAAAAAAATCCTGGAACTTAAAAATACAGTAAAAGCAGTGAAAGGAATGAGTGATGCATTAGCCAGACGGTATGATGATTAATTTGTGAATTAATTGAGACTGAGACCAACACTTTCCTTATTCCACTTTTCAGCCATTTGAAATACATTACATTTTGATACAGCATCAATTCAACTTGTTCACAACTAAACGCTCTTCTCCTTTCCCAACAGGAAGCCTTAAAAAGTCAGGACTCGGGTGAGAAAGTTATAAAAATATTTCATTAGGTATATCTTTATATCAATTTTGTCTCACCTTTACATCCTTCCTGCACAGGAAGACCTCCTAATCTCAGTCCCACAGGATGGTCTCAGGCCAAAAATCCAGGCCTTGTTCATAGAGAAAAGACTTCATCTAATACTCAGGAGAAAAACAGAATCGTAAGTTTGCGTGTTTTGAAGCCTCTTCTTTTAAAACTTATGTTTTAAAAATGTTGTACAGTCACACACTGTGTTCATTTCTTGATCTATTTGAGCAGTTGATCAATGATGAAGGCTAGATTGGACATGTGCTAATAATATTGTGATGTATCATGATGTTCAACACGCAGCAGGGTTGTTGCGGACAAAACAACTTTGTATCCATGCTGTATTGTACAAGCTTTGCACTTTGGTTTAAACATCTAATATTTAGTTCAAAATATGTAAAACTATTTAAAATACTTTCATACCCTTTGGCATAGTAAAAGGTCTGCTGTTTTACTGTTTTCAGAACAGTAAAGTTCATCTTAAGAATGAATTTTGTGTTAATATTGTAAATATGATTTGATGATGAAATGTATTTTTGTCACATAACATGGACTGGAAACATAATGGCATGATCCTAGTTGCAGTTTTTGTGAACTGGTTTCTGGTAATCATTTGATAAAACATTTTAATTTGTTGTCCATTATTTCCTCTTCAACAGCATTTTGTGGGTGAAATTTCCCATCAACAAATTTGATGCATCATGGTCTTCTATTTTATTTTAAAGTGATCTCATATTTTTCAATATAATTTGGTGATTTTTTTTTTCTATATTCGTTGTAATATTTCTAATTTGCATATTAATATAATCTGCATTTGTTGTTTAGGGGTAAAAGAGAAGGTGCTTCTTTCTTTCTTTGTTTTGATTAGTGATTTTATAATTAGATTTTGTTTCAAAGTCAATATTGAAATTGTGTCTAAAGCCATTTTTTTGGTGCATAATTTGGGTGCAAAAACTGTACTCCCTTTCCCCTCAGCGGCCCAGGGAGAAGCGAGACTCTTGCTACTACTGGGAGATCGATGCCAGTGAAGTGGTTCTGCACTCCTGCATTGGATCAGGGACATTCGGCACAGTTTACAAGGGGAAATGGCACGGTAAGCATGACGGGTGTTAACCATAACATAGTGATTTGGATTAAAGGAAAAGGTTCACCAGTTTTTAAATATTTCACCCACATGTTTTGGACTGATTGCAGAAAAGTTGCTTTGGTTAGTTGCTTTGGTTAGTAACAGCAGATTTGTTGTGTCTTGGGTAAGTTTATTGCAAAGTGTCAGTGGAAATTGCAGCATCTTTTATACACGCTGATGGTGCTTACTCTTCCCCTTCAGAAGCCTTGGATTATACAACATGCATGTTGCATAAAGAAAACATGGTCTTCCTACGCTGGTTCCTAATTGGTGAATGTAAATAGGAATTATATAGGACCAAATTGGAGGAATTTATACATTCATGTCTAATCTAATGTGTATTTGTTCAAATTGTGGCCTGGTTCTTTATACAGCTTTATTACTCTCACTGTATTCCTTTTTGCTTGCTGGTACATGTTTTTGACATTTCTATGCTTTTGTTGCCAAAACAGCCCTGACCCGTCATGCACTGTGTACGACACCTTTGTCTGACACCTTTCTATCAGAACCAGCATTAACTTCTTCAGCAGTTTGAGCAACAGTAATTTGTCTGTTGGATCGGATCACACGGGCCAGCCTTCACTCCCCACGTGCATCAATGAGCCTTGGCCGCCCATGACCCTGTCGCCGGTTCACCACTGTTCCTTCTTTGGATCTCTTTTGTTAGATACTGACCAGTGCAGACCGGGAACACCCCACAAGAGCTGCAGTTTTGGACATGCTCTGATCCAGTCGTCTAGCCATCACAATTTGGTCCTTGTCAAACTCGCTCAAATCCTTACTCTTGCCCATTTTTCCTGCTTCTAACACATCAACTTTGAGGACAAAATGTTCACTTGCTGCCTAATATATCCCACCCATTAACAGGTGCCATGATGAGGAGATAATCAGTGTTATTCACTTCACCTGTCACTGCTCATAATGTTATCCTTGATCATTGTATATAAATGCATTACAGAGAACTTTTTTCAGCTTGGGTTAAAGCTTGGGTTAAAGGGTCAGACATGACATGAAACTGCTGGAGGAGATAAGTTTAAGGGATTTGCTCAAGGGCCCTAATGATGTGCTTTGAAGCTTCAAGATATCACTTCACTGAATTATGTATTATGCAATATGTATTATGTCTGTTGTTAGAGACATATAATATCAAATATGTCTTTGGAGAAGTGAATAGATTGATGCGCTTTTTACTATTTCCTGTTTTTAAGAGGCAACAATAAACCTGAGGAAGTCCATTTGACTTAATCATAATGTGCATTGTGGTGAACATTATGATGAGCATTTTACATTTTTGATAGAATGATTGCTATATTATGACTAGCTCTGTTGCAGAAACAAAGGTTTTCATGCTAGGGTTTCTCCTCGCTAGTGATGAAAGACAGCAGTTGACTCTTTTGCATAATGTGATTGCATGGCACTGACACACTCAGCCAACATTTATTTGGAAAATTGGACATAATACACTTAGATTATAATATCATCCTAAAACTCAGGACACACAATCGCAGAGATATCCTCCACCTCTTTCCTATTTTTTTATCAGTGATGAAGTGGGGTCTTGATGCTTAGCAATTTTTACAAAAACATTCTTGTTCGCTGCAGTATTAGGAAGCTGCATTGAGAGAGATTGCTAAGCAACTGATGAAACCTTTTTCTGTGTGAATTGCGGGCATGAATTGCGTTCCAAAAAAAGAGTTTACCATCTCTGAAATGGACATCATGCCATGCCTTGTCCTCTGACGCTCGTACTCCGTATTTATGGGATTTAATAACAGGAAATGTATTTCTGTTAACTCAGGAACAGGCTGTAAGAGTGAAGAGAACAGAGCTGCTGTTTGTTGTAGTATTGCACCATGCTTTCCTCATCAAAATCCAATTCAACTGAAATAAAATTTCTTCTGTTTTTTTTTTTCCCTTTTCTTAAAATTCTCACTTATTTCAAATGGCACATCAACCAAAGATTAATCTGACAGACCGTTATAACGGTTCTCCTTATAGGTTTAAAAGACAACTCAACTCAAAGCAGTTAGTGTGATTTTGTTGGTTTCGTCTGAAACAATATTTTGTGCTAATTTCATTGCTAAGATTTATTTACGGTTTAAGCCGAGGTCTACATGCACTGCATAGCCCGTAAAATGTTACATTAAAATAAAACATTTTGCCAATCTGTAGTCTTAACCTGAACACAACAACGGTTTTGTCAGGAGTCGACTAATTCAAAGTTCCTGAAATTTGTTGTTTTTTCTACTGTAGCGTATGTGTGTGCGCGCTGCAGTAAACAGCTGGCATTTGTAGTGATAGTGCAGTGTGTTCTGAAGTAAATTAGACCACAAGTAGGTTTACGAAACTGGCACAAGAAGAAACCTTGAATAGTATCTTTTCAATTTGTCGGCCATTTTCTGCAAACATTTCATTTCTTTTGAGTGACTGCTGCCATTTGAGTTTTCCTTTCAAACCCTTGCCCATCCTTTCTGGTTTACCCAGCCTTATGCATTGTTCAACTTCTGGCTTATAGCCCAGATTTTCCAAAGACGACTTGCATGTAACAATGTAGTGTTGATCTGTTCAACTCATGAATAGATGGACTTACTCTATGCACTGCGTTTAGGTGATGTTGCTGTGAAGATTTTAAAGGTCAAAGATCCTACACCAGAGCAGTTTCAGGCCTTTCGCAATGAGGTGGCTGTTCTAAGGTGAGATGCTTTTTTTTTTAATTTTTTAAATTTTTTTTTTTTAATCATCAATTATGGAAATTAAAATGTTAAAGGATTTGTGAGGGATTCTAAAGAGCTTATCCTGTAAACAGAAGTAAGTCACCATTCCTAGTCATGCCCAATATGCAATTTTATGAAATTATCTTTCATTCTAGCTACTGATAGCTCCTGAATATTTCATGCACTACTTTTTTACTCTGGAATAAAGCATTTAGTTCTGGGCTGACCCAACATCTCCTATTTCTCTGATCTAATCACTACAGAAAGACTCGGCACGTCAATATCTTGCTATTCATGGGCTACATGACTCAAGAAAACCTGGCCATCGTGACCCAGTGGTGTGAGGGAAGCAGCCTCTATAAACACTTGCACATCCAGGACACCAAACTGCAGCTGTTCCAGCTGATCGACATCGCCAGGCAGACCGCTCAGGGCATAGAGTGAGTTAACGAAGGAAGGATTTAGAGTTTTAACACTCAACAGCTCTACGGTCAAGAAATCTGTGAATATCGATGGTTATGACGCTTCACTAGACGTGGCGCTACAGTAATAAAGCATGTGCCATAATGCTAAGGTTAGGTTTGAATATTCATTGCGGTGTGTTGAGCAGAGAGTTGTGGACTTGAGAGCTGTGCTTAATGAGGTGGAGAGTCATTTTCAAACAGTCTGCAGCATTTGTGTTTTCCATAGTGGATGTTTGGACTTTTTCCACCCCATCAACAAGTGAATGTGTCTGTTTTTAGATAAGGGGAAAGAGTTCACTCAATATAGGGGTGTTTTTTATATATAAACATAGGGGCATTTTTTGCACTTGAGAGAGAAAAGGATGGTTTGACTGCAGTGCAGACAACAAATATAATGGTGTCGGTGTGTTGTGTTGTAGCTCATGGTTGACAACGATTTTTAAAAAATATATTTCTTCCAGCTATTTGCATGCAAAGAACATAATCCACCGGGACATGAAGTCACAAAGTATCCTTTAAATGGAGAAAGACCATGAGGACAAAGGTAACGCTTACTATGAAGTCTGTGTTTTATAAATTCATGACTCTCTTGTTTTTATGTCATGCCAAGCATTTTTTTAATAAACTAATACCTTGCCAAATTTGAATAAAGTAATGTAATTAAAAGAATACGGGACGTGTGTTGAATGTTAGCCTCACACCTCTAGGGTTAGGGGTTTGATTCTCACCTCTACCCTGTGTACAGTGTTTGCATGTTCTTCAGGGGTTTCCTCCGGGTACTCTGGTTTCCTCCTCAGTTCAAAGACGTGTGTTGTAGGCTAATTGGCATCTCTAAATTGAATGTGTGTGTGATTGTGCCCTGTAGTGGGTGGGGACCCTGTCCAGGGTGTCCCCCACCTTGAGCCCAGTTGTCTCCATGCTTCTGTGTAGGATAATAGTAATGCCAGAACATTGATGGATGGATAGAATTCAAGGAATAGTTTTGCAAAGATTTTATTTACATTTCCGCCCACTCATTTATTTGATCAGACATGTAAGACGTTTGTTTTGTTACAGTGGAACCATTAGTTGAAAGTAGCTAAGCAGTAATCACTGACTCTATATCTCTATATAGATGTACCACAGATGTACCATTTAGCCATAGTATTTATTTTTGACTCCTTGCTATACCAGGAAATGGGAGACACCCATCCATATGAAAGGTGAAAGGCAATTGACTCTGAAAAGGTCTGCTTTCCCTTCACACCTACTGTATCTAGCTGAACTTTGACCCATGAATTCTCCACCCTCCTGTGAGCAAATAGAAAGGACGTAGCTGGTACTGTGGACTATTTGTTAATTTGACATTAAAAATAGAGGAGCTATATATTTACTACTTAGTCACACTGGATTTTCCCTGTCTGTATTTTTTTTTTTGTTGTTGTTGTTGTTGTTGTTGTTGTTGTTGGTGATTGGCACACATTTGAATCATAGTAAAATTTACCATCTGTCCACTAACACACGCTGGGGTTTTTGTAGTAAAATTTATCCAGTGAGTGGTGGTTCTGCAGGTGGAAACAGTTTGTTATTGAGCGGTGAGAGGACAGGGGGCTGGGAGGAAGTCTGTTGTAACTCAAAGAGCCACTCTTGACAATTGAGGTGAGCAGAATATCATCTGAAAATACACAAACATTTAGGTAACTGGGCTATGACCACAGACGTGGGGGTCTTACTCATGTCAAGCAAGAACCGAAATCTGGGGGCATAATGGAAAAAGAGCCGTTGATGTTGTCTATGAGAGTATGTTTATAGTTTAGGATGCAAATATTGTAGTCTTTATTGTGGTCAGTATACCGGTTGGTCATGGGTTAAAAAAACAGCAGTTAAACAATAGTTGGCAGTGGCATGTAGTTGCCAGGATTATTTGGTGCAAGGTGCTCATGGCTCTGTGAGTTATTTCAGCCCTTAAATCACATGTCTAGACATTTTCCTCCATGAAGGCTTAACAGTGAAGATCGGAGACTTTGGTTTGGCCACTGTGAAGACACGGTGGAGCGGCTCGAATCCAGTAGAGAAGCTGTCAGGATCCATTCTTTGGATGGTAGGATTAAAAAGACAAATATTTCTGAATTGTTTCATTTGATTCATCTGATTTGTACTTATCCAACAGAAAAGGGAAGTGAAACGAGCTTCAGTGCACTAATAGCAGTGTAACATATTCTGTAACATTTCTGTGCTGCAGGCTCCTGAGGTGATCAGGATGCAGGACAGTAATCCATACAGTTTCCAGTCGGACGTCTACTCCTATGGTATTGTGCTTTATGAGTTGATGACCGGCGAGCTCCCATATTCTAGGATTGCAGGAGACCAGGTAACTTCACTCTCATTTGTGCCTAAATCAATATGAAAAACTGAAATTATGATGCATGCAGATGTGTTAAACGACTTGGAACTGCCAGATTTTGAGCAAAATTATAGGAACAGGAACTTAAAGTAAATAAAATGCCAAGGATTCTTTTGTGAAGCTTTTCCAGGCTTGTACCACAGCTTCTTTCAGTTCAGTATGTTTTCGGGGCTTTCTACCTTCACTCTCCTCTTCAGGAAGTGAAATGCTGCTCAAATGGGTTAATGTCTGGTGACTGATTTGATTTGATCATTCTAAAACCTTCCACTTGAAGACGTATGCACTGCGAGTCATACATGAATGCAGCCCTGATGCCGTTGAGGTTCATGAGCAGTGACTCCACATTGGTTTGTTATAACTTCTGCAGAGTCCAGATGCTAAATTTAGCCTCAGACATGAGTGGGCACTGGGCATCTAGCTCTGCTTGGTAATTTGTGGCAGAGGAGCCTCCCTCATGCATTTCTTTAGACAAACTGCATTCTTACAGTCCTAGCCTGGCAACTTTCAGCTCCCTCAGCCCAAGCGTCTAATCGTTTTTGCGTATTTGGTAAAGAATGCTGATTTTTCTCTTGCTGGCTTTTCAGCCTGGAGAAGCTTAATTCTGCATAATGGATGTTTATTACATGCTGGAATAATTTTAATCATCTCTTTTGTAGATCATTTACATGGTAGGAAAAGGTTACTTGTCTCCAGACCTAAGCAAGCTGTATAAGAACTGCCCCAAAGCAATGAAGAGGCTCGTCGCTGACTGCATTAAGAAGTCGAAAGATGACAGGCCGCTGTTTCCTCAAGTAAATCACTGTTATGCGTTTGATTTAGTCATGAAATGTTAATCAGCAGTTTTACTTCAGCTTTATTAGAAACCAGTCCCTTTTCAGTCAAAAATCCTTGATTTTGCTGCAGTTTTTAAAATTCTCAGAGGCACCCAAATGGTCCTTATCTGTGGAAAATCTACAGTAAATTTGAAAATTGCAAAATCCTGGAAATACTGATAAATTATTACACTATAGTGCTTTTAAATTCTCAAATCTGATTGGTCAGTAGTGCCAGCTGTTATTCAAATGATAAGTTAATATTAACACGCTCTTTTTGATCATGTGTATAGGAACTTAAAGACTAAAGTGTAATAACAAACTCATTAAACAAGGTTTTAACATGTTTATGTAAATTCTATAAATGTCAAGGTCAGTCAGGAAAAAACCCCATTTCACTTGCAGATCGTACTGTGTATGGTTGTGTATGTGACAACACGAGGGATAACGGGAACCAACTTGTGTCACAGATATTTCACAACATGAGATTTAACTAAAAAAAGAATAAAAAGTATGTGTTTATTGATAAGTGAAAAATTATAATATTTGGCAAATCGCTGTTAGAAGAGGAGTAAATGCTTCGAAAGTGCTGTTAATAGAAAATAATCAAAATCAGAATGACATCATACCTCCATGGTGTTGCTTATTTTCCCGCAACAGCATGCCCCAGCATGATTTATACCTTAATTCTGTTATGTTAATAAATTTACAAAGTCCTATAAAGGCAGGTCATCCTTTTTAAAATTTTATATAATTGTATTTTATTACGTTTTAGTTTTCCTTGCCAGTTACCCCTGGCTGGATCATTAGGGATCAATTTAAATTTATATTTAAACTTAATATTTTTTATTCTGAATTTTTGTATTTCTATAAAGTTGCTTTGAGACAGGTGTCCATTGTTAAAAGTGCTATACAACAACAATTTAATCAAATTGAATATAATCTAATTTATTTTCAAGTGATCATATATACAGTTTTTACAATGCAATAATAATAATAATAATAATAATAATAATAATAAGGAATAAATAAAAAATAGAAAGCACACCATCAAGAAATGGTTTAACCACATCACAGGTACCAAAAGCTGGGAGTTAAAGTAAACACTCTTACTGTCCTAAACAAGCATGTATTTAGACAAAGAGCTTTTCTGCCATAATAACTATTCACTCTGAGCCAAAATTTCTGATGGTTTTCCAGTGAACCACAGGGAACTTTTTAGGTGCTGTGAAGCCACAACCATCACAGAAACCAGACTTAAGTTAAATAAAGCGTCATTGTTCTGGAGTCAGACTGTAAAAAGATGACAGGATCATCTGAATTTAAATGACATCGCAGACTGATGCTTGTTCCTTTATTCTTCAGATTCTGGCCTCTATAGAGCTGCTTCAACACTCGCTGCCCAAAATCAACCGCAGCGCGTCTGAGCCGTCGCTTCACAGAGCCACTCACACGGACGACATCAACATTTGCACTCTGACCTCCAGCAGGCTTCCTGTCTTCTAATATGGCAGCTTGGCTGTTTTCCACAGATCCCTTCTGCTAGACCTGGAGCACATCAATCACATTAACGTATTTAAATTATTTCTCAGAACGAAGCACAAGAGTAGAAAAAGCAGAGCAGAGGCTCTCACGGGTTCAGATGAAGATAAGATTCTGGCTTTGCCACTGAAAAAAAGCTTGGCTTTTAGAGCTTTCTTGGTTTTGTGTAAATATGTTTTTGTGTCGTCGTAATATGACTGTGTTCCTTTCCCAGTAACCAAAGGTCAGTTAAGTAAAAAACATACCCATAGAGAACTTTTTATTATTACACTTCATTTATTCTGGTGTGATGAGGTATACAGCATAGCATTAATTACACCTTTAATGAACTATGACTGGGTGTTAACTACATAACTTAGCAGATGCTTCATCGTAAATATTGGGTCAGCCGAAATGAGATTGCTGCTATGAGTTGTTACTCTAAATACACCAAAAGTGCAGTGTTTTTTTATTTTTTATTTTATTTTATTTATTTTATTTTTTTAAATGCTCAATTTAAAAAAAACTGCAGAATGATGGACAGGTCAGATATTCTGAAGTCTGATATTAGCTCCGCCCCCTTCTGCAATTCTCACATTAGGACTTTCTCAGCTAGTGCTCTCGTCTCGGCCTGAGAGATTCTGCGCCTACAATTTCTGTCAAGAATGATTTTCGTTAAAATGAAATAAAATCAAAGTAGGTTTAGCTTGAACAGGAATATAGTTATCTGGATTTATTTAAATTTAAAATATTGAGCTGGCCAAAAATGGCACTTTTCAACATTTGACACATTACAAATAATGTTAATGATCGTGAAAATAAGAAAGTGATTTAAAAACGTAGTTATTTCTCCCAGGCAGGACACTAGATAAAATTTACATGTACGCTTTCTTACCAACTGCTGCACTTAACATCTTTTTCTTACAACAGATAGAAAGAAAGTGTGCATGTAAAAATGCAGCACTGAACATTACTCCTCTTCAGGGGTGCAACATTATATTATCCGAGTGCACCAGTGTTGGATTAATCAAAATATGGTATGGTTTCATGGCATGAAACACATCAGTCACCTACTAATCCAAAGTTTCAGGTCTATAGTGGACCAGATTTCCATTCAGTATTGGATCAGTGTGTTCATTTTACAAATCCATCAATAATCTGTCCTTCTTCATTCACAATAATCTTCTCTGTTAAAATCTCCATGTGTTAAATCTGACCTAATGAGGTTTTGGTTGTCTGCTAGAGCTGAACTCTTGATAAGACTTCAATTTTTGATGAATGTTTAATGACAAAACCCAAACCACAATATTTCCATATGATCCACTTCACACTCTAGAGATTCTTCACATAGCAGACATCGTGAAAAGTTGAAAGTGTGAACCGTCTCGTAAAGCAAAGTTAGACGTATGCTTCCATTTTTTTTATTTATTTTTTTTTTAGAAACCTCTTTTACTAAGTATCAGTTATTTCCCTTTTTAATGTGTTGTCTTTTTAGGGTTGTATATAACTTTAGGAATCAATAATGAGAGCATATCACTGATGATTATTGAGATTTTTAAGGCATTTTCTTCTATATTTTGACCTGATATTCTTTAGTGAGGTCCAACTTGTGCACTTGAAAGACTGTTCATGCTTTGTATTTTAATAAAAGTACGATAAAGACACAGTTCAGTCTGAATTACTGTATAATCCAAGCAAACAGGGTTTTGTGTCTGCTGTCTTTAACACAGCTATTGTTCTGTATTTTCGGTGGGTGCTATTGGAACTCCTTTGTTATATCGAGAGCATGAGCATGTGCTGGATGTGTTTAATTTCTTGCCCTTTCACTTCCAACTCTGCAGAAACCCCATTTACTGCTTATGTTTCAGATCTTCCCCTTTGCTGAAATATAATTGACCGACCCAGACATTTATTGTTTATGAGCTGCTTCTTCTTTTTTTTTATTGTAAAGCTTTAGATTATATGTCTAACGGTGCCAGTTTAAAGCTACTTTTAGCTAGCACTGTGCAAACCACATACCTAAATGATCACACACTCGCTTCAAAAAATGCCACACTGTTATAATCACTTAAGCAGAAGGGTGAGAGCAGGCAGGATTGCTAAATTCATTTAGAGAAAAAAAAACACGGGATGCTTTTATTAAGAGCTTAAATGAAACTGTAAGTTGTTACCATTTGAATGAAACGCATGTGGCGGTGATCATTAAAAAAAGAAGCATACAGGAGATTCAGGTATTTTTTTTTTTTATTTCATTCTATAACCTTAAACAACTAATAACTGTCTCAGTTTTAAATAAATAACTCAAACAACATGGAGAAACCGAGCAAGCTACTGTATCAGCTTTTGAGAAACACTAATTGGTAGTAGAGGGATGTTTCTGCCTCACTGTTCGATCACTCAGTGTGCACATGAGGGAATAAACTTGAACCATTCTAATCCTGCTGACATCAACAGGATGTAATTAAGTCTAAACGCCAACATGTTTCTCAAAGATAGAGTCGAGTCAAGTCTGTGTAAATGGATCTAAGTGCAACACTTACAGTATGTATATATATATATATTTAAAATAATACACGATACTTGTCAAACTCACACACTGCTTGAGTGTGTTTGTGGTGTGCCAGCAGGCTTAGCAGTCCTTTTTTTCCATTTTTTCCCCCCATTATTATTGGACAGTTATTTTCTTTGGACATATTAAAAATCTTTTCAATCCTGCAAAATTCTAACACACGTCAGGAAAATATAGCAGCTTACAGAAACAATACATGTGCCTTTAAATATGTTTATGTTAAACATAGTGTAATATACCACAAAAATGTACCACAGGTAAAAAGTTGTTTTTTTTTTTCTTTAAGAAAACCATGTCAAGCCATAAACAGGGAAATGTTTACCAGTGAGTACATTTTTATTGCCCAGATTACATACACAGTTACCAAAGTCATGAAATCATGGCTTGCCGTGGGGGTCGGCCTACAGGTCTGCGAGTGTGTGTGTGAGATGAAAGGATCAGTGTGATGCTGAGTTTCCACTTTCTTCCCCGGCACCAGAGAGCTGCATGAAGAGTTCGCCCAGGTCGTTGACCTCGTCTTCGTACTGCGGCACCGCACGATGCTCTCGTTCCTCAATGAAATCCCACAGTCGTACAGAGTTTAAGAACTTAAAAAAAGAAAAAAAAGAAAAATGAAATGCATCATTTTCTTGGCATCTCATTAATACACCGATCAGGCATAACTTTATGACCACCTGCCTAATATTCGACACCTTTCTATCAGAACCAGCATTAACTTCTTCAGCAATTTGAGCAACAGTAGCTCATCTGTTGGATCGGACCACACAAGCCGGCCCTCGCTCCCCACGTACATCAATGAGCCTTGGCTGCCCATGACCCTGTCACCGGTTCACCACTGTTCCTTCCTTGGACCACTTTTGATAGATACTGACCACTGCAGACCGGGAACACCCCACAAGAGCTGCAGTTTTGGAGATGCTCTGATCCAGTCGTCTAGCCATCACAATTTGGTCCTTGTCAAATCCTCAAATCCAGTGCAGATTAAACATACTAATCATATCCTTTCATCCTTACTCAGAGAAAACTAAAACTATGGACTAGTGATACAGATGGATGATACAGCAGCTGCCATGATTCTTAGTTTGAGGCTGGAGTAATCCAGGTGTTTCAAACTGTGTCAAGTTGTTTAGTATCTTGCAGACTCTTTATACGGGTACCCATTAACATAAACCAAAATAACATAGCAGATCTGAAAATAGTAGCAGCCACTGTATAGCATTTGGATAGTACTATGGATTTGTAATGAAGCTTTCAAGATGTGATTGAAGTGTAGACTTCCAGCTTTAATTCAAGGTGTTTAGCAAAATGGCATTTTTGGCATAGAGCCACCATTTTATTGACACTGTAGTTCAATGTCACTCTGCTCAAGCATCAGTAGGAAGAGCAGGAGAGAGCTTGATCATGCCTGGTATTCTTAGCTCAGGCCTGAGGCTTGAGAGCTGCAGACATGTATCAGCACACTGAGTCACTTAAGTAAGCGCAATAAACAGCTTTAGAAAGGAAGCAGTGAGCTGCTTATCCTGAAGCTTTATGGTTAGAGATAAACTACAAAAACCTGTAACTAGGTGTCATGCTTTGAGGGTTTTAATGCTGAATACTAACTGAGAACCCTGATATCATTAAAAAAATGGTGCCCACTACTCTCTCACCACATAAATTCAAAGAAACTGATTTTAGTGTTAACAGTACTGATCTTGATTTCACTCTACCTGTTTAACTGACTCGGATAGAGTGGACACTGACTCTGATATTATGTGTATGATGTCAGTGTGCCATGAAAAAGGACTGATTTAGTCTTTAGATGTAACTCTGTATTTCCTTGTGCTCACTTATATACTCATTTGATCTGAGTCACTTAGAAGGAGTTTGGGCAGCCATGTGTGTTCGCCATCTGCCTTAACAATACAGATATAACAATTATGGCTAGAACAGCCTTCACTAAATCAGCCCGAACATTAAAGCCACTGACAGGTGAAGTGAATAACTGATTATCTTGATTAAGTGTCAAGGGGTGGGATATATTGAGTCTGTATAAGTCTGTTCTTGAAATTGATGTGTTGGAAGCAGGAAAAATGGGCAGGATTGAGGATCTGGGTGACTCTGACAAGGCCAAATTGTGATGGCTAGACGACTGGGTCAGAGCATCTCCAAAACCGCAGGTTGGGGAAGGACAATCGATGAACCATCGAAAGGGTTTTATAACATGCCAGGTGCATGTGTGTCACATACCTGGGGAAAAGGTGGCACCAAGATGGACTATGGAAAAAGGCAAGCCAACAGAGGCAGTGTGATGCTCTGGGCAATATTCTGTGGGAAAGATTGGGTCCTGGCATTCATGTGGATGTTACTTTGAAACGTATCACCTACCTAAATATTGTTACAGAACAACTACACACCTTCATGGCAACGGTATTCCGTAATGCCAGTGGCCTCTTTCAGCAGGATAATGCTCCCTGCTACATTGCAAAAATGATATGAGGAACATGACAAAGAGATCAAGATGCTGACTTGGCATCCAAATTGCACATATCTCATTCTGACAGCATCTGGGGGATGTCGCTGAGGCCCAATCTCGCAGCTTACAGTACTTAAAGTATCTGTTGCTAATGCCTTAGTACCAGATACTAAACCACATTTTTAGAGCTCTTGTGGTGGTAGCTTAAGTGGTAGCTTAGTCGTTAAGACATTGGTCTACTGATCGGAAGGTTGTGAGTTTGAATCCCAGGGCCACCAAGCTGCCAATGCTGGGCCCCTGCGAATTGCCCTTAACCCTCAATTGAGTTGTTACTATATACTGTAAATAATAATATATTGGAACAAAAGCATTAATAATTCTTGCAGCGGGCTTTATTGCCAGACCTGCAGTTATAGAACAATAGTACATATTCTGACCATTCAGAATTAAGCATTAAATAGTGAGGTGTGTTAACTTGTACAGAAAAACACCATTCACGAATGCAGTTCTAATTTAAACTAGATAATTCAAATTCATAGAGAAATCCCCCGTATATGAGTAAAGCCTTGTTGAACTAATATTACTGTTAATAATAGAGTTAGAACTGTTTAATTTATAGTGTTACCCGAACATTTCCTTCTGAACTGAGCTGCTTTCGGGGCTTGTCCGGTTCGGCCCGCGTTCCGTCTGGGTAGGCGTGCATGTAGAAACATTTCCCTCCGAATGGACACGTTCCTCTTCCCTGGTCAAAATACTTGCATGGTTTTTTACTGCAAAACACATCAAGCATTTTCAAGTGGTAGAAATCATTATTTGAGGGAATGTGTCTTTGTTTTGAACAAACAAATGCAATAGCAATATGGATTAAAAAGATTTAAATAAAGAAAAAAAAAAAATTACGAGAGATCATGGTACAACCTAGGCTCGGCTCACCTCAGCTTCTTCAGAAAAGGATATTTTCAATTATTCAGCACTTCAGCAAGATCAAAAGCAGTTCATAACCTGCACTGTAGGGAAGCCTATAGCAGACTTCTAAAGGCCGGACTGTTAACCTTTGCCATTTTATTTAAGTGGGGGAACAAGGACCATGTCATTTACACTTCACCACATAAATGTTTAACTAAAACATCATTGTGTTATTGTGGGATTCTTGTGTTACAACAGCAAACCATTCGCCCCATCATCCCGAGACAAAAAATGTAAAAAAAAAACAATCAATCAATCAATCAATCCTGCATTGTGACTAGGCAATATAACAAAATAATATTGGAAAAAAAAAATACTGTGATACATAAAGTTACATTATATCATAAAATATTACAAGTATTATATGAATAATATAGTAATAAAAGGTATTATTAGATATCTTATAATGATTTCAATAACAATTATAAACTGATTTTTAAATCTTTAAAATGTTTTATGTTAAATATTTTTCTATTGTCATTAAATTATTATGAAACTTTTTTCTTATTTTTTTCTCCAGCTTTTTTTAATGCAACACTGCTGCTTTGCAAACCCATATAATGAGACAGTTACTGTGTTTCTTAGAATATACATTGAAAATATTTTTAGGTATTAAGATAATATTTTTGTCATATTTTCTTCCACTAATAATGTCACAGTTCCAGTCTGAAAAGAAAGAGCCTACTTAAAGAAGCTTTTCCTTTTCCCATCACATAACAGTAGCTGTGAAAGTTTTCAGAAGGAGGTGAGGTGACTAGTGTTGGCCTTGTTAGTTAAATACTACTTGGAATTCACAATGTTATTTACATAAAGATTTAAAATGTTGTAAGATATTTTATGTTAAAAATATATTTGCCGCAATGTGGCCTGTCTGCAGTCATGGCATACGCCAAGTAAAAATAAAACTTTCAGACAATGTTAAATTGCAATGAAAAAAAAAAAATACAAAAGTTAGTGCATATTTTCTGAGGCACTACATACATTCTACAGTACCACTGTTTTACCCTGCCTAATAGTGAGCCTTTTTAGTGAAGAACAGGCCATTTGGGATATGAACTCATTTAAAGATGAAGTAACAATGGCAAGACAATGTAGACAAATAAAAATAAATATGAAATATTAAATTTTATTAACATATCCTCATAAACTGTCAATCATTTTAGCTAGTGCTTTCTCCTCCTAACATGGAGCTTGTCTGAGCCGAATGGCACCACATAAAAATTCTGCGACGATGACAGATGATCGATTAACGGCCTGCACTATTTATAACGTCACACAAATGTCAATGTTTGGTAAACTTGGTGCTCGACTAACAAGGGTAATAAAATTCAGCAGTGGTGCTTAGTTACAGTATGGGTGAGCTGACAGAGGAAATGATGACAAATTGCTAGATCACAGATTTGTTACTTTACTGCAATGCACTGTCCAATGAAAAGACACTACTGTAGTCAAGGAAAATGAGGATTACTGTTTTCACTTCTCACCTGACTCCAGATTTGAACTCCTCGATGAGACGATTCTTTTCCTCTTGATCTTCCACCCAGTACATGCTGGGGATAACAAATTCAGACACCACCCTGCATTCTGGACAAGACCTGCACATCACACAAAGCATGAGCATTACACAATAGAATAAAAACAACATGAATAAAACTATTCTTTTAAATAGTTAACCAAGCTGATTTTATTATTATTAACAACAACAATTATTATGAACATTCACATTTTAAAGAAACATCTTAAGGCTTGCACTAATATAAATCCTAAAAATAAACTGAAATTGAAATTCCTGCAAAATATAAAATGCTAGGTAATTATTAGTTATTAATGCTAGGTATATTTATAAATCCAACAGCAGTTTATTTAAAAGATTTTTTCTGATAGGTACTAACTAGCTTTATCCAGCAAGTTAACTAACTGGAGCCAGCAATGGCTCCTGAATATCTTCCAATAGATTTAAGTGGTGGCTCAAGCAAAAATTGCAAACATTCAAATCCATTTAATCTATTAATTCCTGAGTGTTATCTAAAATATGTAACTATTTTTTGTAATCTGCAAAGACCTTGCATGTGATTCATACTGCCTTTTTTTCAGTACCAAAATCAGATAAGCTTCTAGGGAGACCTGTTCTGAATGAATGCCTCGTCTCATTTTTATCATTCTGTACCTTTGTATATTACCCTTTGCTTAGTTTCTTCATTCCAGAAAGGGGGTTGGGGGGGCAAAAAGAAGTTACATAAATGATGAAATGAAAGAATGTTGCCTTGGCATGGACATCCTGTCACCCAGCACCTATACACCAGGAATCTTGCCTTACCACTAGGCCTGTACCAGTAAAAGAAACATGTTTTTTGTGGGGGTAACTGTAGGGAAAATAACCCAGGACATACAGTTAAACTGAGCAGGGGGCAAGGCTGCTGGGGGCTGATACAAATCTTAATACCTTACCAACCCCCAACACCAACCCCCAACGCTCATCCCCAACACCAACCCCCAACGCTCATCCCCAAAACCAACCCCCAACGCTCATCCCCAACACCAGTCCCCAACACCAAGGGTTTTTAAAACTGTCTTTCCTCTTATGCGGTAACTTACTTGATGATCTTGTTGTCAAACTGCTTGGCGCAGCGCCACTGGCGGATGCAGCCGAGGCAGTAAGTGTGGCAGCAGCTGGACAGGATGCCGAAGCGCCGCTCGGACGGAGATGCCTTCTCGTACACCACCTCCATGCAGATACTGCACACTTTCTCCTGGCTCTGCTGCACAGCAAACGCCTGCTCCATGTCCTTCTCAAACGCAGTCATACACACCTGCAGAGGAAGAGCAAGAGCATCAAGATCATGAGCTTGCTTATTCAACAACTACTGTTGAAGCCTAAAAAGTTTACATCCACCTAAAGATAGAGAGTATCAGTACTCCACTGACTGTGGTGACAGTTTTATTTAATTTTTAAATGGATTTTATATCCGATTTCTAGTGGCTCAGGCATACACCAAGCTGACTGTCTCTTTAAACAGTGCTATCAAATACTAACAAAGTGTATGCAAACTATCAAGCCACCGAAAATCTGATATAGTAAATTGAAAAACTGAAATAAATCGGTCTCTTGGCTTTCATTTTGAAACCCTTAACCCTGGAAATAGATATTGTGGAGTAATCTTCAGCCTAGGTCTATGCAACCATACAGCATCGACTACATAGATTAAAGTGGTTTATTTCAAATCTTTATCTGAAAGATATGCAATATGAAAAGCTATTATTTTACCAAGTGTTTATTAACAGTACAATTACTTAATTTTGTCTTTGGTAAGAGTTGATTTCATTGGCTGTAACATTCCCTGCCTTTATGATCTATTTATTTCCATAAATATAATTGAAACAGATCTTGAGCAAGATATATATAGTATACTTGAGTAAATTTTTATTTTTAATCCACTCACACTGAATGTAAAAAAAAAAACATTGTCAGTTAAGTAAAGAGCTAATACAAAGAAATAAAAAAAATGCCTTCCACGGATCAAAAATACATGCCGTCCCTCACCTTCTCATGTGCTGCCCTCTGCACTGGATCATGTGGGTGTAAAACTTGCAACCTGCAAATTTCACACATGTCGCCATGGAGATACGGGCATGTGTCGCCATAGTGACACTGGCCAGCTGCCGCGTAAGGGCAAAGCAGAGCCTGATGGGATATGTCAGGGTACGGGCTGGCTGTGGCTGCACTCTCTAGCCCTGAGCGGATGGCATCCAGGTAGCTATGAGGTTTGACCTGAGAGACGTCTCTGTAATCCCAGCAATCCAGAAGCTCTGCACTTTCTCCGCTGAACGGCTGCCCTCGACTCTCACTGCCTAAAGCTACGAGACAAGAGAGTCAGGATTTCAGAATTATCCAAAATAAAAAATTCAGACTTTCAGTGACAAAACATTTTCAGGTTTAAAACATGAATGAGGCAAACACTGAAAAACAAAAACAACAACAATAAAAATAACAGAACACTTCATTTTGAATGATTCAGAGATTTTATCTGTCTATCTTTTTGGTTAGTAAAAAAAACATACCTTCATTCTTCCTCTCAGTGTTACAGTGTGTGTCTCTAAAATTAAAGCATTCATGCTTATGTGTACGTACTAAAAAAAAGAAAAAAGAAAAGTGGTATTCCTTAGCAGATGTGAATCAGTATTACAATCTGAAGTGAGTTAAATTTTAATAAATAGCATCATCTCCCATATACACCAGTTCTGGATAACAGGTCTCAAGAACATGCTTTCAAAAAAACATTTCTCTACAAATAAAGGAGAAAAAATATCACCAGTATAATAACATACAAATACAAACCAAAAAAAAGAGACAAAAATGAAATCAATTCTCGAAATTAGTGATAGCACAAAGTACGATGAGATGTTCTACCTCTGTCTCTCAGCACGATAGGTTTCTTAGTAATTCTTGCGGCGCTAGGTGGAGGTCCAGGTCCTGTGGAGGGAAGAACAGATGCGCCTGCACTACCGGCTCTGTTTGTGTGATCCATGGGAGGTCCACCTCCACGGCCCCCGGGCTTGATGTGGTCATATCTGAAACAAAAACAAGCCTTACACAGAATTCTCAACCTACAGCAACTTAAAATTGCTGTAAATTCTTGGAAAACTTACCTGCACCTATCTCCGTAAGCACATACACCTTTCTGATAAAATTTACATATTGTTGAAGGTTTGCTGGTTGCCAGATCATGTGAAAACATGCACCTGTTCCCCTCTCGACAAACGCCATGAAGGAAGTATCTGCAGAGTGAGAAAAGGAAACATGAACCAGTTATAACAGGGAAAAAAAATACTTATCCACATGTATGGATTTCACAGAAGTAGTTAACCAGGTGTCATAATACCGCACAACTCATCCCAAATGGCTCCTTATTGAACATACAGGGCACTGCAAAAACTATATGAGCCACGCTCTCGTACCCTATGTAGTGCACTCTTATAGGGAGGACAGAGCAATTTGACATTCAGCTGAACAGCTATAACAAATATTTCACAAGCATTGTCTAATTTAATAAATTCTGTTACTGCGTTGAACGTGCCAGGTATTTAGCGTGTTCGTTGCTATCGAGTCAGAAAACAAAGACAACTATCTGAGCAAACGTCGCTAGGCAGCGAGCTAACACTGCACCATTTTTGTTTAACGTCAAAGTCAAACGTGACACTATACCCATCGTGTAAGACTCGTATTTCGTCCACATTTTTGCGGTTAGACCTCTAGAGGATTTACAGAGTTTTACCTGCAGGTGACTTGTTTTGTTGACATATTTCACTTCATATATACGCAGTTTTTTTTTATTTTTCTTCCTGTTCTCATACGGTTATTTGTGCGACCTCTAATTACTGCCGACTACAACAGGGAACTTGCTGTTGGTTCCGCACTGTTAAACGCCTAGGGTAGTGCTTGTTGTTTATAAGTAATTATTTAATTCCAATATCTATGCATTATAATAGCATTCTTTCAAGATTTTAACAAAACGAAAACAAATTTCACACGCTCTCCAGCGTGTTGGTTTCTAAGCACCGATTAGTGTCACTACATATCCCGTCCCATATTCAAGCATTTTAGACCCTTTGCATCCCCGAGATGCACGTCAGATGACGTCATCAAAGTGCAACGTTAGAGCAGGGAGGCAGGGTTTTGAGTGCAATTTGGGACGGGGCCATACACAACGTGCTTCTACGAATGCCTGTTCTTGTACTGATGTTTATAAACACACATATAGACTGTATTCGATATAATCCACTACATAGAGCAACACCTGGTGTGGAAAGTACGCAACAGCAGGATGTGTATATGTAAAAAAAAAATAAAATAAAAAACACACACCAAAAAAGAAAAACGTGTATGAAGTAATGGCTGGTCTGTTCTATGTAGTGCACTATACCTGTCCAGTAGGGGTCATTTGGAATGCAGCCTTATTTTGGTCACCTGAGCGCTTTGGGATGGAGGAAACCGTAGTTAAGTTCAGACACTGCGGAAAAGATATTTACAGTTTTTCGAAATCATATGCTACGTTAAATCAGTGTGGTTCTGAGGGAAATGTGTGTCCTGTTTGTCGTAACCCTCTCGTTTTTGGACTGTTAGACGCACCAGTGGCGCTTCCTTCTCCTTTCACAAACGGCCATGAAACCCAGTGCTCGTTTCTTCTAGGAGCAAAGGAAGGACCATGGTATTTAGGGTAAGTTTAACTCCATATATACCTATATATTAATTCAATAAATGTAGGAGAAACTGTACACTGTTTACACACACTGCGTTTATTTCCCTGTTAAGTGAATGGCGCGACACGGAGTTACACGTTGGACTCTCCGACTCAAAAGGTAGAGAGAGAGCGCTTCGTCACCTCAGTGTTGCCAACTCTTATCAGGGGAAAGTAGCAAATACGTGCTCAAAAACAAAAAACAAAAAAACACGCCGTACGTCGCCGGAAGTTGTCATATACTCATTTGCATATTTATTGTATCGTCACGATCATTAGCATATCAAAACATTTTACGTGAAGTACGAAGATTCGAAGAGTTTAAGACACTTTAAGAGAACAGAAAAATAAATACATAAATAAAAATTAATACACTGTATTTGTAAATAAATAAATAAATAAATAAATAAACAAACAAACAAATAAATAAATAACAATAGACTGAACCTTGTTTATTATAGCACAAGGTCAATAGTCTTTTGTTCATGGCCCCACAAATTATTAACATATTTAAAAAACTTCTATTAAGAGCGTAGTAGAAAACTGTTACTTGAATAGCTTACCTTGTTGCTTGTAAATATCATGAAGTAGAGAGTTTAAAAAACAAAGAACAAAGAAATAGCTGGACAAACAATAATAATCACTGATTGGATGTTAGGGAAAATGGTGATCAGTGATTGGTTGTTGGGGAAACAAGTGATCAGTGATTGGTCGTTGGGAACATTGGCTCATCCAATCAGAGACGATACACATGAAACACATTACACCTAAAAATGTGACTTGAAAATTTACTAAAAGCGTCTTAACAGGTGCTAAAGCCAGCAACATCTTAAAGTTGGCAACACTGAATTTAAGTTTAATGGCTATTTACTATAGTTGTATAAATGTATCATAACCAGTACAGGCTTTGAACTTTAGGTTTGGTCTATAACTACACGCTGTCAGGAGTCCAGAGGGATGAAAACGGATGGGAGCAGTGTGTGTCCATTCAACTGGTTCCACCGTATAGAAAAGACCTAACACAGTTATGGGATAAAGAACTGAACCTCTTTTCATCCCTCCTCTCATGGACCCCAGAACGGTGAGTGAAGCCTTTATCCATCATCCACCTCTTTAACCTAATTATTTATAGAATTTTTTATATTATGGTCTTACATATACAGTTTGCCAAATGTATATAGCTTTGTAAAGTTTTCTGTTGCTGCTGTCTCATGCAGGTTAAATAAGGGGAGTGATCAATCTTCCGCAAATACTTCAAAGAATTTATTTTGTATCATTCTTTTAATAGACAATGGAAGTTGAAATCCAGATGTATATCCAGATCCCTAATGAACAAGCCAGATGTGTTAGTGGCAAGGAAAAACTCCCTGAGAAAACATGTGGAAGAAACTTTGAATGAAACCTGACTCAAAACGAATCCCATGCACTTCAGGTTATATATTATTAAATAATTAAAACACTATTATTATTAATTATTAAAACACTAGGATTATAAACCATCATATCATATAGTTGTAGAAAAAGGCAAAAAGTAGTAACAGATATTATTTATGTACATAGTGTGAATAGAAGTCATGAGATTATTTTAGGAGTCATGAGAACTATTTATTTATTTATATATTTATTTATTTATTTATTTATTTATTTATTTACTTTTGTATTAGTAGTGTTGTGTTGAAATCTCCTAGTCATAAATAATAATAATTAATAAGTAAAATAAGTGCACCTTCTGGTGGCCGGGATCCCGCGCTCTCATTGCTGCGGCCCGGGTTTGATTCCCAGGCAGGGAGCTAACCAAGCCACCGAAGAGGTAACTCTCAGTGCCGGTCCCAAGCCCGGATTAAATGGGAGGGTTTCGTCAGGAAGGTCATCCGGCGTAAAACCTGTGGCAAATCGAAAAGTGCGGACCAAATAATCTGCTATGGCAACCCCAAACATGGAGCAGCCGAAAGAACAACAACAACAATAAGTAAAATAAGTAAAGAATAAAACATGATGGAGTGTGCTGTGATAACAAAATCATCAATGATGGTATGAACCGATGTGAAGCTGATTATTTTTACTAATGAAGTGGTTTTTTTTTTTTTTCACCACCTTTTATGCAAGCAAAACTAGTTTTGAGACACATTGTATGTTTTACCGTTCTCATTTACATTTAAAAAAGTGCTGACACTGGAGACTGGAGAATTCACCATATCAACTACATGTTTTTTTCTTAATCCGTTTACAAGTACTGGTAATTAATATGTTGTAGTGTAGAAATGATAACCTGAATGACTGCATTTGTTTAAACCTGTACTGCACAATTTTCCAAGCTGCTGTTTATCGAAAATTAAATCAAAACCTTCTGACCAATCAGAATCGAACACCCAGCAGCGCTGTGGTATGAGATGAATGAATATTCACATTTATTGAATCGAATTTCAGGTAGAATCATGTATGTGAAGATCTTCACATATGAAGAAACAGGAATATTTATATTTTTGTGTCTTTTTTTTTTTTTTTTTTCTCAAGATTCCATGAGGAGAGGGAGTTTGGATCGTGTTGCTATGGTTTTGCCCTGACGTTCATTAACCACATGAGATCGCTGGACAGTAAAGCCCCTTTTAGCAGAAATGAATTCACCAGTGGTCACGTTTTATCCCGAATGAAACGTGCATCCATGTACATCAGAGTGTATGAAGAAATATCACAGCATGGATTTTACATTGTTGATAAATAAGTTCTTGTAGTTCAGTTAATTGTTCAGATGTTTCAGATGAACTGTTACTCATGAAATAAATAATAATACATTTTGGGTTTAATTTTTGAAATTTTTTTTATTGTTTTTAATGTAATTTGTACTTTTTTAATAATTAATATTCCATGTATAATATTATACACATATCAGGCATAACATTATGACCACTAAGAGGTGAAGTGAATAACACTGATTATCTCCTCATCATGGCACCTGTTAGTGGGTGGGATATATTAGGCATCAAGTGAACATTTTGTGCTCAAAGTTAGAAGCAGGAAAAATGGGCAAGCGTAAGGATTTGAGCGAGTTTGACAAGGGCTGAATTGTGATGGTTTCTCCAAAACTGCAGCTCTTGTGGGGAGTTCTCGGTCTGCAGTGGTCAGTATCTATCAAAAGTGGTCCAAGGAAGGAACAGTGGTGAACCGGTGACATGGTCATGGACGGCCAAGGCTCATTGATGCACGTGGAGAGCGAAGCCTGGCCCGTGTGATCCGATCCAACAGGCGAGCTACTGTTGCTCAAATTGCTGAAGAAGTTAATGCTGGTTCTGATAGAAAGGTGTCAGAATACACAGTGTATTACAGGGCTGTTTTTGGCAGCAAAAGGGGGACCAACACAATATTAGGCAGGTGGTCATAATGTTATGCCTGATCAGTGGATGTGTAATAAACACTAACAAATACTTGTAATAGTGAACTACTTAAATTGAACTAATATGATATTAACATCCCAAAGGACTTTATGGTAAACATGTTTTACTGGATAATGGACGTTTCCTGGTGTGTGTAAGACGTGCTTTGGGTATTGTGCCTTAGGAAATGACTTCTATTGTATGTGCTTTGTAAGGTGAAACTGGCTTGTAAAAGGATGCCAGCTCCTCCATGTTCACGACATTATTGACCAACAGTTACAATGAATGTAGACCTGTGACTATGATGATACTTCTCCGAATACACATGATTAAGTTTGAACAACTGTAAGCCAAACCAGAAACGTTAATAATCTTATTACAAATGATAAATAATAGTATTTTTTCAAATTAAACAACAGGGACCGTTTTTAACTACTTTTTATCAATGCATCAGAGCTACATTCTGCCGGTGTAATGGAAATCAACTTATTAGACATTTTCAATCCGTACAAACAAATGAATGATTTTATCGCTGTACACCTGATATAAAATGAATCAGAATACTGTTGGCTTTCAAGCTTATGAACAAACACATGGGGCATCTCAGAGTACAGAAGTGGGTTTGATTTCTTAACTTTTCTAATTGAAATATATCATATTTCATATGATATATTATTATAATATCATAATTTATTGCTCTTAGTAGGATAAATAAAAGAGAAATATTTAGTATTTGAAAAACTATAACTTCTTAAAGCACAGAGTGTCTACTTTCATATGATCTATCTATCTATCTATCTATCTATCTATCTATCTATCTATCTATCTATCTATCTATCTATCTATCTATCTATCTCCCAAAGTATTTACACATTTCTCTCTTGCGTAACAACTGCCTTTAGAAATCTATAAAAGTCACACGCAAACACACTATTAGAGTAGAAACACATGATTGAGTGATATTTTCAAAAATTAAGCTCAGACCTGTATTTATAAAAATTGTCATAAAAAAGTTCACACCAGAGTCTGCCCTGAGCTCCACTTCCCACAATGCACCTCCAAAGATGGACACCTTGTACTACAGCACTCACACACCACGGTCACCGTCAATGGATTTCTGCACTTATCTGGATTACAGACACCTGATTATTGCACCTATCTGGACTCAGTCACCTGTACACACACACACACACACACACACACACACATATATATATATATATATATATATATATATATATATATATATATATATATATATATATATATATATATATATATTATATATTAATGTATATTAATATACTTTAATGTCAGATAAAGACTAGACACATTACTTTACATGTGTAATTTTAAGCATGTTTCATTATACGACTGTGATATGACCAGAAACTTTCCTGCCTTGCGTTTTTCCTAGTTCTTTCTTTCTTTCTTTCTTTCTTTCTTTCTTTCTTTCTTTCTTTCTTTCTTTCTTTCTTTCTTTCTTTCTTTCTTTCTTTCTTTCTTTCATTCTTTCTTTCTTTCTTTCTTTCTTTCTTTCTTTCTCTACAAACACATTTCTTTCTTTCTTTCTTTCTTTCTTTCTTTCTTGAAATGTATTTCTTTAAATACTCTTTCTTTACAAACACATTTCTTTCTTTCTTTCTCTTTCTTTCTTTCTTTCTTTCTTTCTTTCTTTCTTTCTTTCTTTCTTTCTTTCTTTCTTTCTTTCTTTCTTTCTTTCTTTCTTGAAATGTATTTCTTTAAATACTTTTTCTTTACAAACACATTTCTTTCTTTCTTTCTTTCTTTCTTTCTTTCTTTCTTTCTTTCTTTCTTTCTTTCTTTCTTTCTTTCTTTTTTTTCTTTCAAAAAGATTAATGTGTCTCAAACACAGCTTTCTTTCTAAACCTACCTATCTAAACAGACATGGGCATAGTTGTTATAATATGAGCATCATATGTTGCAGACGGAGAGTTTCATGGAAAGTGGGACTGGAGAGTGTTCTGCTTGAAGCAGTAGGTGTGTGAAGTTCTGCTTGTGTCCTTCTGCAGCTTCTGCAGGAACTGGAGCATTAAATGGCTGTTACACGTTGCTGTGCAGACAGCACTGCTCCACAGGTGTAGGATTGGGTGCAACCTGATAGGCATGCTACAAATGATCAGGAGACGTCAGACTACTGAAACGCACCTGTTGGCCTCCATTTCTGCGGCATCAGGCTGCCAGAATGAAGCAGAAGGTGCTGGAGAGCAGAGCGAGCAGTTAGACGCTCCCAATGCCCGTCTTCAATGGATAAGAGTGTGATTAAATTCAGTCATTGTGACAAAGATATTTTTTGCTTCTTTGTGCCAGAGGAATGCCCCGAGTGTGGCACGAGCTTCAGCGGTAGAAGGCTGGAGGAGGCACCTATCAGCATCCCTAATCCCTTTACCAATGGCCACAAAACACCCTGCGCTTTCCTCATCGCTCCAGCGGAGGACAACACGCTCAGGTACACAATTAAAGCCTGACTTTAATTCACTATATTTATTTATTCTGCTTATTTATGAAAAATGTATAATGTGAAATTGTTTTACAGAGAATATGATGGTCGATCAGACCTGCATACTGGAATTACTGACACA
This sequence comes from Hemibagrus guttatus, assembly GCA_033459395.1. Lineage (NCBI taxonomy): Eukaryota > Metazoa > Chordata > Actinopteri > Siluriformes > Bagridae > Hemibagrus > Hemibagrus guttatus. Next base: position 8,901,885 of record JAUCMX010000023.1, read on the forward strand.
AATGGTGAGTCATGATTTGCTAGAACATCAAAACCAAACCGTAATACAGATCAACAACAACAAAAAAAGCGTGATGAAATTATACTTACAAAATAGAAAAGATAAACAAGCGGTACAGACAATGGGAAATTCTGTTTCGCATAACCCCTATCTGAAATAAAACTTTTGGACAGGGATGTCTGACCATATCCGCAAAGGGCCGGTGTGGGTGCAGGTTTTCATTACAATCAAGCAGGAGACACACCTGAGTCCACCTGCTTCATCAACTGATTTTGATCTCTACTCGGTTGGAATGAAAACTCGGACCACTGCTTCAGGAAGAAGGGTTAAACTGTGCCCCTTGCCACTGGAGTGGTAGCCTTATGAACTGTGCTTTTAATATGTTTAATATCAATAAAAAAACATTGGACTACTGATTGGAAGGTTGTGAGTTCAAATCCCAAGATCACCAAACTGCCAGCTCTTGGCCATTGACCAAAGATATTAACCCTCTTCTGCTCAGCCTGTGTGTATCTGTCTTTCTTATTTAAATAGAAACATGGTTGTCCCTTCTAATACAAACATCATGTTCTGTAGATGTGCTGTGTGTCTGTGATGTACTGTGCTAAAAGGCTAAAAATAGTAAGTGTGTGAGGTTCTGCTCGAGTCAGTCTGTAGTTTTTTTTTGCAAGAAAGGAAATAGAAAAAATCTTAGCTGTAAAAATGATGTATTAGTTTGCTCTGAATGAGAGCCTCTGTCTAATTACTTTGAAGGTACACTACATGCATATTTAGGTCTGTGCACTCTCCTCCCTCCTCTACTTCTTCGACCAACAGTAGCCCAATTTCCACCGGTGCCCTGTAGGTCAACGGCGCCGATGGCGGTTGTTGTTAACCCAGGCCTCGACCGATCCGGTATGAAATTCAGAGTACTGTCGACTCGCATGATGAAATTTGGCAATGTTTTACGTCGGATGCCCTTCCTGATGCAACCCTCTCTATTTATCCGGGCTTGGGACCGGCACAGAAGTCACTGGACTGTGACCCCCATGGCTAGATTCTACATGCATATTTAGGTAAAATGTACAAAAGTTTTTCGCTTCTCCAGAGTGTGTGTGATAGCTTCCTGGAATATGGAACAGATTTAGAAAGTTATTGTCTTAATAAGAAGTAAGAATTTAGGTTTCTGTAATTTTTAGAATACTACGTATTTAGTGGAAATGAACCACCAAAAACAAACAAACAAACAAACAAACAAACAAACAAACAAACAAACAACTCCAAATGTGTTCTGTAACACAAGTATAACACAAAACGCTTTCCAATCCGTACAGAAACTGATCTGTTTATGTTGCCTTAATGCATATTAAGTGAATTATATTCACCCTTTCAGGTAACTAAAGGTATAATAAGACATATAGCACAAAGCTGTGACCATTGTTTGTATTTTAAAAGGCACAGTTTAGTGTTTTGTTTCTGGTTGTGTAATAATCTAGTAGTGATTGTAAATAGATATGAAATTTCAAAAAATAAAAATGGTTGAAGGAGTTGAGTGAGTGGAGTGATATACAGTAGATATATAGGGATATTAGCTTAGGTACAAAAGAAATACTGTATATCTCTTTACCTGCTAAATAGAAGTGTAGAGCCTCCAGTTGATCATCATATAATCTGCATGTCTCTGTCATTACACCACATATCTACTCATGTAGTCGAGTTGTTCATATCTTGTTAAATATAAACAATCTAATCTAAAGATTTTAAAAGCCACAATCACTTTGTTTCTCAGAATAGTTTTACCTCAGGTACACGTTGTAAAGTGGAATATATTTAATGTGTACGTAAGAAGTTTAAACACAATAGAGAATTGTTTTATAGGAAAATAATCACCAAAGTAATTTTTTAATGATTACAATTATTTTTAAATTACCAAGTTTCTGGCTTAGTGGTTAGCACGTTCGCCTCACACTTCCATGTGTCCTGGGTTCAAGTCTTGCTCCTGCTCACTGTCTGTGGAGTCTGCATGTTCTCCCTGTGCTTGGTGGGTTTCCTACAGGTGCTCCGGTTTCCTCCCACAGTCCAAAGACATGCTTCTAGGCTGATTGGAGTCTCTAAATTGCCCGTAGTGTGTGTGTGTGTGTGTGTGCCCTGCGATGGGTTGGCACTCCATCCAGGGTGTATCCTGCCTTGATGCCCGATGATGCCTGAGATAGGCACAGGCTCCTTGTGACTCGATGATAGATTGGATAAGTGGTACAGACAATAGAACCAAGTTTCTGTTATCATCCATGTTATAGCAGCTATTACGCCATTTCCTTACCCGCCTCTTTTGTTCCACTTTCCCAAAGTTTCCCATAGAGGAGAATAATTTAGACTTGTAGTTTGCACAGGGGCGAAACTGGTGGCTATGAGCACTCCTCGCTTGCTATCTACATAATATCTGTAGTGCAAAACAAGTGACACAAACTTTAGACACCAAAAAATATTTTCTAAAGATGATTTCTAGTTTTGCCTGAACTATTCAATTAGAATTGGTGTACTCCAGGAAAATGTCATTCTTTCTCTTTAATGTTGTGAAGGTGTTGTGTATAACTACACTAAGTCTGGCGTGCGGAGAGACCGTGAGGGCTGGGAACACTGCATCAGCATCATGTTAGTCCAGCCTGACATGTACAATCTCATCAATCAGTGGGATCAGTACCTGGAGAAATTCTCCTCAGCCCAGATGTGGGATCCACTCTGGCAAAGGTAGACATTTGATTTATTTGGATACTTCTGTTTGATATAAATTACAGATTTTTTTAGATGACAAATCTATCAACATACTGTAATTATTATCTAACTTTTATCGCTCTGGTTTATTGATGCTTCTTTTTTTTTAGCTTTAATGAGGAGAACCACAACTGCTACAGCTACACACTGATGTTTATAAACTGCGTGCTGGCCATGCAATCCAAGCGAGCACTCAGCAAAGACGAGTTCACGCAGACTTTCATTCTGCCGCGTGTCAAAAGGGCATCCAAGTACACCATGCTGTGTCAGGAGATTTCCCAGAACCATTTCTATATTGTGGACAGTCCAAAGAGAAACTCGCCGGAAGGACAGAATGACGAAGAGAAAGATGGGAAGTCTTAATTTGAGTTTTTCTATGCTGGTTCAACTTCTATTTAACTGTGTTCTGCTTTAAAAATACACAGATCAGGCATAACATTATGAGCAGTGACAGGTGAAGTGAATAACACTGATTATCCCCTCATCATGGCACCTGTTAGTGGGTGGGATATATTAGGCAGCAAGTGAACATTTTGTCCTCAATGTTGATGTGTTAGAAGCAGGAAAAATGGGCAAGAGTAAGGATTTGAGCGAGTTTGACCAGGGCCAAATTGTGATGGCTAGACGACCGGAACAGAGCATCTCCAAAACTGCAGCTCTTGTGGGGTGTTCCCGGGCTGCAGTGGTCAGTTTCTATCAAAAGCATCCTTTAAGTACTGTAAGTAGCGAGGTGGAGCCCATGGAGAAAACTTACAGGATTTAAAGGATCTGCTGCTAACATCTTGGTGCCAGATACCACAGCACACCTTCAGGGATCTAGTGGAGTCCATGCCTCGATGAGTCAGGGCTGTTTTGGCAGCAAAAGTGGGACCAACACAATATTAGGCAGGTGGTCATAATGATATTCTTGATGGCAGTCAAAACTACAGTATATCTCAATGACGAAATAATGCTATTTAATTTGACTCAAATCTTTTAATATCTTACTACTAATAATTTAAGTATGTTAAAAGAAATCTACTCCTGGATCTTGTATTAAAATTGGGTTTTAATAAACAGTCATACCTTTCTATGTATCTTCTTGTCTGAAATAATTCATATGTAGACATTAATTCTGCGTATAAAATATACCATATTTCCTTGAGTATTCAAAACTACAGCATTAACCCTGAACTCACCAAACAATCACTCTAGTAAGCAACACAAACTGATTACGGTTGGTGTTCATTGTCTACGAAGAAATAAAATAATTCAGCTGTGTAAATTATACATATTCAGTTTGAATTCTAATATCGTAACGATTCCCTTGTGTTGTTTTAAACTGCAACCTTGTCCAGGGAGTCCGTCTTCCTGTGTGCCGAGTCCATATTTATTTATAATTACCCTGTGTCGTGTAAGTGGTTCAGAAAATGGATGCTCCTATTGGTCGGTACATCCAGGATTTTGTGATCACAGAATTTAATGCAAAATCATTTAAACTCTAATATTCAGAGGAGTATTTGGGCCAAGACATGCCATGTGACATCACTACACACATTCAGCAATCCAACAACCAGACTCTACAGGATGCTTGATTTTGCTGCAGCCTTTTTCTAAAGTCTTTTGTGCTTTTTTTTTTTTTCATACACTAATTGGTGAAATTGGAAGTACAGGATTCTTTTATTAAAAATAAATGGCAGACATTGCCTACAGACATTGTGGGGTGCTTTATTCACACTAGGAAGCTCTGAGATCTAGTTCACTATTAATACCTAGATGATGATTAAAACTGCCAAAAAATTAACTATGGAACATCAGACATATAGCTTAAAGGATGAAGCCACCAGTGCTGCAGTTTTGCAGAAAAATCCACTGAGCTCTACACCACAGACCCAAATTAAAAGCAAAAATTTGAAGGCTATTTCCTTTTCTAGTCTGCAGGGTAAAGTATTTCTGCACATTGCATTAAACCAAGTAACAAAAACATGAAATTTGCATTAAAGAAAGTATAAAGAATTTTTATTAGGGCTTAATGGTACTCAAGAGCAGAATCATTTCTAGATTTCTTCCTGTTCTGTTCGTTCCCTTGATGAAATCCATCTGCTCACAATAATCTCCTGAAATAAAAAAAGCCCACACATAAATAGTCAAACACAGCTATATTATTTATTTGTATTTGTAATGAAACCAAAATCTATGCAAATGCCCGACCTGAACTTTGAGTCTTTTCAGGCACTCTGGTGAGGAGAAGTCCTCCTCGGTCATCCCTGATGGCACCACCACGTAGGAAAACATCAGCTCCTACTCGTGAAACACGAACATAACAGTGTGTGAACCTAATATACTAATGAGTAACGGTTTAGAAACATCAGAAAGGCAGATATAAGGGTTTACTTTCGAGACGTTAGCAGTGATCCGGCTGAGAGCAGCTAAAGATCTCCAGGTAAAAGGCCTCAGAGCAGCACTTTGGAACGACTCGTCTGAACTCTCCACCACCACAGAGTAGCTACACACCAAGAGCAGGAGTGAAATGTATAAACATATCCAAAAGATCATTCACATACAGCCCTAATTATGTGCAGAAACAGTGACGAATTAAAGGAAAAACATCAACAAAAACAAACAAGGAAAAGCTAACGAGAGCTGCCAAAACAGCTCCAGTATGTCTTGATGTAGATTCAATAAGACTCAAGACATAATCTAATGAGAGAACAGAAACTGTAACACATTTTCTCTGGCATCCCTGACAAAGTTAAATGATATTACATCTTATACATATAATAAAAAATTCTGTTTAATTTTATTTTATGTGCTTTCAACAGTGGACATTGTCACAAAGAGGCTTTAAATTCAGGGATAAATCTGAAATTTATATCCTATTGACCATGCCAGAGGTGAAGGAGGACACCAGGGAGTTTGATTATAAATCATTTCCCTTCTATACCTGTGCACTTTATGGTCAAAAAGTACAATTATGTATCCAGGAAATTCATTCTAGTTTTAATATGAAGAAATCAACTGTTCACTGATGGAGACTAAACTGCTCATGGCTATTATTCTTAGGTGTCCAAGCACCAAGTAACTATGTTTTTTCCAACATATTAGCTAAATCAATACTAACCTTGCATGATAAAATGGTGGTCCTTTCCGATACAGCACTGCAGAAAAAAAACAAAGCATTAAGAAAAATCTCAGTACTTAGAAGAGACGTAATTCTATACTGCTCCAAACATGAGACTCATGTGTCAGAAACACGGCCATTACGGTGCCATGATAAGTCTCATGCTCCAAATTCAGTGCCAAGAGTCACGTTCCTGGCCTTGACATTAACCCATCAGACGAAAAGGTAAGGAGATCAAGGAAAGCAATGCTTAGTCCAGCTGAATAATTCACCTGTCAACTAGTTCCACTTACACCAGTTGGATATTCTTTCTCTTTGCAAACAGTTGAAGTGGGACACGATGGAATTGAGGACTAGCTCTTGCCATGATAACAGGATTGGTGTATGCACATCCTGGAGTACATTTACATTTAGCAATTAAAGCTTCTGTATGTGGTGTGGTTGAGTTTCCTTACTGAAATCAGTGCCGTATTTAACTCCTGACTTGGGCACCCAGCCTTTACTGCGGAAGTAGTGATAAACTGTGTACGTCATCTCAAAGTTAGGCTGTGCTGAACGAAACATTCTCCAAAGCTGAAGGATTGTCAAGGCTTCCTGTAAAACAAAGAAATTCGACAAGACTACAGGATATGTTTTGTGCCTTGTAGCCAGCCTAAGCTTTGACTAATGCAGCAGAAGAGTGCAATTTTTTTGCAATAACTATGGCCAGTTCTTTTCCTGTAGACATGCCAGTCCATCGTAGGGCCACACACACACACACTCACACACACACACACACACACACACACACACACACACACACACACACACACACACACACACACACAGAGAGAAAAATGACACTATAGAACTATAGTAACCTGAACTCAGAATGCACTGGAGACATGAAGCACCAAGGCTCCTCGCTGTGTGCCTGCGTTACTCCTGAACACTTTCTGAAATTTTACAGGCATTAAAACCCCGTATTTTAAATTTATAGTTCAAACCACAGAGTAAAACTATTCTGTTTCTTGGTGTAGAAAAACGGTTTTAATTAGGCATACAACGTTAATGGCAAACCCACACACACACACACACATACATATATATATATACATATACATATACACACACACACACATACATATATATATATACATATATATACACACACACACACACATATATACATACACACATATATACATACACACACACCTATATATATATATATATATATATATATATATATACACATACATACATATACATATATATATATATATATATATATATATATATATATATATATATATACACATACATACATATACATTATATATATATATATATATATATATATATATATATATATATATATATATATATATATATATATATATACACATATACATACATACATACATAGATACATACATACATACACACACATTTTATATATATATACATATATATATGTGTGTGTGTGTGTGTGGGTTTGCCATATATATATGTGCTGTTTTATTAGTGAGCATGTGTAGTCAATAGGAACACAAATGTGATGCTTCCTAGTTGAGCAGAGGAAATTGTTTTTGTGTGTGCCTGTTTGGTGGCACAAAATAAAAGAAGCATTCATGTTTCAGATTCATTTTGAAATGAAATTGTTTTATATTTACCAACAAAAACATGTGATAATGTGAAATATTATTAGAGAAATACAATAGATTACTAATGCCAAAGATCTTTGGGTCTGTAGCAGTATGGATTTAGAGGCGTTATTGTTTTAATTAATATTTAAAAACAAATTAAGCTTGAAATAATTGTGATTTGGATGCAATCTTTACTGGATTAAAATGCCTATTACTGTACATCTGTAGTTTGTTTAAGCAGAATTTCAGAGTTATAATTATTTAAATGATACTGAGGTTTACTGACCAAAAAACACGATTAAATGCATCATCAAAAGATAACTAAAGTCGACTTAACGACATTAGACAAAAAACATACAGTACCGTGGAACGAGGTACTTACCCCATCACTGAAAACTGACAAGCATCCAAGTGCATAAACCAGGAAGAAAGCCTGCAATGCAAAGAAATAGAACATAAGTGATAAACTAGAGAGGAGAAAAGCCATAAAATGCTTAAAACTTCATGTTCTTTCAGCACTGGGATGTGTGGGTGGAAATGGGTTCACTTTAAGATCACACTGCCCAAAAGTTCAACTTGATGGCCTTAACAATCAATTAACAATGATGGGAATTGTAAATAGCGCCTCTTATGACTGCACACGTTCACCTCGACCCCCTCGGACTCTTTAACGATACCCTTGGGTAAACGCGGCTTGATAGAACAGGGTTTATCCGTCTTCGCCGGCTGAAATATTAGCGACAGCCATGTTTATCCTTCAGGGAGGCTTGTGTTAATATTAGCCTGTGAAGAGAACGAGCACGAAATATCTACATTCGAACACTTTCACGGTTTCTTTAACTGTTTCTACTGGCTCTGACAGTCGAATTCCCTCGATCAAATCCAGCTGTGAAAATATGGCTAAACTGAAGTTTATAACATCTCCACCTTGATAAGAAAACAAATGAGTGTATTAATAGCCGAGTGCTGGAACAGCGTGGTGCAGTCTGAGGTAATGAGATGCAGCTGTGAAAAATTTGTGAAGCTAATACCAGCAAAATGGAAATATTTTTATTTCAGGACATTATTTACAATATTTACATTATTTACTGTCTGGTGTCACCCAGATGATGGGTTTCCTTCTGAGCCTGATTCCTCTCAAGGTTTCTTCCTCATATCATCTCAGGGAGTTTTTCCTTACCACAGTTACCTTAGGCTTGCTCATTAGAGATAAATATTAATTTAATTTTAAACCAAATTGTCATTTTTATTCTATGTTTCTATATTCTATATATGTCCACTGTTAAAAGCACTATATAAATATATAGAAATTAATTTCAAATTTCTTTGTATTGAAGTTTCTTTTCATGCCAGATTCAAAGGCGATTCAAGGTATTATAATTCATTCATTGTCTGCCGCTTATCCGAACTACACTCGGGTCACGGGGAGCCTGTGCCTATCTCAGGCGTCATAGGGCATCAAGGCAGGATACACCCTGGACAGAGTGCCAACCCATCGCAGGGCACACACACACTCTCATTCACTCATGCAATCACACACTACGGACAATTTAGAGATGCCAATCAACCTACCATGCATGTCTTTGGACTGGGGGAGGAAACCGGAGTACCCGGAAGAAACCCCCGAGGCACGGGGAGAACATGCAAACTCCACACACACATGGCGGAGGCAGGAATCGAACCCCCAACCCTGGAGGTGTGAGGCAAACGTGCTAACCACTAAGCCACCGTGCCCCCCGATTCAAGGTATTATAATCATTCACTAAAATTCAGCTTATAAAAACTTTCATCTTCTGGCCAGTTCAAGCTGAAGAGGTGGCTGTGTGTAACATCGTAATGTTGGTGAGCACGCATTCACATGATGCTAATTTAAGACACCTGACTATCTGTGGGAATCAAACCCCAAACTCAGGACGTGTGAAACAAACGTGCTAACCACTAAACCACCAACTTTGCTAGCAAGCAGATTAAACAGAACAAACAACAAAAAACATTTACTGTTCACTTCAGCTTGAAAGTATGCTCGACAATTTTAGGAATGTGTTTAGTAACAGATTTACTGTTCATAATAATAAAATGCACTGCTTTGCTACATGCATCTGACACTGACCGAAGAGTTTACATGCTTTTACTAACCCATCCATAAATCCTGCTCTTACTTGCGTAATACATTCCTTTCCCCTCCATGACTCACATTAAACCGACAGCTTTTGCCCTGCGGATTTCACTTACCTCTTCATAACTGAGCTGTAGGTACTCCATCATGTTAAAAGGGTTGATTCTGCACACCAAATTGCCTTTTGTGGTCTGGAATGCAAAAAAAAAAAAAAAAAAAAATCAAAAAGTAAAATAAAAATAAATAAAAATATAAACAATTAATGCGTGTGTAATAGTGCAGAATGGCTAGAGCGGAGGTTAATAAAGTTCATGAACTCTAAGTTGCCTCAATGTCTGTTTAGAAAAAATAAATAAATGTGTCTTCACTCTACAAGTCACAATAACGTATGAGACATTATAAACTTATATAAAAGATAGCTATGAAAATCTAATTTCCACTTGCAATCATTCATTCATTGTCTACCGCTTATCCGATCTGTTCTCGGGTCACGGGGAGCCTGTGCCTATCTCAGTGGTCATTGGGCATCAAGGCAGGATACGTCCTGGACAGAGTGCCAACCCATCACAGGGCACACACACTCTCATTCACTCACGCAATCACACACCACAGACAATTTAGAGATGCCAATCAACCTACAATGCATGTCTTTGGACCAGGGGAGGAAACCCCCGAGGCACGGGGAGAATATGCAAACTCCACACACACATGGCGGAGGCGGGAATCGAACCCCCAACCCTGGAGGTGTGAGGCAAACGTGCCCCCCCCACTTGCAATCACCAGTTAAATAATTACATTCAAGAATAAATGTAGCTTTTCATATGCAAGGCTAAAACAGATTAAAAATATAGTTGATCATGTGTAAAAATGTTGCTAGACGTTTGATACATGAGCGTGGACACTAGTGAGGCTTGTATTTTACGCTCGCATGCCACAGTAAATCCATTACATGATAATATGATCAAATTTGCTTTGTGTAACACAACCATGAAACACAGAGGGGGTTAAAGAAAAAAAAAAAACCTGATTTACTCGCTTGTGCTGTTCTTTTACATCTGTCCAATGTGAGACATGACGTGACAAACATCTCCCTGAGAAACCATCAGCGTGAAGAGAGCTGAACTGTTTGAGTGATGAGATCATTTATGGATTTGTGATGCACTACGTTCCAAAGAAGGTGGTGGTGCGCATGTATGCAATTGCTATTGTCTCTTATCATCTTGCTATACTGCTTATAGTTTGTGCTTTTAATTATATTTTAGACTGCTTATTTTTCTTGTCAAACGTGTGAGAATTGATGGTGATACAATGCACCGACGGGAGGTGGACAAAGTTTGAATTTCATCGTGCTTTCCCCTGATTCTTCTTTAAAAAATCTCCAGCCTTTGGAAGATGGAAAGTAATGATTAGAGGAAACTTTACACTGGAGATGTTTTTGAGACAGTATTACTAAACATTGAAACGGCTGAGAAAATCTGCAAAAGGACGACAACACCTTGAGTCTGGTTTATCCAGCGAGCTGCAGATGCACATGACATGCTGTTAAAATGTTGGAGTGCTGCATGTTAAACTCCTTCTCAGTTTACGAGCTCAAATAAACATCAGTGAAGAAATAAACACTATATTTTCAGAAGTATGTGGACGCCTGAGTATTCAACATCCTACTCCAAACCCATGGACATTAATACTGATTGTTGCTCCTTTGCTGTTATAATGGCCTCCACTCTTCCACTAGATTTTGGATCAAGCTATAAGGATTTTTGCTCATTCAACCACAAAAGCACAAGAGGTTGTGTACTAATGTCTGGCAGATAGGTTTGGCTTGAAAGTGGTGTTCCAGCTCATCCCAAAGGTGTTCGTTGGGGTTGAGGTCTGGGCTCTGTGCAGGACACAGCAACCTTGGCAAACCATAATTTCCTAGACTTCGATTTATATGTCAATTCTAAAGCAAATGAAGACATTCTAGACAACTGTGTGGTTCCAGCTTGGGGATGAACGACCTATCACATATAGATGTTATGGGTATAAGATGTTTGCATACTTTTGGCCAAATCGTGTATAACAGCCAATTATGCCAACTGAACACTGAGTGTTTGAGGCAAGAAAGAAGTGTGTCTGTCTGTGTCCTAAGAAATATTATGGTAAGGTGCTTGGGTACTCCTCATTTCTTAAACTGAGCTTCTTCTATTCCTTTCATTGCTACTTAACTTTTGGACGCAAGACAAGGAAACAAGGAAAGGTAGCCTTCCCTGAGCACCCCCTTCCCCCTCGCCCAACATGCCTGAACACATCACTGTGATTGTCGTCATTAAATAAAGGAAAAGTAAACAAGCACAGTACGAATCAAGCCCAAACATATTTCAAACACAACGTTCTTGGTCACTGAATCACCACTTTAAAGTGGATTTTTAAAGTAAATTCACCTTACCCCCACAACCCATTTCTGGCCCATCCTCCACTACCCAGCTCTCCGGGGAGGGTGAAGGCTACCATGTGCTTCCTTCAAGACATGAAAATCCAACCAGCTACCTCTATGTAAATGTGAACTGCTTAACTCTGCCTTCTTCTGCATACACAAGCTCACAGAGGCATGTGATTGGCTAGCATCACTCTGACTGATGGGGAGGAGAGTATGCCATTCCTTCCATGCAGCCATACATGGCTAGGGGAGCAAAACTGGCCATGGTCTCTGGATGGAAGGCCTGGTATAGCCTTAAAATGGTGAAGGAGGAAGGATAAAATAATCAAGAAGACGTCAATTCCAGTTTTAGGAAGCACCCACTGTGACTACTCTTCTACAGGTTTCATCAACAGATCAATCTGTCTTCCACAGGCTGGAGAAACTAACTATCGGGGAAAAAAAAAATTCTCAGTTGAGCCTTAATGGACAACATTTACAGACACTTTTTGAAAGAATGTGAAACAAACATAAAAAGCCACAAACGTTCTTGAAAAAGCTTTTGCAGTGTTCAGTGACATGGCCCTGGCCAAACAAACCAAGAAACCAAATAGATATTTACTCTTTTGATGTCATCATCTCCATCATCTTCTTCAGGCTCCTCCACCAAAACATAACCATGAGCTACAGACAGATTATAGCCCTTCGTGTCCGACACTGACCCACCACTCATCATTTCACTCGCATCTATTCGACATCCACAATGAACAATCCAGTCATCATGCTTTTTGCATTTGATCTTAGCGAGTTTGGCTGGATCGATTTGTTCAGGTTCTTCAGAATATAGATCAGCTAGAGGATCATAGCGTGAATCTCCTTGTCTACGTGGTCTCTTAGCCTCGGGGAATCCTGAGCTTTCTCCCTCTTCGCATTTTGCAGCTGCTACATCCTCCATTGTCTGGTCCTGATCTGATGATGGAGTCAGACACTCTTCTGATTCATGATGTTCCTGAAAGTCAGCTTGTTCTTCACCGAGTTCTTCCTCTAGATCCAGCTCGATAGGATGCGTCAGCTCCTTCAGCACCTGACTGACCGCTTCTTCATCCAATCCCTGAGCCAGGAGAGCCGAGCGAGCCCATCTCACATGCTGCTCATATCTGAGGAGTACAAACAGAGGACATATTGAGTAGATTAGTGCTTAACAGAGTGATGACACTTCCAGTTTATGCCTAAATTTATGTTCAGAACAACAGGCTTAATTAAAATAAACATGATTTTCTGCCGTAATGTGACACACATGCACTTTTTTCAGGATTGTGTTGGACATAAATCAGATAAAATCAGATCTTATCAGACTAAAATTCAGGTAGCCTTTTCCCCCCCAACATGCCTAAGCACATCACTGTGATTGGTATCATTAAAAAAATGAGGGAAAACAGCAATAGCAGTGATATTCAGTGGAAAGAATTGCTTGGTTATTCAAGCAAAACTAGATATACTCCACAGTTGTGTGTTATAGAAAAACAATTGGTCTTTAAAGCTTTACTCAAAAACAACCATTTAAGCCTATACCACATGCAAGGAACGAGAGAGGCAAAGGTGATGGTGACTTGTATAATATTAACATATTAAAACTAGGAACACAGTCCACAGATTTATTTTAAATTAATGTATAAAACATTAACGCAATAAGAGCAAAATTTCATGAGACTTACTTTGCCAAGGGGATGACAGGTAAACAACTGTCACCTACATCTACATAAAAAAGATTTAAAAACAGTTTACATTTTATTGTACTGTATTTTGCCATTTAAGACCTCAGTGGGTCTGTATGAACAAGAAGAAGCATGCAAATAGTTTCCCATTAATACCCACATTCCCACCGTTCAGAAATACTGTGCTGTGGTTTACTTTTGGACAGAACTCCTTTACCAAAATAACCCTGGAAAGACATAAACAAGAGCAAATGGTTGAAATGTACCGTGGCTAATTTGTGAATCTTATGATGCTTACAAAAAACATAGATTAATACATTGAAATTTTATTTAGCATAAACTTTCCATTAAAAAAACAATCAGCATCTTATGTTAAAACAGCAAATAAGTGGCTATCAAACTGTTCTTCCAAGGGCTTCTGTCCCCTTTACTTACTGCACACTCAACAATTTACACTTTATCATAATGTGTATTTTAAATATGAAGGCATTTTATGATCAGCTGGCTAAACAGCACACAATACATGTTTTTGTTTTATAAATGTGTGACAGTAGAACCACTTTTTTTTTTTTTCTACATTAAATTATATTAATATGGAAAACATTAACAAAATGAATATAACATATAGCCATATACAACAATGTAAAAAATATAAACAAATCAAGACAGATACAGACTAATATGCAAGGGGCAAGTGAAAGAACAAAAATACCAGACCATGATACTTTAAATAAGACTTTAAAACCTTTTTATGGGACATGATGTGCATTTGAATGTATAGGTTTCTTAATAAACTACTAACAAAACTGCTTATAATTAAAAAAAAAAAAAAAAAAATATATATATATATATATATATATATATATATATATATATATATAATTTTTTTAATTATAAGCAGTTTTGTTAGTAGTTTATTAAGAAACCTATACATTCAAATGCACATCATGTATATGTATATATATATTCATTTTATATATATATATATATATATATATATATATATATATATATATATATATATATATTCATTGTCTGCCGCTTATTCGATCTACTCTCGGGTCACGGGGAGCCTGTGCCTATCTCAGGCGTCACTGGGCATCAAGGCAGGATACACCCTGGACAGAGTGCCAACCCATCGCAGGGCACGCACATACACTCTCATTCACTCATGCAATCACACACTACAGACAATTTAGAGATGCCAATCAACCTACAATGCATGTCTTTGGACCAGGGGAGGAAACCGGAGTACCCGGAGGAAACCCCCGAGGCACGGGGAGAACATGCAAACTCCACACACACACAGCCGAGGCGGGAATCGAACCCCCAACCCTGGAGGTGTGAGGCAAACGTGCTAACCACCAAGCCACTGTGCCCCTCTCTCTCTCTCTCTTTCTATATTATATTATATATATATATATATATATATATATATGCATGCCCTGCGATAGGTTGGCTCTCTGTCCAGGGTGTATCCTGCCTTGATGCCCAATGACGCCCAATGATGCCCAATGACACCTGAGATATATATATATAATAAAAACATTAGAAACAATAGTATAGTTTTCATAAGTGATATATTATAATTGATGTTTTTATATCCCCAATATCAGAAAAAAGAATTGTAATATAATTTACCACATCATCATCATCAACAGTGTCTTTGACCTGTTTCTTCCAAGATGTAATTATGTGGGGTAGAGACGATGTTTTTTTTGTTTTGTTTTTTCTTTTAAATAAAGCACACATATTCTTCTTATTTTATTTTATTTTTTTTACAACTGGCATTTGGCTGAAGACCTAATTTGCCTACTGATGTGTCAACTGAATCTCTCGGACAGCATGATCAAGAGAAACAAAGAAAATTTTTGTTTTATACATCATTATAGTAACAGATGAAATGTCATCAGAAAGTTTGTAAATATCAGGAATTCTTCAAATGTGAACAGATTTCTTTCCTTTCATATAGACTTGTTAAAGCAGATCACCGGGATCCAATCCATCTCATTGCCGGCCAATCAGAAGGCAGGTCAAAGGTTATACGTTGCTGAACCTGACTTTCTGAAAGATCCAGTTTCACATCAAAGGTATTGAGTATCTAATACAGAATATTAACAATAAGACGTTTTAACCACATAATTTTGTATTCAATAAGCGTCTGAGATTCAGGTTCATCTGGTGTATCTGGTTTGCACTCCTTAGCAACGTGGTCATCTGTCTTTTATTCACTAATCTGATCGAATAAAGCTTATAAACCAAAGCTTACCTTTCCATAAAGACCTTGAATGTGTTCACTTTCTCTCACTAGGATATGCTGGTGTATGATTTCAGCTTTGTATATTTCTATCTGCTGTTCTGATGGAGAAACTTTGCTGAACGAAACAGGAAGTGGTGCTTCAAAAGATTCATAGACCTTAGGCCTCCGTTTTGGAGGGTGAAATATCGCTTCCATTAGTCAAATTATAGCTCAAATGACCAACACATTAATATAAAATATAATTTTGTTGGTAGAAATGTGGAGTCTTGTGTTTTGACTCACGGCGGGTTATTTCCCCCCTTATTCAAGTAGACTTATTAAGATTGGCTAGTTTCATTATCCAATCAGTGAGCCCCTTGTGAGAGTTCTGGCCAATGGTAGCTCAGAGTTAAGCACAGTCAAGAAAGAAGGCGGTGCTTGCAAGATGCTGTTTGGAAAGTCAATCGTTAGTAAACTACATTTGATAAAGTGAACATAGTCGAAATGTTTAAAATCAAACGTCCATTTTATATCGTACGCGCAATTTCTATCACACTACTTCCTCACGAATTATAAATAAGCGTCAGAAATCGCTAGTTCTTCCCTCATGTGTTGCACTCATAACAGTCCGATGGCTCTAACGTTTTTTTGTGTTTAGTTCCGGGCCCTTTTAATTTCTGGATAAAAGGATTTTGAAAGGCACCAGAGTATGAAAAATAGAAATAAACTAAATACCTAGAAACAAAATGTTTAATTGTTTATTTTTCCATTTAAAAAAAAGTAAATCACACTATAATCTGAGAATAGCTTGTTGAAGTGTGAGCATGTACTAGCTATCATGATGAAGGAGTTTAGTGTGAGGTGTTTGGTCACAAAAATAAAATCTAATAGAAAAGCATTTCTAAAAAAAAAGTGTTCTTAAGACATTAAGTATTTAATTAAAACCATCATTGTTAGTATTCTGTGAAATAAACACCATGTTTATAATGCATTGGCTAATTATGTGATTTGAAACATTCCTTGCAATGTTAATGAATATAAAGGGACACTATTTACATGAAATGCTCATATAGAGTATACTGTATATTTACAGAGAATTTATATTACAGCTGTAAAAGCTTTTAATCAGCCAGTAGGGGGTATTCTATACCTATCTGTTGTTGCACAGCATTCATCAGGCACCTTGGGCATGATGGGCATCAGGCTGTTTAAAGAAAACATGATAATATTCATATATGGACATATGTATACTGGTTGCTTAAAATTAAAAAATAAAAATAAAACATAAATGTTTGGAATTTATATAAGAGTATATCAATATATCAGTCTAACAGTAAAATGAAAGTATATGAAAGTCTTATTAATCAAAATGTTTTCATGTTTGTAATGTGTGTAGGACTCAAAAACAAAAATAACACACATGTAAGAAGAAAAAAAAAAGTCCACAACATTAACTTGACCATGCACATGAACCAACTACTAAAATCCATAAAATTCTGGGTGAGAGCCAAACCGTGACACTATTTGTATAATCAGTGACCTGAGAGGACACATAGTTAAAGATAAAATAGCAAAACGTTGTAGTGAAAGTGTGCATTTGTGAGAAATGTGAAAAGAAGGGAGATTTAGATGAAGCAAGAAATCCTCAAGCTAGAAATAATTGAAAACACACACACACACACACACACACACACACACACACACACACACACACACACACACACACATTTTACATGGTGCCTCTTTACAAATTAATGGTGAAAAAGAGGTTCAGAAGAACATTTTCCCCTATGACTACACAGTCATGATCAGCAGTTTAAATGCTGGCTTCATCCTATGCGTGTGTAGGAGGATCTTAACATGCAGAAATACAGGGATACTTCCCCTGAAATCTCCTTCAGCATTTCTGCTCATCATGTCTAAGGACTGCATAATCAACATTAGTTTAAACAGCATCTTTTTCCATTGTGGTTATCTTTAGAAACATGAGCAGTTTAGTGTGAAACCACTGTGGTTACATGCAGTCAGCTGTGGAAAGAATAAGTGCAGAAGTAGATACTTCCAGATCCTAGATGATGTAGTGCATATGAATTTTTCTGAAGTGCATTTTAATTTCTGGAGCACTGTGCAGGCTTCCGGCAAGTTCTGATCACTAAAAGTTAGTCATATAATCATATAAGTACAGAAACAAATTGCTTCCCCCTTCACTCACTGTAATTGCTTTCTTTAAAATAATCTATTTTGAATTGTGCAAAACCTGAATTTTATTTCATGTAAGGGATTGTCTTAAAATTGTTGTATTTTTTCCCTAAACTTTATTTTTTTTTGTAAAAAAAAAAAAAAAAAAAAAAAAAAAAAAAAAAAAAAAAAAAAAAAATATATATATATATATATATATATATATATATATATATATATATATATATATATATATATAAATATATATCAATCTTTTTACAACTTTAAAATAGAGGATTATTATAGGGAAAAATCTATCTATCTATCTATCTATCTATCTATCTGTCTGTCTGTCTGTCTGTCTGTCTGTCTGTCTGTCTGTCTAGCCATCCATTTTATCTATGTGTGTGTAATCATGTAATCTTTAACAATTTTTTCTAAACTACTACTTTAACTTTCACAAAATATACAATATTATATCTTAAAATAGTTAGAAAAAATAGATCTTTAACTCTCTTTAATAATGATCTCTAATAATCTTTCATTTAAGGTTGATAATTGATTAATTTTAAATATCTGTCTCTGAATATTTCATAATAATTATAATGATATACATTCAAGACAAACAGGATGTTACTGAGGAAATTCTATCATAAACTTTAACAAAATGCATCTGATGTGTCCGGAGTGAGTATCTGCAAGTGTGAGTCACGCAACCTGAGAAAACCAGCACACCATTAAAACTGAAACTTTGATTAAAGAGTTGCTGTGTGTTGAAGATGAAAAAAAAAAGCATTGAAATGAAATGAAATAGAAAATGTAAAAATGTATATAACCAAAAAATCTGAAATTATTAAAACATTTAATTCTATTGTTTATAAAATTGTATAATTGTGTGTATATTATATTATATATTATATATATAATATAATATTATATATATATTATATATTATATGAATTAAATATAAAATGAGAAATTAGGGAATGTTCATTTTCAGCAACTCCTTTACTTTTATCATTTATTTTATTAATGATTTATGATTTACAGTTTATTTTTTTCCCCATTTGTTTCATTTTTTGATCTTATTTTTATTTTCATGCATTTATTAAAAACATTGTAGACTAAAAATGAGTATTTAATAGATATTTAAAATGAATGACCATTATAGCTTTACAACATAACATATTGCTTATTTATTACTGGAGGCTGGTCAAGCATTAAAAAAGAAATTATAATTCTAATAATATTTATTTATCTATCTATCTATCTATCTATCTATCTATCTATCTATCTATCTATCTATCTATCTATCTATCTATCTATCTATCTATCTATCTATCTATCTATCTATTTATTTATTTATTTAACATCTATGCCTTCTTTGACCTGCTTTATCTTGATAATAGTATATTATGTCTCTCTCTCTCTCTCTCTCTCTCTCTCTCTCTCTCTCTCTCTCTCTCTCTCTCTCTCTCTCTCTCTCTCTCAGTCACTCACACACACACACACACACAAACCCACTCATATTCATATATAGCATTTAAATCTGGAGCACTGATAAAAGCCAATGTTTTTCAGAGAACATACACAGCACAAGAGTATTGTTTCCTAAACTGAATGCTGTCTTTGGCCATGTTCCTTCGAGGACTTTTAAAGCAGGGAAATGTATTTTTTCGAAATGATTTGGCAGCATCTGTGAAGGATCTTGGCAGGACTCGGTCACTGGAGACTCGGTAGTAACAAAGTAAGGATATGCTGACACAACACCAAAAAACACATTTAATCATCATCATCAAAACAGCATGGCCGGGATCGTTCCAGAATATTCTTCAGCTCCGTGTGTTTGCTGTGTGCTCGTACTCAAGCCTGTGGAGAATAGGCTGGACCGCTTCTCACTCAACAAGCTTATGAGTTTATGAAATAACCTCATCGTTATACAAGCGCTAATTTGTTACAGACATTTGCTATTTACTTTACAGTTCTATTATTGTTTGTTAGATTTGAGATTTGGCACATGCTTTTATCTAAAGTGATATCTGATCTGAGAACAGAGCTGAGTTGGTTCGAATGTCTTCTTCTGCGTCTCAGCCCACATGGGCAGTTCGGTGGGACTAGCGAACTCGATCGCTAGCTCTGCCTTTGTTCGATCATAATAATTAAAACTTTTTTAGCCACTATTTATTTTTCTCTCATCATTCAAAGCATAAAAGGCTTTTTTAAATGTTGAAGAAACAAAATACCCGTCTCACTGAAAATCAGCATAATCAACAATACGTGTTACTTCTTTTATATGCTGTATATATAAGATATTCAACTCTAATCATCATTTCTTATGCAGTGGCCTTCACAGGTTCACTAAAATCAGGCAGTTGAAGGTTGGATAAAGACCAGGTGACGTATTACCAATCTTTAAATATTCAGTTATTGTGAACCTCTATCCTTTTTAGCTTTGGATTCTTGTTCTCCGCTGTCTGCAGCAGAACCTGTTGCTGTAGCTCATCCACCTCGAGGTTTAATGTATAAACACTGTGAGATGTTTTTCTTTTCAGCACAGTTGTAATGAGTGCTTATTTGAGTAACTCAGCTCAAACCAGTCTAGCCATTTTCCATCTGGAAGTTTTTTGTTTTTCGCAATATTTTGTGTAAACCCTAGAGACTGTTTTGTGTGAAGATCCCAGGAGAATCAGCAGTTTCTGAAATACTTCATGCCATAAGTTACACTGAACAACATTTCCCCCCATTTTGATGTTTGATCTGAACATTAACTCTGCTGTTGTTCTTGATATTCAATACATCGAGCTCCTGCAACATGATTGGCTGATGGGATAAATGAGCAGGTGTTCAAAATAAAATGGTTGGTGGAGTGTATATTCTGCTTTATGACGCTTTCTGGTTTTACTGATCCGACTGAGGAATGCGGTTTGCTTGATGCTAAACATACATGCATTCCAGAGGCAGGCTATAGAAGCAAACAGACATTTCTAACATTTGTGAATTATCCATTGGTTTTTATAGTCCCTCAATATTACTCAATATATCCACTGTTTAGAAATCAGTAAAACAAAATGACATCAAAAAAAATTTCAGTCTTCAGCCCGTCAGATGTAATTCAGTGATTAAGCGGCAGATGTGAAGCTGCTGTGGGGAGCGGCGGAGGTCAGATTTTGCAATCACTACAGGGTGTGTTCAGAGAGAGAGAGAGAGACGCACACAATAAACGACTGACGTAATGCCTGGGAAATGGCTTTGCGTGTAACTGAGTCTGCTAGTCCAACGATCAGAAGGAAGCCATTTAAAAAAAATGCAAAACTAGAAGGTGGACTTAGTAGGACATGCTATATCTTGCACAAGTGTCAATCAGGGTCAGAGCCACGACAGATGTTATGCGAAAATATTTATTTACAATTTCAAACATTTCATCAACCTTTTTTTTAATGCAAAACATCCGACAAGGCCTGCCATTAAAAATCTGTTTATTGTATTTACAAAAGGCATTATAGAATCAAAAATTAAAGCTTTCACATAGAATTCCCCAGTGAGAACAATATACAAAACTTTCACAGATAATATTACTTTTTTTCGCTGTTCATGTCAGCAAAGAATTTAAAAAGTTTATATCATTTAAGTTTATTCTGGGTTTATCACATATTACATTTTTATTAGTAACTCTTCGTCACAAACAATATAAATGAAAGCGCACTCTTGGGGAAAAAAAAAAAAGATTTCCAATCCAGGTTTAAAGGCAGCTTTCTCCAAATATGTATGTGCATCCCAATAAACCCAATAAAAACTAGAATATATTTGCTTTCCCATTCTAGCAGAATTTTGCTTGTTAAAGAAGTGACCTTCTCTGTCTAACATGCTGATACTGCTAAACAGATGATTCCATCTTCCTCTGTCTGTTGGAAGCAAAAAAACAACAACAAAAAAACCCCTCAGCAGTAAACCAAAGCATGATTCAGCTAACACACGTCAATCCATACACTAGTACAGGTCCTTCATGATCTCCTGCAGCAGTGGATGTAAACACATATTGATCTCCGACTCTTTAAGCAACTGAATGAAGTGAACATGGTCGGAAACGATCTGCCTCAGGTCAGTCATCTTCTGCAGGACTTTGGCAAAAAGATGGAGCGAGTCCGGGTGGTTCATTTTAAGATGGAGCTCCAGTGAGTGGAGAACGTTCTCCTGTAAGTCCTCAATGGGCTTCACATTCAGCAGGCCTGGACGATCTATTTGAGTCAACACAAAATAACTGGATAGGTTACATGTCTGTTAAATATTTTTACACACACATTTTTTTAAATGTCAGACTTCCTACTGCATATAGGTCATATATTAGTCACTTGTGAGTGATTTTATTTTGTCCTCGAGGTTAATATTTCACACGTGTGAATCCAAAAATATCAAAGTTCAAGGGTAAGATGTTATTAAATGGCCACAAAACGGTGACCAATAAATCTTTGAGATAACTCTGTAAGACATCTTGTTCATGCCGAGATGAGAAGCAACAATAATGATAAACAATATGCGGAATCAGTTGAATAGAAATCTGTATATTCAGGTTCATTATGAGGTCAAATCAAATGCTAATCCATATGAACCTGTGTCAGCTAGGCTTGGTATAAGCTAAACATGTTATGAGTCATATATGTGTGGGAGTTGACAAGAGAAACTGTTTGAGGTAAAATGCTGGTTGTGTAAAATTTTTATACCTAAATAATCCTCAAGGATTAGGACTGACAAATAAAAGGAGAGGGGAACAGGTTTCTGGGACCGTGTGTTCATTTGGTTTACCTCGAGAAATTTCTTGAGTTGCTTGAGAAATTTCAGCTGAATGTGATTTTAACACACAAACAAAACAAATAAATTATTCCTGATGACTGGATATTACTAGCTAAAAGTTGGTTTTGCTTTCTGTTAACTATTTAGTGTTACATTAACTCACAACTATTATCTGACAACTGCCATAATTAAAGTTTCTATGGTTCTGTAACCTTCCTGTATGTTTTTTTTTTTTTTTTTTTTTACTTTAAGGGAATATTGAAGATCTAGCTCTTTTTCTGACTCCTTCTATCACCTCAGGTCCAACCTCGCCCATTTCTTCTTGGTAAACATAAATCCCACAATCCTTTTTCCCCAGAAAAGAGGTTTGGAATAAAACATTAAGCAAGGTTTCTTGAGAATTCTAGAGTACTAGTGAAGATAAATTAGTACTACTATTGACAACACATGTCAAATTCCAGCATTACATGCATGCTATTATTTGAATATGTCAGAAAGGCTGTAGGGGTAAAACAAGGTACTTTTGCTATTAAACTCCTTTTACTATGCCAAATGCTGTATAAAGGAATGAGAGTAAACTAATGTGTTACTGGAGCAGCCAGGCTAAGCTCTAATCAGAAGTACACAGACTGAACAATATGCATTGTCATAGCTTGCTTGTCATTCTTATGATTTCAGGCTCCGTGCTGGTCACAAGTCTAGAGTAATAAATAATCAGCAGGATGACAATGTTTATTTACAACTGAAACCAAACCTTGTCATATGTCTTGACTTGAATTGTCACCATGTGATATTGAGCAAGTACACCTATTAAGTAATGCTTCATCCAGTGTTAGCTGGATGTTGTTTATTATTATCCTTCTGTGAGGCAAGAAAGTGAATCTCTTTATCGCTTGTTGTTTTAACTATTAAATCAATGAAAACCCAAAAGACGTCGCTGACATTTTCATTTACATAATGCAGCTCGTCTCAACGCGACGGTAATCCTCCCCAAGGATTTGAATAGATTTGCTTCCTGCCTTTGTGCCTTACCTCCACTGAGAATAATGACGGCCAAGAAGAGCGCCATGTCGCTGTCGTCCAGCTCCAGCGTGTTAAACTTGACCGAGAACTCAAACTTGGGCTCCATCATCTCACCGAAGGGCTTGCGCAGGCTCTTGAGGAACTCGCGGGTCATGAAGATCTGGCCGTAGGAGATAAGCGTGCCATCCTTGTTCATAAGCGGTGCCATCATGATGATGAGGACCTCAATGACGGCATACTTGAGCAGTGTCACCTGGTCGTTCAGGTCGAGATTCAGGAAGCCCGGAATGGTCTTGGCAAACTCTGTCACCTCGCTGACCGCCTCGGCCGAGCGTGACTGGCAGCTGTGGAAGAATCGCAACTCCACCTCGCGCTGCAAGTCTGACTGAACCGAGTTTACGCTCAGACGTCTGTGAGGATCCTGCCGTGGGATCTGACGACAGTTTATGAACTGCTCACCCTCTAGCAGAGACTTCATATCATGGATAACGAACGGCTGCGGGGCAAAAGAAACATCTTTAAGCTTATAAGCTTATGAGCATAAAATTTCACTTGTGTGATGAGCTATTATGTGAATAACACAAGAGCTGTGCGCTAAAAGAAACCAAGTTTCAGTATTTAATGGGTTTCAGAAATAATTCCAATATTAGTTTTAGGGATTATGTGGATAACACAGAAACACAGACACTACAAACCATTCAGTATTAGTAAATTTAGGATTCTGTATTATCCATACAGTAATTCCAGTCTTAAACGACCTGGCATTTACATCATAAATCAAACTGACATACGCTGCACGCCACGATTGTGTAAAACCATTGTGTAATAGAGTCCATGAACAATACCATAACAAAATTATATATTTGCTATAGTTTAACATTTGTCACTTATCTCATATTTAGCTGTATGCTATTACATTGCTGTTTACTTATTTAACAGAAATCACATGGATATATATTTTTGCTATTTTCTATATTGGTGAGTTGTTGGTGATAAAACGTGATAAATTGTAGGAATACTAAGATAGTGGGGAGTTAGTTTGAAAAAAAAAAAACCCTGATGAGGTGGAGCACAGAAAAAAATGAGATCACATGGTAAATATTATAGAGCAACTAAACATGATTGGGGTTGACCTGGTAATTATATGATTAATGATGGTATAAGAACATCCTTCGGACAACAGACCAGACATAAAAAAAAATTGCATGATTTATTTTCTATTGACAGAAAATTCTCACCACCATCATAAATAAATGCTTGGCAAAAGCAAAATGATCTGCAGCCTATCTAATACCTAATATGTGTTACGACATTTTATTTTATTTTATTTCGTATAATTTAACATATAATTGCAGTGCTTGTGCCAAAAGCAAGAGATTTATAGTCATGTTGTATCTTTAAATGCAATGCTAATCTAATCTTTTTAATAAAATCAGCTGCCTGATAGCCACTAATTATGCCACATAATAAAATATTGTAGGGACAAGAAGGAAACTCATTCTAATTTATTTGATACATATTGCAATTGAATTTGTCTCAAGGGTTTTTTTTTATTTAAAAAAAAAAAAAAAAAGTCATTTGAGGTAAGGGTACTGTTGAACTGTAGTGTTTTAAATTAATGCTTGACATCTTTTTTTGATAAATCTGACCTCAAAATGTTCTCCCACATACAGTGTTTCCCAGTGGAAAACCAGAACACTGGACCGACAATAAATCAACGTTTTTTTCTTCCAAAGTTGGCCGTCGTTATTGATAACACTAATCTGAACCTCCTACAGAATAAACAGTTATCAAAGTCCCTAAACCAGATGTATAGTGACACATCTATAGCGATGACTTTCACTTTACGTTGAAGCTGAACTCAATTGCGGAATCTTGTAAAGGCCAAGATGAAAAAACACGATAGAGAAACGACAGAATCTTATCCTTGTCACTGCTGTATTGTTTATACTATTGCGCAGCAGACCTAACTTCTCTTGCAGCATTCTCCTGTCCTTTTGTCCTCGCTGTGCTGTCGCATACGAAATGAGGCAAGGTTTCTAACCTGAACTACAGCAGACATTCACATTCAAGGTAGGGATTAGTTGTTAAAATGGTGTCTGGGATTCTAGACAAATCATCCCCGAGGTGTTTACTCTTGTATAAGCAGAGAAAAAATATTCTGATTGTCTGAAATCCCAAGGTGACATATTTCTCCTTAAGTTAATCACCTCTGGGTCGAGCGTGCTGTGTGAGCGCTTGCAGGAGTGGACATGTTTGTATATTTTATATAACACTAGTAAAAGTGAATTAAGAATTGTTTCAAAATGGTTTATGGGCTTATGATAGAGGCTGTGAACGCACAAGCAATTTTTTATTTGAGAGAGAGAAAAAAAAAAGCCAGACTAAGCCAAGTCTGCTGTTTTGGTAAGAACATGTTTTAGTTCTACTACGAGAACTGTACAGGTTTACAGCTTTAGTATTCTGTGGCCTTCATAAATATTTCCACATTCTTGACACAACCACATTTAGTATCGTTCGGCTCATATCGCAGTCCATACCAGTCAAAACAAGTGTCCAACAGCCTTGCTGATATCTCCTGCTATAGACTACACCATATGCTTAAAGTAAGAATTTTTGAATAAAACATTTTGTTTGCCTAGTTTGCATAGATGCATGCCTAGTATCATTAAAAAAACAACATAGTAACTTGAAGATAGTAACAAGAAATAAGACTCAAACTGCAGCATAATAACTCCAGTATGAATATATATTGTTTACGTTTTTACTCTTCAATCTACCTATCTTGATTTTAGAACATCATTCCATGTCTTTTGTTGCAAGATTTCTGTTATATTATTTAGGATGCTGTTTAATTAATAAATATGGCCAAATTTTCTGTGAAAGATATTCATTATAAACAACAATAATTATGTTTGCTCTTGAATCAATAAAAGCTTTAAGCAATGATTGATAAAAAATTTGATGCTTTGTCAGTTTCAGAAAATTTGTATTTGAAAATCTCTGTATTGACTGTATTTACATAGGCTTATTAATGCTTAAAAAAAAAAAAAAAAAATAAATAAATAAATAAGAATTTAGTTTGACTGTTTGTCCTTTATTCATTTTTTCTTAAATTTCATTTTTCATTATTATTATACTGTGCACTTTAACTGACGTCCACTTCCACTTTATTTTAATTTACTAAGTCGGCATATGCTGCTGGTTACAGAATGTAATGTCTGATTGCTGCCTACTGTGCTGTCTGAACATGTCCTCTTGTATTGTCTCTATTTACAGTTATTGTTGTTGATTTACTGTTTAATGTCTGTGGGAAACAGAGTCTGTACAGATCACAATAAAGTGCTCTGACTTTGTTTTACGTTCATAGCCTATAAACCTGATATATAAAAAACTGGCTTATAAAATTATAGCGTTCTACTGCCTTCTAAAATTATAAGGTGTCTAGCCAGCAAACTCAGGAAACCTTGTCATTTACTCGCCAACAAACATGTTAACTCAGGAGTACAATCTGAGCTTCAGATATACAGGTATGTCAGGGTTTTTTTTTTTTTAAACATATCTGAATTTCGGTCTAGAACATCATGAATGTTTTCAAAGATGGGAAAAAAATTGGTGCTCTAGCCAGCATGTACTAAAAACCTGAATTTCTTCATTAAAGCTGCAAAAACATGCTGTTCTAGACTGGCTTCTGTGATAAGTTCAGATAAGTAGTGTACATAACCACTGACATATCTGTTATTTGAAACTGGAATTTAACTTATCACTTCTGTTAGTGACTAAACGGCTTGGCTAACTAAATATTCTGCCTTGAGATTTCTTAATTTACTTCTGCCTTGGTTTGGTTTATGCCAATCACAGTATTACAGTGCGATTTTAAAACAAACAAAGTTAACACACATGTAAAACCGTGTAGGCAGCTGCTCATTCAGTTTTAACGGGCATGACTGATTGATCACTCAAGTCACACAAGTTTTTCTTTCAAGTTTTTCGAATTGCACTTCGATGCAATTTTTTCCTATGTTATACTGAAGATAAAAAGCAAACTCACAGCGTTGTCATTGGTTTTCCCTGAGAGGATGGCCCTGGCCTTGGCTTTGGTCAGGGGGAAGTTCTTCAGATAGCTCTCGTAAAGATGCTTGGCCAGGGTCCTTAAGTCAGCCGCCTCCGGGTGCATGTGCTCCAGATCGGAGGAGACCTCAGCCAAGAGCTTCTCCTTCTCTGCCTGGGGCATCCGGCCAAAGCGAATGGCTGGGAAAAAGACAAACAGGCCAAAAATGTTCAAATAAACTTCCCTAAAATCCCAAATCCAACATGGTCAACTTACAACATGGTCACTCCAGGGATCAGTGGGTGGGATGTATAAAAAGAAATAGGGAGTTTGTTTTTTAGTGCGTGGGCATGTTGAGGAATGTCAGAGTGACCTGTTTGAGGAGGAGGTTTCCTGCGTCCACTTTTAAAAAAAAATTATTTTAAAATTCTGCTTTTCATTGGGGGATCCCCCTTGAAAATGCCTTTTAGTTTTAGGCCGAAACCATCGTAAAGGATTACAAAGGATCACATACATAATCAGTGTTAGTGCTCTCATGGTTTAAACTGAGAAAATCATACACGGTTGATTCTCATTGATGATTTCCTGAAGTGGAAAGCATGCAGCAGCACAGTATCACCTGATGACTCAGTATCAGGTGGCCTGACATTATACTGCCTCTAAATTGACTGCTTGTGCCGACGCAATAGCTGGCTAATCTGTGCTTTGTCCTCAGTCAGTACTCAGAATTTTAAGACTGGGTGTTGGTTCAAAGGCAAGAGCCGAAAAAGAACAGTCATGATTTGAAGTCAGCTATTCATTTTACTCATGTGAGACTGATGATGATAACACTGATTTTATTCATGGCTGACGATTAAGGGACCTCATTTCCTATTTCCTTGATTTGGACTGACATTTACAAACATTTCACTGCTGCTGCTGCTGCTAATTTTTGAAACCACTACTTGTACTTAATAATAATGCACAATTATTATTCCTGCCAAATTTGAGTAATTTCCAATACTGTTCTGTCAAAAAAATGATGAAAAATCTTCTTTTAAACGTCTGTTAGTCTTTGCATTCAAATTTCATTACATGTACAAACACAGATGCCCCATGCAAATCTTCTAAACCTGTAATTTGGGTTCTCTCCCACACATAAGTATTTGTCTTGGGGGTAGAAAGTAGTTGAAAAGATGACGTGTGAAGCGTCGAGCCCTCTGTGCTTTTAAGCCAACAAACCAGTGGCTTAAACTTATCTAACTTTTTTTTAATGGTAGGAAGCTGATGTCGACTTTTTTTCCTCCATGTGCCCTGACTTGTTGCAAAACACTTGTGATTAAAAAGAGAGCCAGCACGGGCATCACACCTTTTGTAAACGCGCAC
Organism: Hemibagrus guttatus; assembly: GCA_033459395.1. NCBI lineage: Eukaryota > Metazoa > Chordata > Actinopteri > Siluriformes > Bagridae > Hemibagrus > Hemibagrus guttatus. Next base: position 8,931,237 of record JAUCMX010000023.1, read on the forward strand.
ACGCCTCCTTATATCACTCAGACTGTATTACGGGGGGCAGTGAGCCAGCAACAGTGACCCAGCGTGTTTGCCGCTGTGCCTTCATCAATCATTGATAAAGAAAAAGAAAAGTCTGATGAGATTTTACCCAACCCACATGAAATGCGGGATAGAGGGAGGGCGAGCACGCGATGTGAGCCGAGGAAAAACAAAGGCAGCCAACGAGAGGCAACGGTGCTGATAAGGATAAACTCAGATAACCTCCTCACTCGGTGAGCAACACCTGCATTTTGCACTCATGTAACACATCCGGCAGAGAGAGAGTTGAAATGCCTGACAGCTACACTGTATGGCTAGATGTATATGGACGCCTGACCTTCACACATATTTGCGGTTCTTCCCCAAAATGTTGCCACAAAGTTGAAAGCACACAACTCTGTATGTTATAGAAACTAAGAGACCCAGACCTGTTCCATGACAATACCCCTGTGTATAAAGCAAACTCAAGGTTGGAGTAGAAGAACTCGAATGTCCTGTACAGATCCCTGACTTCAACCCCACTGAACATCTTCAGGATGAGCTGGAACACCGACAACACCCCATATGCCCTCACCCGACATAAGTGCCTGACCTTACTAATGCTCCTGTGTCTGAATGAGAACAAATCCCCACAGCCACTCTCCAAATTCTATTAAAAACCCTTCCTTGAAGAATGTGTGACTGCTATAATGGCAAAACGGGACCAACTCTGTGTTAAAACATGAAAGATGAATTTACAATTAAATTATTTCGCTATATTTCTATTTTAATTCATCTCTTCTGTTTTACTCTTAATATAACAAAACAGAGAATAGTCAGTTGTTTAATGTGGTGTTCTTGAATCTGGTTAGTCAGCAGTGTTTTCTACATACGCCATAGAAACGGTTTCTGAACAGTGAGTTAATGCAGGTAAGAAAGGTGAAAATAGAGTCTGCATATAAAGAACAGCTCAAAAGTCTAAAGCTACCAAGAACTTTTTACTTGTTTAAATTTCATCCATTACGGAAAACAGATTACACTGAAGGTTTTAGCTGTCAGCGTGCTCCTTGTATCAAATCCATCAAACACTCATACCTACACCAATCAGCCATAACATAACATTAAACCCACTGAAAGGTGAAGTGAAAATAACACTGATTACCTCATTACAGTGGCACCTGTCAAGGGGTGGGATTTATTAGACGGCTAGTGATCTGCCAGTTCTTCAGCAAGAAAAAAAAGCGAGTGTCAAAATCTGAGCGAAACTGACAAATTTTAATGGTTAGATGACCGGGTCACAACTTCTGCAAACAGCAGTGTTTAGAAACGACCAAAAGTGGTCTAAGGAAAGAGAACCTTGAAAGGATCTCTGATTTCACAGAAAAGTTACTGTAGCTCTATTGTAACTGCTACACTATAAATACTGCTCAGAAATGGTTTGAGGAGCATAACAAAGAGTTCCAGATGTTGACTTGGCCTTCAAATTCCCAGGTCTCAATCTGATCAAGGATCTGTGGAATGTGATGGACAAACAAAGGTCTGATACATTGAAAGTCCACCTCATAACTAACAGAATGGATCTGCTGCTAATGTCTTGGTGCCTTGATAAGTCAGAGCTGTTTAGGCAGCCCAAGGTGGATCTACACAATCTTAGGCATGTGGTTTTACCATTATGGCTGATTATTTTTACTTCATGGTTTAACTGTCAGTTGTTTGCAAAAAGCACGATGCATAAAGAATCCTTTTATAAATTCCTCACAATTAATTGTCTTATTTTTGATTTCATTTTTATTTCAATTCATTGGATTCCCAACATCCAATCCTGCAGGCAGACAACAATATGTCTCTTGTAAGGTCCGGGCCGCCCTTCAGGATATACATGGCCTCACCTAGAACTGTTGTGCAGAGAAGACCTGCGTGTCAAGTTTTTTCATGTTTATTATTACTGTACTCATGTTTCACATTTTTAAAATCAATGCAGTTGCAATATAATAATCCGGGCTTAATGCCGTCATTTAAAATGCATCTTTCACACTGCCTAGTTAACTTAATGCGACAGATTGAGTGTGCCTCAGCAGGTCCTTCCTGCAAGAGATTTATTTAATTCAGCTGAAATGTTTAGCTTATTTTAAGAGGGTACAACTAGCTATAACATTGTTTAAAGGTCAGCTAAACCTGTTATAATAGCAAATGCTTTCAAACTCAGCTGATGGCACCTTCCACAGAACAGTTACCGATATTAGAATAGTACTGCTTTGTTTTGAGGTTGCAGGGGTGTGAATGAGGGTGCTACATGTCAAGGAAAGTCTGTTTCAGAGTCATGTGGCGGCACACGTTTAGACGCTCTGCATGCTCTGACATCAAAGCCACAGTCGATGCAGCTGGCGACCGCAAAGAGGAAGCAATGAGAGGAGCAGGCCAAAGTGCTGCTGCCTCACTGCTACAGCAACATGCCCTGAACGTGTGCCTCGTCCGGAAATAGTTTTCTCTGAAGCAGAGGGCCCTTCCAGCAAAGGAATAGCTCTTCTCCAAAACGGCAATGACAATAATGCTGAAACTGAGCAATGTGACTCATTTTTAGCAATATAAGTAGTTTTGTCCAAAATATTCCACTGTTCGTTCATTTTACTTGCCAAAAGTAGAACAATACTAGACTTTATTTAACACTGCTTTTTTTTTTTTATTTGATTCTATTTATATATTTATGCTACCCTAATTATGTTGGTACTTATATTTTTACTTCAACTTTTATTTGATATATTTTCCACTACACTGCTTTTTCTTACATTAATTCTAAATGTAATTTTTATTTTAATGTCCAGCACTGAGTTATCACATTCCTTGAAAAGTCATCTGTAAGTAGTTTATTGGTTCGTTAGTACGGCTATTTAACTCAAAATTCAAACTGCTATAAAATTAATAGAGAGCAGATAATATGATAATATAAAGCCAATTATGACTAGTATACTACATCACTGAACATAATTAAAAACTGGCTATTTTCACAAAAAAATGTTTGATTGGCATTGCAATTGACCAATCATAGAATGTTTAGCAAAACGTGTTGAAAAATGCTTCAATTCTTTTTGTAGCCTGTTGACAAAAACACTTTTACGCTATTTTACTCAATACTAAATGCTTCAAACTAAATTAAAAAGCTAAACGGAAGTAAACATAAAACGTGTTTTTAAATAGTGACTATGTCTTGCTCTGAAAAGTTTGTTTCTTCATTGAATTAAAAAAAAAAAACTGGTCATGGAAATGCCATGCCACCAGTGAGATAGTTGTGTCCTGCACATGCACGACATGCAATCAACAGTCTGTAGGTGGAGCATCTGAGGCTAAGACCTGGTCAGAGAGACATTAATTGCAACAACAGAATATGTAGTAAAAGCGGATCTCACCATTGTGTGACATTCCCACCATCAGGCACTTCTGGAAGCGACAGTACTGGCACTTGTTGCGACTTTTCTTGTGGATGCGGCAGTGCAGGTCACAATGATCGTAGACTAGCTTTAGCCGAATTGTGCGGCGAAAGAACCCCTGAGAAGACAAGCGAGGGTTAGTAACAATTTGTTGAGCTCAAATTCAGCGACAATACACTTGTAACGTTAACAAAACATGATATGTATTGTTAGATCCTCAAATAACAATCATAAAATATTTACTTGGACTTGATATTGTCCCTTTACACAAATCAATAACCTTGCTTTTTAATACGTCCCCTAAAAAACTAGAGAACACCATGTTAAACAAGTCTTGGTCATTTATATATGTCTCCCATTGATGAACATGGTGTGACCAAACCCTACATTGGAACACTAGAATATAATGATTAACTGAAACACTGGGAAAGTTTAGCGGGCTTAAGGTTTATTCTTGCTCTCAGACAAAAACAAATATAAAATCTTCAATGGAAATAAAAAATCTACACATCCCTGTTAAAACGGCAGTTCTTTGTGATGTAAAAAAAAAAAAGAAACCCAAATAAATGAAGTCAGAACCTTTCCTAGAAATGATTCTAACCCCAAATAAAGATCAGCTGTTACTGTAGGATTTTCCTTACATTTTCTTTTTTTTATCTGACTGCTGAAGTCATGGTCCTCAATGAGCTAACAAAACATGCATGCTATCTCACTAAATATTAGATGTACCATGGAACACCTTACAGGCCTTTATCAACAAATAGAGAACATGGAGCACTATAGTGTCAAAATATTGAAAAGTCAAGATGTGCCATGCTACTAGAGTGTTAAATAGAGTTCTTACACAAAATGAATAGTGCAGTAGTGTAACAAAATCAGAAGTATTAGTTTCACACACTGTAAAAATCTGCTATTTTAACAGGAGAGTATAGACCTTTAATATCCATCGTATATTCATTATCCTACAAAGAACCAGATGCATTACATGCTTTAAACTGGGATTGTCCAATCTTATCCATAAAGGCCTGGTGTTGCTGCAGGTGCATAATCCCAAACACCAGCTGATTCTGGCCTTCAATAAACTATCAGGAGTGGCTTCTGCTTGATTGGAAAGAAAACCTGCAGCAATACTGCTCTTTTGTGGATAAGATTGGACACCTGATCTTTAAGCCCACAGTCAGAGAGCAAGGCCATTATTCACTCAAAGATAAGGGGTCTCATGATAGGAAATCTGTATCTTAGGACTCTTACGGATTGGACTCTGGACAGAATGCAATTTTATTGTCTCACCTATCTATCTAATCTATCTATCTATCTATCTATCTATCTATCTATCTATCTATCTATCTATCTATCTATCTGTCTATCTATCTGTCTATCTATCTATCTGTCTGTCTGTCTGTCTGTCTGTCTGTCTGTCTGTCTATCCATCCATCCGTCCATCCATCCATTTTAGCATTTGGTCCAGGATGGTTACATCAGTATTTTTGTATACACTTCTATAGTCTCTCATCTTTCGCTTGTTTTTTTTTTTTTTTTTTTAATTTTCAGCATTGACTTTCTATGTTGATACATTTCAGGATTTGGAGACAATCACTGAATCACACCAACGGCCTTCATCCTTCTGAATCGTTTAATGAATTTAGATTAACGAATTCTACATAGCATGAAGATGTTGAGTTGTAATAGACTACTGGTCATTTTAAATATCATTTATTGCACAGTGAGCCTTATTTAACCCACAGTAATGATTTAGTCATTACTAAGGTCAGACTGGTGGGCTTCATTCATTATTCCTGTTACAAGGTCAGCAAGAAAGAGATGTAGCAGTTCAATCCATAAGCAAATAAGACATCAAACTCTGTAGGTAATTATTGCAAATGTAATGAGAGCTAATAGAATGGAAGTAGAAAATTAAAGGTTTACTTATGTCAATAATAATAATAACAACAACATTTCCCCCCATATTACACAGGATTATTTACCAAGGAATCCATTCCATTTTTCATATCACAGGTCATCATTTTGGGGAATTTCTATTAGAATTCCACTAAACAATCTATGGCATGTCTTAATAGCATCAAACTGTGTCCACAAGAAGCACAGGAAACATTATAAAACGGAGAGGATGTTTTCCATGTACCTTCTGTCCCCTTCGATTGCTTTATTGTTATTTTTAGCAGCATTAAGATCTATAAATAAATAGAGGAAGTTGGGCCGAATAACACTCCACCCAAAATGGCTTTTGTATTTTAGAACAATTTGTGTATTAACCTGCTTGGCTGAACCTAACATCAGGCATTGTTACAGTGAAGGATAAAAATGATGCTTAGATATTGTCTCACTATACCAGGTATATCAGGAGAAATATGCTCCTCCGAAAACCCATAAGAAACCCATGTCAATCAACTTCATCTACAAGTTTCTTGTAACATATACAATTCAATTTGATATTGTGATAGTATCATCAACAAATCAGGGGCCATGTGTTTTCCCCTCAAAAACTGCACAGCATCATTTTGAACAAGTGTGGGTAATTCCACTTACACTCATGGTGGCATACTATTTAATTTTCTAAAGGTGTACCAAACCTACACACTTACCTGCCTACCTACTTTAACAAACCCCCGTGTCTAGAGTGTGTGGAATGGAAATGTAAGCAAGTCTGGTTCACCCACTCATATGATTATTCTTATTCATACACATTTCCCTGCCCATATGTATTTCTCTGAATGGAAACTTGCATTTGGGCTTTTGTGGTTCAAGTGACAGACAGAGGAAAGATATCCAGACACCTTTTGACCTTGTCTACATGTCTGAGTGTGAAATGAAACTTTAATTTAGCTGAATGACAGGAGGGAGATTTTCTTTTTGGTGCACTTGCTGCTAAATGTAGATGAGTAAATGGTAGATGAGGTTCATCTGTAGTTCAAGAGAGTAAGTTTGCATCTTGTTATTAGCAGCTAGACTTCTTAGAACAACAAGAAAACAACACTGATGTTTAGAAATGACATATTCATAATGTAATGCAAGAATTATAGTGTCTTGTAAATCACCTTTAATATACAGGTATTGAAACACAAATCAACTCTTCCTACTTGGGTTTGATGCCTGCATCTAATGACACAAAACTATGTCCTTAGGAAAAAATTCTGGCTTAATTCTGGCTTTAAGATGCTAATTGATATTTGTTCTCAGCTCAGTAATAGGAATTCGTTATTCGTTAGTACCTTGCATCCCTCACAGGCGTGAACACCGTAGTGAAATCCTGAAGCTTTGTCCCCACACACACGACACTCGATGTTTAAAACCGAGGCGGAAGGATCTTCTTGCTGTTTTGTGAACGTCATGCTGTTTTCTGCATACAGTGGTGGAGACTCGGGCTCAAGTTTAATCGAACCTGGTTGAAAAGGACACAACATACTTGATGAGTAGTAGAAAAATGTCTTACAAACCTGACACGAAATATGTATGGACTTCAAAAGCTACCAGCAGTGTAGTATTGTTTTAAAAGCAATGATAATGACACGATTTGGTTTGTTTTGTCACATAGTTTCTGCTACTGTTGTGGAGCAGTTATTAAAAAACTTTTACAGAGCTTGGTGATATATGAACATATACAGTGGGTTTTTTTTGGGTCGGTTTGGCCTACAAAAGCATTTACAAACAACTTTACTATATGCACATATAGGATTCTAGAAATTAATTCTTACTGAGGAAGATTCTGAGACAAAATTATTTTTAGGGATAAACAAGAACTGGCTTAATCCATGACCAAAAGCAGCTCTATGAGAGATAAAACTCATGAGCTAGAGAGAGAAAACAACTTATGATTGCAATAGTACTGAAAAAAGTAGATATGCTGCATACTTTGAGTTTCATGTACTTTGTAGTTGTCTTCCTGAGTTCTGTAGCTGCTCTCCTGTGGTCTGTAGCTGATATCTTGTGCTCTATAGCTGCTTTCTTGTGCTCTATAGCTGCTTTCTTGTGGTCTATAGCCGCTCTCTTGTGCTCTGTAGCTGGTCTCTTGTGCTCTGTAGCTGTTCTCTTGTGCTCTGTAGCTGTTCTCTTGTGCTCTGTAGCTGTTCTCTTGTGTACTATAGCTGTTCTCTTGTACTCTATAGCTGCTCTCTTGTGGTCTATAGCTGTTCTCTTGCAGCCTGTAGTTGTTCTCATGGGCTCTATAGTTGTTCTCTTGGACTCTGTAATTGTACATGTGCGTCAGATCCATCATGTGCGTCGTCTCGCTCTGGCCCGGGCTGGGAGCGTACTCGATGCCAGCGGTGGGTGTATAGTCATTGAGCGTGGAGAAAGGCTTCATGTCCAGAGAGTGTGAGCTGTCGTCAAGTCCCTCCAGGTCCAGAGCGCTTAGACCAAATCCCATGGGCCAAGAAAACGTCTGTGTGTCCACCATATCTACCCAAGAGACACAAAAGCAGATTTAGAATTAGGCAAAAGGCAATAAGGCAAAAGGCAAATCGCACCAACAGAACTGGACCAACTTATTATTCCCAGTCTCTGAACTCTTAGTCTTCTCGTCATTTTTTGTTTTTTTTTCTTTTATTACAGTCAGATATGCTACAGTGTGCTCATATGCTCATCCATCTCAGTCCAGATTTTAGATAAAATAATCAATCAAACTGTATTTATTCTTTCTGAATCAAAGAACTACATTGCTGATTTCAAATCAGTTCAGCATTTAATCCTAATTCTGCATGAAGACAAAGAAAGGCAGAGAAGAGCACTGAGTTGCTTAAGATGATTTCTGCTGTCCCATGTGACCTCACAGCTCATGAAAACAGCCCGAGGTCTGCCACTGACGCAAGTACCAAGGCCTTGGCCTAACACTGTGTGTGTGGACTGAAAAGTGAGAGAGAGCAGACAGAGAGAGAGACAGAGAGGCAGAGAGAGAGAGACAGAGACAAAGAGCAAGAGAGAGAAAAAGTGAGAGAGAGAGAGAGAGAGAGAGCAGACAGACAGAGAGAGAGAGAGCAAGTGAGAGAGAGAGAGGAGATAGAGAGAGAGCGAGAGAGACAGAGACAGAGGGAAAGAGACAGAGAGAGAGAGAGAGACAGAGAGAGAGAGAGAGACAGAGAGAGAGAGAGACAGAGCGACAGACCGGAGAGAGAGAGAGAGAGAGAGAGAGAGAGAGAGAGAGAGAGAGAGACAGAGCGACAGACCGAGAGAGAGAGAGAGAGAGAGAGAGAGAGAGAGAGAGAGAGAGATAGAGAGAGAGAGAGAAAGAGAGTGGGAGACAGAGCGACAGACCGAGAGAGACAGAGACAGAGGGAAAGAGACAGAGAGAGAGAGTGAGAAAGAGAGTGAGAGACAGAGCGACAGACCGAGAGAGAGAGAGAGAGAGAGAGAGATAGAGAGAAAGAGAGAGAGAGAGCATTTCAGCATGTATTTATTCTGTGAACTGCTGACATAGTAGGTGACTGAGGCAACACTTTGGCCAAGGACTAAAATAAGAAAAACATTATCTTAAAAACATCTATATGAGAGCAAAAGCTTAACGTTAATGTTCCGCAGAAGTTCCACTGAACTTTAATCACTAATTACAACGCTGATGTTTATATCAGATTTGTTACCAATTCATACTTTTAATACAATTTAAAACAGACTTTATTTTATATTTCCATTAAAAACTATTTCAGGGAGTTTTACATGTAAGTTTAGGAAACAAAATTTATGGTTGTCATGCTTTATTTTGAGAGGTTTGACTATCATTCAGAATAGGATGAAGTAAACGGAGGCTCAGATAATAAACTCATCATGTGTGTGTGTGTGTGTGTGTGTGTGTGTTTCACAGATATGAGCCAGTTGCTTTGCTAAATGGATAGTTAGAGATCATGAACGCATTGCCCAATCAGATTTTGTTGTAGAGATGTGTCCTAGAACATATTACTAGTTTCTTGGGCATTAAATCATATTTAGCAATGTATTACTCTGTATATTCACGTTAGTTTAAAGATAATTTACAAACATATGCAATAGAGTTATAAAAATACACACAATCAGCATATTTGGTGAAAAAAGGGGGACTGCATTAAATGGAAAAAATTCCTGTTATAAAATATAGGGGTAGATCACTGATGCTTTGGGGTTGTTTTGTAGCTGGGGGCCCTCAAGATATCTCTTATTCCACAAGAATATATTATTTTATTGCTCATTTCAATGAAAGTTCCCTGTAGATCTTTACACTACAAAGCAAACTCCAGAGTGCACTCACAGTAAAGAGCACAGGGTTGAACATAAACTGAAGTCTGACGTCATTTGTATTTCCTTTTCAGTAAAAAAAAATCCATTTACTGCCTCAAATCCCTCCATATTGATCAGCAAGATTTTACACAATCAAAGGCAGCTGTTGCGTAATAAACCTTTTTTCCCAAAAAAAAAAATGATCCTGCTTTTAATTTTATCTCCATGGGAATTTTATTTTAGAATCTCCTTTGAGCAGAACAGTGTGTGAAGCTAGGGGCAAAAAAAGAAAACAGTCCAGGTGTCAAACTGAACTGAAATCTATTTCTTCAATAATCCAAAAGTAGCTAAATTGTTGACATGGTTCCCAGCAATGTTCCTAAAATATCTATACGCTGAAAGTATATTTAGAGTCTTCTCCATTTAGAATCTACTCCTAGCCCACAGTGTATGAAGCTGAGGAAAAAAGGCCAGGTGTCAAATTGGACTTAACCAGTGCCCACTCTATTTCTTCAATATTCCAAAAATAGCTAAATTGTTGATATAGTTCCCAGCAGTGTTCCCAAAATACCTATACGCTGCAAACATCCTCTGCTGAACGACTTATTTTTTCCCTTCTCACCTTAATGGAATGCGTATGAATGAATGGAATCTGTGCAGAATCACCTGGGCACGCTTCTGCTGAGATTTTTGAGGAAATGCTGGGCAATAAGGACAGTCTATTCTTAGTACTGCCATGACTTTCTGTCCCTAACGTATCCACTCTGAAAAGTAGTAAACATGTTCCTCACGGGGCTTTTGCTCCACTTGGAAAAACAGGGAAGATACAGAGTCAGACGTTTGGTTTGGTGAGACTCATCCTCCCTTTCCCTCAATCTACTTTCTCAGTGGTGATATTTAGTCATCACATTCTGGTGGAAACCACAGGTTTATCATCCGAGGGGCAAATTTAAAAATGCATAAAAAGCAATGATAACGTTTTACTTGGTCCGTTTGACATGCTAAGCTGTTCTTTCCGACAAGGTCATCTAAATACAGAGGCTCTCGTGTTGGCTCATGTCTTATGAGTCGTGACTGTTTAGGTATTGAAGTGACGGTAACAAAACATGATGAACAACGCAAGACTAAGGAAATGCAGCTCGTGTGAACAACAGATATTAAATGCTGTGGTTTTCGTCCCAGTCAAGCCTGATCTTGCAGTGTTTAGAAGACAGATAAATGGTTTTACACTAGGATTGGGGGTCAGTCACAGACTTAAAGCAACAAAATTGTGAAGCAGTTTTATAACTGGTTTATTGGTTGATGCTGATGGTCAGTTACCTAATATGTTGCAATGTGTGCTTAAAAGAGGCACACTAGAAATTTGAGGATGTGTCTCCTAACGAATTAAAAATGATCAAGGCACAAAAATAAATAAATAAATAAATAAATAAATAAATAAAATACATACATACATACATACATACATACATACATAAAATATATATTGGCTAGTAGCACCGTCATGAGAAACACTTATAAATGAAACTTTCCTGGATTTATTTAGAGATACTAAATCAAGCTCTGTGTATACCGAAAGGTTTTTACATGAATGTTTATTGGCTTCTTTTTTGCCACTAAACTGGACTGGTTGCTAGCCAGCCGGCTATCTCGACAAACATAAACTGGAAAAAAAAACAGTAAAAGATTCAAAGTTTGTCATACAAGCTAATCTACTTTCCTGACTGAATGTGTGCTATGGTCATTTTTATGGTATAATTTATTTCCAGGTGATATTTATTGGCTGAACGCTGCTAAAATCAGGGCTTCTGTTGTCCAAGCTGCAATACAAAGGATGATCTATCAACCTGAATGTGACGGTATGGCAGTCATGACAACTCTCAGAGTGAATTTAGTTGACATTTATTGATGGGAATGGAATGTAGGTAGGTTTGGTCTTTGCTGATTAGATCTGCTATGCTGCTGCTGCTGCTTGGTGAGTATGGAGACTACCCCGTTGAACCAGCTCCAACACAGTGATATAAAGAAACATAGAAACCCCTGCAGCAGAAGATCTAAACAGGTGGTGCTCAGGAGGAGGAGGGTGAGGAGCAATATCTCTTGCTGAACATTGAGGCTGAGCCTAGGAGTTTAGTTGAGATAATAAAGGGTTATGTAGATTGGGAAGCGCGGCAGATAGGCCACGACGAACCAATCAGCGTGAGGGTAGAGTTTCATGACTGAACTAGACATGAGTAAAAGTTTCAAAACATCGTCTACTTCTATTCAGAAGACAACAAAAGGACAGCAGTTTCTGAGGTTCGTTTTCTTGTTTAAATGCAGCTTTGCATGTGCCCTTCTTGCTTAAGATAATCCCAGACACAAGTTTCATGACGTTAAATTACAAATGTTCTGAAATCGCCTGAGATATAACTAACTACTTTGTAAATTGCGAACGAGGCATAAACAGTAATTATAACAACTGTGCTTTTACAGTCTTTAAGCAGATGAACATTTTAAGCAGACGAACATTCTATACAACTCATTTTAACGTTCTACATCAGAATGTCCTTCAAAAAAGGGTGTGAGACGATTTTCTTCTGAGGGCTCTGCTTCTGTTCATGCAAGAAAGTTATGGAAAAGAGTTGCTCACAGAATGTGATGTGAAATCTTTTCCACAGGGACAGTATTGCAACAGAAATGTAATGTTTTCCGTTAATATTTCCTAAGAACCGTAACAGCCAAGCCAAGGCTAAGGAGTAACAAAAAAGGATTTTTCATTTTATATTCAAAGTTGTTAATCTCCCACACTGATGTATATACTGTTATTAATGTGCACTGCTAATGTTAAAGTGTCAGGATTGTATCATTTGTAGACAGTATGGGACTACTTCATGCCAGACAAGTTTCTTAAGTAAATACATAAATATAAGAAAAGCATTGACATCAAATTATTTGCTCTTAAATGGCTGGAAGTGGATTGTTCTAGCCAACACCAGCAACAACAGAGACTGTATGAAATAACACAAGCGTTAAGGCCTGCACTGATTTCTTTCTAGCTGAGTCCACATACTCAAACTCTGTATTACTGACAACGGTCAAATCAAGTGATTACAAAAAGTGACAAATGTGCTAGATCTAGGATCCGAAGTTATCTAAGCTTGCTTTGCAAACAACTGCAAACTAGAGTTTGCATCAGAGTTGCACTGCAATGTGTTGGCATTAAGGATGTTCATGTGAAAGACAAAAACATTGTAATAAGCATTAACATGGATTTGTTTCTCAATCATTAATTCCACCCATCTGTTTTCTGCCCTGCATATTCTACACAGGGTTATGGGAAGCCTGGAGCCTGAAGAGACTAAAAGGAACAAGGTGGATGGGGTGCCAACATAACACACAGGGAGAATGTGGAAACTCTGCAGACACAGGACAGAAGCAGGATAGAGGCAGGAATCAAACCCCTGACCCTGGAGGTGCGAGGAAAATGTAATTGCAAATGTAAAATGCATTTTTGGAGCTACCAAAAGTAAAATGGTCACCAAAAGCAAAATTGGGCATGCTCTTATGGTGGGAGAGATAGTATACTGTCAATCACAGATACACTAGCCAACCATAGGCATCAGTGAGCTTGTGTGTGTGTGGAAGGTGGTAGATTAATGTTTTCCCTGCAACTCAGGATGAGCAGCAGTTCAGAGCACGTAAGTGTTCAACCTCCTTCGCTGGTAGCTGTCAAATGACAGGGAGGAGTGGGTTGGGAATTGGCAGATGACCAAATTGGGGTGAAAAATATGTACAACAATTTAATAAGATTATTCTGTTCACACTACATAAAGGACTAAAAGAACAGAACAGTAACTTTTGCATGGCTTGAACTATAGATTTAGCTAAAAGCAAGTGCAGTTTTGTTGTTTAAAGGACAAACTATTTATAATTACAATCTTATATGACAAAAAAAATATTTTTTTTTCAGCCTTTCTGAGTGATTGACAGTGTTCCTGTGTGTAATCATATTAGATGTATGCCATGCTATAAGGCACAACCCTAATATCTTCATAACAGTAGCATTTTCTTCTGACCAAAAAAAAAAAAAGAAAAAAAAAAAGAATTTTCAAGAATTATTGTGTACATTATCTGGAAGAATTCTTTGGGTGACTGGAAAAATAAGTAGTTAAAATAATAAAAAACAAAAATGCTTAACATACCAGTGAAATGTTGTTTAGGAAGCTACACATAGTTGTCTGGCACTGCTGTTAGTGTAGTGTTAGCTGTACAGAAGAAGATCGTTCCTATTGTTAGTACATGTTTATTTCATGCATTTATTTGTGAGCCAATCTTTTCTTCTTGAAAAAATATGTTACAGTTCTTTCTGGTCAATTGATGGGAATTCTTTTTTTTTTTTTCCATCTTTATCAATGTTCACTTCTTTATCAGCGCTGACATGCCTGCATTTTCCCCCCTCACTTCTAAGAGCAGATCAAACGACCAAACCTAAACGTAAAAATGAATGGAATTTTCTAAATCCAAAAAAGTACTTAAATCTGTCATGTATTTTGTACCGGCACTTACAAGACATTTTCCAGGTTGTCAGTAGACTTTTTATTTACCTTTTTGCACTAAATACAGAGAATACAGATAAAACCCCATTCGGAGATGGACTCGAGACTCAAACAAACATCCAGCAATTAAAAATCAACAAAAAATTTCACTTACCAAACTGACATACTTCATCGTGTGCTCGTGTAAATACACGTATGAGGCTGCGAATGACGCTGAATCACGGATGTGTCCGTTTCCCGTGGTAAAGAAGCAATCGTGAGTACACAAGAAGAAGAACCAGCCTGACGACATTCAGCAACATCTACACATTCATCAGTTGAACGATAAGCGCACCGGTCTTTCCTGGTGAAATTTCTCAAAAGACACCACCGCAAAACACTAAATACGCAATACTGTCACAGAGAAATGTCCAGTGCTAAACCACTAAAACGCTCATTTAATTGCTGTGTAATTCTGTCTTGCAGTAAAAGCAGCAGAATGGGGTGAGACTGATAGTGTTCAGAGGACACATGTTGGATTACAGGTGGCTAGATATAGACAGTAAGATACACATGTAATATATACAGTGCATTGTTTTTTTTATTTTTTGGTATATTTATTTATCTTGGCCTTTTTATATATATATATATATATATATATATATATATATATATATATATATATATATATCTGACAACATTACAAGATCACTTCAAGAATATTTTCTTATAAAATGGTGTTTGTGTTTGCTTAAGGGTAATTATGATATGAATCACTGTTATATGCTTGTGGTAATCCTTTCTGTCTGACTTCTTATAATATATGTTTGTACACATTGAGCTCATTGATGTCATTTAACCTTTCTCTTTTATTCATATAAGCTTTTGTTTGCGTAAGGTTATGTCTGGGTTCTCCGGCCGACACTATTTTGCTGGGAATCTCGTTCTCTTTTTTTACATTTTTTTTTTTAAATTTTACTTATTAATTCCTTCTTTTTCATTGTTTGTGTGCTGCATGTTCGTAGGTGGTGGGTGGGACTGGGTAAGGTGGAGGTTCAAACCTTTGTAGCCACCTTTGTGTGCCCATATTGTGTGCATGCGCATAGGTATGAATCAAAGTGTTTTTTTGTTTTTTTCCACACTGACTCTTATTGAACACACTCTGGTTTCTCAGAAAAACACAGAACACGACTTACGATTATAGAGTACGGCTGTCGGTACAACACTTTCATCAGAAAAGGCCATGACCTCGAGGCTTTGTCATAGTGAGCTGCAAAAAGAGAAATGTGACTTCCTGACATCAGTGCCAGCGTGAGTGGCAGAAAGCTCTTCCCCTCTGCTGTTGTCTCTGCTGTGCCCTCTCGCTTTGAGTCTGAACCCAGACAATAAAGCTGTCACACCACCCACACGGCTACTACTGAACTTACTGGGCACACATTTGTAACTTTGATGCAGCAATTATAATACACAAGTTTAAAACCACATTCTATTTGGCATGGATTTGTCTTGCTTGGCACACGTGAACTCAGATTTTTTTTTTTTGGGTCTCATTACTCAGAAAAGTCTATCCTCAATGGGGAACTCCTAAAGCATATTTCTCATCTTTACTCCTTGGTTTAGATGAAAAATAATTCAAATTTGTTTATCTTTACAGGACGATTAGAATTTTCGATTAGGAAAAAAAAGAAAAAAGAAAAAAAAAGGATAAAAACAAAACAAAAAAACAAATCTTATTCTCTGATGCTGATATGCTGAACTGCTGGATAGAAATATCTTACTTCCATGTTTTGAAATGAATCAAGCAACAGGATGCGTTTTGAGGCGTTTTGATGAGTCTGATGTCTAAAAATCAGGAAACAGGCACTCTCGATTTCTGTAAACGTTCTCTTAGAGTATGAGTTACACATAAGTAAGAGAGAAGGAGGATGAAGAAATCTCTGAGTAGCTAACAAGTGCTAAGTAATTCATGATGACATTTATGCATTTATGGGTTTAAAGATAAAAACTAAGCTTGTGGTGAGGATCACAGCATCAGGGATGATTTTGGCCATTAGGGAAAAAACCTCAGGAAAAAGTCTCTGGTGTTTATTCAATATTCAACACTACTGAAAGATTTTTGAAATACAATGATCGGCAATTAAATACTAAAAAATTACAATTAAACTAAAATTAAATAAAAATAAATAAATAAATAAATAACAAGGCAAATATAATAATAATAATAATAATAATAATAAAAATTAATTAAAAATAACAATAAATATATTTTAAATATATATATTTTTTTAATCTTTATTATTAAAAAAATATCAAAAAATCAGTACTGTTTTTTTCTTCATATTTTGCATATATTTTTCTTCTTCTTCTTCTTCTTTTTTAAACATTTATTTATTTATTCATTCTTATTTATACTTATTGCAGGTATTAGTTTGGCTTTTTACAAACTAATAATAATAATAATAATAATTTTGCAATGCAATATTATATATCTGGAATATTAAAGTAAAGAAATCAAGCAACTCTGCTTAAACTGCTAGATATTTATACACTTTGTCTATTTTTATGGGAAAATATTTAACTGAAAAATCTAGTACTAACTAGTAAAATATTGATCTGGATTTCTTTTCTCATTCTAATTTAAACACTTGTAGCACACAAGCTACCGTATATTAGTCTTATACTAACGTTGTCTAATATCAGTTGCAAGACGAATCACAGCTTGCATCAGCTGCTTCACCAGACAAGAGTCCTCACCTTTAATACAGCACGCATTCAGTCTCACTACAACGCAAGAGCCAACATAAGTCTATAAATATAAAGATTTGATGGAGCCGTTGCTTAATGTCCTAAATTTCCAATAATGAGTTGTTGTAATACTACAGTGAGAAAAAAACAGGGTTCAGCTCATGGATGATCAAAAATCTTATGGTGGAATTACACAATACACAACCATACAGTGTCTCTTTCATATAAAAGCAAGAGTTTTTGACATACACCAACGCAAACCAACGTGAAAATCTGAAAAAGCTACAAGAATAAACTCAAACCTCAAATCTAAAACACTCATCTTGATGCACCTATATGAGCTATCTCTGTGAAGAGTAAAAAGCCAGGTTGGACATCAGGATGGTCAGTGTGGCCATAAACATGACTGTGGTGACAAATCACATCACTGACAGCTATTCAGGTCTGAAATTTAAACAATTTATTATTACTAGTGTTCTATCCACTGGATCCTCACATGCCACAGTGGTGTGTGTGACTCTTGAATCAGTTCACAGACCAGAGTTAGAATAAAAACATTTCAAACCAGAACTAATTTAATCCAATGATAATGATATAAAAGGCGTACTCACCCCCAAACTTAAGCTTTAAGCTCTTAACTGAGTTTCTCGTTGACACTGAGCTTCGTAATCACTGAAGATAACTTTGGCAACTGGGCAAATGGTTCCACCAAATTGAACAGGAACTTGATTTTTACACTCATGGCCTCAGCAAAAGTGCAGACAGCTAACCATCATGTGGTTGTGCTGTGAGGTGTTCGGCTAGCCAGATGACTTCCTGTTGCTTCACCCACTGCTTTTCTGCTTTCCACTTCTCTTTACGGAAAGCTGCATGGATCACTTCTTCCCCTGGATAAATTTATAGCGTAAAGCTGACGTAATAAACTGCTTTCTCTGCACTGTGACATTTTCAGTGTCACTGCTGAGAGGCCCTGAACTCTGATCTTATGATCATGACAGTTATAATGACCGATAGTAGCTTTATGGAAATGGCTTGTCAGATTATTTGTGTGTGTGTGTGTGTGTATGTGTGTGTGTGTGTGTGTGTGTGTGTGTGTGTGTGTGCGCGCACGCGCTTTGGTTCTGCATTTGCTATTACAAAACTAATAGTGAAATATGCGGCATTTTTGCCGAACCTACATACTGTAGATCTGACACAATGTTGAGCTGATTAATACATGGGTATTAAGCTAATAGTCTGAATGCCTATTACTCTCTCCTTTCTCTATCACTCTACAAACAACAGATTTAAATGCTTCAAAAAGCACTTATATCAAAGAAAGTTAACAGACACATTTCATTCAAAGTGGAATGACTTCCATATAATACACACATATCCACATTAAGCATTTGCAAATGCTTAGGCAGTGCAGCATCATGTTTCTTTCACACACACAGTATAAATGTTATGTTATGATTCACACCAAAATACCAGATTTCCATTCAAGATGAATCTGCTCAGGTAGGATGCATTTGTAGGCAGCATCACTGCCTTTAGTTAATAAAGGCTGCCCCACATGGAAAGAACCATCGAGACAGTGTTATTCTAAAACAAGGTTTTGCCCAGTTTGTAGGAGATTGGCATGCATCATTCACACAGACAACACTCCCATATTTTGTGATGGGATAAACTTCTGAAATAATGGCGTAGTCTTCACCCAACTCCACCCTTACTGAGAAACAAAAATAAATAAAGTTAACTATCCTACATAACCGACAGCATGATTTTTAAAGAATATGAATGACATGTCATGTAAAGCACTTATGTGAAGTATTACATAGGTACATGCTTCAATTCCAGGAACACTAAATCGAAATGTTGGGTAATTTAGCATAATTCGTCCAGTGGGTATTGCTAAAAATTAGAGGGCTTGTTACTCGAAACTAAGGTATACATGTAAAAATGAGCAAATAGCTGTGTCTTAAATAACTATGCACTTACACTATACAATCTAGTGTATGAATTCCATCATATTTAATGGAAAACTAACCATTTTTTTACTAACTGGAAGTAAAAGTTGTTTCCCAGTCAATGGCACGCAATGTGTGTACCGGGGTGTTGTCAGCCATCATGAAAATTTTTTCTCATGCAATGTCAGCACCTGGTAGCCCTACCCCTCTTCCTCCATGCATGAAAGCGGCAAGCGTTGAAATGTCATTCCGCACGCCGTTTTTTCGGTTGAATAAGTGCGTCATCCAAGTGCTTAAAGTGCACTTCTTCTTGTTGGAATTTTTTAAAATTGTGAACGCACTAATTACACTATTTATACTACAAAATGGCAGAGAATAGTGTATAAGTATGCGATTCGGGACGCACCTATAGTATGTTATTTGAATCTTTTTTTTGTGAGGTAATTTTGTTAAGGTTTTAAAGTTTTTGTTTTAGCACAAAATTCAGTCCATGCAATGCAGGTGCCCTGGCCAAAAAACAAAATTTAATCTAAACTGTAATTAACATTTAAAAAAGGTTTTTTCTTTTGGGAAAAAAATGTCAGTGTACATCTTAGAAACTAGGCCTCTACAATTGCTGTTCATAAATTCTAGCCAACAGCTGACTGGACATTTACAGACTGCAATTCAAGCAAATAATCCTGAGCTAGTTCATCAGCTGCTGTAGACCACAAACCAACACACACACACACACACACATATAAACGTAAGTACATTGCAACTCCTCCATCGTTCCAGCACATGACTAATCATGATCTCATGCTCTTGAATTGAAAGCCCAGTAGAAGACATTAAAACACGCACAAGTACAGGACGGATGTTGAGCAATCGTTTACCTGAAACATTCTCACTGGATCGTAATGACAAATCAGATCTGCCGCAAATAGCGTTTCTGGCGAGTGTGTTGGACACCGCAATCTTTATTGTGTAGCTCCTTGGGAATTTGGTCTTGCACAATATCGGAGGACGTGAACTTTCCCCCAATTGCTTTTAATAGGCATGAGTTAACGGTTGATGCCTCTCCTGAGGTTTCCCGCGCTTCCTCAGCTTCCTCAGCGGATGAGGAAGGGGCTTATGCGAGTCAGCATGGCCTCAAACCTAGCGCACTAGAAGAGGGCTCTTCCCTCGTTCCTCGAGGTGAACAGGAAAAAGGAGGGACGCTCAGCGGGGGATTCACATTGCTGACCAAAACCATGTGGCCGTGCTGTTCCTGTCCAAACACTCTGAGAAAGGTCAGCTTGCTGAATGATGTAGATGACATTCTCTAAGTGTGGCAAATATGTTTACTATCATTTCCGACAATTCTGTGCAAATGTCATGCTGGTGAGAATGCATCTTATGCACATTATGAAACATTATGTACTATTCGCTAAGCAAACATGTCAAGTTTTTTTCCCTAGTCTCAGTGGGCTCGCTGTCAAGATGAAGCACTTTGATAACCTCCAACCTATTTAAATGGCATTTTATATAACTGATATAACTGGTGC
The DNA here is from genome assembly GCA_033459395.1 of Hemibagrus guttatus. Classification (NCBI taxonomy): domain Eukaryota; kingdom Metazoa; phylum Chordata; class Actinopteri; order Siluriformes; family Bagridae; genus Hemibagrus; species Hemibagrus guttatus. The sequence continues at coordinate 8,951,597 of JAUCMX010000023.1, forward strand.
ACAAATTCCATCTTTTAATGTTAAGACCTTCCTATATTATAATTTTATATTTTCTATATTTTTTCCCTTTTTCTATATTTTATATTTTGTGTGTTATAGTTTATATATTGTTACTCACCATGCAGCTTTAACAAAACAATTTCATGGGATTAATACAATACCAATCTATCTATCTGTCTGTCTGTCTGTCTGTCTATTTATCTATCTATCTGTCCTACCTGTATAGACATACATTTTGGTTTATGTAAATTCTGTTTTCTGTAAATTCTGTATTTTTACTTCACACACAGTTGAACTGCATGTCCTACTGTATATGTGGCAAATAAAATTTGAATTTGAAGACCAACGATCACAATAGATGTCTCTTCTATATCAATACACTTATGTATGTCAAACACACACACTGCCAACATGTGATGTCAACTCACGTTAACAACGTCTTCTCTTTTTTTTTTAAATGCACCACACGATTAGTTCATTAGGTTAATTATTTCCAATGAAAGAGAATGCAGAATCCAACAGGGCGTCTTCATATCTTCACCGAACCACCTTTTCAATAGCGTCTGCAATTATTAAAGTGACAAAAGGCAGGGATTAATGTTATAATCCCTGTGACGTGCTGTGCTTTCTCTTTACAGTTCATAAAATACTCCACGTGAATTAATTTCATTTCAGCTTTTAATTGTGGGTTTTGGAGGCAGGGGGAGGGGGGGGGGATGTTTCACCACAAATGGTTCAATTACTTTACGTAGGTAACTTTATATTGTAGTCCACATGCACACCAGTCAAAAGAGCCAAAACAACGGCGAGATCAAATAGAAGAGAATAATATGGTGAAAATAGTCACAATACCGGTATACTTTAGCTATTTGTTTATTTATTTAAATTTCTATCACAAGAAAAAAAGATCAGATATATGTGTTGCAAACTGGGAATAACCCAGAATTTTCTTTTCTTATTCATATTCATATCAGTCATATTGTATTTGTATTCATATATTATATTTTAAAATATATTTTCTATACATTTTCCCCTTTTCCTACCCCTATAGTTAAATTCTGCTTTTATTGTAGTTCTATTTTTGTTCTGTCGATTTTTGTTCTGTTTTTTTTTTTATTCTGCTTTTATGACGTGTCGGAACAGTCAGAAAAAACATTTGTCGTACAAAAAAAAAGAATTAGAAAACAGAAATATATTTCCCAAGAATGATGCAGAAATATTTTCTTAAAGCTTTAAACCTGTCTAGGCTTTCTGCAAAAGATCGCATTACAGTAAGCCCGTTTTAGGTTTCAGCAAAAGAAATTGAATTGCTATAATTGTGTTACAAACCATCATATAGTAGAAAAAAAAACAACATAAAGGGATTTCCCAGTATGCCACAGATATCTCTCATATTTTCCCCTTTCTTGTTTGCCCCAAAAGGGTTTGCCACAGTAGATCATTGATTCCCATATTTAATTTGGCGCAGGTTTTAGCTAGATGCCCTTTCTGCTGCAACCCTTATATTTTTATCCGGACTTGAGTCCGGCACACGTAAAACCCCCAGCAGCTAGATCGGTTCTTTAATCAGGAATCGAACCTGGGCCACGGCAATGAAAGAACGGGAACACAGCTGCTAGAGCGTTGATCTTTTATTTTTATAATACATTAAATTAGAGAACATCGTAATGAGTTAACTTGAAACTGATGCAGAAATTCAAGATGTTTAACACATCAACACACTTGGGTGCTCCGAGCCTCTGTATGATTTATCTATGTCTCTTGTCCAGTGTTATAAAAGCACTGATGGTACCCAGTAAGTACACACTATTGAGTCATAATGATATCATGATAAGAAGATACCAATCTCTGTCTTACTCGTGAGAAGACAAGGCTAGGTGTGTATATAATGTTTCATATCAGATTAATTATACTGCAGCAAATAAATCTGTACCAACAAGTGCACTAAAAAGGCATCAAAGTGCCCGGGTCACTTTCACTGAAGTATCTCATTTATATTCGGTGTGTCCATCTTTAATCCTGACACTATGATGGTTTTGGGAAACTTCCCTCACATGAATGTCGCTACACTTTCACAGCACTTTGTCTCATCTCTGCTCATGGAAACGTACTTAAAAAATTCTACTGTGCATGCTCACTTACAAAAGAAATGATTGCACTTGTTTGTTGGTAAGTACATTCAATCAACATTGACAGAAATGCTTCACATTTTGTTGTGTTCTATATAATTAAAAATCAAACCAGAAGCATGCAGCATGCACACACAGCCCACTCAGGTAAGGTAAGAAATGCGATAAAATGTGTTACAAATCTTAGCATCAAATGATGTATTAACACAGACAGTCAGGTACACCTATTGAAAACCCCCACAACACACATACACACACACACACACACACACATGTACCCACACGCACAACCTTTTATTTATGTACATTTATCTTCATATTTCATCGTGCTGCAAAACCCAAAAAGGAACAAATTCAAACACTGAATTGAAACCACACACCACAGGTGCACATCTGCACTTACCCGAAAATCTTTTTTATGAGCAAGTAGTAAACCATAGCCTCTCAGTGTATTTTTTCTTTAAAAAAAAAAAAATAATAATGATTAACTGCTTCAATGGATTAAAAAAACAAAAACAAAACTATATATTTTATACCTGTTTACATGTATCTGTCAGCTAATTTTTTGGATAATTATGATATATAAATATATGTTCTTTTAATAGAAAAACACTATATATGTACATATATATACACACACACACGAAAAGAAGTTAAAACTAAAATCTAACAATATATCAGTATATGCCACTATGCTGTCATAACACAAAACACACTTCTGGTCGATCGATGGAAAAAAACAAACTACCATTGCAGATGACATGCAATGCTTTCTTTAGAACCTGGCATGTAGCTGCGGCTGTCTGAAGTTTTCTGCTGATAGAGATATTTTTGATGGGTGCTACTGTCTTTTGGTGGTGTGTGTTTTTTTTTTTTTTTTAAAAGACGGCTTAATTTGATTATTTAAATAAAATCCTGCAACCTGAATTTTCTAGCAAGCAAAGCCAAGTGTAGGCTGTTGTTTTAACACTGACGTCTGTGTGTAACATTGCTGAGAGAAGCAATACACCTGGCATATAAAAAGTAAAAATAATAGCCAAGTAGTTCATTTTGGTCTTTGAAGTCTATATTACTGTTTTATACTGGCGGGATACAGCAACAGTCATTCGTGAACACAGCGTACTACTGAAATTGCGTGGTCCTGCTGATAATAAGTCTCTTGTACAGCCGATATTTTGCACATTAGTGAAATGATTTGAAATAAATAAAGTATTTCAAAGCTACCCTTACAGGAAAGCTTTCCTTGTACCTGTTAAACCGATTCATATTCAAGTTTTATAGATATGTTAGAAGCAAAGTTTCTAAAAGATAGCTGAAAGGTTTCCAATTGAATATGTATTCGAAGACACAGGAATATTTGATATTCAATTCACAAACCCTGATTATGTCGTGAGATTATATTCACAACATAACATAATAACAACTACCTAAACCTTTATTCTATATTATCCACATATTATCACAGCATCATTGTTTTGAAGAACATTACTACATACTTACCTGTCCCTGTCCAAACCAGGCGATGTTTAAGCCACAAATTCTGCATGAAAGCTCTATCTGCCATTAAAAAAAAAAAAAACCTCGTAAATTAGGGCCGGCTTTGTCCTGGTAGCATACACGCACAAGCGCAAAAAAAACCCAGGTGCCTACATAGGCAGTCTCCTCCCAAATGGAACACGGATAGTGACAGGATTCACTAAATATCAAGGTATGCAAGCAATTATCAGGAGAGGCACAACAGCAAAAGCATCAGATCCGCCTAATCAGCAGAATATCAGTCCAGTGATGTGTTGAGGAGGTTGTGTTATATTCGGGAGGATTGGGATGAAGAACCAGTAGACTTCTATTTACACTGTACACTACAGTAAAGACGTGGCCTTTTTTTCCGACGTTTTTTTTTTTCGTTTTCTCTTATTCATGATGGAAAAAAGGCTTTTCTTTTTTTTTTTAAAATGTGTGCACTCTAACCCCATCCTGAAACTCATATTTATAACAAAGGCCACACTTGGCGAGTCACAACCACCCACATACTGCCATTTAACCAGCGTCTATTCACAATTTCAAAGAAAAATCACACGATTTGCTGACGCCAGCAATGCAAGCAACTTGAGGTTTGTTTTAGTGGCGTTTTGTACTAGAATGTGTCCAAATGTAAATACTACTTCTCTCAGATCACTCCGCTGCACATTTATACCAACAGAGCAAAGTCCATCACGTAGTACGTCATTTACATAACACGTCTCCGTCTAAATCTCATTCCACAAGGTGTTACTTTCTTCACAGGCAACACACACACACACTACTTATGCTTATATAATGATAATAGTTATGTTTGTTTGTTTATTTATTTATTTCAAATTTTTATATTTTAATTTCTGCTGTGTCTTTTGCTCCCTTCTTAATCAGGTCACTCTTCTAAAAGAGATTTAATCTCAAATGAATGAGTTTTTATCCTGGTTAACTAAAGGTTACTAACTAAATTCAGTAAATCTTCATGCTAAACATTAAAACACATAGAACACACTTGTGCTTATGCCTGGACAAGTATCTTTCAGCAACAGATATTTAAAAAAAATATTTTTATATAATCACAATACTTTGTTTTTACTATGATTATTTTAGTTTTCGGCATTAATGAATTGCCCGCTACAATCGCATACCTCATGTGCGAGGGTGTTTTTGTTTCATATTTAGATTTTAACAAAGAAATTAAGGAAATTATGAAATCATGGGTGCAAATATATAAATATATGCAGTACTGTCTCTATAATTTATTACCTAGCATCTAGCATTATATATCACCTATACAGCACCTACTACAACATTATTTATTGCATATCGCCATCCCTGCTGAAGATATCTTAGTAATGATAGCTTCTATTTCCTGTGTATAGCGTGTACCTTAGAACTGAAAATGCTGTACAAAAGCAACGCAAGCGAAAACAAAATGTGGGCTGTAAACTTCTCCAAAAGCTGAAGATGGTTTTGCTGGCCCAGATTCCACACACATCCATGCCCATACACATACACATACCCACACCCATAACGCCCAAAAGACACACACACACACACACACACACACACACACACACAGCAATCCGACAGCAACAGAACCAATAATTTTAATAACGCTCTTTATTTTAATGATCTACTATAACTCCCTATTTAAAATATCATCATATTACAGAATAGTAAAAATAAACTCTATTCAGGATGTAATTTATATAAGCATGCCTTATTAATCCAGGTAAAAGAATAAACTCCATATGAGTAATGACCTCTGGTATATTAGCAACGTTCAATGCCATGAACTACTGCTTCATTTGTTGGTTTCACAATTCAGTGTCACAAGTTTTTTTTTTTTTTTTTTTTTTTTTTACAGAATTTCTTTAAATAGTGTCCTGGCTCCTGATTTTGAATGTCACAAGAGTGACTTTGGTTCTGCTGTGATTTGCAAGGTTCACTGCCTTTTATTATAGGCATAAACTAAATCATAACGCATTATCAGAAATCGATAAGAGATACTGTGTATGTCTCCCTGCGTGTGTGTGGGGTAGGTAGTCAAACACATTTAACACACACACACACACATACACGTGCCTGTGCGGTCCACACAAAGCAATTTGGAACTGACTTTAATCGATTCAGTGCAATTTTTGTTGGTCTTACTGTTAAGATTAGAACTTGATTCAGCTTTCTAAAATGAATCCAGTACTGTAACATAATGACAATTATATTAGGGTGACCTTAGTGACTTACAATGACATTGAAGAAAAAATAACTCACCACATTGTTGGCATCATCGAAAGAACCAATACCCACTCTGTCTGTCTTGTGATATTGGCTGAGGATTCACCCTTGCCAGTAAATATGACTCAAGTTTTATGCAAGAGCAAGAATACAGTCTAGAGTCAAAAGCAACCTTTTACATAATCTTGTACATATAATCATATTATCTTATGTAAATGAACTGATTAACAATGTCAAAAAATGAAGCTCCTCTGTATTAATATATATATTCTATATTCTTTGTTATTCATCTATTAGAGCGATACTCTTTTGGAGACCGAACTGTATAATTATAAACGATGATCGCTATTTAAATGGCTCTCGATGATTTAATGTTTACCATATAGTAATGGAATAAAACATCACTGAAACAATATTGTCCTAAAGTGTTTTATGGGCTGAATAAAAAGAGATCAATTGTGACTTCTTTGCCCTTGCTGCACAAAAACAAACAGTGAATGAATAAACAGAATGTGAACGTGAGACAAACCTGATGGACCCAAGAAACAGCATTTAAAAAAAATAAGTAAATAAATGTATGTATGTGATTATAACATTGGAGAAATCAAGCTGCTTTCTGTGTATGCATTATCTCTATTTATGTTTCCTTTTTGTCATCCTCTTTTGATGCAGCCCCAGGGGTTAAAGGTCTTGGCCCAACAGTGGCTTTCTGACAGTTCTGGGATTTGAACCCACAGCCTTCTGGTGACTTCTAGAGAAGGTTCTCCTCTGAGACACTTCTCTCTTCATGTCAGTCAATGTGTAAATGATTTCTCAGATGCACCTTACTTCCATATCTAGCTTTTTAAGATTTGTGCACCCAGATTGCTTCCAGTGCAATACCCTGATGGTGTACAGATAAAACTCTTACTGATTTACTTTAGGTTATAACCACGGTGTCAATCTGTAAACTGCTGAGTCATAGGACACATGCAATGCGGTGCAAAGCAGCGTTAAAGAATGTTTTTTTTTTTAGTTCTTATCAAAATGTTATGCTTATTTCTAGGACAAATTTGGAAACATACTAAAACTGACGACCTACACCTGAGCAGGTACTGATCACATCCACGTGTATAAATGATTTGTAAACCTTGTAAACAAACGTCTACCATGTAACAGCTTTAGAAAGCTGAGTTTCGTTTCATTTTTTTCTCTCATAACGTGATCATTAACACAAGCTCTCTATATACACAGGATAAACTTACTTCTGAAACTTTCTGAGTCTGTGAACGCTAACACACACACACACACACACACACACACAAAACAGGAGTTTGAATGTTTAGTAAAAGTAACTCTCACCTGCGTGTGTGCGTTTAACGTGTACTCTCTGTTCTCTTCTCTCTTCCTTGGTGCTGTGGGTCCACACCGGTGTTTGTCCACCTCCGTTAACCGTGTAACAGTCCGTGTTGGCGGTTAAAACCCCTCCCCGGTAACTTTTTCTGAGCTGAAGTGCTGTGGTTTTATCGTCCGATGGCAGGTGCTGCCGCTGCGCTGATGCTGAGAGCAGAGCTTTCTGTGCGCGTTGCCAGATTGGGTCCAGAATTCAACCCTACAGGGGCGGTTCTTGGATTTTATTCATGGGGGAGGGCAAGAGGGGGGTATTAACGGGGTGGACTGGCTGAGGATATAGGCTACGCTTGAGAAAAACCAGGCACATAAGTAATAATCAATACATTTTAGCCCAGACAACTGTTGCGTAAATGAAGCCAGGGTCGTGTAAGGAATAAAGCATCTCGGGGGAGGAGTGTGTGTGTGTGTGTGTGTGTGTGTGTGTTCATATAGAATAATAAACAATGTTAACTATGCGCATTGTGGAACACATTTGAGAGTTCCTGTTAACGCTTACGTTATAAAAGCTATTCAGCTATAGTCAGTCAGTCAGTCAGTCAGTGTGTGTGTGTGTGTGTGTGTGTGTGTGTGTGTATGTGTGTGTGCTGTTATGGAAAAATAATCAACGACTAGTGTTGTGATGTGGGTTGTGAAACATCTGAGAGACCACTTACTGCCTGTTAATTCTTACGGTATAACCATTATAAACAGTCAGTCCTTCACTCGCCTCTCTCTCTCTCTCTCTCTCTCTCTCTCTCTCTCTACCCGACACACACACACACACGCACGCACGCACGCACGCACACACACACACGCACGCACACACACACACACACACACAAATTCAAATGCTAATGCTACGCTCACACATACAACATCTTTATATTCAAGTTCATAGCTGGCGACTTCCTGCGACATGAGTGTTGATTAGATGTCTAGCAACACAGCAAGGTTGAGAAAAGAAAAAAAAAACAAGATTTCTTTCAAGCGGAATGCTAGTTGCACACCTACTAATAAACGTTTTTATTATGGTGACCAGTAGTAGGAACCAGTAGTAAGAACCAGTAGTAGGAACCATAATACACTATGTGTGGCCTTGATCACAGAGACACTAGAAAATCATGGGCTTCTGTGAGCTGATGTATGCGAAAGAGGGTAGAGAGAGCTTCTCCTCATGACACAGTTTGAAAAGAGTTTGGCTGGTGGGTGGGAATTGGTAGATGAATAAATTGTGGAGAAAAATGGAAGAAAATAAAGAATCTTGGGGAAACCATGATGCACTTAAGTCCTCTCTCTTGAAGATTATCCTGGGCTGCAAAACTTCCTGTGAAAGAACTCTGAGATTACTTCCATCAATGCTAACTAATCATCTCCTTATCTCCTTCCAGAAAGCTCTGAAAACACTCTAGATCCAGATCAACCCTGACCAAAATACAGCAGTTACTGATAAATAGGAAAAAAATAATTTTTAAACATATAAAAGTATTATTTAACGTTTGAGCAAAGTACTCATGTCGCTCATTTCAAATCTGTTACTCAATCCCATTGAGTTTAATCTTTTATTTCTGGTTATGACTCTAGTGCTTCATTTGAACTATCTGGAATGGGTTTAGCACAAATGAGGTTACCTGTGTTGTATTTGAAACATATGAAACACATTACAAATATTAACAGAAAACCGTACTTTTGTACCTATGTGTAAATAATATTTTTTTTAAAAAGAGGCAAAAACACAGCTATATATACTGTTTCAGCTTCTGATTACATGTGAGCCTCCTGAACACATTTCCAAACCAGCCATGTGTAAATGTAATCTCTTCCCATTTAATTGTAAAAAAGTAAAAAGTAATTGTTTAAAAGTAAATGTGAGAGGGTTTTTCTGTGGTCAAAGGTAAATAGAAGTAAGGGGGAATACCACGGTGGCAGACATTTTAAGTGGGGCTCCTGCACTCCTATCAGTTCTTACAAACTCCCCCAAAATTCACTCTTATCCAGTAAGAGCAAGACCTACAGTACACCAATGCTACTGTTTCATACCAAACACGAACTGGACAAAAAAATGTGTACAATCTGGCAACCCTGACCTTTCTCCTCCCTACACATGAAGCAATGCTATATGGTCTGTGCCAGAGTTTTTTAGTCAGACCGCTGTGACCACTTCTGGTGCTTTCGTCCTTTTGTATTGTACATAATTTAAGAGTTCTATTCTCCTTCAACATCCATTTCATTATCAGAGTATGAAAACTAAAGTTTGTAGGGTAGGTAGTATGTGTATACTCATTTGTATGTTCTTGTTAATTAGTTCTAAAACACTTACACTTACCTGTTGTTGATATTATTCACCTGTTTGGTTATACACACATTTATACACATTTCATCTGCATGAAAGCAAATGCTTATAAAGCACTTGTTGCATGCGGATTTGTTGATTAAATGTAGAAAAATTTAGATAGCAGACATTCCTGACTGGAAATAGCTTTATTTCAAATTCTCTTAAACCCCAAAAAGGATGACATTATAAACTATATGTCGATTTTTACTCATAAACATTTGCATTCATGTTTAAACTGCTCTCAATTATACATTATAGTAATTACAGTCTGCACATTGTTATGGACAGAAATATATATCTTCATGCCAGTGATGATCAGCATCAATATTTTTTTAAATAAAAGCAAAAAAAAAAAAAAAAAAAATGTATTCCCTTTTTCAGTTTAAGACTTCATAATTGAGCGTATTATTTGGCATGTATTACTGTGCAAAAACATGCAATAGCATCTCATATGGCTATTTTGAGTTAAAAAGGAAAAGGAAAGAAAACCCCAGAATCCTTTCTTAGTATTTAAATGATACCCCTTTTTGTGCTTTCTGAGGTCGGGTGTCTTTATGTAAATCAACTAGTGCCACCTACTGGTAAAGTACACTCACAATTTGTGTTTATCTACATACCCCCCCCCCCCCCCCCCCCCCCCCCCATCTGAAGTGGGTCTCAGGGTTAACCCTTACTGTAGTTTGCACAGAATTGAACTGTAATATGGGTTTTTTGAAATATGGGTACTTTCTGTGACGCCATTTATTGATTGCAATAACTACTAACTTATGAATGGATCACTGGGATAAATTTATATTTTTTTTCTTTTTTAAAGTTTATACCGTTAATTTGTATATTTCAGTAAAAGTGTTTTGTGTCTATGTCTATTGTCAAAAGTGATATAAGATAGAAACAGATAGATAGATAGAACTTTATTGTCATTGCAAAGTACAGGTACATAGCAACAAAATGGCTTTTAGCATCCACCAGAAGTGCAAATAGTAGAAATTGTGCAAATAAACAAGTGCAGATAAATATGTAAATATGTACATCAGTAAATAAGGCTATGTTGATATGTGCATAGAGAAGTATGTGCAAGCTGTATTTACAGCATCTAAAGCTTAAAGAAAAGAGTAATTATATGTTTGTGTAATATGTGTGCATTATGTACATTGTATGTACAACAGTAACAGAGATATTATACAGTGTGTATACAGATAGTATACATACATTTTTTAAAAAAAATATATATATATATATATATATATATATATATATATATATATATATATATATATAATGGTGAAGTGTTAGTGAGACATGAGTGTCCTAACGGTGTAGTGCACAGTTCATTAGATTTATGGCTATGGGGAAAAAACTGGCCTTGAACCTGCTGGTTCTGGTGCGGACGGTCCTGGAAAAAAGGAGGTTGAACAGTTTGTGATCAGGGCGATGATTTTGTGTGCTCTGCCCAGACATCTCCTGTGGTGAAGGGACTCAATGGCAGGTAGTTGGGTGCCGATGATGCGTTTGGCGGTTTTCACAACCCTTTGCATAGATTTCCTTTCACACCCTGTGGAGCTGCCATACCACATTGTGATGGAGCTTGTCAAGATGCTCTCAATAATGCAGCAGTAACAATTGGTCAGGATCTTGGGGGAAAGGTGAATTTTTTTTTAATAACAAATAAAATTAAATCAAATCACAGTAAATAACAGTTATTGAAAAAGCTGAAACTCATAACATCTCTGTGAAGTCTGCGATACCTAAGACTCTTTAGTCTTAAACCAAGGACTTGACGCATTGACACACGTCCAATCTGATTCTGTCTGATCTGTTTTTAGGTAGAAATAACATTTGAAGCTTTCTAATCAACCCGTCAAAATCCTACAACAATTAATTTAATCATAGAAATATTACCAAGGGTTGCATCTTAATTTTGCCTTTTTTTTTCAATTTTTTGGTCAAATTCTTTCATCTGCTCATCTTCAGACCTATATAGGACAGTTGCACCTTGTTACTAAAAGATAATATTTAATTACAGTACAATACTTCACTTTTACAATTACAGTAATTAGCAAAGAATTGTAGAAATCCATTGCAATAGCTTACTCAAAGCAGGGTTTTTTTTGTTTTTTAAAAAAAATACTAACTACCTGCCAACTGTCTTGCCAGCATGTTAGGATAAAAAAGACTGGTAAAGTAGCAACCTGCCTATTAGAACAATATCTATACCTGTGGCAAAGGCAGGGCAGGGCAGGGCAGAGCTTGTCCAGCATGACTGCATGGATCTCCCATTTAAGATGCTGTATTTGATTTATTTTGTACTGAGAACTGACATATTTCGACAAGGCATAATGCAAAATCTAGAAAAAAAGGTATATATCTTATGATAGGAAGTCTGGTGTTGTGTTTTAATCTAGAAGACATTTTACCATGTATCTTAGGTGCTTCAGGAGTTCTGAATTAGGAGAAATACCTCAGCATTTAAACACTGTACATTATTCTCGTGTGGCCAAGGTTAGGGATTTTTTTCTTTTATATAAGGTTATTTATTTATTTATTTAAACCAAAAGTATGATGATAAAATATTGTTTAATATAATGATGGCATTATATGAAATATGACAAACATGTTCTTTAAAACATTCCCCTATATTACATATTGTATTACAACTTTATATAAGATATATATGAAGACTATAATATTTAGAAATATTTATATTATATAAGACTATAATATAAGATGTTATATAAAACATCTTTAAATGGCACATAGGAAACATTCAGTGTTATTTCTGTGGGTAGTTCTAGTATGGGTCCAAGAGCGTCAATGTGTCAACAGTCTTAAATCCCCCAAAGCAGGAACTCACTCACATTAGACAGGAAGTATGTTTATTGTTGGGTATCTCACACACATGCAGAGTTGCATGCACACACACATGCATACACACTCACTTATACAAATATACCTATGCAGTTCACACATTGTTTTTTTTGACATTCAAAACATGCAAAACACACAAATAATACTGAACTTACACTTGAACCTGGAACCCTGGAGCTGTGCTTTCTAGCAAACACCATTTCACTATCACGTTATGTTTCAGTGGTCACTCTTTCCCCTACAATTAAAAGAAAATGCATTCTGACGAGTTAGGCAAGCTGCAACAGGATTTAACATGAGACAGAAAAAAAGTTTTCTGTCTTTAGACAACTTCCTGTACTGTCATCTGTCAATTTAATCACAAACAAGTGTCCATTTACAGAACGGCTGAAGGGCTGTAGTGTGTCAGATAACTGCTCTTGGAAACATTAATATTGATAGTTAATAAAAAATTTATTAATGTAATTATTTTATCTACACAAACAGCAAATACTTACATTTTTTAATGCCATTAAAAATCCCTTATTACTTTGGGAGTGATACAACAAACAAAAAGCTATGTATAAAAAATGTGTATTAAGGATTAGGTACTAAGGACATCAACTGTTATAGGCTATATATTAGTAAGGGTCTCCCACAGTACAAATTATTTTAATATCTGGTGCATTATATTTGATTAGGTATAAAGGTATAAATGACCCTTTTCCCAGACCAGAATTTTAGATACTTACTATCTAACTTACTTACTTACTACGTTCACTTAAAGCACCTTAAGGACAATCATAATTTTTCTGAACTAACAGTGTGTGAAATATAGTGCTGAAGTCTCTGACAATATTAGAAACAAAATCTATGTTACAAATCTGTTTAACATTATCTACATCATGTTCTATATAATCTAGAATTAAACAGATCACTGAGAATTTTAGAAGACAAATAAACACAGATTTTCCAAAATTACACACACCAAGCACGAATAGAATTATTGGCACACACTCATCATCTAAACAGGAGCAATAAAAATATATTATATATATTATATGAATCCGGGTTGGCACTCCATCCAGGGTGTATCCTGCCTTGATGCCCAATGAGGCCTGAGGCTCCCCATGACCAGAGAATAGATTGGATAAGCGGTAGACAATGAATGAATGAATGAATATTATATGAATCCATATGGCTGTAAACTTGTTGAATCACTGAGTCTAAGTCTGTAGGATGGACAGAGACAAGGAAAGTACATGGGAAAGATAGATAGGTAGAGAGAGAGAGAGAGAGAGAGAGAGAGAGAGAGAGAGAGAGAGAGAGAGAATTGTGATATGCCAGGGTCAAGAAATGAAAGTTTTTAACTACTTTTTAACATTAAAACCACTTTCAGGTGAAGTGAATAGCACTGATTATCTCGTTACAATGCCACTTGTCTAAAGGTGGGACATGTTAGGCAGTAAGTGAATAGCCAGTTCTCTGAAGAAAAGGAGAGCTTGTTGATACAGGCAGAGAATAATCAGTACTTGACAGATATTCCTGCAGTTCCTTTAATGCTGCTGTAGCTCTCTTGGCAGCCTCTCTGGTAAGTTTTGACCTTTTCTATAATTTGGAGGGATGTCCTGTTTTTGATGATGTCACTGTGGTACTCCATTTTCTCTCTTTGTTGATGAAGGCCAGTACGGTCTTCTGTGGCACATCTAATATTTTAGAAATTCTTTTCTACCCTTCTCCTGATTGATATTTTTCATCAAGTGTGATAGCATGCATGCTTTGTTAGCTGTTTGAGGACCATGGCTCCAGCGGTCAGATAAAACCAAGAAGATGTGAAGAAAATCCTACAGTAACAGCAGATCTTTATTTGGGGTTAATTATAATTACTGAATTGATGACAGCTGTATGATAATAACTTTAGAACATGAGGTTGAGCCTCATCCCCATCCCCAGCCTCATCCCCATTATGAAAAGGGTGTGTACACTTATGCAACCAGTTTGTTGCATTTTTTTCTTACTTTTTTCTTAAAATGTTTTTCACGTTTTCAAACGTTCACTGATTCTCTGTCACCAGCCCATAGAGAGCCTGATGTTGCTTTTCCTACAGGCTTAGAAGTGGCAGATCCACCACAGGGCTCAAGTGTGCCGCATTAGGCCTTATCCCTCTAGCTCATTCCAAACCCCCATCTCTTCGCAAATCTGCTTTAAAAATGCCCCTCCTGCTGCATGTCTTACAGTTATATATCTTACAGTTTGTGAAGACTTTGACTACAAATATATTTGCTGTTTCTGTTTGAACTTCACAGGATATGTATAGTCTCTCACTGGCTCAGGAAATCCTGTACCTGAAGAACAGAATGCAGCAGTGAATGCAAAGTATGCTGTATTTTGAATTATTTCTTGAAGCATTCAGACATTTAGAAAACTAAAGCAGAATTAATAAAGTAAATAAGAAACATTCTCAGATATAGAGAATGAGCACTGTATTAGGAACACATATACACCTACTCATTCACACAAAAGTCATCACAGCTCAGATATTACCCTTTATTTTCCTTTCAATGAAAAAAAAAAGCCAAACCTTCATCTACCAACTAGTTAATATGTTAGCTAATGCATATATTTATCTGTAGCTTAGATCATGACTTGCATTAATAACTATAAACACAGAATTGCTTAAAACTTTGTTGAGTTAGCTTTATACCTAGTGCAATCCTAAATAGCTTCTTATTGGACATATACACTGGTCAACTTTGTGTAAATTTTAGACTTACGCTATGCTTTATATAAGAAACAAATCCAAATCACAGAAAGATTCAGAATTTGGTCCACTTTATTTATGACCAGAACTGACCACATGGCATACATAATACATTTTCAGTGTTACAGTAACACCAGAAACAGATATAAGATGGTTGATGTATTCTTTTATACCCTATTTATCATGGGCATGGTTGATCATGGTTGATGTACACACTTAGGTGCAATGTAGAATAAGTAATCCACCTACCTACATGTGTTTGGACACTGGGAGGAAACCAGACAACCCACAGGAACCTCATGCAAACATGAGGAGAAAGTGAGAAAATAATCAAAGCTCAGTATTGAACCCTAGAGCTGTGAGACAGCAGCACTAACTATTGTGTCACACCAGCCACACCACAGCCACAAATGATTTATGCAACACTTCAGTAAGATTGTATCAGTATCATTAAATATGTTTTTGCAACATCAGTTGGATATGCGTTTAGATTTATTACACTTTCTCCCCATTCAGGAGCTTAGACTTGTATTACAATAATTGCCTGAGGGTGTTGAGCAGATGCCAAATGTCTTTTTTTCTTGATAGTGTTTCCTTCATGTCCCAGTGTGAAAAGAACTCCTATATGTCCCCAGCATATTAACAGTAGGAAATTAAATTTTTGGTAATTACACTTCCTACTTTGCAATATAGTTCATTAAATGGTATTAGGAAATAAAATGTAGTTGTTCTAAAACGTTTAAAGTCAGCATGAAATCAGAATTGAAGTTTTGTGACTTTAAGTGTGAATATGTTAGCCTTAAGGTTACCTAGCATGCTCCAAAACAATGACATAAAAATTTACATTTAGAAAATATATCAATTCAAAAATAGGAGAGGGGCCACTCAATATGTCCTGCCCTGACTTCCTGTTTGAGTGGAAATGTCACCACGACCACGACCACTTTTCATTGTACACACCTTCAGACATATCTATTGTATCACACTGCATGCATATTATTAGTGATTGTACTGCATGCATGCTTCTACACGTATTTCATTTGACATTTTTCTATTTTATATACCACAAATGACCCTTCAATGCTTTAAGAACCATTAGTGCGATTATGATTTAAAAAAAATTATGCTATGACTGGAATTATTTAACTAGTTTTTTTGGGGTTTTATGGAGTGCAAATCAATCAATCAATCAATCAATCAATCAATCAATCAATCAATCAATCAATCAATCAATTAATCAATCAAGTGACACAAGTGAGCACATATTTGAATTGTAGATATTCTGTATATAAACTATATTCTGTCATATGTATATATAATAGTACATTAGCATATTTGAATTGTGTTTTCATTTTGTCGCAACTAAATCGATCACAATCTAAATAATTTCAGTTGTTCCTAATCCTCAAAAAACATCTGTAATAAGACCAATATTATGTTAATAACAATATGTATATGTTTCAAAATTAGTATTGTGACATGTTATTGAGGTTTGTGACATTTTTGCATTATCCTGACAAACACAGTTAGTTGTCAGGTGAATGTACAACACAAATCAACATCACCCACACAAATCAGTTCCACTTGTGTATCCTTCTGAAACGAGGCCAGTGAACTAATTCTCATTTTTTTAAAAAAATCCCCATGGTCCTGGACTCAAGTTACTGTCTGTGTGGAGTTTCACACATTTTCTCTGTGTAGGTTATCTGATTTCCTACAACTGTCCAAAAACAAGTAGCTACACTCCATTGCACTGAGGTGTGAATTATTGTGTGATCATTTCATTACTGCAAATGAATGAATGAAAGGTTTTATCACCCATAAAAAGATCTAAATGTAACTTATTATTTGCCATCCATTAAAATACTTAGACACACATGATAAACCCATATGGCTTTTTTTTTTTTACCCTTATAACCTTTCATTTAATAGTTTGTTTTTAATAGCTGTGGCTTCTATGATGAATGAACCATACTGAACTGACTGAAAACAAAAAGATGGATGGTCTTTTTAAATGTTTTCTTTTGGTTGTCAGGAACCTGTTTGTACCCCATGCACAGAAATGAATTTGCTTAAGGGGAAAGGTGTAGCATGTAGAATGTGGAAAAAATAGCGATTAGATTTGCTTCACACTAACATTATACATATTACAGTACATACACTTGGCTATATGGAATAAATGAGATGTTCCTGATGACATTTTCATATTGGTGATGTTAACACTTTTGTGAATACCAATAATGACCAAACATGCCTCCCATTAATAAAGTTGCAATGGTGATAAAACTAACGAACCCAATCCAAAATAATGGACATGCACATACTGAATAACAGTGAATTAGTGGAATGAAGTGCCACATATTTATTGACACCTGTACAGAAAAAACAACTGTCACAGAGTCATGCAAAGCAGTAACACTCGGACCAAAGAAAACACGACATGAACAATATATGACACCAGAAATAAATTAACCTCCTGAGATGCTGAACATACAGTACAATACGATATGTAAGGATACTACATGGCACTCATGATTAATTTAACATGTTGATACGTGAGGAGCCCAAGCCACACCAAAAACATCAGGCATTCCACTGAAACGGCACTACTGCATTAAAATCAGACCCGTCCAAGCACTGCATACTGTCGGAATCTTGGATCGGAAAGTGCTTGTATAAAGGTCCTGTCGAGGTATTGTTGAACTATTTCATATTACAACAGATCAACTAGATATACACACTGCATGGGAGGGACAAGGGATACTACTCACAGATATTTTATCTTTGGGCAACAGAAATACACTTCCACAATAAGGCTACAACATCAAGGGGTATTACAACAGACGACGTCAGCACACCTCAGGCTCTTCTCTCTTGATTGCCTTAGACATTCATTTACTCGAAACCAAGCATCTGAACATTGCCGGCCTCCTCCTTATACATATGGCAAATTTTTCCGTCCAGAGCAAATCTCACAGAACGGCCATCTTGCCAAAACAATCACTGTACATCACACTCCACTTTCTTATTGACTTTTGAACATTTACAGCAGAGTTGGGAGGAGGGCACAATGTATTACAGCTACACAGACTTAACCTCGGACCAGGACACACTTCTTTCAATTTCAAAGTCCACAGCCAGCAAATTCTCAACCATAAACTTGTCACTAGTCAGAGAACAAGCTGGCAAATGACTTCCTCAGGTTTCGAATGGTCTCAGCCTTGGCTTCGTCCTCATTGCTGGAACGGAAGGTCTCACCAAAGGCATTAAAGGCATTGGTCAGGGACTGGGATTTACTGAAAAAGAGACACAAACAATAAGAAAGATGTAATGATTGCTTGATGTCTTGTTTAAGAGAATGAGTATGTCTCATGTCACTAAACACTACACAATGAACCATGTTTATAATTGAGTTACACAAATGTAGTTGATATATTACTACTAAAATTCTGTACGAATTTGATCTTGTGTTTTAGCACATTAACAATCTGATGTGATGCTTCTGACTGTAAACACATAAAAAACCTACAGAATGCCAAACATCATGTGACACTAACTTTATAAATGAATTGTGCTTGCATGGAAAATTACTTTTGTATGTATAAAAGCATGACCTACACTTTAAGTGTGCTGTAAGCATAACAGATTTGAATTTATTAATATAACTGACTCAGCAGCAATACAACTGACTGAACAGTTAAGTCTGCAGAGATGGCTAAGATAAATCTTGACCAAGGGAGCTTCTGCCATTGCCTGAAGTAAATAAACGTTACTTTAAGAAAGGATGTGATGACTTCTGTTGTGGTGCAGGCTGTTCCTCTACAGCAGAGGGTGCAGGGGCCGAGGGTGTCGGTTCAGATGGGGCTATATTCTGAACTGGAGCCTCAACCTGGGCTTGCTCTTTAGGCACAGGTTTGGTTTGGACCTGTGGTTTAGTGGGAGACTGGCTTTTAGTAGGTGCTTTGGGTGAGGCTTGAGCATGTGCTGGAGCTGATTCGGTCTGGATTTGACCCTTATCTGCTGGTTCAGGCTGGACTTTAGCCTGGGCCTTTGCTGTAGGTGGGGTCTGGGGCTTGGGCTGGAGCTGAGGCTTGGAGTTTCTGCGCACTGGAGGCACAGGCTTTGGAGGAAGCGGTTTTGGAACCTGGGGCTTTGGGGGTAAATCTGTTGGTTTTCCAGGTGCTGGAGTAGGTGAAGCTTGAGGGTTGGCTTTGGGCTGCTGGGTTGTGGGTGGAGGAGTTGGGGTAGGAGTTGGTTTTGAGACAGGATCTGGGGCTGGAGCACTAGATGCTGATGCGGTCGGAGGCTCTTGAGTCTTGGGTTGGGGCTCTTTGGGTTTTGCTGGGGCGCCTAAGGTTTAATACAAAACAGACTCCCTTATTACATTAGAATACATTTCACAGATGCCAAGCCTTTTAAATCCAGCACCATATGCTCATGCTAATGCAACATATCACAAGTGAAGCACCCCCGAATCAGACCAAAGTAAAGGGACAGGTGGCTACAAACTTGCATTAAATGAATCCTATTTGCAGAGGAAAACAAACCAGAAGGAAATTCCAATAATAAGACAAAAGGATCAAAGGTGAGGATGCAAAAATAATCTCCAGCTTCAATTGACTAAGTGAGATCAGAAAAAAAAGTAACAAAAAACAAAATAAAGACATGGTTCATCTGAATAGCTGTAATTTTGCTAATTCTGGACAAAATTACTCTGTAATAGATAGCACTTAAGGCATTTATTTAACCTTCATATATTATTCCCTACTCAACTACAGTTGTCCCACTGTTCCAGGCCAAATCTTTAGATTTTAGAGTAATACATTTCTGTTAAAATAATCAAAATAAAGTATTTGGGAGATAGATTCACAGACAATCACAAACTATATTTATTTCAGACCAAAATGACCTGGAATAAAACTATGATGTGAAAAATATTTAATCATAAAGATGTTCATATCAGAGAAACTGAGATGTTTTGCCAGGAATAGAACATAAGGGTTAAATATGCCAATTCTATGAATATAACAATATAGACATAAAACATAAAGTGCTTACTCATTTTTTTAATGATTTATTATGAAATTTTGAACATAATATTTACTCAACAGCATCACACAGGTCTGTGCATTTACTCTACATTCATAATCACATTTCTGCCACATGATATCTATATTCAATGATATCCTGATATTATGTGTGTGTCTGCTGGAGAGTAAGAAGCAAATAACAACTGAGAATAATGAACTGAAAATGAATTAAAATAGGATACAGTAACACAAATGGTGTAGTAGGAGAAGTTTATTACTTTGGACTTTGGGGGTTGGAGGTGTGGGGATGTGGGGGGTTAAGCTGCATAATAGTGCAATATTAACTGTTCAGAGTGCAGTCAAAGCTATACATGACTCAAGTACTGGATTTAAAGATAAACACCAGGCTCAAGAACCACAAAAATGAATGATTATTTTGTTATTCGAGCATACAATGCAGTGACAATTCAGCAGACAATATAAAACTGTTTTTTTCTTTTTTTTACCAGAACATTCACAAATATCCCTTTAAATATTCACAAATATTTAAAGGTCATTTCCTAGAACTCTCAGATTCATCTCTTTAATTCAGTAAACAAGCATTGCTTTTAATCTAAGACATGCAACACCTTTTTGTTCTACTGTGTAACATTTTACATCTAATATTATTGTCACTGTGTAAAATAAATCGTGTCACTGTGTTATTTTAATAAACATCACTATACAGTCAAATAATAAGAAGAAGAGTATAGATAAAAACAAGTTAAACAATATTACTGTCATTCTGAAAATATCACATCACAAGACCATTGCTGTTTTGCAATGCGTGAGAAAAATGCACAGTAGTAATAACACGCATCAATGACATGGCTTGCTGTTTTGTATTTTTTTAATCACATGGTTCAATGAAATTCTAGGCATTCTGGGCCAAGTTTAAATCTAAAATATTGTCTTTTTTAAAAAAAAAATCTGTATAAATGTTCCCTGTTTAAATACTAAACTCATGTCCTTCTATAAGGTAACAGTGTTAAAATCCTCATCATAGTATTTTCAAGGCAACCTTCAACACCAACATTAAAATACAGTCAAAAAGTTACTGTAAATAACCTTGAGGAGGGACACGCTGGGACAGAGGCTTGCTGTGCTCAGCCAGGCCTTCCTTTACAGCAGAACTCTGTGGAGACACACACATTATACATGACCTACAATATCTGGTGTCTATGTATCCTTCAGACTCAACAGCAGGTGGAGCCAACTGTACAGAATTTTGGACATCGCTTTAAAACAGTAACATTAATTATAGAGGATTATATGATGGCTCTAGAGTAATCTACGTTTAAACTTTGATAATGACAAAGAATTTTCATTGATAGTATCCATACTATAATAATTTCATGTGCCATATATATATTTATGGCACATGTAATTTAGAAGCAGGGTTATCACCACTTGTTCTGGGGGTTAGCAGTGGTGTGAACCCCACATTGCGCTGTCAAACATGTACAGTGTAAAACAATGTGGTGTTACAATGTTACGGCTAGATGTTTAGTAACAGACATCCATTCAGAAGCTGAATAGCACTTGCTCAAATCACATGACGTAACAACGGACATTGTAACATTTAACATAACGGCTCAGCTCCATCAGGCTGAAAACACTGAACATCACATTTAGAGGGATATGGTAGCTAAGTGGTTAAGGCACTGGAATATTGGAAAGTTGTGAGTTTGAGTCCCAGGTCCACGAAGCTGCAACTACTAAGGGCAAGGCCCTTAACCCCCAATTGCTCAGTTGTATAAAAATGAGATAAAAATGTAAGTCGCTCTGGATAAAGGATTCTGCTTAAAAGCCAGAAATGTAAATGTAATGTAAATCACAGAAGTGAGCACCGTAGCGAGGGGGACATACATGGCACTGAAAAATTAGCAGAAGTTTAATATCAAAGAACGCCTGATCAAGATCTTATAAAGGCCAACAAAAAAAAAAGAAATCTGAAAAATAAAGATCCCTACTCAGGAGCAGAATGGCAGACCCTATCCTTTTTCTACTCAATGAGGCCAAATTATGAGACAAGCCCTCATTTATACCCGTTGCATGGTTGTAGTCACAACAAATATGTAAATAAGAACTTTAAATCAGGGTTTACTGTGTGAAACATCAGATGCATATCCAGGATTAACTGTCAGCACAAGGTAAAGTATGGGCAGTGTGTAACATGAAAAAGATAACCCATGATTCCATTTATCCATTGTACAATGGCCCAGGGGTAACTATGAACTAATAGTGAAAAGTCCTATACTGCATAGCTGCTCAATTTAACAACTGTTAATTTTAGATTAGATAATCTAGCCATGAGGGTCACAGTCCAGTGACTTCTGTGCCGGTCCCAAACCCGGATAGATAGAGAGGGTTGTGTCAGGTAGGGCATCCTGCATAAAACATTGCCAAATTTAACCATGTGAATCATCAGTACTCTGAATTTCATACCGGATCGGTCGAGGCCTGCGTTAACAACGACCACCATTGGCGCCTTTGACCTACAGGGTGCCGGTGGAAATTAGGCTACTGTTGGTCGAAGAAGTAGAGGAGGGAGGAGAGTATGCAGACAGAGAGAGAAGAGGAAAGGTAAGAGTGTAGGACTGAGTACTATGATAGGGAAAGGTATAGAGCTGGCTGATATGATGGAGAGAAGGAAGGTGGATATACTGTGTGTGCAGGAGACCAGGTGGAAAGGTAGCAAGGCTCGTAGTATAGGAGCAGGATTCAAGCTGTTTTATTATGGTGTGGATAGTAAGAGAAATGGGGTAGGTGTGGTCCTGAAGGAAGAGTTTGTGAGGAATGTTCTGGAGGTGAAGAGAGTGTCAGACAGGGTGATGACTCTGAAGTTAGAGATTGAAGGGGTAATGTTCAATGTTGTTAGTGGTTATGCCCCACAGGTAGGTTGTGAGTTAGAGGAGAAAGAGAGATTTTGGAGTGAATTAGATGAGGTGATGGAGAGTATTCCCACGGGTGAGAGAGTGGTGATAGGAGCAGATTTTAATGGACATGTTGGTGAGGGGAACAGAGGTGATGAGGAGGTGATGGGCAAGTTTGGAGTTAAGGAAAGGAACCTTGAAGGACAGATGGTAGTGGACCTTGCTAAGAGGATGGACATGGCTATGGTTAACACTTATTTTCAGAAGAGGGAGAAGCATAGAGTGACTTACAAGAGTGGAGGTAGGAGAACACAGGTAGACTACATCCTATGTAGAAGAGGCAATCTGAAAGAGATTAGTGACTGTAAAGTGGTAGTGGGAGAGAGTGTAGCCAGACAGCATAGGATGGTGGTGTGTAGGATGACTTTGATGGTCTGTAAGAAGACGAGGTCAGAGATAGAGAAGAAAACCAAGTGGTGGAAGCTGAAAAAGGAGGAATGTTGTGAGGAATTTAGACAGAAGTTGAGGCAGGCTCTGGGTGGTCAGGTAGTGCTGCCAGATGACTGGGAATCTACAGCAGAAGTGATCATGGAGACAGGGAGAAAGGTGCTGGGTGTGTCATCTGGAAGGAGGAAAGAAGATAAGGAGACTTGGTGGTGGAATGAGGAAGTTCAGGATAGTATCCAGAGGAAGAGGTTAGCCAAGAAGAAGTGGGACATGGACAGGACTGAAGAGAATAGACAGGAATACAAGGAGTTACAGTGCAGAGTGAAGAGGGAGGTGTCTAAGGCCAAGCAGAAGGCATATGACGAGTTGTACACTAGGTTAGACACTAGAGAAGGAGAGAAGGACTTGTACAGGTTAGCTAGGCAGAGAGATCGAGATGGGAAGGATGTGCAGCAAGTTACATTTATTAAGGATAGAGATGGAAGGGTGCTCACAAGTGAGGAGAGTGTACAAAGGAGATGGAAGGAGTACTTTGAGGAGGTGATGAATAAGGAAAATGAGAGGGAAAAAAGAGTAGAAGGGGTGAACTCTGTGGAACAGAAAGTAGATAAGATTAGAAAGGATGAAGTCAGGAAGGCATTGATGAGGATGAAGAGTGGAAAGGCAGTCCTGACAACATCCCGGTGGATGTCTGGAAGTGTCTGGGAGAAGCAGCAGTGGAATTTTTAACTAGTTTGTTCAACAGGGTTTTAGAGAGTGAGAAGATGCCAGAGGAATGGAGAAGAAGTGTGTTAGTGCCGATCTTTAAGAATAAGGGTGATGTGCAGAGTTGCAGTAACTATAGGGGGATAAAGTTGATGAGCCATACAATGAAGCTATGGGAAAGAGTAGTGGAAGCTAGGTTAAGGAAGTTAGTGGAAATTTGTGTGCAGCAGTATGGCTTCATGCACGGAAAGAGCACAATAGATGCAATTTTTGCTCTGAGAATTTTGATGGAGAAGTATAGGGATGGTCAGAAGGAGTTGCACTGTGTGTTTGTAGACTTGGAGAAAGTGTATGACAGGGTGCCAAGAGAAGAGTTGTGGTACTGTATGAGGAAGTCAGGAGTAGTCAGAGTGGTCAGAGTAGTCAGGAAGTCAGAGTGGTGCAGGACATGTATGAGAGGAGCAGGACAGTGGTGAGGTGTGCTGTAGGTCAGACAGAGGAGTTCAAAGTGGAGGTGGGACTGCATCAGGGATCCGCGCTGAGCCCTTTCCTGTTTGCTATGGTGATGGACCAGTTGTCAGAGGAGGTCAGATAGGAGTCTCCTTGGACAATGATGTTTGCAGATGACATTGTGATCTGTAGTGAGAGCAGGGAGCAGGTGGAGGAAAACCTGGAGAGGTGGAGGTTTGTGCTGGAGAGAAGAGGAATGAAAGTCAGTCATAGTAAGATTGAGTACAGGTGTGTGAATGAAAGGGAGGGAAGTGGAACAGTAAGGTTACAGGGTGAAGAGGTGAAGAAGGCACAGGAGTTTAAGTACTTGGGGTCAACAGTCCAGAGTAATGGAGAGTGTGGGAAAGAGGTAAAGAGGCGAGTGCAGGCAGGTTGGAATGGGTGGAGAAAGGTGTCGGGAGTTCTGTGTGATAGGAAAATATCAGCGAGAATCAAGGGGAAGGTGTACAGGACAGTGGTGAGACCGGCCATGCTGTATGGTTTAGAGACAGTGTCACTGAGGAGGAGACAGGCGTCAGAGCTTGAGGTAGCAGAGCTGATGATGTTGAGGTTCTCTTTGGGAGTGACAAGGTTGGACAGGATTAGGAACGAGTACATCAGAGGGACAGCTCATGTTGGACATTTGGGGGACAAAGTTAGGGAGGCCAGATTAAGATGGTTTGGACATGTTCAGAGGAGGGAGAGTGAGTATATTGGTAAGAGAATGTTGGACATGGAGCTGCCAGACAGGAGGCCAAGAGGAAGGCCAAAGAGGAGGTATATGGATGTAATAAATGAGGATATGAAGCTAGTGGGTGCAAGTGTTGAAGATGCAGAAGATAGGGATAGGTGGAGAGAGATGATTCGCTGTGGCGACCCCTGAAGGGAAAAGCCGAAAGAAGAAGAATAAGAATTTTAGATTAGATAGAGCTAAATTGGAATTTCTACCTGTGGTTGTTGGACAGCAGCTGGAGGCCGCTGTTGAGCTCGAGTAGGTGCCCGAGTTGCTAATTGGTTCATCTTGGATAGGACAACATCAGCTATCAGCTGCCTGTCTTCTGCTTGGTGGTCTCCAATGAGAGGCATGGAGGAGCCCACAACCTGAAGAAAAACAATACAAAAATAGTCGTATCTTACTCTGAAATGTAAAGCTCAATTAAGTAAAGACTTGTCTGCTTGAAGCATTGAAGAAACTTTGCATGCTAACTATCTGGTTTTCTGATCTAAATGGATTTTCATGACTACCTGAACCTTATTGCATCAAAGCTCCTATGAATGATTTATGAATAAATTTGTTTGATAAATGAGGTCCAATGTTTGTACCAGTCTCTCTTAATTATCTGTGCATAGATATCACTTAGATGAGTTCTTAACAATGTTTTCATGTTTCCCAATATAACTCTCAACTGTATCTACTAACTTTAGCAGTTTATTAGGTACACCTACTGGCAGATTATTAGGTACACCTAATAATAAGTTTTAGGAGAAAATTGCAAAACCACATGCACGCAATAAGATGATTCTTGGTGATAATTGTAATGGCCATATTATGACAATTTCTCATCAGCTAGGATCTACTGTCCTTCGTACATTTAATTGAAAATTATTGTTCGAAATCAACTGTTTTAAATGTATGTTCCTTCATCATAGGCATATGACCTCTATCTAGTTTGACAGAGATTTGTCCATACTATAGCCTCCCGCTTTTTCTATGTTAAAGCTTACAGCTAGTGAGGGTAGAGGAACAATTTTTTACAGTTTATTAGATACACCTATTGATTAGTATGTTGCCCCTCTTTTAACCTTGAGAGCAGCAAGGATTCACCAGGGTATGGATTCTACTTGATGCAGGCTGCACTATGCAGTAATGTTGTTCCATGCAAAAATGATTATGCTGTGTTAGACGACTGCAAGCTCGCTGTGAACGGCTCTTTGCACCTTATCTCAAAGATGGTGGGTGGAGATCTGGAGATTATGCATAACACAGCAGAGACAATGCACTGTCATGTCCCTGGAAACGTTTAGTGAGAATATTTGTGAGTACCTCGCACCAACTATCATGGCATTTTCTTCTGAAAATTTACATACTATTACCTTTAAATGTGCTGAAAATGTCATTTTCCTTCTCTCGCTAATGTTTGTGTTCTAGCTGCATGCTAACCAAATTTTACTTAGGTTGTTTTTTCCCCATTTTTACCTAGGGACCCCTCACTGGTGTGCCAATCCACTCCCCAAAATAACTTCACCCAACCCCACTCCACCCCCACCCCACCGCACCCCCCCTAGACACACACTGCATTGTGCATCTAGCTTGCGCCTCTCCAATGCCTCTGCTTTATAAAACACTTAAAAACATAAACATACTTTTAGGAGAAAATTACAACATTCACATGCAGTAAAATGAACCAGTCTCAACAGCTAGGATCCACTGTCCTTCATCCACAAAATTAATAAAATGGTATAATGATAAAAAGACTAAGTACGTCTTGGATGTACAGTATGTTGCTTCATCATAAGCATGTGACACATCATAAGTATCTAACACATACTTTGACTGAGAGTGGTTCATACTGTAGCCTCCCTCATTTTCAAGATTAAAGCTAACAGCTGGCAAGGATCATAAACACACACGGTCACATTCAGAGGAGGTTACATAAGCACTGTGCCTCCTTTTCAGGGCCTCCTCGGTTTTGATGGAATGTCTTTATTTTTATCACAGCAGACACAGCCTACAGTATTTTAAAATCAAACATCGTAAACAGAAAAAGGTTGCTTGAGTTTTAAAGGTTTCTGTCAAGGTTTTATGATATCTTCACCAAAAAACATCATGAAAAGACATTCCTTCAATTGTCTCCACAGCATGAGCCCATAACACACAAATGGGCAATAATAGCTCAGCAGATAAAATGAGCAACATGAAATGAGTTTATTTAAAACTTCATTTATTAACACATTATCATTAAGGAGCTTGCATAACCTCTTTAGTCCAATGGTTTTTAATGGTTGACCATGTCAAATTTTTTTACAGCAGTTTATGCCTCTCAGAGAGTGCATTTAGTAGACGATCCCTAAGTTGTATTTTAATTTTACACTGCTTCACAGATAAATCATACTTAACAAACATACATAAAAAACATGCCTGCAATGCCTTATGCAATGCTCAACACCTGCAAAAATTATTTGTGGCATTGTCTAAAAACCACATGTGTAAAATTCTATAAGGGTTTTGTGCCTTTATCAGATAATAACATTTTCGCTTGCACAATCTGATCCTCCACATATCCCCAGAGGCCCAGTGTTCAATGTTTGCAATTACAATTGTCGCTTATAACACCATCTTACCTCAGTAATGTAGTCTTTTCCATCCTTTCCATGAATGGCTTTTACAGCACAGATATCCAGGCCTCCGAAAATTTCTGAACAAATGTCAACCCACATCTTATATCTGTGGAACAAAAGACCAGAGACCGACAGCTTTCAGTCAAATATTAAATACAAAATATAAAAGAGTATTATTATTCTCTTCACTTCACTTAACTACTTTTTTCTTTTTTAATTTTCTGTCTCGGATATAACCAGCTAATAGAACTAAAAGTGCCAAAGGGTTTAATAATAAATTATATGATATCCTGGCTGTTTGGTATTTTAAGTGGAGATATGCTAAAATCTCACACATGCTCATACTCTCCGAACAGGCTGCTAATAACTATCTAAGACAACTTAAAACTTATACGTGTGCCTTTTCTAGTGTCTAAAACTTTTCTTAAAGTCTTCAATTTTCAATTTTGGTCTTCTTGATCCTAGTTGCTTTGGTTTCAGGGTGAAGATCAAACTCTGTTTCCTTGGAGAAGCATGAAGCAAACCTCTACATCTTTTCAAGCTACTTCATCAAGAGGCAGCATAACATAGTCTGAGGAAAGTTCTGCCCACAGATACCCACAACTGGCTAATTTGCTCTGACTGATAGTGGAAAGAGAGCAATGCTGCCTTTCCCACTCAGAGAACATGGCCAATTATGGCCTCTAGACTCTTGGCCAAGATACTGTGCCAAGATTTGAATTTCTCCTGAGGATAAGATGAAATGTTTTCTATTGTATCTTTCAGGAGCCTTAACAGGATTAATAAGAGCTTTAATCACCAAGGTTTATTTAAAGAACAGTAAAAAGTAAAGAACTGTTTAATTCAATTCCAAGAGCAGTAAACAGTAATAAACTAAACTAAATCAATATCTGGTGTGACAACCGTTTGCCTTTATAAAAAATATAGCTGTAGACTCACTAGGTACTAGTGGGTAGAAGATACACTTGCAGTTTAGTAAGAAAGCTGTTTGTAAAGTTGGGTGAAACTGCCGCAGTTCTGATGAAGACATTGGCTTCTTTTTGGTGTTCAAATCCCAGCAGCCTTCATTATGTATATTGAGTTTATTATGTATATGTATGCCTTCATTATGTATACAAAGTGGTGTGTTACATAACATGTTGCGTTTTCCTTTGACTGAAATACAACATGTTTCTTTAACATTTAACTGTATAAGATATCCACAATGTTTTATATGGAACACAATTTTATATAAAAAAAACCATCTGTAACAATTTGTACTGAACATGTAGGTTGTCTAAGACTTTTGCACAAGCAAGCATTTTATACAAGCAAGAGTGAAATTGTACAGTGAATACCAAACTATAAAAACAAAAAGCAACAATAATGCATGATTGAAACAAAGTCGAAATAGGTATGTTTGTGTTCAGGTAAATGTGAGAGTCTTAGTCTCTGGACAGGATTGCGATCAGGATGAGTGAGAAGAGACTTTGGAAATATTCACTCTGCAGTCAAAGAATTTCTTCAGCATCTGGTATACTTTCCCTGGAGTAAATGTCATATAAATGAAAGTGAACATTTCAAAGTGTGTAATTTTATGCCCACTTACTTGTCTGTCATGGCTACTTGTTCCAGCATGGCAGAGCCAGTGTTTGATTTCCAGTTGCCAGAGATGGATGTTCTCCTGTAAATGAATAAAATGTGATTTACTTTCAAAGCAATAAAAATCAGTTTCCTCAATGAGCACAGAGACTAGCTGAGATGAAACTACATAACATCTGTTGTTTTGTTGTGTAAAACCTAATGACCAAAAAATGAGTGCCATTAATAATTATTACTAGTATTATTTCACACTGTCATTGTAGATGAACTGCATAGGTGTTTTTCTCTACAAATCCTAAAGAACAAGCAAAACTTAATGAACCTGTCAGTGTGATTTAACACAAACACAAAAGGCACATTGCAGTGGTTTATAAAACATAAAAGAGAGCATGCACACAGTAAAGTTCACAGAAGTATTAGATGAGACAATGGAACAAGAATAAAAGTAATTATAGACCCTTAACTAGCATTATGGGTTTAATATAAGCTTTGCCAAATACACACACACACCGGCATGCACACATATCCTAATCATCATTATCATCACCATGCTCATTATAACCATTGACTATACAAACCAGAAAAGATAATGCAAGTGATTTTCTGGGAATTTGTACACTTACATATAAGCTTTGTAGTCGGTGCCTATCTTCTGGACCCTGATGTCATACTTTGCGTCAATGAAAGGTTCTGTAGTTGTGTAGGTCTGAGTGATGGCCACCACACTGGCAATGTCTTGGAAATCGCTGTGATTGTCAACTTTAACCTGTCACAATTTCCAATATATGTCTCAATACATGTAATATTTGTAAATTACAGGCATGGGATGACAAAAAAAAAAAAAGAAACAAAAACACAAATCGGAAATAATGCTAAACTTGTAGCATAATTTAAGGATGCCCAATGAGCAGAAAGAAACAAGCATGATGTACACTACATGGCCAAATGTGCATCGACACCTAGCTATATATGTATTGTTTTATGTATTGTTAATAAACAAAACAAAAAAACCCACAGTTTTTAGGCTGATGGTACACCAAATATGCGACCTGTTGAACCAGTGTTAATTTATTCAATTTCAATTCAATTCAATTTATCTGTATAGCGCTTTTAACAATGGACAGCTTTACAGCTTTACAGAAGTGTAGAAACATAGAATTTTTTTTTATAAAATTTAAAGTTACTATTTTATCCCTAATGAGCAAGCCTGAGGTGAAGGTGGCAAAGAAAAACTCCCTGAGATGATATGAGGAAGACTTGTAATGTAAATGTAAATGTATTACATATGGTATGAAATTTGTGAGCCATCCCAAACTGTTGCCATGAAGTTGAAAACACGCAAATGTATAGAATGTCTTTGGATGCTGTAGCATAAATTTCCTTTCACTGGAACTTAGGGCCTCCAAATTTGCCCCAGCAAATGACAGTACCCCGTGTGCACGAAACAAGCTCCACAAAGACATCGTTTGGCCAAGGTTGGTGTGGAAGTGACTTGCACTTTTGCTATGACTTTGCACCAGGCTTTCTTGCATGACATCAGTGCCCAAACTCTTGAGCCTTTGTGGCTGAGCACAAATCCCCAAAGCCAGGCTGTTACAGCCAACTCAGGGTAAACAACTCAATATTAATGCATTTGGAATGGGATGTTTAGTGCTCAGATGTCCACATTCTTTTGGCCATATACTTTAGTCTGAATTACAGAAGCATCAGTGACTGAAGTGGCTACTGATTGTTACCATCAATTATGTCCTTGTTTCTGTTTGAGTAATATATGGGTTTCACTGCATCATTATACATAATTCTCCAATGAGCATTAAGGTGTCCCAGAAGTTTCTCTTTTTGCTCCGCCCCTAACAGCTGCCTTGCAGCCTCTTTCAGCCAGTTTCAGCTGGATTCAGCTAGTTCAGAACACAGCCATATCTGTTTATACCAGGAAATGGAAGGCAGTACATTATAGCCAATAATCAATTAAGATACATTAGTTGTATGCCTATCATGAAAGTGCATTATGAAGTCCTGCTATTAATGATTAAAAAACACCAACACTAAGTGAAGAACCCTAGGTACGTGGGTGTTTTCAAATCTACATAGTCTAAATGATGAAATTAATATTATTCATTCATATTAATAGATTCATATTATTAGTCAATCCAGTGATAATAGTGATAGTACATAGTGATAGTTTTTTTATGTGGCTTATCATAAATACTTTGTTTTGACATTCCTGTCTTTTGAATGGAAAGCACATAGATATTTTAACATTATTACTACATCAAAATAAAAACAGCATTTTGAAACTATAAGATAATAAGATCATAAGATACTATCATCATATTAACAGTGTAAGTATTTAAGATGACCTTACCACAGTGGTCAGGCACATCGAGTTATTCTGTTTCACCTCCGAATTCAAAATAAATGTAGAGCCACCCAAATGTACTTGTACTGTATAATGTATTTGCCATGCCAGCATACTAATAGTCTAGCATTTGTATTACATGGAATGCATTTCAAAATTAGGCTTAAAAGGTTCCACTTAAGATGGTGTCCTACCTTTCCCATGCCTGAGTGGGCATGTCCAATCTTCACCACCACCGGGAATGTTGGCATGGAGATCTGAAACACAGATGGAAGTGAAAGAATAAGTGAAGAATGAGTTTGTCTTTCCATTGATTTCTATTGCTTTTAGTTTGATGAAATCATTATAGTGTTATAAATCATTAACATGCGCCCAGTTATAATATACTATAATATTCCTAATTACTAATGTTACTAATATACTAATTAGTAATAAACTAATTTATTTCCTTACAGTGGTTTACCAAAGTACAGGCATTATATTCCGATAAAAACTTCATCATTCAGCATGTAGTTGTGATCGAAGTGTAATATAATAACATAGTAATAGTCTTAATTAAGAATTATTACAAATACACCAATAAGCCATAACATTAAAAGCACCTGTATAAAATGGGTCTGCAAAAATATTTAGGTAGGTGATATGTGTCAAAGTAACATTCACATTAATGCCAGGACCAAAGTTTTTTCAGCAAAACACTGCCCAGAGCATCACACTGCCTCTGCCTGCTTGACGTCTTCCTAGAGTGCATCCTGGTGCCATTTCTTCCTCAGGTATGTGACACACACACTTAACTGACCATCCACATGATATAAAAGAAAACATGATTCATCAGACTAGGCCCCCCATCTTCCATTGCTTTATGGTCCTGTTCTGATGCTTATGTGCCCTTTGTAGGCACTTTAGGCAGTAGACAGGGGTCAGCATTGGCACTCTGACCGTTCTGTCCCTACACAGCCCCATATGCAGCACTCTGTGATGCACTCTGATGTTCTGACTCCTTTCTATCATAGCCAACATTCACTTTTTCAGCAGTTTGTGCTTCAGTAGCTTTCCTAGGGCATAAGACCAGACAGGCTAGCTTTCACTTCACACACAGATTAGTGAGCCTAATCATCAGTTGCCCTTCCTTGAACACCTTTTGGTAGGTACAAACCACTGCATACTGACCCCACACCCCACAAGACCTGCCATTTTGGAGCAGCTCTGACCCAGTTTTCTAGCCATTGAAATATGGCCTTTGACAAAGTCACTCAGATCCTTACACTTGTCCATTTTCCCTGCTTCCAGCACATGAACTTTGAGAACTGACTGTTCACTTACTGCCTTAAATATATCCCAGCCTTTGACAGCCCCCATTGTTACGAGATAATTACAGTTATTCTCGTCATCTGTCCGTAGTTTTAATGCTATAGCTTATTAGTCTTATAGCTAATAATGATTATATTATTGAATATTGTACATGTAGCTATTAATGCTAATGGGAACTAATGGGAAGACCTGTCTTCTGCTTTGCATTAATACAGCACTGAAATAAGGCATCACATCAGGAAAAAAACTGAACTAGACTATTAATATGTACCCTGTCACTATCCCACTCTCCAATTCTCCAGTAGACCATCCACTCATTTCTATATGCACAAGATACAAAAGTAAGTAAATAAATAAATAAATACAGAAAAAAAAGAAAAAGTACAATGTTACAAAAAATTACAACATGTGAAGGTATATATTCAGACACTTATATGTGAAAATATATAAGTATAAAATAAACATAGATTTTTATCCCAAAACTGGTACTGCTAAATAGCAGTTGTTGTTGGTGCCTTGGGATTTTATGCCTATTTTCTTCCTTCTTATCCATGCAAACGTCTCAAACCACTTAGTAGTCTGTAGGAGGGGCGCAGATGAGTGCAACATAAGAGAGAGAGACAGAGAGAGAGTGTGTGTGTGAGAGAGATAGAGAGAGCGAGCAGCAGAGTGTTACATAAAAGTGCCACAGTCAAGGATAGGAAGTGAGTGTGTTTATTTCTCTGAAACTTTTAGTTTTCTTTAACACTCTGAAGTAATGGAACAAGTAAAAGTGCAACTGTTCTTGCTGATCATCCTGGCATTAGGCATAACAGCTCCAATGTCTGAGGGATGTAGCTGTGTGCACTTACATTTTCAAGATCATTTCTGCTATTCTCCAATAGGTATGTACCACACACACACACACACACACACACACACACACACACACACACACACACACACATATACAGCTAAGAAGAGATGTTGTCTGTGATAGATTGTTATACATATACAAAACGTTATGTGGGTATTGCTATACCGGTATTCTTATAACAAAATACTTTAATTGAAAGAAATATTTCCCACTAATTTTCTCAGGAAATCCTCAGTGGAATGATTATCCAGACACAAATTAGAACCAGATCTTATTTATTGCCATCTCATTTAATAAATCCAGAACTGTATTAGCTCTGAGTTTTCATATGTGTCAATGAGCTTTTTCGAAAGTGAGGACACATATATTGCTTTTCAATGAGCTGTCTTTGCAATGTACGCTTTAATAACTCTAGAACATCCCTTAATTAAAGCAAGGGACAGGATGTCTGAAAGATTTAGCGGCACCAGCTTAGTTATTTGCTCTTAAACTCCCAGTAAAGGGTTATTTGTTCAAAGGCTTGTTCTTCTTGAGCAACCTGTAATGGTAGTATGTAGTATTGCCTATTGTTATTGTGACTTTAATAATGTACTACCTATTCATATATACAAAAAAAGTACCATAAACACTCTTTTTCCAAATTACAACAAATGTGCCAATAATGCTTCAGACTGCCTTTTTGGAACAAGTTCAGACAGAGCAAGTTTTTTTATTATGCCAAATAAAAGCAGTCCAGTGTGACTCTCTGTCTGCACTTACATAAGAAGTCACTCTGCGGGTTATAACAAAACAAGAGAACAATTTGGAGCAAAAGAAGATTTGATTTTTTTTTCCATCACAAAAAAGGAAAACACAATGAGTTGTCTGTTGTTCCGATGATTAGTTCTTATGCTCAATTAACCTACCAGATCATTCAGTAATTGCTGCACATTTCCCAGTTCCACAAGGTGCTCTATGCTCAAATATTGTCAGAGTTTATGTTATTAAGTTTATCATCTGGTTATGTATTATTTTATTGTTTTTATTACTTGCACTACGTGTCAGTGTTTCAAACGCTGGAGAAATGTTGCTCCCAACATTACACCTGTGATGAGAGGAATTGGATAAATTATGTGTGCAGTGAGTGAAGCAAGTGATTTACAAAGAATTACATCAAGAATGAGTAACATGATGGAATAGTTGTTCTTAATAGCCATTATAAGTGTGGATCTTGAAAATCTGCTGGGAAATGTTATGGATAATATGTGGAACTGCACATCAATATACTGCCTAAAGAGGATTGTAAAGAACATTGTACAACCAGCAAACACTGTTCAAAATGTAATATTAATAGAAAATATCAGTGTAGACATGCTTAAGGCATTTATGTAAATGAAGCTTTTGGAAGGCTCTTTTTAAATCCTGTATTCATTTATTTCAGTCATAGTCTTAATTTCTCACTATTCTAAGAAACCATGACACAATTTTAATACTAAAACTTTAATACTAAACATAAAATGGGCAGAAATGGGTTTATGCTAATACCTGTCCTGTGCTATTAATTTTCTGAAATGAATTTCATATGTAGTAAATTCATCTATCACTTTGTACTGTGCACTTTCACCTAGAAATATCCCAAATATGAATATTCCTAATAATATAAAGACACAATTTTCTGTATATCATGTTAGTAAATCAGTTCACGCATATTTTAAAAAAAAAAAAAAAGGTGTCTTTTTACAGACATAAAATTTTGGTAAATCAATGACTATGCAGATTTGTGTTTATAGGAAAAGTCAGCACATACTGTACATTTGTAGTGCATTGATTGATATACACAAAAATGAAACGTTTAATACAATATTTTGACATATGTTGACAGTTATGTTGATCATCTTCAATCTAAAAATCATCATGAAAATAACTAGTTTTCTTAATTCAGATTAAGTTAAAACAGAGCTTCTTCTAAAAAAGTGCTAATGAAGAGTTGATGCAAATTCCCTTTTATTGTCTTCCCCTGTTCCTACAGTTTAGTAAGTATTTCACACACTTATTATTCTGTCCTCATTCATCAGCCACAGAACTATCCCTTGTACGTGCCTCACTCAGAACCCTCCATCACAAAAAGCAGTTCAGCTGCTGCCTAACATTTAACATCTATCACATCCCCTGAGGCTGTACCACCCACCTCAGTTTTCACTAATTTATCCTTGGCAGAAATCTGATCATCTGTTGCTCATCATTGCGCCCTACGAATAGCCTG
The DNA here is from genome assembly GCA_033459395.1 of Hemibagrus guttatus. NCBI lineage: Eukaryota > Metazoa > Chordata > Actinopteri > Siluriformes > Bagridae > Hemibagrus > Hemibagrus guttatus. The sequence continues at coordinate 8,988,058 of JAUCMX010000023.1, forward strand.
GAACTTTCCAATGAACCTTTTATTTTAGTTTCTAGAATTCCAAGCCTTCCATGTTTGTTTATATCAGTGTGCAATTGTGTATTTCTCTAGTGTCCTTGTTCCAGTATTTCAAATTGTTCTCATGTTTTCCTTTATGAACCCTAGTCTATGAATTTGATTTTAAAATGCTTATTATGAAGTAGGTTTCCAGGAGATAGTATCAGCTAGTCCAGGAATAAAAAGAGACAAGCAGGACATATATACACACCAAATCTGGCACCAAGCTGGACACACAGATTCATTCTATTCACTTCAAGTAAAAAGCAGAGCAGAGCAGCAGCATGTGTTATATAACTGAACACCAATCCTATGAACAATCATCACCAGTATATGGTGAACCTGAAAACCTGGACTTGGTTCAAGTTCTTTGAAACCACAGGAGTAACTCCATAAGCCAGCAGTGAATAAATTGCTAATAGAAGGGGAAAGTATATACAGTGCTAGATTAATTGAGTTAAAAATTGTAACTGGATTTCACAATCATTTAGAAACCTAAAGATTTAATTTATCATCAGAACTTCAAAGCCACAGATGTAAGCCAGATGAACCATATTGTATTGTTTAGGTTCTCTGAACACCAAATGGATGGATCCAACAAACCTCATTTTAACATCAACACCAACACCAACTGCCAACCTGCTTCGTCATATAAAGATGCTACAATTCCATCTCCCATTGAATTCTGCTACCTTGTGCCTATAAACAGACGTTCCTCTGGTTTAAGATCGCTGAAGCACTCTTCTGTTACATTTTCTTCACATTGGCTTGTCAAAAGTATATTGGCTCTGGCTTAAGGACTGGGCTTTCACTTTACTATGCTTACCAACTGCTAGAATCTCAGTGAACAGAAGGTCTTCTCAATTGAATGGTTTGATTTCCTTCTCAAGAGGAATGGTTTAGTTGTTATGAGGAAGTCTGGGACACATTGTTTGCTCGCCTGCAAATTGCCATGCACCTAAAGCAACAAGGCCAACAAGAAGCACAGTAATATCAACTTGTGCAAAGGGTCTGGCTGTGAACTACCATCCTCCTCCCAAGTAAAGTAAATTTTTGTGCTACATTAACTGGGTGCAAATGGGATTCTACCTGGCACAAAAATATAATTTAACCTGCATTTAATTTATCTGTGAATCTAGACCCAAATGCCATAGATAGGGATGAGTCTACAATTTGAAATATCACTGTGGAATCTGTCTGGAACACTCACTACTTTTGGTCTTCTACAATATGCTTGGTTAAATTTTGAGTAACTGCAGAGGACATACTGGACCTTGTCACTGATGACCACTGATGGCCATAGTGCAAAAGATTTAAAGAGTACTGTCTTAGATTATGTAGCTGTCATGCTTGTCTCACACTTTTCTGAACCCACCTTGGTCCTTTTTCTCTAATAACACTCAAATTGTGATTGCTGGCTTTCATCATTGAATCCCACAGAAATACTAGAATTTTCCACTTCATTTAGGCAAGGTCTTTTAATTTGCCTTTTAATTTCTGTTTAATTCATGGTTGCTCCAAAACTTGTTATTGGATGAATTTAAAGGACATTTATATAGTTTGATGTGTTATATTAATGACTTACAAAAAAAAAGAAGTACATTTATTCTGCAGGAATTTGTTCATAACACATTTACATTCCTGTACTTTCTACACTGTGTCCTTAAGATGAATTCTCTTGCTTTTTTAGTGTTCCGTGCTAAGGTAATTGGGCAGAAGATTGCATCTCTGAACTACCACTTACATGGGGAAAAGATGATTGAGTACAAAATTAAATTAATCAAGGTGAGTTGTCCTTGCCCTTGTGAATATTCTATCACTTCATTTTTTAAACAGATGACAAATCCTGTATTTCTGCCGGAAACATTCTGTTAAAATTTGCGTGATTGAAGAAATAAAAACAAAATACTCAACAAGTTAATAAAAATCTCATTGCCTTGTAATTTGACCTATGACTAATGATAATTTGTCCCATAAAGCTGAAAATCAAAACAAAACAATAGTAATTTTCCATTGCCAAATTTTCTCTTTTTTCTTTTTGCTTTGCAGATGTTCAAAGGTTTTGATCAAGTTGATACTATTCAGTACATCTATACCTCAGTCCAAGAATCCTTGTGTGGTGTTACCCTAGATGCCAAAAACAAGGTCCAATATTTGCTTTCAGGTAATAATTCAGTCATATGTGTCAGGACATTATACATGTGCAGGTTAGTGTGGATTTCTTGAACTCAGGTAGAATAATCTAAAGCACTAGGCAATATCAAAATCCAAAATCAGGCATAGCTCACAATGGACAATGGACAAAAGCAGATTCAGGACCAGGATAGCAAAACACACCAGAATGTTGGACTTGGACTGAACACAAGGGAAACTTAACTTATACTTTATGATGTGGTTGAAACTTAACATTGAATATAAAGGTGCACAGGGAGTGAGTCTGTAATGGGGAACAGGTGTAGTGCAACCAGATATCTGGTGACTGTGAAAGTGGAAACACAGCTGTGTTGTGAGAATGTGGAAGTCTGTTCCAGCCATCGTTGTAGCCCAAGATGCATTCTGCATAATGGAGTTTGGTGTGTAAGAACCTGCCATTATAGGCATTCAGTCCTACTATAAATTTATTCTGCATTTAAATGTCTCAAAATGAAATTTGCTGTATGATGGACAGCAATTTTTTGGAAAATGTTTTAGTTAAAGATGGACAGAATGAATTTAATATCACACAGTATGTATCTTCATAGTTTTCATAATGCAATGTCTCAGAATAAAAACAGGCTTTTATTGTGTCTTTCATTTCAATTTAATTTCACAGGACATCTGAGCCATGAAGGAAAAGTGCTAGTCGAACTGTGTGACATCACTGAGCGTTGGGATAATCTCCTGTTGGCTCAGAAAAAGAACCTGAAGTACAGATATCAAAAAGGATGCGAGTGCAAAGTATGTGTTAATTATTTCTCATGGGTCTCATTCAGGCAATTCTAGAAGAAAAACAGAGTAATTATGAGCCTTATGTGAACATATTTTATTATATGATATGTAGCACTTTTTTCCCAAAATCTAAGACTTCAAGAAAATTAGATTTATAGTTAGAAGAAGTTTAGAAGTCTTAGATTTTCCCAAAATCTAAGACTTTATCAAATTAATTACTTTACTACATGTAACCCCTTTCCTATCCATTCAGACCCAAAAGATTAACAAAAAAAACCTCACCCTAATAACAGGTATTCACATATAACAATATGCTTTATCAACAAAGATTAAAAAAAAAACCCACTCAGACAATTACATTACTCTCCGTACTCAACATATTAAACATTTTAGTGTCACTCACAAATGCTAATTCTTTCAAACCACTGTTCAACTTAATGTTTCACCCGGGTTGCAACCTTCCCTGCATTGGGGCCCATATGAAGACATCCCTCACTTTTTGGAATTAAATAAAATCAAAAATACTTCCAGTGCCATTCAATCCTGTATTTTGGGAAAATGGGAAATATCACAGTCCACCATGAGAGACTGATGAGGTGATGTGCTGTGCCACTCAAGAACATGCTGATATTCTCAAGATGCTAATGATGCTAATGCTGTTGCTAATGACACATGATCCCAGAACTCTGAACATCACCCTGTAGCTCAGAGCACTATTCAGAGTCCTATTATTGTCGTTTAGGGTCCTCAAAACAAATTCCAGTGCCTCTGTTTTAACAGTTCACTTTTTTAGCGAACATAAACTGAGAGTCTCAGCATGACACACGAACAGCATTGTACACACACACTCCTGGCTTTTGAGAGTTATAAGAATCTTCAGTCAGAAGGAATCTTTCTCTCACATATGCATCAGTATAGATTAGTTAGCCGCTTTCCTAGCCGAAATAATGCTAATTTACACATCCACTCAATACATCAGCTCCAGGTTTTCCCATTGTGGCTTGCTCCACACCTTGTGCTCGTCTCAACGATTCCGTTCCTCTCTCTTTTTTCATGCATTTCCACTATGACCTCTACAGGTAATTGGATAATGATTGGATAAATAACACATAAAACCCTATCAAAGACTATGCATTTTAACACAATAACGCATTGTAACATATAAACAAAATAGAAGATAAACAAAATCCCAGCTGTCATACTGGGTTACAGATATATTTATTATACTACTGATGTATGAGATATATGTATGATTTTCCATGTCTCGCATCCACAGAAGGTTTAATAAATGTATCCCATATTTTATTGAAGCTCTTTATTTCAAACATTGAATTTCAACCTATGCTGTTTGTACTTCCAGATTTCCACCTGTTCCAAACCCCGTTGCCGTGCCATGTCTGCAAATGAATGTGCATGGTATCCGTACAGCAGACAAACTCTCCAGGGCGTATGCATGAAACGGACCAATGGAACATGCAACTGGTACATGGACAAGTCTGACTCCCATACACAGCACAATGTTGGACAAAATAGCATGGCATTACATTAAGGGTTGATAAAGATAAAGAACAAGCACTAATCCTCAGCACTCATCCTGATCTTAACCATTAATAACTTCTCATACTTGGCTAAGGGAGATTCTTCTAAATTTGCCCAACTGTGACACTGTGTCTCTTCATTCAACCAGAATATGATAGTTCATGCAACTGAACTTTCATGAATGACCCTTTAAAGTCAACATAACTATAAACTTCAGGAGCAGGTAACTAGAGAAATTACCCATAAAGCATTGCAAACTAACATTTTCCTTACCTGTTTAAAGGTCACAGCAGGAAAAGTAGAATGCTTTATGTTTAAAAATATAAGCTAGAAAGCTAAAAATGAGCTAAAAATATAAGCTACTTATTAAGCTAACGACTATGCTACTTCGAAATGGCTTGAGGCTAGTGTGTACAAACTCGAAACAAAATAAACTGTATGAAACAAGAAAACATTTTATTCATTTTTCTTTATATCAAGCACAATTCTATTGAAGAAAATGCTCATGTTACTCAGTTCTCATAAGCGGTGTAAACTCTATTGCACTGTTTGACTTCAATTATTTTGCAAACTACTTCCATTAATACTAATTTCTACTTACATACAGTACGATACAGAATTATCACACCCTTCATTACGCATGAATTTACACAGAAACTACTTACTGTATACAAACACTCAACAGCGTGTGTAAAAAATACTTATTGCATGTGTGACGTGTTCTTTATGTCATATATTTATATCATATATTTTCATTACAAGTGCAAATCATTCTAGATTCCAGATTACAGTCAAAGAAAGACTTTATCTATGTAGAATATCTTTTAGTTATTAGATAGGGAATATGTCTACATATTTATATAAAGGCTATACATTAAAACAGCTTATAAATACGTATTACTTGTGTTACTACAGAACTGATGTATCTACTTTTTTTTCTCTTACTGTAGAAAAAGAAATATTTTCTCTTTTACTGTGCCAAGAATGTTCAATACTGTATCTCATTAAAAAAATCAGCCCGATCTGTGTCAGATATTTTTTTAAGCACTGTACACTTACCATATCCTTGTAGTTTGGATAGAAAGTTTGCTCAATAAGAGGAAATTTTTCAGGTCCCAGCTTCTTATAGGTGCTTATCAGTTGAGCAAACTGAGGAAGTAAAAACAATAATGGAATATTTTCAATAATGAGTATATTGGAATAATTTGTAAATTTTTTATTTTTTACACTGTAACAAGTGCTATAACAGCAAAGCAATATTGCCATAAGTATGTGAACACCTGAAGATCACATCCACATCCATTAATATGGAGCTGTGTATGATATTCTCAGTTAATTAGCAGTTTACTCAAATCAGCCCATCTGGTACCAACAACCATGCCAAGGAAATCATATTTTTCCCCCATTCTGATCTTTGATGTGAACATTAACTGAAGATTTTGGCCTTTATCTGCATGATTTGTTGCATTGCACTACTGACACATGTTTTGCTGATTAGATGAAGCCATGCAACAGATTACCTTAAGCCTTTGTTGATGGAGGAAATCTAGAAAGTAGTGCACTAAATAAGGCTTACTTTGGCTTTGGAATTCACAGCAATAGTACATTTTTAATGCCCATTTTTCTTTTACATAAAAACTCTCATGATTATTTTACTGACACTAATTGATATTCACTGACATTTCATGTTGAGGCCTGAAAATTACGCTAATTCAAAGTGATCATAAAAAGCGGTAGGAAAGTTTTAGAAACATTTCACCTCTAAAATTAAAATTCAATCATGCAGAAAATGAACTCACCGCCCATGGCTTGTCACAAAGGTTGTAAATAGACTCGAGTGAATTCACACTGGGAATCCCAGCGTATTGCAGGCCGATGATCAGATTACGAAAGTCCTCATTCTGGGCCATGCTGAAAGCATGCTGCCGGACCAGTACAAAGTCAGGCTTGAAGGATCTGCAGGATAAACACTGGCTTCATTAGTGCTAATGTCTAATTCAAAGGTTTCATAACAGCCTTTATGAGTTCATGTTTTTCTCATATCAAGTATGTTTACTAGACACAATTTATATAAAATACTATTGTCTCACAGATCCTCATGTGTATGACTCAAATCACCCAAATCTATCCATCCATAAATCCATCTATCCATGCATCCTGTGTACCGCTTATTCTACACAGGGTCAGGGTGGGGGACACCCTGGATAGGGTGCCAAACCATCACAGGGCAAAATCAAGCACGCACTCACACACCCATTCACACACTGTGGTCAATTTACACCGATCAGGCATAACATGAGCACTGACCGGTGAAGTGAATAACACTGATTGTCTCCTCATCATGGCACCTGTTAGTGAGTGGGATATATTAGGCAGCAAGTGAACATTTTGTGCTCAAAGTTGGTGTTAGAAGCAGGAAAAATGGGCAAGCATAAGGATTTGAGTGAGTTTGACAAGGGCCAAATTGTGATGTCTAGACAACTGGATCAGAGCATCTCAAAAACTGCAGCTGTTGTGGGGTGTTCCCGGTCTGCAGTGGTCAGTATCTATCAAAAGTGGTCCAAGGAAGGAACAGTGGTGAACCGGCGACAGGGTCATGGGCGGCCAAGGCTCATTGATGCACGTGGGGAGTGAAGGCTGATCCGTGTGGTCCGATCCAACAGACGAGCTACTGTTGCTCAAATTACTGAAGAAGTTAATGCTGGTTCTGATAGAAAGGTGTCAGAATACACAGTGCATGAGGGTCAGGGCTGTTTTGGCAGCAAAAAGGGGACCAACAGAATATTAGGCAGGTGGTCATAATGTTATGCCTGATATAGATGCCAAACAGACTACAACACGTCTTTGGACTGGCGAGGAAATCTAAGTACCCAAAGAAAACCCATGAAGCACTAGGACAACATACAAACTCTGCGCACTGAACTGAACCCCCAACCCTAATTTAAGTTTAGAATGAATCACGAAAATCTAAAAGGTAATGCTTATGCTCATCTGCTCTAAAATACATCTTTTTAATTAACAGTAACATTGCAGTTAAGCAGGAACGTTTCATTTAGGAAAGCACACCATGTCTAAACCCTAATAAATCTCATAATTTGGCAGAGTGGCCTTGGAGAGAGGCTGTAACGAGGATTCCCATAACTAATCCCGACATTTTAAATGTGCTTCACTATCTGTACTAAGACACTCTGGAACCTATATAGTTTTATCAGTTAGATGGGACTGTGCATGTTATAGTATAATAATAATATATGGAGAGAGAGAGAGAGCGAGAGAGAGCGAGAGCGAGAGAGAGCGAGCGAGAGAGAGAGAGAGAGAGAGAGAGAGAGCGCGGGGGAGAGAGAGAGAGAGAGAGAGACGAGAGCGAGAGCGAGAGCGAGGGGAGAGAGAGAGAGAGAGAGAGAGGGGGGCAGTGGGAGAAAAATAAGATCCAGAAAATAAACATGGCCTACAAGAGACATTAAAGCAACTGAGGTAGAAGGAGATACTAAGTTTCAGAGAATAGGAAAAAAAGAAGGCAAGACAGTGAGCTAGGTCTCCTCAGGTCAGTGAGCAAGTGTTAGCTCCTCTTTTGTGCATGTGGTTGTAGAAGGATAAACACTGAGCCTATTTGAAAGCCTCTGTGCACACAGAATTTCAATGAAGCCTGATAAAAAGCACAAGCATAAAGAACACTAGTAGAATGTATTGTGGCTGTAAGTGTTTATGCCATGCTAGTTTCTTAGCAGCCACCAGTACTGAAATATATTTAATATTATGTAACAGATCATATATCAATAACTATACATGTGGCATATACTATATGTATTATATATGATCATATTTAAGAAAATTGTCTCAAACATAAAGATTTGCTGTTAGCGTCTAAAAAACTAAAGGATAAGAGCTTCTTTTCTGACTCACCATTTTCTAGCAACGTTCAGTGTCATATTAATGTAATGAGAAGTCCAATGTAACAGTGCAAAAAGCAAACATTAGACTCAAAGATCCAGAAAGCAATGCAACTATATATATAAAATGGCTAATTCCCACTATCAGCAGGTTGTCAAACGTCATTGTGGGTAAAGTGGGAAATGATTAACCAAAGTGAAAGTAGACTATTATTATAAAAGAAATTTAAAAAAGGTTCACTCTGAATTTCATTATATAATAAATCTTGCTTGGCATCTCTAAATTGTCCGTAGTGTGTGATCGTGTGAGTGAATGAGAGTGTGTGTGTGCCCTGTGATGGGTTGGCACTCCGTCCAGGGTGTATCCTGCCTTGATGCCCAATGACGCCTGAGATAGGCACAGGCTCCCCGTGACCCGAGAATAGTTCGGATAAGCGGTAGACAATGAATGAATAAATCTTGCAGCCCACTGAAGATAATTGATTATAGTTAATTATAAAGACTCATTCAGGGGTCATTTAGGAATTTTATATCCTTATATATTTAAATGCCTGATGGCTGAAATGACTGAGATAAAGACAACCATCCACAAACACAGACAAATGCAATGGAGAAAACACCCACACCCACCCACACATCTACACACACACACACACACACACACACACACACTTGAACTCACACAAGAAGGTTTCACACAAGTCTGAACATGTCGAGGTTGTGGTAATATCCTGCTGTGCAAAGCAGTCTGAGAAAGTTACCTGTATTATTATCATACCTTTCCTGAACTGTTCATGCGCATGTGTGTTGTGTAAGCTGTGATTTAAGTTTCCTGTTCTTTGTCTATCAGGCTTGCTGTAGAACCCAAAGAGGTTTTATAGTTTGTGCTACAGGAAACTACCTGAGCTGTGAAATCCAACAAAAGCTGTGGTAAAAGTTCAGGATCTCAGTCTCACAATAGATAGACAGGTTTAGATTGCTTACCACTGTTAAATGTACAAAATCATACAACATTGCATATCACATACTATTTTGAGAATATTTGCTTAAAATATGTGTTCTAGTTCAACCTACCGTACAACTTTAGTCCCATTCCTGATGACTTGCATGTCCACGCTGCATGTTCCATTCGCATGTGCAACAAGGTTGATTTCAGAGAATTCAGCCTGAAATATGAGAGAAAGTTCAAGATATTTGTAAAGCATTTTTAACAGTAGAAACTGGCACAGAGCAGCTGTGAAGAAATCTAGTACCATAATAAGCAACACAAGAGTTACAAGACGGCACGAGGAGGACACTTGAGAAGAAACCAGGGAAATGAAATTGTGAGATTAGAAAGAATTACTCTTCTACAGCTCTATACAATAAATATAACAGAGTGCAGATCACAGGTTATTATTACAGCAGCAATTCTTATGTACAAGTCTACGGGAATTGGTGAGATTATCTACTACTTGGGTGTTAACTGTTTTTGGGAAGTGCAAATATTTAGGATAGCCATGTGGAACCAACTACAGCAATAGGAAATGAGGTCACAGTTGCACACACTCCTCCACAAGTATCATGATGAATCAGGCATGGACAGAGGTTCAGAGACACTACAACAGTAGAAGTAATAAATATGTTCTAAACATATTTGCTTGGTGTTTCATTTGCTTCATGTCTTTTGGAAGGATTTGGGAGTGCTATCTTATAGATGACACAGTGTAAAAGAGTGAAAGAGACTGGTGAGTCTCTGACAAGTGGCAGAGGGGGGAGTGTCTATATGATGTTGACTTACACATGATACTCCTGAGATCCCACACTGTATTCCCTAACAGTATAACGAACTCATTAAAAATAAGTTAATTGTACTTAAAATTGTTTAACAGTTCATTCAACTTAAAACTTTGAAGTGCTTTGACTTCCAATAACTCAAATAAAATAGTTGAAGTCATTCAACTCAACAATTTTAATTCTTAGGTGTTTTTTTTCCAAACGCTAATGGCAAGATGTTAATGCATGGAGATTGAATGTTCCTTTTGATTGAAATAATGAATTCCTATTAAATAGTAAAACATTTGCTTCTGCATATGGAGTTGAGAATTCTCTTCATTTCTAATGTTTAAGGAATTAGATTTTGTTACTGAATGTAAATTTTGAGGTAATATTTCATAAGGTTTTGTTTTCTTTTAATTAATGAAAATGTTATTTTTAGAGAATTTTTTAAGCATTGTATGCTGGGGGGGGGGCATGGTGGCTAGTACATTTGCCTCACACCTCCAGGGTTGGGGGTTCAATTCCCGCCTCCACCATGCGCGTGTGTGGAGTTTGCATGTTCTTCCCGTGCAATGGGGGTTTCCTCCCCCAGTAGGCTTTGTAGATTGATTGGCATCTCTAAATTGTCAGGTGTGTGTGTGGGCCCTGTAATAGACTGGCATCCTGTCCAGTAGGCTCCAGGGACACTGTAGTAGGATAAGCAGGTATAGAGAATGGATGGATGGAAGTATTGAATACTTAAAAATATATAACAAACATGTAATGCTTTATATTTTCAATAAATTACATTAATCGAGCTTATTTATTATTTGCAAAAAAAAGTTTGTTCAAATAAATAATTTTGAGTTAATCTGTTCTTATGTATTAAGTGTACTTAATTTAAAACAATTATGTTTATCTACTTAAAAAAATTGAGGAAACTTATTACCTCAAAACTTTTGATTTATCTTAACTTGCCGGGGTTTACAGTGCAGTGATCCTGACCCCTTCTGCTCTCCGGACCTGCCTGATCCATCCTGATGCCATTTGTCTGGTTGAAGTTTTCGATATTTGGAAACCATTTGCTAATGCTTATATTGGCCCAAATGGATAGCTCGGAGATACATGAGATTACTGTGGATAATGCCACTTAGAAACTATGAAGATGGCATTGGACTGCAATTGCTATGAAAGATTTAGGACTGCAACTGCCACATATTCTGACAAACAACCAAACAAACTAGCATAAAAAAATGCCATAAATTCTATACATTTCATATTTGGATCAACACACAATAGATAATAATCACTGCTCCTATTTGAGAAGAAATAAGAAGATATGTAATAATTCTGACTTCAACAAAGGTTATGAGAAAATAATTCATTTAACCCCTATTGTTGGAAACATATGGAGTTATGGAGTTTTTTTTTTTTTTTTAATTTCCAAAACATTCTGTATTGTTTTCTGCCCCTTGATTGCTAAAATTTTGTTTTCCTGTATCTTACAGAATGCAACACCTTTCATTATGCCTGCATTGGCAGAAAAGTATATACATTATTAAGAAAATATAATTGCTTTTTTTATTTCGAGTAAAAAGGACAAACATGCTTTCCCAAGTAGTACTATAAATCATCTTATGGATGAAGCTGTCTTTCAAATAAAAAAGCCAAGGCAGCTATTTGGATTATATTTATACATGCGAGTCAGCTTGGTCTAAATAATTAGGATGAAGGCATACAGGAACATCAAGATGTTACAGCTGCAGATTATATAAAGGGGCTACTAGAGTGGAGGCCAAATTTTCCTCCTCTACTTTTCAAGACAAATCATTCATAAAATATATTTCAAAAGTTGTTCTGTCTTACTACCTCACAATAAAAAACAATACTAGATAACCTCTCTTACTTTCCTACTTAAACAATTTGTTAAACAGCAGCTATATTGAAAAGCCATTAATAAGTCATTAGTCGTTACCCCAACATGTAATTTCACCAACCATATAGCAGTTTTTTCTGTCAAAGTTACAAAACATTCTGACTGAGATTAGTCATTTTAATTCTAGCTTTCAACAGAATGATATAAACCTTTCAAAACCGTGTTGTCTTTCACCCTGAATGTTTTTTTTCCGTGTAATCAATGCATTTGTCTTGTTAATCCCTATTTTCCATGCTACAGTGAGGATTTTTGTTTCATTATTTCTTGTCTGTAGTTTGAGATAATTATGCTGTGTGCATGCAGCGATGATGTGTCGGGTGGTGAACATTCAATCAATGTGAATAGAAAGGGTGAATGTCTGAGCTGAATAGCATTTACTTGGAGCTTAACAATGATCTGGGGGGCAGTGTAGATTTTTTTTCTTGATTCAATATCCATTAGTACTGAAGTGGTCTTTTATTCCTGTTTGGTGCAGGAGATATACCTATAAATCACATCACTCCCCAAGTGACTAATGCCACAAAAGTATGTTGACTTTTGATGATTTATTCACACAGTGTTTCCAGATGGTACGCTATTTTAAATCTCGGACTTTGAACCGGTATTCAGACCTCAGACATAACTACAGACTAAAGTGCTTTTCAGAAAGCTATGCAGGAGAAATAAACTGTAATAATAACTGTAATAAAATCAAATGCAAAATAGTAAAATTGACTGGATCAAGCGCTATATTAGAAGCTGCTGGATAAAGAGGTTGGGAAGCAATATTGTTAAATTAAAAAAATCTAACTCGAAGTGGGTAATGTGCTGAATCACAATTAGGTCCAGTTGTGTAGAAATATACTGGCAATATACTCGATCCCTACTAGATGATTATTGCAGTGCTTGCCATCTTCTCATTCATATATTATCAGATATATAATGATATTTTTTATATGAAAGTCTTTTTTATTTGATAGGAAAAAAATAAATAAATAAATAAACCTTATTTTTCAATGGTTTAGGCGCAGTTGAGAGACTCAACATTGACTGCCCTGTTGTGAAGTCTCTCAATCTCAGATGTTTTGAACTACATGCAGGTGATTTGGAATAATCTATATGAGGCCCCCAGAAAATCAACTTAAGCATGTGAGAAGCCATGCAAACATTCATTCTCTACCGCTTATCCGAACTATACTCGGGTCACGGGGAGCCTGTGCCTATCTCAGGCGTCATTGGGCATCAAGACAGGATACACCCTGGACAGAGTGCCAACCCTTCGCAGGGCACACACACTCTCATTCACTCACACAATCACACACAATTTAGAGATGCCAATCAACCTACAATGCATGACTTTGGACCGGGGGAGGAAACCAGAGTACCCAGAGGAAACCCCTGAGGCACAGGGAGAACATGCAAACTACACACACACACACACACACACACACACACACACACACACACACACACACACACACACACACACACACACACACACACACACACACACACACACACACACACACACACACACACACACACACACACACACACACACCACACACACACACACAGCAGAGGTGGGAATCAAACCCCCAACCCTGGAGGTGTGAGGCAAACGTACTAACCACTAAGCCACCGTGCCCCCCGCCATGCAAACAATCAACTGTAAATATTGGCGTAATGGTAAGACTTTACAATAGCAGTAACAAGAATAATCCTGCACTATTACCTGAATTAATAAAATTAAATATGATCTAATGATGAATTAAGGCAGGTATTAATCACAAACTAATGAAAAGTCAACCTTAACTACGGCGTGAGTCTTATGAATTCATGTGTGAATAACGACCACTTTAAGCACACGATATGATAACTTAAACGTAAAGCCGTCAAACATGTACTGTAATAAAGAATAAGAATTAAATGTCCATATTCTGTATATAATTTGCTGCATGCAGCTGAGTTCACATGCATCATTGCATAGTTCTATATAATAATTTGCATGATTTACATTGATATCAAACAATCAAACAAAGAGTAGAAAGACAGATAATAATAATAATAATAATAAACAACAATAATTTCATCTCAACCCTGCAACACTCTCCATCCATTTGTCTTCTTCAAATCCCACTGCAGTATTAGTTCATGCTCCTTTGCTCACAAGAGTCAACTATGTGAAATTATGCACCTTTAATTCACATTTTTTCTCATAGAGAATGTTTGATTTAGTTTACCATTGTGTGTTAATGAACACATGACTAACAAACATGTACTAACATGTATTTAAGGCGGTCATGAATTCAAAAGACTCACATTGTAGATTCATTCTTGATTAGTTTGTGATTAGTACATACCTTAACTTATAATTAGTTCATTTTTAAGTAAGCATTAATTCAGGACTATTCATGTACTGTTATTGTAAAGTTTTAGCAATGTAGCTTTGGGCCACCTACTGCCCATTCAGATCAAATAACAAAGCTATCAGACACAATTTAACATTGATTTGGCTAAAACTACTCTTTTACTACTCTCTTAAAACTACTCACATAGATATACACATTTTTCAACCACCATGCTGATGTGAATGTTTCTATTTTTAAAGCAACAAGGTTCCTAAATTAGGACATCAGCTAGAGCCAGTGTTTAAGCTAATGCACACTCAGACACGCTTAAACTCATGAGTCATCATCTTTACAAGACTGCATGCTTTCAAGGTGATCTTAGAAGCATAAGCTTCAGCAGGCCAATTTACACATCACTGATGGGTCTACGGCATAATGAAATTTGCCACATGCTGCACAGTTCCTGGAAACCTCTGTGACATTTGTTAACCTGATTCAATGCAGTTCAACTTGAGTTTCACAGCATGTTGTACAGTTATGGAGAAAAATGTTCCTCAGCCTGACAGTTAATGTGATATGACATAGGATATGAGACGTGAACCTTTCATTCTAAATGTCCAACACGAAATCTGAAAATGAGAAATATCTTGCTTAATTGTTTCATCAGTCTCATGAGCGATTGCAGTAAAGTATCTTACCTGTTCCACTCGGATATCATATTCTCCTTGGACCTTTTTTCCACGGAACAGTTTTGCCCTGAAAAAAAAAAAAAAGATGAAATAAATTCAACCATTTAAACTTCCTTTGAACCGGGGCATACCACAAGACCACAAGAATCAAGTTTATGATTTCAAGATAATATTTCCTGCAAGAACATCTTGAGATATCTTGAGAATCAACTCATCCTTTACTGTCATATAAAGCAAATAAATATAATTAAACATACACAGAAAACACAAGACATACACCATGCAACTATGGCTTGCCTTCATACTTTTACTTTCTGAGTAGAAACCAACTTGAATTGTGCGTGTGTGTGTGTGTGTGTGTGTAGTCTTTCAGGCAGTTTTGACATTGTATTGACATTTAGCTCATTCCCATGTTTAATTTTTTCATTTGTTTTGTCTTCAAAATGATTGTGAGGCAAATATGTGTGTATGTTAGATGACCCTGTTACACAGAAAGGTTCGCTAAAAAAAAAAAAGCAGGATAATAAAATATCAACTGAAAAAAAAGAGCGACACAAACAGGAATGAAAGCTTAAGGACATAGAGAACAGTTTTTCTGACTCAATTTTAATCCACATAATAATGTAAAATTTGATTTATTTGATTTCATTTCATTGTGGAGGGCATGGTGGCTTAGTGGTTAGCACGTTTGCCTCACACCGCCAGGGTTGGGGGTTCGATTCCCGTCTCCGCCGTGTGTGTGGAGCTTCCATGTTCTCCCTGTGCTTCGGGGGTTTCCTATGGGTACTCCGGTTTCCTCCCCCAGTCCAAAAACATGCATTGTAGGTTGAATGGCATCTCTAAATTGTGAGTGAATGATAGTGTGTGTGTGTGCCCTGTGATGAGTTGGCACTCCATCCAGGGTGTATCCTGCCTTGATGCCCAATGACGCTTGAGACAGGCACAGGCTCCCCGTGACCTGAGAACAGTTCGGATAAGCGGTAGACAGTGAATGAATGAATGATTTCATTGCAACCCTGGATTAGATTTATGTCATGGTGCTTTAGAGATGACAAATAATCAGTGGTCTAGATAGAAACCTGGCCTATTTGAGGCAAAAATATCATACATAAATGAGACATGAACATTTGTACATTTGCTCAGAATAGTACAACGCCTTTTTCCCCTATAACCTGGAAATGAAATGAAAATTTTTTAGGGGTTCTGTACATCAATTTAATTGGGATTATACATCACTAATTTAAACAAAATAGCTTGTAATACTGAAGGATTCACAGTTATGTCAGAGAACATACAGCATCATGAAGACCAAAGAGCTATCAAACCAAGGAGCTATTTTCATGTGATGAGGCACATGCTGTTCAATTTTTGATTAGGTTTCTGTTCATAAGCTGTAACATTCTAACACCACATCGTTTCACACTATAACTCCACAAAGCAATGCTAAACCTGCTTCAGAGACGGGTTCCATAACCACAGGGAACAAGCAGTGCTATCAGATGGGAGGGGTTAAACACAATGGAAAAGTCACTCCGAGTTTGGTTATATTCCAATCTTTGCACATCCCATACAGCACCACTGAATCTATTATTAAAAATGGAAAGAATATGCCTAGACAAGATCATACATCAACTGCTGTCTGAGGAAAGTGGGCAAGCAGGATGCCAAGGGTAATTCTGAAAGAGCTGCAGAGACTTATAGCTCAGATGGTCAACTCAGACAACCACAGTCTGGACCCTTTTTATGATTTCTATATATACATTTACATTTCTGGCATTTGGCAGACGCTCTTATCCAGAGTGACGTACAAAAGTGCTTTAGTTCTCAGTCAATGAATACATTAACACTGGTTCAATAGGACACAAAACTTGGGATTTATATGTAAAACTTTTATATGTAAAGCTATATTGATTTTTGTTCAACTTCAATATAATGGGCTATTTTGTATACATTCAAGTCATAATCCCGAATAAGTTTCAAGTTCCCGGTTGTAACAATACAAAATGTGATTAACAGTTTGTGTGTGGTTGTGTATAATACTTATGCAAGGCGCTGTAAGTGACCAGAATATGAATTTCTGCTACAGATGCTCAGTGTTGCACCTTTGTTAAGTGTGTCTTTATCTGTTACTGCAATTACAACCTGTGCTAATTTTATTTAGACCTAGCTTTTAGTGAGATTTTTGCTGATGCTATACACTATATTGCCAAAACCTGAAGTTGTTCCATAATGTTGAAAACCTGAAAGTTGTTCAGAGCCCAAGGCCAAAACTTCAAATGTTTTGCCAATCAAATCATTAGGCTGATTATGTTCTTGGCTACACAAGCCTAAAGCATCTGTGACTCATTAAACAGATAAAGTACAAAACTAGAAATAAATCAATGTGACCAGTATGTTTTTTCTCCACTAGAGTGGGTTTGGGTGTGTAGACTACACCCACTCTGCAAAGCCAAATTGCAGGGATACATCAGCCAGAAACTAGGTTATTTAAATGCAGAGCGCAGCAGAGTACAGTTCTAAAGAAACTCATTCAGTCCGTCATTTTCATTAGCTGCTTTATCCAGGTCAGGGTCACACAGGATCTGGAACCAGGGAGCACTGCACATGAGGCAGGGATCCACCCTGGAAAGGATTCCAGTCCATCACAGGGCATCATCGTGCACACACACACACCTAGGGACAATTTAACATTGCCAGTCCACTAGAACATTTTTGGGTGGTTGGAGGAAACTCTTGCAGATACAGGAAGAACCTGCAAAATCCTCCACAGCTCAAACTGCAGAACATGGAGTTCTGAGGTGAGAATATTATCTGCGATTCCAGCTTGCTGCCTTGAGCAAAAGAAATGCATAGGTAAATAAATGCTAATATGCACAAGTAAAAATAAATCATTCTGTTTGGGTGTGCCTTTCAGCCATCTTTAATATTTCTCTTTGTACTATCTGTTTGTACCATTAACAAAATCACTCAGTTCTCAAAGAAGCTTTATGTTCTGTTGCCACACTTTTCAAATCATTGAATTCTGTTAATTATTTTTTATTTACTTTATGTCGTGTACAGGTTTATGCAAGTCTATTAAATACATACTGAATTACTTTTGTGCATTTAATAGACTTGGACCAAATTGTACGGACGTTCAAATGATGCCATGAAATCGTGATTTTGTAATGAAAAGACATGCTTGATGAAAACACCTGTTAAAGGTATGCTCAAGTAAGATGATTGCTAGTGTAAATGAACTAGCACAAACAGAATTGCTTCAAAAACATTTCTGAAATGGATTGCATTGACTTATTTGTGGTAATAGGGTTGGATGATTCATCGTGTACTGAAACAAATATTATACGCAAATTATACACAAGAGATACACACTCAATGTAAATTTCATGCTACTTTTTTTTGTATTGGTGTTGCACAGAGATAAATTACTTAAAACAAATTAAAGAAGCCATACAAGGCCAGTGGGGCATGATATAACCCACACATCTGGCTAATTAGGACACAGGCAGGTGTTAAGGAGGATGCTGTAGGTAGTCTATGTGGAATTTACACACACACACACACACACACACAATCTGTCTGTGTGCCTTTCATAATGTACTCACACACAGACTTCACAGTTTGAGACAAAAACACCACCCACACACACAGACACCTATCCCACACCACACTAAGCTAGTATATACTGACTTCCCATTAGACTCAATCAATCTTACTTATTGTTCACCAACTTTCTACAACATGCACACACGGACACTCGCTTCTTAACCACCTCGATACGTTAGCTGATGGTGTCCAATATCTTGCTGTGTTGTTGGACAGCACTAATCAAACTGTGTGCTGTGGGATGAATCAGAGCTGTTCAAACCTCTCCGATATCAGCCTACTATAACTCAGTGTTTATAGCAGTGAATCAGGTTAGCCTTTATGAAGTCTGACATAATTTAGGTTAGCATTCACTATCAAGTCTCAGGTCATTTAGCTTAGCATTTTCTATCTGAGGCAGTTTAGGTTAACATTCTTTCAATTCTGTGGTAATTGACATTAACCTTTACTATGATGTCTGAGGTCATTTAGCTTAGCATTTGTTATCAAGTCTGAGGTAATTTAGGTCAGCATTCTTCCAGTTCTGAGGGAATTTACATTAACATTTGCTATGAAGTCTGAGGTCATTTAGGTTAGCATTCATTATTAAGTCTCAAGTCATTTATCTTAGCATTTGCTATCTGAGGTAGTTTAGGTTAGTATTCTTTCTAATATTCTTTACCAATTCTAATTTTGTAAAATGGTAATTTACATTTGGGGGGCACGGTGGCTTAGTGGTTAGCACATTTGCCTCACACCTCCAGGGTTGGGGGTTCGATTCCCGCCTCCACTGTGTGTGTGGAGTTTGCATGTTCTCCCTGTGCCTCGGGGGTTTCCTCCAGGTACTCTGGTTTCCTCCCCCGGTCCAAAAACCTGCATTGTAGGTTGATTGGCATCTCTAAATTGTCCGTAGAGTGTGAATGAGAGTGTGACTGCGTGAGTGAATGAGAGTGTGTGTGTGTGCCCTGCGATGGGTTGGCACTTCATCCAGGGTGTATCCTGCCTTGATGCCCAATGACACCTGAGATAGGCACAGGCTCCCCGAGAATAGATCAGATAAACAGTAGACGATGAATGAATGGTAATTTACATTATCATTTGCTATGAAGTCTAAGGTAATTAAGGTTAGCATTCACTATCAAGTTTGGTAATTTTGGTTAGCATTTGCTAAGTCTGAGGCAATTTGGGATATTATCTGTATCAAGTCAGAGGTAATTTAGGATATCATTTGGTATCAATTCTGAGGTAATTTACTTTTTACATTTTCTATCAATTCTGAGGTAATTTTAAATTAAAATTTACTATGAAGTCTGAGGTCATTTAGGTTAGCATTTGCTATCAAGTCTGAGGTAATTCAGGTTAGCATTCACTATCAATTCTGAGGTAATTTATGTTACCATTTACTCAAGTCTGTGGTCATTTTGGTTAACATTCGCTAAGTCAGAGGTAATTTAGGATATCATTTGGTATCAATTCTAAGGTAATTTACTTTAACATTTGCTGTCAAGTCTTGGTAGTTTAGATTAACATTCACTATTAATTCTGAGGTCATTTACATTAACTTTTGCTATCAAGTCTGAGGTAATTTAGATAAGCATTTGCTACCTAGTCTCAAGTTAATTTAAAGTATGTGGTAATTTAGTTTAGTATTTGCAACCTATCATTAAGTAATCTTGGTTACAATTTGCTACCTGCTCTGGGGTAATGTTAACTTTAATTTTAAATGTTTTTATTTTAAGTTAAAGTTTATACATTTGATGTCTAGCATCAAGTAAATTAGATTTAGGTTTGCATTGTCTATCAAGTCTTAGATCTATTTTTAGGTTAGCATTTGCTAGATAGACTCAAGTAATCTTGGCTAGCATTTGCCACTTACTGTAATCCTGAATTATTTAGGTTATCATATACTATCAAGTCAGGGGTAATTTGGTGTGGCATTCGTCACTGACCTCTGTTTTCTTTTAAGCAAACAAAAAGCAATTAATAAAATTGCTTTATTAATGTCTTTCCATTGTGGCACAGTAAACTCAAATGTTGGCAAAAGGGTCTAGGGTGTCACGGTTTACATTGTTCCATCTAAATTAATTGCTGCCAGCATCTTTAAAACAGCTACAATTACGAACTTGGCTAGAAAGTTTAGAGGAGACAAAACTCATGGAAAAAAAACAACTTGCTGCGAAGAGATATGAGTTAATTACCACATACCAAGCAGAAAGTTCAGTTACACAGTACAAATTCATGCAGATAATGTACAAGCTGAGCTAATGATTCTAAAAAAAAAAAACATAATGTAGAAGAAAGCACACTCTTTATGATAGCAGATATGAGGAGATTATCCTCAGTTTAGAAGGATCAACTACCTATAACTCCACCTGTGTTCACAAGATGCTAAGCAGATAAGTACATATTGTGTTCAATTGGTCTGGTGTGTATGAGGAGAGAAGAAGAAAGAGATCAGTGGCTGCATAATGGCAGTATATATTACAACTACTGTATCATTATGAGTATTCACACAACAAGGAATCATAGAATCATAATCTCACCGCTCCTGGTGCTCATGTTTATATCACAAGGTTTTTGTTGCTACTCTATTAAGATTTGCTCATTTTCCAGATGGCACTATCAGGCTGTCAGTTTATGTTTTTTGCTTACTGACTTAACAACAAACTTTTTTAAAGCAGCAAAAAGGGAGATGTAGTTTTTGTCTAATTAAAAATTAAACCATAACTGTATAACAATAGAATAACTTTAATATAATAAATTTTAAAAAAAAAATTGGAAAATGAAATAAAATAAAATCATCTCAATCAAAACAACACATCTATTTAAATCCATGTGTAACATGTTAAATAAACAGGTAGCCACCATTAGAACCAGTGGTCCCCTCTCTTCCAGACTGGTGGCTTTCATTTGATAATATAATGAAGTAATTCTCAGCCACGTATTTTCAGGTCCTAGTCCATGTATATCTACATGCAATATTTGTTCCTCTGGCATGTAGGTCTACCTGCTCCCAGGCCACAGTTGTTTCTCACTTTTAATAACCAACTGCTTTATTCCGGTCAGGGTCATAGTAGATCCAAAGCTTAACCTGGATGGGAGTCCAATCACATGGCACTACGCACACACAAACTCACACACATATTCACACCTAGGGGCAATTTAGTGTACCCAGACCTACACATGTGTTAGGGAGGTGTGAGGAAATCAGAGAACTCGGTGGAAACCTGTTCAGACACTGGAAGCACAGAAATTCACCACAGACAGTGATCCGAGCTCCGGATCAAACTAATGACCTTGTAGCTGCAAACGTGACAATGTTACACCAGACCACATTTGTCACTTTTTATTATATCAGCCACAAGATAACACTAATGTATTCTGATATTAGAGGTGTTCACAACGTGTTTCTCCTTACTATCAGATGTGTGAGAACTGAGGAAACCAATCTAAAGAAGCTTCTTAAGATCTGTTTTGTCTGTTCTAGCATTCTTAAATACATCATTGATATTTTGCTTTCTCATGTACTTGCAATGCTAAGGAACACGAATACTGAGAACAGTTATCCAAAAGGGTTGTTGATCCTCCACAAAAATGAAGAATGCATTGGTTGATGATGTTTCAATGAAAATAAAGAGAAAAACACCGTTAAATGAAGAAATATAGCAAGAACAGATAAGGAGACTTATAACTGATTGACAAGGTGAGACAATATAGGTGAACAAGGTATTTTTTTAAAAAACAACAGGCATCACTGATTAAATTATCGAATGAAAGAAAGCTAAAAATCATATGCAAATAAGGCTTTTAAGCCATCAAATATGCATAGACTTGCACATAGACTACTTAATACAACTACAAAAAATCTACTCTTGGACTATTGGTTATTCAAGAAAATGCACTGTTATAAAAAAAATTCTAACATAAATGCAACAATAATCAACATTTTGGGAAATGTCTCTCCAATATCCTTCTAATTATGGATAGGAGTGAACATGTAAAAGCTCATGAATTCAGCTAAGCTTGAAACAGAAAAAAAAAAAAAATCTGATGTTTCAAGTCAGCAGGATTTGTAAAATTGATGAAAGAAATTGGATGTGTATGTTATAATAGCACATCAGTTGATAATATATATATATATATATATATATATTAATATATATATATATATATATATATATATATATATATATATAGACAGGAAACAAGCCTTCAGGGATAAATGACATTACGTGATTGTGTTGAGTGCATACAGCATATGCCTTTCTTCTCCTGAGCTTGCTCTTGGCAAAAACTTTCTTCCGAAATGTGAAGTCAGTTCTTTGCATTCTTGATACTCAGAAACAGGCTTTGACTTGTGGTGGAATAACAAAAACGTTACAGCTTTGAGCAACTATATTAATGGGTTAAAACACTGTAGATGCCAAATGTTTTGTTGATTTGGCAGGCACAGGAATATACAGCATACATAAAGATTCACATGATAGCATAACTACATGTTTCAGGTTCACAAAGCAGATCCTAGGATGTTCTTTTTACTCAGAGAACTTTATATGTAGGGCTGGCTATGTTATCAAGAAATAAATCTGTATTAAATGTTGTAATCAAGGAACTCATTAGGCAACAGCTTAGAAATCATTGACATGAAAGCATATTAAAAGAAATTATAGAAAGGGGCTTGGGATAATGAGCCAATGAGGACAATAACTATTTGCAGAGGTTTTGGAAGATTGTGAGTTCATATCCACATGATGTCACAGCCAAGGAGCCAATGGAGCAGAATTGGTCTTCCTCTTTGAGTGGTCATGATGACTCTCTCTCTCTCTCTCTCCCTCTCTCTCTCTCTAATAATAATAATAATTAATAATTGCAGACAAAATAACGTTGCAAAATTGTCCATAACAGCATGTAAGTGTTAAAATGTTAGATTTCTCCTATATGACTATTGATTTTTAATAATAAAAATATGCTATGTTTAGACTGTTTATTCATTTATAGTTGAGTTTCATGTTGGGGAATGTCTGCACTTTGAGTGTATTTCCTGTATTTCACCATTTTTTCTCTCTTGAAGTTAATAAAAACAAATAATACAGCTTGTAATGTTACCATAAAACTGTAGAGCCTTCCATCCTGAGGTCTGAAAACTTCTCTTTGTAAATAGTTGCTATAGAAACTATAGCATATTAGAATGGGAGCTTTAATCTGTCTTGTAACCAAGAACTGCTATCAGAGCTGTTATAGGAAGGTAATTAAATCTCCTGGACAATTAGAATTAAGAATTTAACTGTGCTGTGGTATCTGTTAAAATAAAAATAAATTAAAGGCAGGTTCATTTGCAGGGCAAAACAGTTAAGTTTATAGATTAAAAAAAACTCAGAGGCAGTGCTATAAATTATAGGACAAATATATTGTGCTGCATGTACCCAATTATTGATCCAACTAATCAAGCTGCAGTTGTTTTTTTTTTCATATTTAATCCACAATGCTTCCAATAAGTCATACGTTTCTCAATTCGCTTATACACTCACTGGCATTTAGTGGGCAAAGGCTCACTAATGCTAGACAGTGGAAGATTAGAAAAAGCAACCCCATGACGTTTTTCCGATATTCAGCTGTACAGGTTAGCTTCTGTAGGCTTAGACTGCTGTTCCTGGCTGTCAGGAATGAAAATTTAATATGGTTAGCCCATTCACCTAAAGATTTACCATTCTGAGATGCTTTTCTGCTCACCACAGTTGTAAAATGTGGTTGTTTGAGTTATTGTTGACTCAAACCAGTCTGGCCATTCTCCTCTGACCTATCTCATCTAGAAGGCATTTCCAACCCCAGAATTGCTGCTCACTGGATGTTTTTTTTTTTAATTTTTTGTTGCTATTCTGTGGAAAACTATTGTGTGTAAGCATCCCAGAAGATTTTTAATTTCTGAAAAAAACTCAACAACTAGCCTGTCTGGCACAAACAAATGTTAACAGTAAAAGTTCTGTTGTGGCTTTTCACTTGCTCAGGAAATTAATCATACATATTTGATAATATATTTTAAAATAGAACACACAATGCCTTTTTGGTCAGTTTTTTGACATGTCAGTTTTAAATATATCTTGCCAACACCCACACTGATTTTGCGAAAGTTTTCCTTTCTGATAGAACAATCTCCTTTTTTTGGGTACACAGAGCTCTGTGCATAAAACTTTTCAAGGACAGTTTAATTAGTTCTGAATAATTCTAGGAACAAGAACAAATCAATGTCTCTCCAATCATGGCTCCAGCAAGACTCAAACAGAGCCAAGACATTATAATCCTTAAGATCAAATATCTGCCCCTGTATTATGCACTTTCTGTCAAAAGTTCAGACACTTTGCCTCTTGTTAAAACTTGTTTGATTTTCAGCTACAACAAACAAGTATCAAAGCTCTACACAAGAGCTAACAACCTTTATGCTTTCATAGTAGTATTTGTGTCCACTAAAATGGCAGGTGAAATAGGTTTCCTTGAGGATTAAAATACCTTTCACTGTATCTCATGCTCTCTCTCTCTCTCAATCACAGCGAAGTAGTTGTACCTCATGGGAGATCAGTCCATGTCACAATTACCAAAATTACGATCTTTATTAAAGACAATTCCAAATGAGAGAATACCAAAATACATTGATACTCAAGTATTTTTGAGCACATGGAGTTTCTTGTGTGTTACTTGTGTTTTACAGATTAATCACTATTATTATTCAAATACAAAATTAATTAGAAGAATCATAAAAACATTGTTTGGATAATTGCAATATTCACATTTCTAAATGTCCTGTTAGTTATAGGCATACTGCTTCACAGAAAGATATGGGGTATTCTTATGTATTATTCTGCAGAACGATTTGTCACAAATTCCACAATGGTGTTTTTTTCCCCATGGATATGCTGTTTTTGCAATTTTGACAGCTGTCAAACAGCTTCCACTGCAGGTGGAAAGAGTAGAAAAATCTACCCCAGTACAATTATCTGTTAAGTTTGCTGTGGAATACCTGATGCATGCTTGCTCATCACATCACCAGCACATCGTGACCAGAGTACTAATGGAGTCTAAATGCCATCTGCTCAGTTCTGGACTGGACTGAATATAATGGAAGTAAAATGTATAAGCCATCAGGAAAGAATGCTGCAGTCTGAAGAAATAAGACACAAGGGGTACAAGCTCATTCCTAATCCTTCTTTTTACAACAACATAAAACCAGGCTTAAGTGTTCTGCAGCTAGGTGGAGGACATGATCAATCTTTTCTCATTCTCGTTGTTTTGTCACAAGAGACAGAGAGACTTATCTCAATTCTCTGAAGTAGAAAGTGGGAATATGACAAGTTTTTAGGGCATCATTTAATTATTTATTTTTGCTCTTTAAAAAATAAGAGCATTTTTATTTATCTGGTATATATAAAGTTGCATCTGGGATTTTATGATATTCAGCCACAGGAAGCTCTGTCTTTAATAATTCTGCTAAAACACACTATTCATTGTGAATTTTTATCGAAGGATATAAAAACAACACTATATTTATCTCTAACACCTTCCATTATTTTCCCTAGAAACTGAGTCCCTGAAATACAACCCACATCACAAATTCACACTTAACACATCAACCATTACTACCAGCTCTTCAGCCTCTCAGCAACATTTCACAATGGATCTGCAATCTGATGGTTCATGGAGAAAAACGATAAGAAATCTAACATGCTTCTTATTTTTTACTGGAAAGTGCAGCACTGTGGCTAGTAGAGCAGTCCACCTGATAATTCAATTCTATTCTATTTGTATAGTGTTTCTGATAGATTCTGATAAATTGATAGATTTAACAAATACTTTCATTGCATTGAGCTTTTTGTTAGCATGAAGATCATCAGTGTATTGTATATTTATAATGCTGTTACATTACAGGCTGAATGCCTTTGGGCTTTTAGTTTTATATAAACTACAGTTTTTTCAGAGTCATTGTTTATCACAAGGTCCTCTTCGCTGATGGGGTCATGAATTCTAGTCCTGGAGGGTCAGAGTCCAGCACAGTTTGGTGATTCATCTGCGCAAAGACATGTTTCAGCTTAGTGTATACGAAAAAAATCTACCTGGACCCTTCAGGACTGGAAATGATGATTTCAAAAAACACTACATTCAATGTAATAGGTAATCTGACAAACATAAAAAAGAATCTTGATCTCCATTTTCACATCTATATTTGTATTTGTTTAGAATATTTGGTTTTCATCCTTACAATATTCTGATATACAAAGCAGCATAATAAATCCATACGGCACTATCACTTACAGCGCTATCACCATCTCCACTAACAAATTATATTATCAGCGTTCTACGATGACCAGGGCACATATCAAAAAATGAAACAATATGTGGATACAGGGACACATGCACCATTATTTACAAACTGAACTAGTGGAGATTTTCAACACACATAATTCCAGTGTTTCATGCATAGTGTGTTCATTCATTTTTGGTCATGTTTATGAGTCCATACAAGTAATCAGCACCGATCAAATAGGAGCAGAGATTCAAACATGCACTGTTGTCACCGGATTAACGAAGATTTTGCTAACTTGAGACCAGTATTTCTAACACAGACTCTCTTAGTTACTCTCTGTAATTTCTACAACTATCCTGCGCTTGCTTTTGGTCAGTTCTGGGAAATTTACATTTACATTTTGGCAGACGCCCTTATCCAGAGCAACTTACAATTTATCGCATTTTATACAACTGAGCGACTGAAGGTTGAGGGCCTTGCTCAAGGGTCCAGTGGTGGCAGCTTGGTGGACATGGGATTTGAACTCACAACCTTCCAGTTGTCTAACACCTAAACCACTAAGCTCCCACATCCCCAAATTTGAGACTCACAGCACCTTCATTACTCATTTTTTTTAATGAGTAATTAGTAATTTGCACTGAATAGAAGAATCAACCATATGCATGAATTTAATAACAGAAAATATGATGAATCTATTGTCAGCAAACTTTCTGCATGTAAAATATTATACTGTAAATCAAGTCTATGTTAAAATAAATAAATAAATAAATAAAAAGTCCATAGCTAACAAAGAAATAGAATTGAAGAGACTAATTTGTCCTTTTTCAAAGACATTTAACAGTTGAAAATTCTCTGTTTGACATCATACTGCCTGTATCCCTTGTACAGCAAGCAAAAATGGTCTTTCCCATTCCTTAAAAGGTCATGACACTGTCACATGACCTATTTTTCCCACTGTGCTGAAATTGTATTTTGAAAGCCTCATAAATTTAAGTCCATTCTCATGTATTACTGAAAAGTTGCAACAGTAGGCAATAAATCAAGTCATTTCAGTTCCATTTTGCAAGCAAACATGCTTTAAGAAGCTGAGTGGTTTGGCTTTGAGCCATTTGACATGACATAACTGAAATTCAGAGCTATGATAAAGAATCTCCACACTTTTCTCTTTTTTCGTTCATATCCAGTTCATAAGATCTGTAAAAATGCCTGAAGGAGAAAACTCATTTCTCCCCTGTTGAGATGAGGAAATATTTCTGAAGCACACTTACTGAGGCTGAGGTGATGAAAAACTATTTCATAGCAGGACTAATGCAGTTATTCTACCTAACTTCATGCAGGGCTCATTTGTATTTTAGTTGTACAGCTGGACTTTTCTTTCTCTCCTGTTTTAAATCGGTTTATATTATAAAATGATGTGTTCAAAACCTGAACATAGATCTTTACAATAGCATAAATGGACATCCAAGACTTTATACACTATATTGCCAAAAGTTTTGAGACACCCCTCCAAATCTTTGAATTCAGGTGTTGTTTTTCAGGGGTTGGGCTTGGCCCCTTAGTTCCAGTGAAAGGAACTCTTAATGCTTCAGCATTCCAAGACATTTTGGAAAATTTCATGCTCCCAACTTTGTGGGAACAGTTTGGACATGACCCCTTCCTGTTCCAACATGACTGTACACCAGTGCACAAAGCAAGGTCCACAAAGACAGTGTTCTTTGACATAGATTTCTGACTTTTTACTATATCACAGACTGAATGTTTTGTGAGTACCTTATATAGCGCTTACTGTAACCCTCATGATTGGTGAGCAGCTTCATGTTTTTCCTATAAAATTCTTACGCTTGTTTTCACTTCAGTAGATGAAAATTCAGCCATTCATCATTTCTTAACTACCTATGTCTTTGAAATGGATTCTACTGCACTTGTAAATGCAGGATAGATAAATAAATAAATCTCAGTAGAAGATCCTTCATCCACAGCAATAGGCTTTATAACTTTATTAGCCGTATTTAATATTACTATGACAGCAGGCATTTATCACAGATTATCATAGAGCTGTGATAAAGAATGGCCACACCATCATTTTTATGTGAACTGTAAAAGCGTTAAAGGATCACTCAATGTGCATCACCTCTGAAGGAGAAAACTCATTTCTCTCCCATGGAGAGGAAGAGGAAGAAACATTTCTGATCAGTCTGAGACAGAAAAATTGTGTGTCTTTGCAGGTTCCTGGGAGATTTAATTCTGTCTGGAAGACATTTAACATTCTGCACAATCATAATGGCAGCGGAGGTGGTTTGGGGGAGTGATGTAGGCGACCCCTTGTGTGTATGTGAGAAGGGTGTTTGGCATGCACAGTGTCACTGAGCAAAGAGTTGCAGCTTTATAGCTCCAGGGTCCGTAATTCGATCCTGAGCTTTAGCTGAAGTCTGTGTGGAGTTTCACATGCTCTGTATGTGTCTCTGGGTTTTCTTTCACCTCCCAAAAACATGCCAGTAGTTGGATTGTCTGTACTAAATTTCCCTAGATAGGAATGAGTGTATGCATGGTCCCATCAAAGCTGTATTCTCAGCTCATACCCAGTGTTCCTAGCATACGCTTCAGATTAACTGAATGAGTTAATGAATGAATGAATGAATGAATGAATGAATGATATCTCATGGATGAATTTAGCCAATGCAGACATTGTCCCTTTGTGTAACAGAAGTGATTATTAGAGATAAAACATCAGGTTACTAGTTAACTCTTTCCTTATCACATGATCAACAAGCAAGATGAAGCAAACAATTTCTTCTTCAGAGGCACAGATAAAGCCAACTTTGGCATCTTTTCAAACTGCTGCTCATGCTGCATCACAGAGCAATGTAACAGAAAGAAAAAGAAAGCACTACCTACCATTTTCTGCATACAGATGCTCACAATTAGCTAGTGTCACTGTGATTGACAGGGGAGAAAGGGCATTACCATCCCTTATACCCAGAGAACATAGCCAATTTTAATCTCTTACGTTGCAGCTATGGATTTTTTGCAGCATAATATGGATATGACTACATGACACTGAGGCAAATGCTTTTTCTGTTGCACCAATCAGTAGCAGTATCGTATTTTCATGTCATGGGAATTTTAAAAACAAAAATGGGAGTACAGTTAAAAACAATGCTAATGGACCACTAGCTGATTATTTTGCTATTATCATGCTATTAAATAACTTTGCTAGTGCTGAAGCAATGACCATATCCCTGTCTATCACACACAGCTAAATAGCAATCAATACCTAAATATTGTAACTATTATAACTCATTATACAGTAGAGCAAAGAATGGGAACAGCTCATCAGTGAAGTCCATCTTGATCACTATAGTAGCAGTCTGTCAGAGTATAATTGGCCTCAATTGTTTTAATGAAAAATGGAGTATTGGAGCATATATTGAAGCCAGTCAGATTGCAAGATTCAAGATTCTGAAGCTTGTGGCCAGAAAAACACTTATAGAGCATTTGAGGCTGAGATTAAATGTAGACATTGTAAATGTATGTATTGCTGCATACAGTCTCATAGAAGATAAACAGAACAGAATAAAAAAGCATATTTTAATATGTAAATGGCACATGTACATATTCATATGTATATCAAACCTCAGAGACTCATCAGATTGCAAACCAGTTCACCAGTAACATATTTACAGTATTGGACCTGTGGTGCTGGAAAATGAATCGAAGTAGGCACCATCTGCCCCTCTTGGCATTAATATCCACAATTTGGACTCGGTGGTTTTGTGTTTTTTTTCCTTTGGCCTTCAGTGGCTGGATGAAGCTATAACCTTGATGCTTGGCATTTAGACTAAGTGACAGGCTTTGACTGGAACAAAGCCTCCAGCTGATTAGGCAGAGAGATTTGGCTGAAGATTCCAAATGGTGAGATGGCATTGTGCCTTGAATGTTAGATGGTTTTAGTTTGTTTTAGAACAACTGCGTCACAGTGCAGTGTCAGACAAGTGTCAGACAAAGGCAAATTAATAACCATTTATACTGTATGAACTTTGTAATTCTCTACAATTGAGGGTTCTCAGTCTAAAAGTAGTTCAATACAACAAGACTGACACTATAGTCTTGAAGCTGAGGAAAAACATTAAAGATAACAACAATAAGACTATAATTCAATAAGAATTGCATCCAGTCCACTAAACAACTAATAGACCTTTAAGGTTTTGGTTTTTAAAAGGAGAAAATATTTTCTTCCTTCCTGCCTGCTTATATGTGGCCTAAATTCGATTCCCAGAAGCTCCCCACTGTGTGAAGCATCTTTGACTCCAGAGGGCATGAGCCTGCATGAAAATAAGCAAAGGAATGTAAAAGTTCACTTGGATCGCTGCAAGAGCCAGACATGCCCTGTTTAAAAAAAAGAGTAGCACCTGTGGTGGATATGTGGAACACAGCTAACAGCATGAAATGGAATTAGTTGGATTAAAGCCAAGCTTTTGGAAACCAATGCTAATATAGGGAATGCATTAAAGCAGCCTATTAGGCAGTTTAATGACAAAAACAAAAGGGTTGGAGATGTGATTGCTCATCCTCTCGTTATTTGAGTCATTTTTTTTCGTTCATGGGGACGTTCACAGTGAATTAATGTTTGTTATATTGGTATTATTTGGTATTATATATTCAAGGTCATGTGAGTTAACCTTGGAAATGGAGCCACAGTTTGCAATCACTTGCTGCTATCTTAAACCATCTGATTAAAAGACCTAAACTTCAGTAATCTCTGACTAGTGTTCGGTAGATGAAAGTGTTTGCATCTGATAGACCAGAACAAAGATGTGTTTTGAAAGCATGGGAATTAAATAAGCCTTGCTTTCTGACATCTCAGTGCTAGACAGCCTTGTGTCTGAGACTCACGTTTTTTTTGTAAAATATATTATATTAATAGAATATTTCTTTTACTAAAAGTTAAATAAAATATACACTGATCAGGCATAACATTATGAACAGTGAGAGGTGAAGTGCATAACATTGATTATCTACTCTTCATGGCACCTGTTAGTGGGTGGGATATATTAGGCAGGGACATATTAGACTAGAGACGCCCATTTTTATATATGATTGACATCAAAGTTTGATTATAATGGAAAGTGTCAAAAAGTAAAATATAATGGTGTCCGGAAAAAGAGCTAACATTCTAAAGAGAGAAACAGATGCGGCATTTTTCAGTTGAGGAGTGTTGGTTTAGGACATCATGTAATGATAAGAGGAAAGAATAAAAGGACTATGTATTGGAGGGTTTATTTCAGAGGTTGTTGGGATGTTCATTAGAGCAACTCAATTCTTGTAACCAGTGCTGTTTGCAATAAACCTTGTATCTGCATTTATCCAGTCTGCATGATTTGTCCTCTTTAGTTTGTGTCTTGCTCAACTGAGCTAGTCAGGTCAATGTGGAGTGGGAGTCAGAATATAGCAAAGTGTTAGAGGATTAGCACTAGATAAAATATTTTTCCACAAGTATGAAGACAACATTAATATTGATATTGCCATTGACAGTATTGCATTGAGAAAATAACAGGTGGAGCGAGATGAATTACAGTGTGCCTACTGCTGACATTTAAATGCCATGTGTGTATTTTGCTAATGTGGAGTGTTTGTTTAAAGAAAACAGGGCATCGCTTTAATGTATGTCACCAGGAACACCACTGATGGAAGATCAGGCCATTACCAGAAGTATATCATGAGGGTTTATTTCTTGAATGTCTGTAATGACTTTGTCATGGTCATGGTCGCTATGGCTTCAGAGCCTATCCTGGGAATACTGTGTGTGAGATGGAAGAACACACCCAGGACACCATGCATACACTCATTACACCTGTTGGCAACTGCTATCAGCCAACAAAACATAGCCATGAACATGCTCTTGCCCTATGAGAGGAAACCAGGAGACTTGTACCCACATGGGCATAAGGAGAATTTGCAAAAGTCCACACAAACATTGAACCACCAACCCTGGAGCTGTGAGGATGCAGTGCAACAATGAGAGTTCCTGATTTTTTTTAAAATGAAACATTTATTTTGAGGTTTGCAGCTAAGATTAGTACACCACACCACACCACACCACAATGTCACTGCCAAGCTTGGAAATCTGGGGTATCATATTTTCCTACAATACTTATTAATGGCACAGACAAAACAAACAGATACTGAATAGCAATGAAATAAGGAAAAGTAATAAAGCAAATGTTCCACCAAAGACATATCAGCTTTTTATATGCTTGCTTCATCTATGGAGTATAAACCAGGCAGTAGGTAATAATGCATTAGCATGGTTAGATGGTCCTTAATGTCCTTAACAACCACAAATTCTATTGGATTCTATCCGTCCATCTTCTAAATGAATGAATGTACATGTTTCTAATGAGACGTTTTGCACTATTGATCCACTCAGTAGGTTAAAACATTTCCTGCTTCAAGTAGTTAATGGATAAAGGTCAGGATTTTTGCACTGTTCCTGTTTCATACAGGAATTTCGGTCATGTTCAAGGAGGTGCTGTTAAAAGATTTTTTTTCATTCATTTCCTACTGACACTTATTTCAGGCTATTGGCCGGAATAAAACATTTGCAGCTGGCGCCTCCAGCCGTGTAACTTGCAAGCACTTGTCTCTATGCAGAGCTTTACTCTGCTACTTTATTTTTGCAGCTATTTAATTAACCACTGATAGACAACAGTGTGATAGGATCCTGTGCCTCTTTAATTAGTTTTTTTTTTCCTGCTGCTCTCCAGTCAAGCATGAGGCACGGGCAAGCACAATCTTTTGAAACCAGAATTCTTAGCCTTTTTGCAAAGAGTGAAAAAGTTTCAGTCAAAATAATTAAAAGCATAAAAAGAATACTTAATTCAACATATGCACAACTTTGGCAGTTCCTACAGCACAGCTCGAATATAGATAGAAAAGTATGCACTTGAGTCTTTATATCAAGGGTAGCATCCAAAATTCATAAATTTAGAATATGGTCCATTAGAATGAAATAACCAATATCACATGTGTAAACAAACCATCTAGCAGTGTATGAGGTGCAGTTAAAGTTAAATATGCATTCTTATTTTAAATAATTTTCAATTCTTGCATAAGCCTTTTTACCACTTTGGACCTCTAGCACTGGGTCATCAACTGGCAAATCCAGCATAGTATTTTAGTAGATGAATGAGCCAAATCCTTGAAAGAAATGTATCCGATAAGATAAAAATATAAAAAACTGTCTGTAAACAAATTTTCTAACCATGAACCATTGAGGCTTCTGCAGCAGATATTCTTTTTGATAATTATTCATTTATGTAAATTATTTAGATGAAAGCAGCTTATCAGACCAGAGACCAGACGGCTAGAAACAATAGCTCAAAAAGGGAAGTGATTTCATATTTTATATGCATACATCAGATTTTTCATTTCTCTAGTTTAATTAGCTCAGTGTCCTGGGTTTGAGTCTCGCTACTGCTCACTGTGTTTGTGGAGTTTGCATGTTCTCCCTGTACTTAGTGGGTTTCCTCACTATACAATAGAATACAATATGGCTTATATAATAAGTCCATACCACTACTCAAAATATAACAATTTCAGATAATGAGTTGACTTTTTTATTCTATTATTTCTTTTACTAACGTGTAACCTTGACTAACCTACTAACCTTGACATAGTCTTGTTTTATTATTATTATTATTATTATATCAACATATAGTATAAGAATAGTATAAGAAAATAAGAACAGTATAAGAAAATTAAAAGTCTCATAAAAATACTTCATCATATATTAAAAGTTTCTAGTCTTACAGAAGGAAATAATATATACTGTATGTTTATTTAAGATGTTTTCACAGAGTTTGCACACAAATAATCTGCAGGATTTAAGGGATGATATGTCATCATGACATATGTCATCAGTTGAAAACATAGATAATTAATATGCATGTTAAGCCTATTATGCATGTTTATGGAAAAGATATATATATATAAAAAAAAAAAAAAACAACAACAATAAAAAAACATGTGCCCTTGTTCTCTCCATAGGGATACACTTGCTTCCTTGGCACAGCAGTTTTGCCACCGATTTTCAGTAGGAAGCCTTAAAAAATTAATAGTTATGCATTAAAAAGTAGGTAGCACTCCCATTCAGTCATAAAAGTTGCTTATTTAGACATTTGTAAGCAAGACATTTTTAGGTAAGTGGACCTGTAAAATTTTTAAGTTGAATACGCAAAGCTCCAGAGGAACATTAGAAGCTATTACGGCTTATGACGTTAGATTTAGGCAGGGCAATTAATACAGCAAAAAGCACAGCTGATGAGGCTTATTAGGTTGCTTTCTGCTGTAAAATGGCCTCTTGCTATTACTGCTGGAATATTTTGGCAGTTCCTACAACACAGCTTGCGAAAACGTAGTAAAGGATGCATTCAAAATCATATTGGGGTAGCATCCAAAATGTATACAGGTGCATCTCAATAAATTAGAATGTCGTGGAAAAGTTAATTTATTTCAGTAATTCAACTCAAATTGTGAAACCCGTGTATTAAATAAATTCAATGCACACAGACTGAAGTAGTTTAAGTCTTTGGTTCTTTTAATTGTGATGATTTTGTCTCACATTTAACAAAAACCCACCAATTCACTATCTCAACAAATTAGAATACTTCATAAGACCAATAAAAATTTTTTTTTAGTGAATTGTTGGCCTTCTGGAAAGTATGTTCATTTACTGTACATGTACTCAATACTTGGTAGGGGCTCCTTTTGCTTTAATTACTGCCTCAATTAGGCGTGGCATGGAGGTGATTAGTTTGTGGCACTGCTGAGGTGGTATGGAAGCCCAGGTTTCTTTGACAGTGGCCTTCAGCTCATCTGCATTTTTGGGTCTCTTGTTTCTCATTTTCCTCTTGACAGTACCCCATAGATTCTCTATGGGGTTCAGGTCTGGTGAGTTTGCTGGCCAGTCAAGCACACCAACACCATGGTCATTTAACCAGCTTTTGGTGCTTTTGGCAGTGTGGGCAGGTGCCAAATCCTGCTGGAAAATGAAATCAGCATCTTCAAAAAGCTGGTCAGCAGGGGGAAATGCATGAAGTGCTCCAAAATTTCTTGGTAAACGGGTGCAGTGACTTTGGTTTTCAAAAAACACAATGGACCAACACCAGCAGATGACATTGCACCCCAAATCATCACAGACTGTGGAAACTTAACACTGGACTTCAAGCAACTTGGGCTATGAGCTTCTCCACCCTTCCTCCAGACTCTAGGACCTTGGTTTCCAAATGAAATACAGAACTTGCTCTCATCTGAAAAGAGGGCTTTGGACCACTGGGTAACAGTCCAGTTCTTCTTCTCCTTAGCCCAGGTAAGACGCCTCAGACGTTGTCTGTAGTTCAGGAGTGGCTTAACAAGAGGAATACGACAACTGTAGCCAAATTCCTTGACACGTCTGTGTGTGGTGGCTCTTGATGCCTTGACCCCAGCCTCAGTCCATTCCTTGTGAAGTTCACTCAAATTCTTGAATGGATTTTGCTTGACAATCCTCATAAGGCTGCGGTTCTCTCGGTTGGTTGTGCATCTTTTTCTTCCACACTTTTTCCTTCCACTCAACTCTCTGTTAACATGCTTGGATACAGCACTCTGTGAACAGCCAGCTTCTTTGGCAATGAATGCTTGTGGCTTACCCTCCTTGTGAAGGGTGTCAATGATTGTCTTCTGGACAACTGTCAGATCAGCAGTCTTCCCCATGATTGTGTAGCCTAGTGAACCAAACTGAGAGACCATTTTGAAGGCTCAGGAAACCTTTGCAGGTGTTTTGAGTTGATTAGCTGATTGGCATGTCACCATATTCTAATTTGCTGAGGTAGTGAATTGGTGGGTTTTTGTTAAATGTGAGCCAAAATCATCACAATTAAAAGAACCAAAGACTTAAACGACTTCAGTCTGTGTGCACTGAATTTATTTAATACACGAGATTCACAATTTGAGTTGAACTACTGAAATAAATGAACTTTTCCACAACATTCTAATTTATTGAGATGCACCTGTAAAAATAATACTGAACTGAACTGAAATATCTCATGGAATTTGCCCTCAAGTGTCCCACACCAAAATATATCTAATTTGTTATTTTATTATTGTTTATTTTCTAATAAATTTTTAGCAAAAAATGTGTCCACTTCAGAGAAGGAAAGAGTATGAATGCTAAATTAAATGGAAGTTTGCACATTTTCCCTGATATCACAGAAAAGATCATGAATGTTATGTATATTCCAGTTAGTTACATGGCCTTATCAATTTAATACTGATATCATTAACCTTTTCTGTACACAGCCTGGATATTCAATCAGACCTTTTAACCTCAGTGACCTTAGTGAGGATGCATGTGATCCTGGTGATTATTAAGAGCCCTAGTCCTCTTAGCCTTTAGATCTGAGGCAAATCTGGCCATTTGGTTTAAGCTTATTATCTTCCTATTCATTCATTAGTGTCATCACCATGGGGATGTGACATTCTGTAGTATGTGTTTATAACCATAAAGCCCTTTTAGTTGCATGTAATTACAGTACAGTGAGTGATTTATAGGGATGTGTTTGACCATAAACCTGGCAACTGTTTCTATTCATATATCGCCTTTGGGGGTTTGTAATAGCTCAATGCCTCAGACAAATCACAAATTAAGTTTTATGTTTCCTAATGAATAGGTACTACAGTATATCACTTACTTGTCTTTAGCTTTGTGTGAAAACTGTAAAATCTTGATGTTGAAAAATGAAGTATGGAGCATATGTTTGACAGAAACTCATATTTCTCTTCAATCAAATTCTCAGTGAGTTGCTTATCTGCTTTTTTCTCAAAAATCTCATTGTGCCTATGGGCCTGAAGCTAAAAATCTCATTGTGTTAGCATATGTTGTTTTTATAACCACTGCTGATTCTGTTTAGAACAATGACATTCAGAACTGTCATGCTTTTTTTAATAAGCACACTCACCTACTCTGTTTCTCCATATGCTAACCTTGATCTGTATCCTGTAGTTTCTTACACACTGACTTTTTTACTAACAAGAATGAGTTAGAATGAGAATAACCCTAGTCTGATGTGATAGTAATGTTTACAGAAAAAATGAGCGTGCTAGCATAACCATTCAATATGCAGTTACTCTCAAATTGTCAACAAACGAAGTTTTACACAGATCACTAACTAATTAGCTAGCTTTTACACAAATCACTGATTGAAATGCAACCTTCTTTCGTCAACAAATCGCATCTGTCCTGCTAGGTAATTATGCTTAAAAATGCATGTAAGCCACATGAGAGTTTTAATTTTCTTTATTGCTAGTTTGTTTTTCACTTGTGCAAGAAGAAAGTTCTGTCCAGTTCTAGGAAAAAATACTAATCTCTTATATTCTTACACCTCAGTGCAAACTATTTCAAAAGAACGTCCAATGAAATACTATAAAGGTAGTTGAAAAAAGTCAGGGAGCATGCAGTACATTCTGTGCCCTCAGAGTACAGATGAAGGTCTTGGTAAAGTTTGACCTTTTGCCCTCAGAACCAGTCCAGCTTTGATCCTCAGAGCCTGTTATCATGGCCTGAGGCAGCTTTATTCCTCACCCACTGGTCAGTTAGTATGCCATGCTCACTGCCATGATTCACTAGTGAGTTTGCCTGGAAATTGAAAAGACAAACCTAAGAGGGATTCTTTATTAAAAAATATGGGAAGTGATAGGAAAGTTTCATAAATAGAGGGAAGAGTAAGAACTGGAATTTAGAAATGTATTAAAGGAATTGCGCTAATCTAATAAGTGATAGTTGTGGGGAATGTATATTACATACATACAGTATACACACACATCTACACACACTAATGACATGACTCATATCTATATAAACTCCCCCAAGCCTACAAAAACAGAAAGCCAGTTTCATTTAGCATGTAATTTTTTTCACTCATTTGTTCTGAGCATCAGATGATATGTTACATATACACAGACACACTTATCTAGAGCACCTTATATTTCTCTAATTTACTTAAACAACTGAGCAGTAAAGGATCGAGCAGTGCTGGGAATCAAACTTACAACCATCTGACTAGTAGTGTAACACCTTAATCACTGAGCTATCACAATTCTGAGAAAATTTCAGGATGAGCATTTAGATGCAAATTAAATGACCAGCTTTAGAACATTGCATGTGAGCTATACCAGATATAAAAAAGAAAAAAAAAAAGGGGGTGGGGATGTCAGATGCGAGCTGTTTACACTGGAACATATCTGATATTTGTGTAAGTAGTCAGTATTGGTTGTCAATGTGAATGCAGCTTAAATCTTTGGAATATTTATTAGTGTTAATTCAAGCTGCCTGCACTTTAATACCATGTGTGTTCAAGGTCATATCACACATGAAGCTATTTTTTTGACTTATCCCAAAGATGTTCACTGAAATGTATAAAAGAAGCTGGGTTTGCATTTTCAGAAAAGTGGAATAAGCAGTGCTTGCATTCTGAAGCAAGCATGATGATTTAGTTGTTACACTGGCAAGAGGAACATATAATGCTGCTTCACCACAAATGGAACTGCCAGATATAACACTATAGCAATATAGCAACATGGATACATTGGGGTGTGCTCCTTATAAAAAAAAGATGCAAAAAAAAAACAATAAGCAAGCAAATCAACAAGACCTTTGTGGTAATATTATGCTGCTTGCTATTTCATACTGCATAATGCAGTTCAAATTGAACCGATTCAAAATATACAGAATTATCGAGAATTTAAGGCTTTCTGGCATTGGTTAAATGGGTTGCTATGGTAACAAGACAGATTCGTCACAGTTCGTTCAATAGCTGG
Organism: Hemibagrus guttatus; assembly: GCA_033459395.1. Taxonomy (NCBI): domain Eukaryota; kingdom Metazoa; phylum Chordata; class Actinopteri; order Siluriformes; family Bagridae; genus Hemibagrus; species Hemibagrus guttatus. Next base: position 9,027,873 of record JAUCMX010000023.1, read on the forward strand.
AATTCTGGTATACATTTCCTCAGAATTTACCTCTATGTTTACTAAACAGCTCACTAGAATGTTTAGCTGACTTTGTTCGAACCTCATCCTCTTTGTTTGTCTTTCCAATGGCAAACGAATGAAAATGTACTTTTGAACCCACGTCCCCCTACACCACCTGAGCGAAAAGAATCAATAGATTTATACGAGAAGGTCAGTGAAGTCACGGAATTAAATTGCAGTGCCTTAGTGCTGATAATTGTAGGCATATGGGGCAGATTAAGAGATATTGTGCCTGTTGTAAGCTGCCTGTGCAGTAGATACAACCGTGTAGGTGTGCTCCCATCAATCTTTCAGCACCCACACGCTCGACAGCTTGCTCACGGAAAGTGGATGACACAGGAGCTGTCTTTCAGACCCACCAATACTGACATATATTCTAATATACACATACACACAAGTCTGTGATGTATCTTCAGCCCAAGGTCAGTCACGTAGCTACTTCAGCTCACTGAAGAATATGCATCAAACTCTGAGGATGCTACCTTGTGGTTTACGGCCCACTTTGGCTATTGATTTAGCTGTCATCTGCTTTTGATAAATGTTTTTTTTCTGCCCATACAGTTCAGTAAGGCTTTAGAGAATATTATCAAGCTATAGTGTGGCTTTCTGGGAACTAGGTTTTATTCTCCAGTAAGACAGTCATTTTATTAAATAGCAGACATGATTAATTAAATAGCAGACAGCCCACGAATGTTCCATTCACAGACAGAAACAATAAAAAGGCCCACCTTTCACATGGCATAGAAGACACCAAGATGTATCTGGCGTTTTCAGTCATTCAGGCTGGTGAATTGTGTTTAAATTAATAAAATATTTTGCTATTTATCTTTTATATCAGAATATCATATTCCATTCTTCATTTTTAGGTGACATTCACAATTGCTTCTTTATAGATAATCTTTTATTCAATTATTCTATTTTTATATTAGAATTTCACACTATTTTATAGAATATTTGTTAATAATCTGTGCACTTGTCTGTTTTGTATGTTACATGTGAAACATGTGCACTCACCAAGACTTATATTTGAAACCTACTATAATGACATTCAGACTCTGATGACAAATAGGGTCTCAGCCCATTTAACAAGATTTGGCTCACAGTCATTTCAACAGAGATAAACTATGTCTGGCATTTTATATCTCTGAGATCAGTAGAAGGTACTGATTGGATTTAGGTGAAATTTAAGGCACAAATTTAAACCATTAAGAATGCTTGAGATGCACCCCTTCATAGATAAGCAGATCTTCTTTGAATGATGCTTTCTTTATAGTAGGCTCTTGCCAGTATATGCTATTTAGCTAACTGGCTAAAATGTTTAGATTTGCCTTCTGAGTATTATAGTTCTGTGCTTTTTTGAAGAAAATTCAGTCTGTAAAGGCTTTCTGGGATAACCTGTTTATGTAAGCTTTACAAATATTGCTACAATTTTTTCTACAACATTTTAGGAATTACAGACAAAAAATGTCTGTGGACTAAGAGTAAGAACGATACTTGAAGACTGTTTTTTTTTTTTTTTTTTTTAAATAACGTTTATAGTCTAACCATGTGTAAGTGAAGAGCTGGCTAACACTAGCTAGCAAAAGCAATAGCAAGCAATGCTAGCTAGCTGCTAAGTAGCTACTTAAAAGTGTTGTGTACTATGGCACTGACAGTGATAATAGCATGAAAATTGAAGCTTTGGAAGCTGTGTGTACAGATAAGGAGGTGAGAAAGCTAGACAGCCCGAAGGACTGAAGCTCTGCTGCTTCAATATCTTTAGGTAGAGATAACGCTAATTCCCACTGGAACCTCTATCAATAAGTACAGCGAACAGCATTGTGTATAACGTAGGAAACCGTTAAACATTGTCAATACAAAATGAATCTCAGGTTCCACTGAGGATCAAGTGTTTAGTATACAAATTAATATCTATTATGTTCAGATGGCTTTCCTTATAAAACAATAATAGCTCAAGAAAAGTAGGCTGTCAGAAATAGTAGTCAAAATTAGGAGCCTCAAGATGCCTGATTGAATACATTTGTGAGAACAAGCAATTTGGATTTCAGCTGCTCATTTGTTTCCTGCCCTGGTGTGTTGTTGCATCATTAATTCATGCTCATAAGAGCTAGCTCAAGGTCTATGGTTGTTTCAGAAAGTGCATCTGGTTTAAAACACTGAAAAGCTCTGCCCCTCAGTGCACAACAAACAAAATCAGAACATTTTGGGGCATATTGATTCTCAGACTCTGCTGGATAAATAATTTAGTTTGCACTGGAAGGTTTGCCATCTTCACCATCACACCTAGTGTCACTCTGTAGAATCGCCTGTGGATCAGATATTGATCATCAAACGAGAAAAAGAGTTGAGAAGTAAACATGAGGGGCAGATGAGTCACGATTGCCATGTGAGGAGAGAATTACTTATGGGCTATATGATAATATGGCATACATGCTCCCTCAGCAAATGTCATGCCAAACAAGCTCCAAAGGGAGAGAGATGGAAGAGTAATGGCAAAGGGAGTGCTGTGGAGTGAAGTGGAGTGAATCACTTCCTTTGGTTGCTTGGTAATGTTGGTAGAATGATATCACTGATATATATTGGGATGGTTTCCATGGATAAATAACATGATGGAGAAAAATTAAGTGACTCATAAACAATTAGGCTGCTCATAAACAATTTTTCACAAACAGCAAATAGCATCTTTTGTTAAAAGTCTATCTTTGCTCAGCATGATGAGCATGATAATATATTCACTTGATTATAGTTTCATTTTGGCATAATGGCATGTTTATATGCTTTTGAATAATACCCATTTTAATTTCAGGAGAGGAGTTGGGAGTAAATGGATGCTTCTTTCTTTGATGCAGCTTTTAGTCACGACACAGGCACTCCCTCTTCTCTTACTGGCAAATGCAGATTAGTGTAACAGAATGAGGGACACTGCATAGCTAATGAGGCATGTGCCTTTCTCTGTGGGAATCTCTGCCAATTCTATCTCTTATGCTCATATATCGTTGATTCCTGGCCACTGCTATTATGATTATGGGAACTCTCTCATGGGCAGCTGTGTTTTTAGCAGCAGTAGTGAAAAATAAGACAGTGACCTTGGATGAGCTGAGAGAATGCAGAGCTTCATCTGTGCTGTTTCAGTGATGGATATCTTTCTTCCCTGAGGCTCTTTATCAAGATATGTTGTTGGGTGCATGGATTTTTCTTTTACAAATTCTAACCTAGTGTGAGCTATGCCTTTTCACTGGCAGGTCTGTGACAAGTCTGTGTTGAGTATTATATAATAATTGCATGCTAAGTATAGTACTACTGACGTGCAGGACATAGATTTGCAAAAAGCCAATTTCTGAACAAATAAAAGCATCTATGTGTGCTTAATTACGGGAAAGTGGGCCGGGTGGGGCCGGGCGGGAGGGGTTTAATCTACGGTGGCCTGGTGGCTTGGTGGCTAGCACGTTTGCCTCACACCTCCAGCGTTGGGGGTTCAATTCCCACCTCCACCGTGTGTGTGGAGTCTGCATGTTCTCCCCATGCCTCGGTGGTTTCCTCTGGGTACTCTGTTTTCCTCCCCCGGTCCAAAGATATGCATTGTAGATTGATTGGCATCTCTAAATTGTCCGTAGTGCGTGAATGAGAGTGTGTGTGTGCCCTGCGATGGGTTGGCACTCCGTCCAGGTTGTATCCTGCCTTGATGCCCAGTGACGCCTGAGATGACCTGAGACCCAATAATAGATCGGATAAGCAGTAGACAACGAATGAAAGGATACTCTAAAACCCTTTGCTGGTTGTGCCAGTCATTGACCTAGTGCTAGAGGTCCAAAGTGATTAAAATGGCAAATGCAAGAAATAGCAATTATTTAAACAGGAATGCAAGATGCATATGCATTTAATGTTACTAGAGTATTTCACTTGTTTGATGCGGCAGCTCATTCATTGCTGGATGATTTTGTTTGCACAGATAATAATTGACTGTTTCTTTCTAATGGAGCACACTCTAAATGTACAGGTGCATCTCAATAAATTAGAATGTCGTGGAAAAGTTCATTTATTTCAGTAATTCAACTCAAATTGTGAATCTTGTGTATTAAATAAATTCAATTCACACAGACTGAAGTTGTTTAAGTCTTTGGTTCTTTTAATTGTGATGATTTTGGCTCACATTTAACAAAAACCCACCAATTCACTACCTCAACAAATTAGAATATGGTGACATGCCAATCAGCTAATCAACTCAAAACACCTGCAAAGGTTTCCTGAGCCTTCAAAATGGTCTCTCAGTTTGGTTCACTAGGCTACACAATCATGGTGAAGACTGCTGATCTGACAGTTGTCCAGAAGACAATCATTGACACCCTTCACAAGGAGGGTAAGCCACAAACATTCATTGCCAAAGAAGCTGGCTGTTCACAGAGTGCTGTATCCAAGCATGTTAACAGAAAGTTGAGTGGAAGGAAAAAGTGTGGAAGAAAAAGATACACAACCAACCGAGAGAACCACAGCCTTATGAGGATTGTCAAGCAAAATCCATTCAAGAATTTGAGTGAACTTAACAAGGAATGGACTGAGGCTGGGGTCAAGGCATCAAGAGCCACCACACACAGACGTTGTACATTTGTCGTATTCCTCTTGTTAAGCCACTCCTGAACCAAAGACAATGTCAGAGGCGTCTTACCTGGGCTAAGGAGAAGAAGAACTGGACTGTTGCCCAGTGGTCCAAAGCCCTCTTTTCCGATGAGAGCAAGTTTTGTATTTCATTTGGAAACCAAAGTCCTAGTGTCTGGAGGAAGGGTGGAGAAGCTCATAGCCCAAGTTGCTTGAAGTCCAGTGTTAAGTTTCCACAGTCTGTGATGATTTGGGGTGCAATGTCATCTGCTGGTGTTGGTCCGTTGTGGTTTTTGAAAACCAAAGTCACTGCACCCAAGAAATTTTGGAGCACTTCATGCATCCTCCTGCTGACCAGCTTTTTGAAGATGCTGATTTCATTTTCCAGCAGGATTTGGCACCTGTCCACACTGCCAAAAGCACCAAAAGCTGGTTAAATGACCATGGTGTTGGTGTGCTGACTGGCCAGCAAACTCACCAGACCTGAACCGCATAGAGAATCTGAGGTATTGTCAAGAGGAAAATGAGAAACAAGAGTACAAAAAATGCAGATGAGCTGAAGGCCACTGTCAAAGAAACCTGGGCTTCCATACCACCTCAGCAGTGCCACAAACTGATCACCTCCATGCCACGCCCAATTGAGGCAGTAATTAAAGCAAAAGGAGCCCCTACCAAGTATTGAGTACATGTACAGTAAATGAACATACTTTCCAGAAGGCCAACAATTCACTAAAAATGTTTTTTTTTTATTGGTCTTATGAAGTATTCTAATTTGTTGAGAGAGTGAATTGGTGGGTTTTTGTTAAATGTGAGCCAAAATCATCACAATTAAAAGAACCAAAGACTTAAACGACTTCAGTCTGTGTGCAGTGAATTTATTTAATACACGGGTTTCACAATTTGAGTTGAATTACTGAAATAAATGAACTTTTCCACAACATTCTAATTTATTGAGATGCAGCTGTATAGCATGTTTAACAAAAGAAAATTATCACCACCACATATATATGCACAGTGGAATTATTTTCTTTGCATATACCAAATGAGGAGGTTGGGGTCAGAGCACAGAAACAGCTATGATACAGTACCCCTCGAGCAGGGGGGTTAACAGCCTTGCTCAATTGCCCAACAGTAGAGCTCGGTGGTGCTGCGGCTTGAATCCTGACCCTCTGATCAACAACCCAGAGCCTTTACCACTTGAGCCACCACAGCAACTTCATCACGACGCAGCTTTATAGAAATCTGAACCCAGATCTTGATCTGTTGCTCTGTCTTACACACGTTTGCACACATGCACTTTATACAGTACTGTGTAGAGTACTTAGTTCTCTGTTGTCTCCTGTAGTTCTGCGGTTTATTTAGTGCCAGGGTCCTGGAGGAACATTGTTTCATTTTACTGTGTACTGCATCAGCTATATATGGTGGAAATGACAGAAGTTTCTTAATGTGACTTAAATTGACTTGATATCCCTTACAATGAGCAAGCCAGAGATGACAGTGGTGGAAAGAAAAACTAATGAAACAACATGAGGACATAACTTTGAGGCAGAGCAAGAAGCATGGAAAGCTGCTTTGGTCAAATGTAACCAAAATATGATCACTTAGAAGATGGCTTATGCCATCCTTATGTCCTGATGCTGTCTTACAAATTGTACAGCATTCGTTATGGTGTCTGCTGAAACCACTGCTAATGATGATGATTAATATAAGCATTGCAAGCTAAAAGAATTGATAAGAGAATTCCCTTATGACCTTAGTTACCTTGAAGCATAAACATAGCTGATTCTTGTCACTGGTTGGTGACTGTAACACCTAAAACACATTAATATCTGACTTCCACTGCAGATGGACAAGCCTATATAAGCAAGCCTAACAAAAAATGTATATACAAGTCCAATCGTCGATCAGCAAGCTTTTAGAACACATCTACAATTCAGCATGTCAATGATATTCCCCTAGCCACGGTGAAGACATAAAGCCTTTCTTGCCTAAGTAGTAAAGGGCAACAAAGTACTAAAATGTAGCCTACCTAGGTAGCCTCCTGTTGGGTGGAACTCATTTGTTATGTTGTTTGTCTGGTTTATTTCACACATGGACGTTTAACAGCACTAGAGGAATAGTGCGCTTCTTCTTCCATCCATTCCATGTTGTAGCAGTAAACGATTCAGGCTGATTTGAAAGCTTTTTATGGGATGCTGTTCATCAGAGGTGACAGAGCCATTTCAGTAGCAGACATTGACAAAGAGCAATTCTGTAAGCCTTCAAACACAAGCTCTAAAACAGCACACACTCACAATGTATTATGTAAATCACAAGTGATATTGGCATGAAATTTGAAATACTGTATGGATTTTAAATAAAAAGTAAAACTATAAGCATGAACTGTGACTTTGCTATATCAAGCTATGCAAAATTCATAGTCACAATTAGAGATGAAAACGTCATGATGAGTTTTTTGGGGGGTCACTCCAGCTTCAGAAATACCCTGACTGGTCACGTTATTTAGGAATACTTCTACACTTGTTTATTTATGAATAATTATGCTAGTAGTGCATCTTCAAGTGACAGATGAAGCCCAACCTCTTCCTGAAATACTTAAACTAGCATTTGTTTTCTTGTTTGTTTCATATTAAAAAATTGTTTGCCTGTGTGCTATATTACCTCCCAACTGAGTTTTACATTTAATGCATTAACTGATAGAGATTTCAAAGCACTCTTGTACTTCACTCTGGAAAAAGGCATTTGCCAGATGCCTTAAATGTAAATCCATCAGGAGTCTGAGGCTAAAGTGGGCAGAGTTGAGGACTGGAAGAACACTGAATGGTCTTTTCATGATACTCGATTGCCAGTAAGGCTCTGCCATTGTACTTGGTCTGTTGATCTGACCCAAGGTTCAGCATGTTGTGTATTCTTTGATGCTTCTCTGCTCACCACGGTAAAGAGTAAAGAGTGGCTATTTGATTTACCTAGCCTTCCTGTCAGGTCAAATCAGTCTGGCCATTGCCCTCTGACCTCTCTCATCAATAGGGAATTTCCACCCACAGATATGTTGCTTAGAGACTGTTTTTCTCACCATTCTATGTAAACTGTAGAGAAAGAAGAAATCAACAAATACTCAAACCAGCCCATCTGGCAACCATATCAAGATCAAAGTCAATGACATTACAGTTTTCTCCATTCTGATCGTTGACGTGAATGTTAACTGAAGTTCTTGACCTGAATCTGTTTTGCTGTATTGCTGATTGGTTGACTGAATAATTACATGAATGCGCAGATGCACATTTGTTACTAACTAAATGTTATGTAACATTTTGTAACCTGATAATGTTAGGAAGCTAGCTAAGATAATTAGCTCCATTAAAGGAAATGGTTTCTGGTATAGTACCTTTAGTATAGTGCCCCTACATAAATCAGTCTGCTGGCAAAGAATCAGCCTGTGTTTAAAAGGGTTGTATATAAAATGACAATTGACTGGAGGTAAATGGTCTGTATTATCCAGTTGCTGAAATAAAGTAATCAGCAATAAATCCAGAATGCAACCAGAGACATCCAGTATTCCAGATATTTCACAAAGGGAAAAGCTTACCTGACCTTATTAAGGGCTTTGATAAATTATAAGACGTTTGCCCATCAATCATGTATTTCATTCCGACATGATGATAATGCCTTTTCTTGTTTTCCACACACACTGACTTGAGATCAACAACTAATTAAAGATAAGTATTAACTGCTGAATTGATGAATGTCTGGAGAGAAAGGATGACAAATGAATATTGCCTGTGAGCCAGTGAACCTGGTTGAAGTTATTATTTCGCCTTTGATCAAATATAGCTGAGAAATGATACGTCTGTTGAGTCTGTCTCGGAATTCTAAAATTAAATAAATAAACAAATAAACAAACTTCATGGAATTAGGTTATATTAGCTGAACTGAGAGAGACAGGCTCCACCTCAGCACCTGCTCCCTGTGTACACCAAAAGAGATGCAAATAAAACCAGACTGTGTGTCAACATTCATGTCAAGGCTAATACATGTGATGAACACAAAATGAGAGAATAATTCCTGATTGTCCCCCCTCCCACTCATACATGCACTTGTGCACAAACTAAAGGTGCGTACACACACATATACACACACACGCACGCACGCACGCAAGCACTTACGCACGCACGCACACATGCTTGTGCATTTATCCTCCCACACAGTACACAGTCGGCACAGATGCAGCATGCCCCAGGCTGAGCATGATGATTCACCACATCCTTTTTTATCACTTAATCACATGACCAGGCCTCTTGAGCCCCGTCCCTCTACATCAACACAGAGGAGGTTCTCAAGGGTAGCGGCTAAAATGAGCAAAGGTTGCATGCCCAAGCCTCATAACATCCATTGAGATTTTGTTTTTACTGTTCCTGATAGGCATAAGGATAGTGTTAAAATAATTTTTAAAAATAATACATTTCCTGTCCTGTATTCAGTCCTGAATATAGAATGAGATCTTAATTCTGAGAAGAATTACTATCTTTAAAACCTTGCAGGAGACAAAACTGAGTGCACTTTTATATTGTGAGATGACATCGCAGTTATATAAACACACAAAACAATCCAGCCAAGAGCCATTTTTCATGGAGAGTAAATCAAAGCAAATCTAGCTTTAATCAGACAGCATTGTTGCTCAGAGCTGGCCTAAAATTAGAATTTGAACACTGATGCCTCAAAACAAAACAAAAAAAATGATAACTCAAAATGTCCAGGGTTAATGATAAATAATGCTTGCAAAAAGGATGTGAAGATTTATTTTATTCCCAGGACAATCTTGCATCTCTATACTCTGTCTTCATGTCTCTTAATACTACTCACATAACATTCTGCACCTGTTAAGAATTTCAACCATTTTCTTAAAAAAAATAAAATAAAAAATCAATGCATAAATGCATAGAGTATCAGTGAATTTCATCTGTATCAAATGTTAGACTCAAACCGTGTTGATTGCACGTCTGTATTATTAAAATATAACTGGAATGCATGCTCAGGTTTCAGAAATGGAAGCTAAACATGGATGCTTCAATGATTCCAGTAGAGATTACTTTCAGAAAGTGGGTGAGCTAGCTCAGTCAATCTTGTGAAATGCTCTGCACAATCATCCATGAAGGAAAAATCAATAGTGCCAATGGAAAGCACAGGCGCTTCTTTTTCTTGGATAGAAAGATGACTGGCTTTACTCTTACGAATACCATTAATAGACAGATCATAGATATCCAGAGTATTTCTCAATATAATGATACTACATTCATCCAGTAACCCTTGTCAATATAGATGTGAGTTCAATTATAGGATGGAAAGCAGGAACCAAGGAATGCTAATCTAATAACCTTAAAGCTCATGAGAAAGAAGAATCCAATTGACTAGGATTGGTCTCAGTGGTGCTGTGAACCTCCTACCCCAACACACCACTCCTCATTTTCTTCAACCCTATCAAGGACAATTTACTGGCAACAATAATTAAACAAAATTATGTACCATGCACAGAATTTTATAATAGAGCAGTCTGCATCAAATATGCAATTTCTTTTTACAAATCTCAAGATATCAATAACAGTTTTAATCCACTAAGCTTAACTAGAGCTTTCTTGCAAACACATCCAAGAGATCCTCCAGATCTACTTCTTATTTTGGGCAAAAAACCCCACAGGAGCCTAAAGCCATCTAATCCTGCATAGTTTTTCATCCACTTTAGCTTACTCTCAAAGGTCATTCACAAGCGGATGAAAAAAACAGCCCTGCATACTAGACATGGTATATAGAGTACTAACCATTCGTTCTGTGGCTCATCAATCACCAGGAGCAGCTTGAACTTCTTGGAAGACTGTGCAGGGCTTTGCTCGACCAGTCCTGCTGAGGCTGCCGTCTGCTTCACCACATTAGTGATGGAGCTGAAGAAGCCAGAGCTGGATGGAGCAGCCTGTGGCCGGCGCTCAGGGGCTGGAGAGACAGACGGAGCAGCAGGAGGAGGAACAGTGGCTGTAGCAGGAGCAGGAGAAGAGGATGGGGCCTGCTGAGAGCCGGCGCTAGGTGGAGGAGGTGGAGGAGGATCAGGCCTTTGCAGATCGGTCATGTAGCCATTGGGTAGGTTGGCAATGAAGCTGCTGTCAGAAAGGCGACGGCGCAGGAAGTTCATTGCTGCGGCTGGTGAAGGTTAAACCTTGGTGGAGATTGATGGAGAGCTGCTGAGGTGTTTATGGAGATGGACCTCCTGAATCACTGCTCTGTAAAACTTCCTGCTAATAAGGGTTTATTGAGATGGATGTCCTAATGATGACTAAATGCTGCTTCTCTTCCTCACTCTCTCTGTACGCCTGAGCTCTGACAGCCTGAGCGAGAGATGCTTGTGTTCTGCCTCAGCCTTCCCTCTTTCTCACGTCCCCTCCCTCTCTCTTTTCACACACACATACACACACACACACACACACACACTCCCCCTCCCCTTCTCATTCTGCTGCGTCATGGCCTACGTAGTTGTGTCGTACTGCAGTTTGCAATAGGGGTTTCCAATGAATATAGATAAGCGGGGGCACTACCCTCCTCTACTCCTTAATGATGGCATTCCCTTCTCCCGTCCCCCAAACCCTTTCTCTCTGTTTTATTTTTCAATGTGACCTCCAGGGACTTGGGGACAGATTAATGCAAAATTAATTGGGCGGAGCCTCTCTTCTCGTCCTTCCTAGCTTCTGGGCAGTGTAGCTCTGTGAAAAACAAATATTGTGTCATCTTCATTCCACTCACTAATTAACCCCTTATATTCCCAGGGCTGTGGACATGTCTAGTATTAGATTTTTCATGCATATGTTTTACGTTTACTACAGATACTATAATAGCTGATTAAACCAAACATTAAGGCTTAAAAGAAAGCATAAAAGCAGATTAATTCCCTGTGAGTAAGATGTTTAAAATAGAAATGAGATGCATCCCTTGTATTGACTAGCATATTTAAATAACACCATTTAACTGAATGCAGCATACAAAAATGATAGATAGATAGATAGATAGATAGATAGATAGATAGATAGATAGATAGATAGATAGATGTCAGAAATGTACACATTGTAAACCATATTAATAGGTATATGCAGTATATTATAACATAAACATGAGTAAAAAAAAGAATAAAGAAAAATGAATAAAAATAAACAGAATAGATTTCCTAAAATGTTGTTGATCAGCTAAGACATTACTTTTGTGATTAAGTTGTGATTCTAGCAAATAACTGGAGGTTTATAGCTATCAGTTTAGCATCCTGAAAAATAGATAGATAGATAGATAGATAGATAGATAGATAGATAGATAGATAGATAGATAGATAGATAGATAGATAGATAGATAGATAGATAGATAAATGAGTTACTGTAAATGTGTATATATAGGATAAAAAAAAAGCTATAATCTAAAAGCATTCTATATGAGAATTATGTGTGTCTATGTTAACTGACATGCTGTCATGATTGAGCTAGACTACTGGACTATTGCATTCAGGGGGCAATTATTCACCATTTAGTCATCCTTTCGTCATTTTCTTTTTTGTGACCTTTAATTTTTATAAAGTTTTGTGGTGGTTTGCATTTATGAGTACAAATAACATTGAAATTCAATTCACTTGAAAATTGGAATGTAAATGGTTTCAATCTAAATTGGTAGTATCCCAGACAGTATGGAAGGAGACTCTCTAGAGCTCTAGAAAAGCTCTTTATGCTGCCAGATCAATGTATCTGTCTGCTCTAATAGAAGACAACAAAAATAATCTGAGGTTCTTATATTACTGTAGCAAAGTTGAAAAAAAAAAAGGAATAAGACCACCACAGGAGTATACACACCATCAATATGTAAAATGACAAAATTGAAAATATCAGCTAAAAATGTAAAGGCTATTAATTCAAAACCAGGAAATTTGATAGCTAGCCATGTAGGTAACAATATAACCACAACAGCGATTAGAACAACCCTCCCCACCATCATCATGTACCCTTCCAGGGGGCTGAACTAATTTCATTAAATCCTCATGGAAATCGCCAACTTGTGTACTAGATCCGAACCGTTACCTACATGTTTCTTCAAAGAGATACTACCAGATGCAGTCAACCCTTTTCTAACTTCTTTTCTCTTAGCACTGAATGTGTACCTAAATCCTTTAAACAAGCAGTTATCAAACCCCTGATTAAAAAACCTGATCTTGACCCCTGTTGGCTGTCCATCTAAAAGCCAATATCAAAACCACCTTAATCTCCAAGATCCTATAAAAGTTTCTAGCACAGAAATTATGTTCATACCTACATAAGAATAGCATTTAACATGGCACAGACATACTGGTTAAAGTGGTAAATGACCAGCTACTGGCCGCTGATGAGGGTTGTGTCTCCTTCCTTGTGTTACTTGACCTTAGTGCAGCTTTTGACACCACTGACCGTAGTATTCACACTATTCTCTGTGATAGACTACAAAATGTTGTTGGAGTTAATAGGACAGTCCTCTCCTTGCACAGGTCCTATTTGACTGATTTTTATCAGTTTGTAGATGTAAATGGTGAATTCTCTATGCATAATAAAGTAAGATTTGCTATTCCACAAAGCTCTGTTTTAGGCTGTTTTCCTCTGTTATTCTGATGAAACACAGTCAGATGTTTACACAAAGTCAGAGGAGACAGAGCACATTAATAAAGTAATTAACTTCCTTTTACTTTATTCTGAAAATACAAAAGTACTCATGCAACTTGAAGTAAGCTTTCTGGTGACATACTAACTATGGATGGCCTTGCAGTTACAGCATGTGCAGCATTTCTTAATTTGCCACATATACATTACAGCACAGTGAAATTCTTTTCTTTGCATATGCCAGCTTGTTAGGAAGCTGGGGTCAGAGAGCAGGCTTAGCCATGAAACGGCATTCCTGGAGCAGAGGGGGTTAAGCTTTGCTCAGGGGCCCAACAGTGGTAGCTTGTGGAGAGACTAGAACCGTAATGCAGCGCTTAAGCTGCTGTTATGCTACCCGCAGGCTCGGGTGGGTGTACGTGTGGTAAGAAGGTGAGTCATTCTGCATGGACACTACAAATGTGTGACTAACACACCTTCCGCTTCACCAGCTCTACAGGAGACATTTAACCATTTCCAAAGCTCAGCTTTGGCTTACAACAGGTCATTGACCTTGTTTCATCTCATGGTCAATTGTCACCAGTGTAGGGGTGGACAGAAGGAACTCTTCTGCTTTCCACCACCGGCAGTGGTGGGATTTAAACCCACACCCCTGAAGAGACTGGAACCTTAATCCAGCACCTAAGACCACTCAGCTACAATACCCATGGGCAGGGAGGGGTGGGGGTCACAGGAGACCTGCCAGGGTCTCTGGTAGGCACATTTCCTTTACCAAATGCGCTTAAGCAGGGCCTTTTTTCGAGAACAGGCAGGATCTAAAAGCACAAGGGCTTTGCAATGTGGATTGGGGGTCTATAGCCTTAGCCTCCCATTGATGTAGCTTGCTCATATGAACTTACAGCATTTGTGTCCAACCAGCCCACAGTTCACATTTCTCACTCCACTCTAGCATGGTCTCATGGTCCAGGTACAAAGCACTTGGCTAGCAACAAACCCAGGTGCATTGCAGTAAAGATGGGGCACACAGACGACGAGGGTGGGATTCGAACCCACGTGACAGTGGTTCCAAAGCACATTCTGAAAAGCAGAGGTTCTTTAATGGGGAAACAATTAAATTGTATGCATGTATTAAGGCATGGTGAGGAAATTCTTTTTTTGGAAATGGCATATCACTTTTTTAAGTGCATATACGGAAGGTATGGGAGCCACAACCACTGCAAAGCCTTTGTGGTGCCAAAACCCCACAACACTTAAGCGGTTCCTTGGCAGTGGTGGGTTCTGAACCCACGCCTCCAAAGAGACTGGAGCCTAAATCCAGCACCTTCGACCACTCAGCCACGCTACCTGCGAGCTCATGTAGGTTTAGGCCACACCTCCTATCTGATACCATGTGTTTATGAATATTCCACTTTAAAGATGCCTGCTATTGTTTTAACTTGAGACCTTCAGTCTATTTTTTTAAATAGATAAGTGTCAGAATATGTCAGTCTATTTGAGATACGCAATATATTTGATGTGACTTTGTGTCTTAATCCATATAAAAGGACACCGTAATCATGTGTATCAGTTACACACTTTCATAGAACTCTAATTTGCCTGCGTGTGTTTAGTTTTTGGTAACTCTCATTAATCATATGAATGGGAGTCCCACTGAAATGTCACACTTTGTACTTTCTGAAGCTTTCTAAAAGGTCGAAGGAAGTTGACAAATTCCATAGTGTGAACATCTACTTTAAAAGCATATGATAGGATTAGGATATGATAGGATCTTTTTTTAGGGATAGATGGTTTGTGGTGAAAACTAGTTGGTTATCTCCAAAAAATATTCTATTAATTTTGCCATAATGAGGGTTTGATACAGGTCAGTCTAGATTAAAGCAATTTTAGCTCTTCTTAATTAAGACATTTCATTTTAAGACTTAACAAATAACCATCTCTGTATTTAATTCTCATGGTGAACATTTTGCCTCATATGTTCTTTGCAGAAGATGTTACTATTAATGAGCCGTGCTCATAAAAGTGTGTATTGTGTACTGTGGGCAAATACTACACTACCTCAAAAAAAGAAAGATAAAGACATACAGTACGTCTCAATTAGATGTCAGTTTTTCGGTTGTGTTTCTAGTTGGACTGTCATACGGCATTACATACTTGACAATTACACAGGGAGTCATCCGATTCTGTTATCATGTTAACTACACATATCATCAGTACATCCATCAGTAGCTGGATGTACAACACCCTGACACACTTCTTTGTGTCTTTTCTGCATAGGCATGAGATATAATAAACACACAAAATGTGAATTAAGATCACATATGTGGATATGCGTGGAAGATTTCCATTACTTGTCCTCTATCTCTGTTTGGTGCCCTGAATCTGTTTCTGCCAATTTCCCTGTTTACCTTTCAGGATTTTACTGCTTGATTTATCAATTGTAAAATTTCATTTCTACATCATGTACAACTTGACACATATTAGAAAATAAGTATATATTCTAGGATTTCTGACATTCTGCAGTGAAACCAGAAGTTTTAACCCGTGGCAATAGGATTTGATCAAGAAAGGACATCAGATTCTATAAATTTGTTAAACTGGGCATGTAAAATCTTAAACTGCTGTGGTGTATGCCTGCCTTTAGTTTTTATAGCAGATCAATCCAGATGAACTACAATAAATCTCTGTAACAAAATGGGAACAAATTGGCAGCTCATTATAAGTACATTAATAATGAATCTGGTAGGAAACATTTTATGCGTTCTCTTTAACCCTTTAATGTCTGCAACAAGAAAACGTTTTTTCTTTAAAAGATTTACTTGGGTCAATAATAACAACAATATATAATATATATTTTTTAAAAATTTGTATATATTTTTTTTAACAGACCCCATAATTATTTAAATAATGGCCTCTACCAACTGGTTGAGAAGTCCCTTCGTGACTCAAAATTTGGGCTACAAAAAGATTGCACAGAACATTAAAGAGTTAATTGAATGCTAAATTCAAGCAATTCATAGGCTTCCTTTTCTCAAAGAATGCTTTCTATACCTGTCCCAAATGGATAATCGTTTTTTTTTTAACAATTAGTGAAGTTTCAGTAGTTATTAGTGAAGAATAATATTAGATGATTAAATGATTAACAACTGTACTACAAGAAAATAAAGACGTTTGTTGTATATATTTAGCACATGCCATTTTACTTTGCATTGAAGGCTTCTGATACTTTTTTGGTCAGCATGAAAAATTGTCCTTTCAAATGCTAATGCTGGACCATAATTCCCTTTCACTTGCAGGCATGCAATGAAAGCAGTTTAATATTCCTCCAAGGCAGCCACCCTCTCTTCCCATCATTAATCAAAACTTTAGGGAAAAGAAAACAAGAAACTACAACAATATAAGAATAATGTTGCTCTTTTAATATCTGGATTAGATCTCATTTATAAATAAAACCCTTCTGTCCTTCTGACTTTGAAAGAGATAAATGTTTTAGAAGTTAGGCTCAAGGGGAAAACAAGTGTTTTCATTTTTAAGTGGCTGCATATCTAATATTATTGCTCCCGAAATGGAACCTGCTTAAAAATGATTATACGAAGGCCATGGGGAAATGCTTGCTTGCAGATTTGCTGGCACATGCTCATGATTTCCAAGCCAAAATATAATCAATCCATCCATCCATTTTCCATACCACTTATCCAAAACGGGGTCATAGGGGACATGAAGTCTATCCCAGAGGACACACAAGGTGGAGGACACTCTGGATGGTGTGCAAACTCATCACAGGGTACGATCTCTCACACACCTACTCACACACTATGGATAATTTTGTTCAGTTAGCCTGCAGAGCATATATTTGGACTGGGGAGGAAACTGGAGTACCCAGAGGAAACCCCTGAAGCTAGGGGAGAACGTGCAAACTCTGCTCACACGGCATGGAGTTTGGAACCAATACCTGAACCCCAGAGCTGTGAGTAATGATATAATGTGAAAATGGTACCAAATTCAATTCAATTCAATTTATTTGTATAGCACTTTTAACAATGGACCTTGTCTCAAAGCAGCTTTACAGAAGTATAGAAACAGAGAAGGAAAAGTAATTATAAAGTTAAATTAAAGTTACTGTTTTATCCCTATTTTATCCCTAATGAGCAAGCCTGTGACGACGGTGGCAAGGAAAAACTCCCTATGATGATATGAGGAAGAAACCTTGAGAGGAACCAGGCTCAGAAGGGAACCTCATCCTCATTTGGGACAGTAAATAATGTAAATGTAAATAATGTCCTTTCTACAACAGCAACCAAGGGCTTATGGGGAACTATTAGGTCAGTGAAGTTTCTGAGTTAATTATAGACACTAATTCTTTGCTGTCTCAAGCTGACAGATGTAACGGCAGATCCGTGATAGTCTCCAAGTGATGCTGTCCACCGCTGTCTCTTGGTCACAGACTGTCCACACAGATCCATCCACAGCAACAGTGAGCACCACCAAGTGACGAGACTCCAACCAGGGTAGAGCCAGTGGTCACACTGGAAACTGGCAGCTCGGGAGTGGGGCGTACTTCCTTGTGTGCTCAAAACATATTTGTCCAAAAACCTGATTCTGAAGTAAATGTCATGTTCTTTAGCCCTGTCTTTGCTATTTTCTGATATTGGGATGCTTATTGGGCTTTATCTGTCACATCCCTATTGGACATTCTTTTGATCAATAGCATTGACATAACACAGGATGGCAACGTTCCTTCCTCACTCACTGCCATTCAAGGACTTGACCCTCTTCTGATATCTGTTGACTTCAATCTAGGTTTCGGTGTTGCAATCTGTTCTTTATTCTTTGTAAAGAAAGGGGATTCAAATGTGGTTGGACATAAAGTACATGTAAACTGATTATTATCAGAGCCTATGTGTATTGCATATTAGTGCATTTAATACCTGAAATAAGCGTATTGCAATTAAGCCACCTTCCCTCCGTTGGGCTTGAAATAAGCTTGTTATATAACACTTAAATGAGATCTCACATTTTTAGTCTGTCCAGTTTAAAAAAAAATCACAGCTCTACATAGCATTTACTGCTAAATAAACATTATTGAATGTATTTCTCTAGATAACGCTCCTCACCACTGATTATGTCAGTGTGACCAGAGAGCAGTGACGCAGATGGTGTTTCAACTGTGAGACCTGACAACAGGCAAAATGGCAGCCGCAGCTGCTCTTTAAATCTCTGCAGCATCACTGGAAAGATGTTGGCTTCAGTAGCACGTGCTAAACGTAATGTCACGTGGTGAGCTAGGGGTGTGTGCTCAGCTCTGGTACTCCTCACAGTTGTAGGCATGCTGACATGCAAAGCTCATCCTGCCCTGAATATTTTATGGTGGGGTTAAAAATAGCACAGCATGTTGTGTCTTCACAATCAAACATGTCTCGTGGGGTTTTGGTGTATTAAACAAAAGTGTGTCATTTGTGTTTGTTTTGATTTTCTTATAATTGGTTAGAAATGGAATTTGGAAAGATTTTCCATTAAAGCAGCAGACAGTAAAACTGAGATATTTTTAATAACAATATGTTGTAAGAAATATCACAGTAAGAAATAGTCCATGTGTAAGCTAATTATGGTAATGGAATTCCTAATCAGAGTATCTAGAGGCAAGGGCCAAGAGGTTAATTGAAATTTGTGCCTTTGCTGAGATTCCTTTGAAATACTGTGTACCACACACTTAATTTCAATCTCATTGGTGAAAGAATTAAGAGCAGGACTTACGTAATCTTGCTGAGTAAATATAAAAACAGTCCAATTCAAGTCAGTTCGGTTTTCATTGCTCAGACATTGCCACAATGCAGCTTTACCAAAACCCCATGAGGTGAAAGGACGAAGAAACCTTGAGAGGAATGATACCCAAAAGGTAATCCTTTCTGATTGACAATGGACAGAAGAATTATAAATCATTACAAGTTTAAAAGTGTAAAGACAAACAGTAGTAAGAGTGTTAAAGGGTGTTTAGTATAAGGAGATTATAAATAGGGATAAACACAGGACAATCTTTATGAGAAGGCGGATGCAGTAAATCTCTACAGAATACAGGTGACGCGATCCACTGAAGATGCTTAATTACTGGGCATAAGATCAAATTTATCACTGTTATTGTTATTATCCAGGGCTGGGGGTTTGATTCCCACCTCCGCCGTGTGTGTGTGTGGAGTTTGCATGTTCTCCACGTGCCTCGGGGGTTTCCTCCAGGTCATGTCTCCAAAGACATGCAAGGTAGGTTGATTGGCATCTCTAAATTGTCCGTAGTGTGTGATTGCGTGAGTGAATGAGAGTGTGTGTGTGCCCTGTGATGGGTTGGCACTCCATCCAGGGTGTATCCTGCCTTGATGCCCAATGACGCCTGAGGCACAGGCTCCCTGTGACCTGAATATGACCTAATGAACTTGTGCTCCGACAACCTTTTTTCTGCAACATCTGATGGTTCAAAACTCATCTTCTGTCCGAGGTGATTGCCAGGAGACGTGAATAAAACTAAATTGTTAGCTCATTCTGGTGTATGTGACAGATATCACTATAGCAGCCAGAGACCTTTATTATAAAGACAGCAGTTTGAACTGCTACTTTTGTCAGACCTCTGAACCATAGTTTGGTGCATGATGTCTGTTCTTTTCAGCTGTAACTGACTGTTCTGTAACCTAAAGATAATACTTATTTCATCAAATCCTTCACTTCTCACCAATTATATTATAGTCTCATTTCCACAATAGTTTCATATCTTGTTTGATATTTTGCGCGCTCAGTGCAACAGCTAACTTAGGAATTGATTTGCAGTTGGTCTCAGCTATTAGTGATTACTTGGCTAGAGCCTCTGTGTTTATGTAAATGGTAATGATAGCTACTGGAAAATAATAAAGTGGCACAAATTGGTGGACAGAATCTCCTCAACTATTTATTCTGGATAAAAAGTATGCAGCTAATTGTTTTAAATGAAAAAGTGTCTAAAATGAGACTCGGCTGTAGCAAAGCTAACATTATAAACAGAGCTGAGACAATGTACATTCTCCTGATAATGTATGAATTCTTTGTTCGGTTGTAAAAAGAAGCACTTTGCAAGATGATCTACTGAAGTAATGGTAATGAAAACACCATGAATATATAACCCTTTCGTGCTATGCCAGGCTGTTATTGGAAATAGGGTTATAAATTCAAATATGTTCAATCAGCATCTGTGATGTTCCAAAAAAGGACAGTACTTCCAGTTACTTGGGTTCAGGATGTACACAAATATTCACTCCAGTGTGAAGTAAGATCCAAATCTGAGTTGGTGGTGGTGTTGTTTTTTAAACTCGGCAGTAGTCAGCATTCTCAACTCACTATCCCATAGCAGACAACCTTTAATGGAGGTCTGAAATGTAGAAAAATGATTTCAAACTCTGGATCTCATCCAGAACTAAAAATGAAGACAAAATGCAGAGAAAATGGTGTTGTTGCTGCAGTTAATGAGGATGTAAATCTTACTTACAGCTTCATAAAGGGCCTTGAGGAGCTCAATGAACGCTGTATTCAGTCTAGTAGTGTGTTTAATCCACCACCCTACTTAGAGTAAAGCATGGCCTTCTCTGCTTACATAATTTCCCTTTGCATGTAGCCTCATGACATTCAAATAAACTAAAATATATAAATATATTCAAATATATGAGTTGATATTAAGAGGCCCAGTGTTTGCAAAGAAAACACTCCTCACACCTTTACACAACCCCCACCAAGCTGAACAGTTAAACACAAGGATTCATAAGGTTGATGCTAAATTCTGACCCCACTGACCCCATCAGACTGGTCTTCAGCTGTGCAATTTTACTGATCCTGTAGATTCAGATTCTTGTTTTTGACTGGCAGAAGTGAAACATGGCCTTCTGATGTTGTAGCCCGTATGCCTTGTTGGAGATGCTTTTATTTATGTATTTATCTATCTTTTCACACCTTGTATAAACTCTAGACAGTGTTGCATGAAAAGGACTTCCCAAGATACCACCAGTTTCTGAAATACTCAAACTAAACCATTCTGTTGGTTGTTATGAAAAGCCAAAGTGTTTTGAAAGAAAGGATCTGCTTTAAAGCATAGTGGAGATAGTGTCGTGGCTTGGGCTTGCATGGATGCTTCTGGAACAGACTCACTCATCTTTATTGATGATGCAAATCATGATGGTAGCAGCAGAATGAAGTTTACAGGAACATTGTGTCTGACAGTTTACATCCAAATTATTCTGGAGGAACACCATGCAGCAAAACAATGAACCAAAACACACTGCCAACACAACAGAATGCTTCATGAGGTGAAAAAGTTTTAGACTGGCCAAGTCAATCACCAGACTAGCTAACTATGCAGCATTTCACCTCCTGAAGAGGAGACTGAACAGAGAAACCCTATGAAAGGAAAAGAAGAAGCCAACAGTTTGGTGTTTCAAGGCATATGTTATTTACTTTCATTTACATTAAAGACTTTTGCTCACCTAAAAATTGTTTTTTTTAATGCTGTTTAATCCCACTAGATGTACATACCAGAAAATAAAAGCTGAAATCTTAAAATATCCCTCTTTTAATCTCAAACTCAGATGTCTGGTGACTTGCACAAACAAACGTATTGCATAAATTCCATAAATATTCAGATCATATTCATTCATTGTCTACCGTTTATCCGATCTACTCTCGGGTCACGGGGAGCCTGTGCCTATCTCAGGCGTCATTGGGCATCAAGGCAGGATACACCCTGGACGGAGTGCCAACCCATCACAGGTCACACACACACTCTCATTCACTCACGCAATCACACACTACGGGCAATTTAGAGATGCCAATCAACCTACAATGCATGTCTTTGGACTGGGGGAGGAAACCGGAGCACCCGGAGGAAACCCCCGAGGCACAGGGAGAACATGCAAACTCCACACACACATGGCGGAGGCGGGAATCATTCAGATCATATTAAATATTCAAATTCAGATTATAATTTCATATGATCAAGTTTAATCTATCCTTGTTACTTATATGTTAAGAATACATTTTTATCAAGCATTTAAATTTCAGTTTTGTTTTACTCAAATGTTTTAAATGTTTTAGCTTCAATTTAAAAAAGTGGAGAAATCAGTTGATCTAAAGATCATTTTAAAAGGTTGATTCTTTTTTATACACTACTTGCTTGTCTTTTTTCCACTAAGAATTGATTTTTAATCAATAATAATAGACTTACAATTGATAAGAGATGATTCGTAACTGTTGGCTCTGGCCAATACATTCATCTGTCTTTTATATCATTTCAAAATGATCATTACACCAAACTGGGGGGAGCACGGTGGCTTAGTGGTTAGCACGTTTGCCTCACACCTCCAGGGTTGGGGGTTCGATTCCTGCCTCCGCCATGTGTGTGTGGAGTTTGCATGTTCTCCCCGTGCCTCGGGGGTTTCCTCCGGGTACTCCGGTTTCCTCCCCCAATCCAAAGACATGCATGGTAGGTTGATTGGCGTCTCTAAATTGCCCATAGTGTGTGATTGAGGTGAGTGAATGAGAGTGTGCACTCCGTCCAGGGTGTATCCTGCCTTGCTGCCCAATGACGCCTGAGCACAGGCTCCCCGAGAATAGTTCGGATAAGCAGTAGACAATGAATGAATGAATTACACCAAACCAATGAAGTCTAGAAACAATCATCTTAAAGTTCTAGTAGTGAAAGACTAAAAGCATGAGCCTCTACTCTATTGTTTTTACTAATCTCATTTGCAGTGGTCACTGGTAAATAATAGATATCCCAGTGAAACTAGAAAGACCATTTTCTAAATGTAACTCATGAATTTGTAATCTGAGCAAAGGAAGGTGAACACACCATACACTCGCTGGTCAATTAGTTAAACACATGAAAACACTGTTGCTAGGCAACTGGGAAATACAGATGCAGTGCGTGGAAGCTAGCTAATATCCGAGGATAATGATTTAGTTAAAGCTGTTACAGCTGTTAGATCTTATATTCAGACAATGTAAAGACACTGGCACACTGATGGTGGAAACACTGGGAATATGAAAACTATTGGGAATATCAGCATTTCTTTCAGATTTGGCAAAATTACCTTGTATAAACAGAACATAATGTACAGTAATTTATAAGGTAAATAAATATAAGACTTGGCATTGACCATAAACAGAACATCCCAATGTTTGTATTTAGAGATCAGTAGTAGTGAACACCACAGAAGACACTGTTTTAATAAGACAGTATACACAACCCTGTTTGTTAGCACCTGGATTGATATTTATTAAGTTGTAACATGCCATGGAAAATGCTTGTGTTTGATTAGCTGTGTGTTATTGTCTTGTACCAGTAGATCAATAGAGCTAGCATATTATTTAATAATATCAAAAATTCTAATAAAATTTCAACCATTTTGAAATGTAAACATGACAATAGGTTTGAAGCCTAGAACTATGTACATGAACATGCTCTTGCTAATATGCTCTTATTTATTTAAAACAGCTAAGATGCTCCACAAACACAAAACCCAATAAGTGGATTATTTTTAAAAGGTTGTTATTTAACAAAGAACAATGTATAGTTGTGAAGCTTTTGATAAGGAGACATTCATTTGTCATTTGTTGAAGGAGCCTCATTTACATTTATGGCATTTGGCAGACATCCTTATCCAGAGCAATTTACATTCATCTCATTTATACAACTGAGCAGTTGAAGGTTAAGGACCTTGCTCAAGGGCCCAATAGTGGCAGCTTGGTGGTTCTGGGATTCAAACTCATAACACCTTAACCACTAAGCTCCCACTTCCCTTTAAGTCACCACTGTCAGCACTTTGTAACAGCCAGTACATTTTCAACATCAGGAAAGTTTTAAGGACATTGTGCTTTGTCACTTCTTGGTAACATGAAAAGCTTCATCTTATCACTTTAAAGACAGAGAAGCAGAAAAAGAAAGGCTGGTGAAGAACCAACCGTTTATACAGTAGCTTTTATAGTATAAGTGGTCCACAACATTATGGAAGTAGAACAGATAAAAAATGTGTTGTTTAACAAAAAAAATGTGTTCTTTAACAAAAAAAAAGAAATCAGAGGTGTTTTTTTTTTTTTTACCGTAAATTTGCTGTGGTATAGAGGAAGAAACACTTTGGGATGTGCTTTTATTGGAAAACAGTCACACCCCATTGTGATAGTTCTTACACAACAGTAAGAATGTGTCTGAATATATCTTTAGGTCATGTTTTTTTACTAATTCGTCCATTTAATTTCTGTACCGCTGGGAACCTGGAGTCTATCACAGGGGACTTGGGGCACAAGGTGGGGGACATCCTGCATGGCGTGCTATACCATTACAGGGCACAATCACATACACACACACACACACACACTCACATACTTGTTCACACAATTACACACACACATTCATGCACAATTGAGAGATGCCAATCAGCCTACAACACATGTTTTTGTACCCCAAAAGACAAAGAGAACATGCAAACTGCCATTTCAGGTCGGAGGCATGAATTGAACCCCCAACCCCTGAAGTGTGATGCAAACATGCTAACCACTATGGCTATTTTCTCATATCTGAACATTTCACCATCATTTCATTATGTCTTAATCTGAGGATTAAACCATATCTACAGGCATTTTCATCAAATTCTTTATCACAGTCACCAGCGATCATGTCTGGTGTGGAATACTGTTTAATTACATTATCTTAATTACATAATAATGTCTAATTACATCATGAATCATCTCTGTACGACATTTGACCAGTTATTACTAAATAATCATACAAAAGCCCATAACATATTATAAACACCATGATTTCATATACTGTACCTCTACTTCATCGAACATCTCTCTCTCGCTCTCTCTCTCTCTCTCTCTCTCTCTCTCTCTCTCTCTCTCTCTCTCTCTCTCTCTATATATATATATATATATATATATATATATATATATATATATATATATATATATATATATATATATATATAATGTATCCTTATCAATTTCTGTTCCATTTATTCCCTTATTTGTTGTGTTATTTCTCTGTATAGCTGCAAATCATCCATCGTTGTGTGCTTGTCTGATTGGTGTGCTTGATGCACTCATCAAGATGTATGAAAACGAACTTGGCACTGATTCAAGCTGAATAGATAGGCACGCATATTAATAACTGTAATGATCATAAACCCAGATCAAGAAAACATTGGGGAAATACATGCATAATTTATATCCTTCATCCACAGAAGCATTATCATTATTTCCGTGGTCATTGCATTCATAACACAGAAGTGCAGCACAATATCTCAACAAATAGGGCATCTTTATCATTTGAAAAGTGTTATCTGATATAAAAATACGCTGTGTTGTTCCAATTTGATGAGCAAAGCAAACTGCTGAGTTGAAAGTAATTTTTTAATAAGGGTTTTAAGCCAACAATGGGCTTATTGAGTTTCTGAGTACCAGAAGCAAAGACTATTGACAACAAATGCATGACCACAAGGCCAAAAGAAACCACCAAACAAATAAAAACAACTGTTTTCAACCACAGTAACGGTTAGACAGACAAGTGGAATTCCACACTAGAGGCAGACTTGTTCTAGGAGTCAGAAGGCAGATCGGTGATTTATTAGCTTTATTTGTTGGAACACCACAAATAATCCGGAACCAGAGGCAGGTAGGAATTTCCACAAGGCATTAGTGCAGACTCATAAAGAAAGCTGGAGAATCACAAAAAGCCTAGTGTGGCCTGAGGGGGAAAAAAACTTTGTTAATGCTGCGTAAATACATGATTAAATCATGGAAAGAAGGCTCAAACATTAAAAAATAAAAGTATGTACAATATTAGGATGCAATTAATTACATATAGTTGCATAATTACATATATTAAATTCCGCACCCTCACGGCTCAGTCCGGCTGGAATGATGCTGCTTTACTAGCAATATTTCGGGAGGGTCTCCAGCCATCACACCAGGCCGAATTAGCATGCCACAGTGCCAACACCACATTCGCTGACTGTCAGTACAGCCATCTGACTTGACAACCTCAGACGTCAACATCCAGCCCCGTCACACTCACGCCAGTTACCTTCCTGTTTCCCTGTGACTCCCAGACCCAGAGAGGACATCCCCGAACCCATACAACTTGGGAGGGCATGTGTGTCTGAGGAGGGACGATGCTGTCGCACTGAGCAACACCTCTGCTACTATTGTGATAACCCCGGCCACCTGATCTTCCGCTGTCCTGAAAGAACCGCACTACAGTGTCTGTACTGGTTATGTTGAACCATACTAATGACTGCTTCTCTGTCTCAGTGCTGATAGACTCAGGTGCGGCCGTCAACCTCATTGATAACGCCCTCGTGGAAAAACCCCAGCTGCCCACTGTCCCGTGCACACCTCCCCTACGGGTGACGGCCGTCAACAATGAACCCATCGGGGAGGGATATCTCTACCTTAAGACTAAGCCGCTTACACTAACCATTGGACTCTTTCACACCGAACAACTCACAATGTTCATCATCAGCTCACCCACGCACCCCATCATCCTGGGCCTGTCCTGGCTACAGCTCCATGACCCCATTATCTCCTGGAAGGACAAAGAGCTCACACACTGGTCATCCCATTGTTTCAAAAACTGCCTCATAACCTCCCTTCCTCAGCCCTGTTTTACTACGAACGTTGAGAGCTCTAAAACCGATACCATAATCACACTTCCAAGGGAATACAGCAACCTACAGGGGATATTCAGCAAAGAAAGTGCCACACACCTCTCACCACATCGACCCTGGGACTGTGCCATTTACCTCTTCCCCAACGCCATGCCGCCCAAAAGTCGAGTCTACCTGCTTTCTCTCCCCGAAACCAAGGCTATGGAGGATTACATCAAGGTTATATACACCTATCTACATCTCCTGCGGAAGCTGGTTTCTTCTTCGTGGAAAAAAAGGATGGCAGTCTCCATCCCTGCATAGATTACTGAGGACTCAATGCCCTCACTGTACACTATCCTTACCCCCTTCGTTTGGTCCTTAGAACAACTACAGGGGGCCCGCGTCTTCTCCAAGCTTGACCTCCGCAGCGCATATAATCTTATCCGTATCAGAGAGGTGGACAGATGGAAAACCACCTTGCACAGGTCACGAGGCCATTATGAGTACTTGGTCATGCCTTATGGTCTCACTAATGCCCCCGCCGTGTTCCAGTCCCTGATCAATTAAATATTCCGTGACATGCTCAATCAGGGTGCAACATATAACCCATGTGTGAACCGTATTCACACGCCTGAAACAGCACCACCTTTTTGTTAAATTAGAGAAGCGTGAGTTCCACCGCAGAAGCATCACGTTTCTGGGATATGTTCTTTCACCCAAGGGGGTGGAAATGGATCAAAGCAAGGGGAAAGCAGTCACAGACTGGCCCAAACCTGCGACAATCAAAGAGTTGCAATGCTTCCTGGGATTTGCTAACTTCTACAGAATATTCATTATGAACTACAATAGTGTGGCTAGCCCCCTGACATCCTTACTCAGAGGCAAGCCAAAAAAGCTCACCTGGTCTGAATCGGCTCGTAAGGCATTTGAAAAACTCAATAACAGCTTCACAACAGCACCTATACTGTGTCACTCTGACCCCGACACCCCATTTGTGGTAGAAGTTGACGCCTCCAGCTCAGGCATCGGGCTGTACTTTCTCAATGCCAGTAGAACACGGGCAAACTTCACCCTTGTGCCTTCTTTTCCAGGAAACTCACCCCGGCAGGGGCTAATTATGATGTAGGGGAACTCCTTTCCATTAAAACAGCACTGGAAGAATGGCGGTGTTGGCTAAAAGGGGCCCGTCATCCATTTTTCTTCATCACTCTTCACCGTAATCTTGAGTACCTCCAGGGAGCCAATCTCCTGAATCCCCGCCAAGCTTGATGGGCGCTCCCCGCTCCAGGGGGTGGCCACAGCGACGAACACCAGGAGGTATTCCTGGGGGGGGGAGACAATCATGTGACAATCATGTGACTCGTACGGACATACACAAATAGGTGTACATGTAGTATCGTTCTCTCATAACATCTCATAACATACTGAGCGCATTCTCTGTGAACATCATGTTCGATTTAGAGTATGACCTTGATCGTATTTTCCAGTTTATGAGTTTAGCCTTGTCTCTGATACTGCTTGCTGTTACTGACCTGCCCGTTTCCCATTTCTGCCTTTGATTGACGTTTTTTTTATTTGTTTGTTTTCTTTCTGGTATTCTGGCTTTTTGAACCTCGCTTGTTTTACGACCACGGGTTTGCCTAATGTCTTTAATAAATATCCGCATGATGGACTCTACACCTTCCGCCTCGAGTGATCCCTCACACACCAGGAGGCAATAAATTATCTATAGTTAATGTGCTTATTAGAATTTCTGACATTTTTCATATCATCTAATAAGACTTAATTTATCCTTATTATTTCCAGAATTGTGTAAAGTAGCCATTATTCATACTTCACTACATTTACATTTACCTTAATGACATGCACTAATCCAGAGCAGCAATTGAATGAATACAGCAGTGTATGTTCACTCAGTCACTGACTAAGAACACCATCAGCCTAGAACATCTGTTGAGAGGTAATACAGTAAGAAATAGATACAGAGAACTTCTTTTAATCATTTTTAAAAGCTGATTAAAGTACTTCATAAAGAGGTAAGTCTTTACATGCCGTTTGAAGACAGTCAGTGACTCAGTTTTTTTGAAAATGAAAGGGAAGTTGCTTCCACATCTAGATCCCAGAACAGAGAAGAGGATTCTTCTGTACCCTGACAGATGGAAGGATCTGTCGAGCAGAGCTAGAGGCTCTTTAGTAGTGTTGTGCGGTTCAGGTGATATAATTGCTTTGAGGTAAATGGAAGCCATTTATGGCTTTGTTGGCAAGTATCAGTGTTTTAAATCTGATGCAGGGAGCCACAGGAAGCTGGTGGATGGAGCATAGCAAAGGGGCGGTTTGGGAGAACTTAGGAAGGCTGAAAACAAGAAACCCTTTTAAAACATACAAGTAAATGTAATTGTAGAAAAAACTTACAAAAATGTTGAAAATTTCTTTGTGCTGTTTTTTTCCAACATGTATTATTACAGTGGTATAATCATACAGTTTGTAATTTTTTTTATCCTAGCATTTGTTCCGCTCAATGGCAGGGTCCGCTGTTTGTAGCAGATCATTTGATCCACATGATTTGGTACAGGTTTTATGCCGGATGCCCTTCCTGTCGCAAACCTCCCATTTTTATCCTGGCTTGGGACCGGCACTGAAAGTTAACTCTTCAGTGTCTGGGTTGGCACCCTGCCCGGGAATCAAACCTGGGCCGCGGCAATGAGAGCGTGGGATCCTTCCACCGGACCACTAGGAGACCACAGTTTGTAGTAAGATATTTTATAATAATGTGCTTTGGGAAACCCATGTGGACACAGTAACCCAAGTAACCAGTACCGAATGCAGCAACACTGCTCATCACCATGCCACCGAGTATAGCATAATTTTACAAATACAGTGTATTGCCAAAAATTTTGGGACAGCCCTCCAAATCATTGAATTCAGGTGTTATTTTTCAGGGGTTGGGTTGGTCCCTTAGACTGCGAGCCAGGCCTTCTTGTCCAACATCAGTGCCTGATCTCACAATTGCGCAAAGGGTTGCCAACTCAAATTTAAAATTTAAAATTTTTGTGTATGTAAAGGCAGAAGTCCCAGTTTTGGCCTGGCTCGCAGTCTCCACTCTAATTCATCCCAAAGGTGTTCTGTTAGGTTGAGGTCAGGACAGTCAAGTTCCTCCACACCAAACTCGCTCATCCATGTCTTTATGAACCTTGCTTTGTGCGCTGGTGTGCAGTCATATTGGAACAGGAAGGGGTCATCCCCAAACTGTTCCCACAAAGTTGGGAGCATGAAATTGTCCAAAACGTCTTGGTATGCTGAAGCATTAAGACTTCCTTTCACTGGAACTAAGGGGCCAAGCCCAACCCCTGAAAAACAACACCTGAATTGACCTGAATTGGTGTCCCCAAACTTTTGGCAATACAGTGTACTTTCATATCTTATCATACTCATAAATAAATCCCCTCATTTGATCAACATTAGAAAAGTGTGGCATTAATTATGTGAAGTCATATTAAGTCAAGTGGGTTTCTTTTACAGAGCTTGCATATAGAGCACACACATAAAAAAAAAAAAAATGCAGCACCATGGTGCAGTACGTAACACATAGTACGGAAGACTATTTAAAGTACAAATACACAACAGTGTGAGACGAGTAGAGGGCAATAAATATACAGAACAATATGTGCAGAACAAAACAATAAATAGACAGAACATGGGCTGTAAACTGTAAACTACTGAGTAGTGAAGCAGCAATAAGCATAGCAGCAAACAGAAATTTATTTTTCGCCATTAACTTTGCTCATTAACTCTTTAATGCAACCTGGAGGCAAACAAACCATAATACTTTCCAAATGATGCATGACTTCTGTTTTTGTACATACACTATATGTATATGTATATATACTGCATGTATATATGCCTTCTGCTCAGCAACATTATATTTAACGCCTAACCTCTCGGTTTTAGCAGTGCAAAACTGTCAGCTTTATGACTGCAGGCTGGTGGTGTGAAATGTGTTGCAGTTAAGAAGCTCTGTTCACAGAAGATAGTTGAAACTCCAAATAGGAGGTGTATCACCATGGCAACAGCCTCGGTAGTGGAGTAGCACACTCTTTTCGCATCGTGATGGTGATGAAGAGAGCACAGGCTCAGATTCATTCTGAGACTCACATGCACTCATTACCATGGAGAGCTTCGATCTAAAAAGCCAAAATATCAATCAGGACACAATGTGCAGTAGTGGACTGGACGACAAGGACCCCAAACATTAAGAGACAGTGTCTAATCTACATTTTTTTCTGGAGGGAAAGCAATATATTTATATGCAAGAATCCAGTATAACCACTAATTCATTTATTTAAACATGTTGATGGCTGGTATGATATCAGATAAGAGCCAAAAACCTGTTTATGAAGCTATTGATCTCATTGATAGCATAATAAGAATGATATGGGGCAAACTATGACACACATAGTCTTAAAGGCTGACCTATCTATCTATCTATCTATCTATCTATCTATCTATCTATCTATCTATCTATCTATCTATCTATCTATCTACCCTAAAAGGCTAATATACATACTACATTCATGAGTTTATCTATAAAAATAGATAGATAGATAGATAGATAGATAGATAGATAGATAGATAGATAGATAGATAGAAAATAAAATTTCTACAAAAATGATCATTTGACACCATGAGCACACTATGCTCTTTTACATATAAGCAATATTGCACGAGCAGCTAGACTGAATATGGGATATGGAATATGATTATTTACAGCCGAATCACAGCTATGTGTATATTCACTATAACCCCAGGATTGTGAGCTTCTCTAAAGAAGAAATTAATATAGAGCAAGTGACATTTCGGATGCAAGAAGGCCAAAATTTCTGTTTATTTGTGCTGTGCCAACAGAAATAGGTCCAGCAGCTGCACACACTTTACAGCTCACTAGCTAACTCATAGTGATTTGTACATTCCCATTAAACGCGTTTTATTTCATCTGATCTCAAGTTCATCTGATGAGCTTTCATATTTTAACCCAAACGTTAAATTCCTGAAGTGTATGATATGTCATGTCTCCTGATGACATCATGAACACTGCTGGTGTAGCGGAAGTAGGAAGTGGAATTGTACGTGTACTCAAACCAATTAAATTAGTGCACCGGAACTAACTGTTGTATTATATGAACAATATAGTGTAATAGTAGTTATTACTCATTATCAGCTTTGTTTTAAAACTTGGACAAAGGATAATTTCTTTATAATTCTGCATGTTCATTTCTATAATTAACCGCAAAACAAACACGTTCCCTGAAGTAATTAGCCAGAGCGTGAGTTTATAATATGACGTGCGCCCTCTTGTGGTACAAATGACTTACTGAACATTACACTCCAGCTTTTTAGAATGAGTTAAGTTAAGTAGCCTTTATTTGTCACATATACACTACTGCACAGTGAAATTATTTCTTTGCATATCCCATCCTTGGGGGCTGGGGTCAGAGCGCAGGGTCAGCCATGATACAGCAACCCTGGAGCAGGGGGAGGTGGAGGGCCTTGCTCAAAGGCCCAGCAGTGGCAGCTTGGCGGTGCTGGACCTTGAACCCTGAACATCCGGTCAACGACCCAGACCCTTAACCACTTGAGCTACCACCTGAGACAGACAGACAGACAGACAGACAGACAGATAGATAGATAGATAGATAGATAGATAGATAGATAGATAGATAGATAGATAGATAGATAGTTGTTCTTTAATCTCAGAGCATAGTCTCATGTGAATCTGTTAGTACCATAAAGAAAAAACAAAAGTCAACATAAGAAATAAGAAATATGCTCTATGTATATGTATGTATATAAGAATAATGTATGTAAGTTTGTGTAGCTAGTTCATACAGTTCATAATTAAATGTAATAAAAGTGGTGTTTTTATAAATTTACTACTACTATTACTACAACTACTACTACTACAAAAAAGTGTTCTTCCATTTATCTTTTGAAATTATTTTCATGAATGACGCGTCATCCTGAATGTAAGAGGGTGATGTTCTCCCCACCTCCAGCATTGATTTATAAAAGACACATTTAATGAAACGCCAAATACATGGTAGACATCATTCGTTAAAAATTATATATTGTCCATTGTTTAGGTCAACTATAATTTATGGGTATACAATATACAGTATGGATTTGCATCTAAAACGTTGATCTGATACACTGTCAGGAATTATGTATATGCTGCATGGCACACAGATCTTCTCCCATTCCTGCTCTACAGGTAGAATGTGTAAACATTGAAAGGCTAAAATTATTGTTATCATATTGACTGTCAATAAATGGACATAGTGTATCTTTTTCAGTTAAAAAGTCAATGCTATAGGGTTTTTCTTGGAATCTTGAGTCTTCATGATTTTTAAATATAGATATGAGATCTACTCATAGATACCTTTCTCCACATTCCCAATTTCAAAATGGACACCTAGTCAAGTAGGAGGATTCTCACCAGAGGATATCAGTTTTGTTAGACATTCAATGTGGAGGACACTTGACCTTTTGAGCATGGTGATATGCTCAGACTCATTTTCTGCGTTATCATCAGGCCTTCTAAGTGGGAGATCTATCAGACAAGATATTTTGTAGGAAATACTATTATGTTTGTTTGGAGTTGATCAATTTAAGTATAAATATTTTCTTTCTTTGGGTTCCAGCACAGTCTCTGAAATTCCTAATACATAGAGAAATACACTATATTGCTACAAGTTTTGGGGATAGCCCCTTCCTGTTCCAACATGACTGCACACCAGTGCACAAAAACAAGGTCCATAAAGACATGAATGAGTGAGTTTGGTGTGGAGGAACTTGACTGGCCTGCATAGAGTCCTGACCTCAACCTAACAGAACACCTTTGGGATGAATTAGAGCGGAGACTGCGAGCCAGGCCAAAACTGGGACATCTGCCTCTACATGCACATGAATATAATATGTAGTTGGCCCGCCCATTTGTAACTACAACAGCTTTAACTCTTCCGGGAAGGCTTTCCACAAGGTTTAGGATTGTGTTTATGGGAATTTTTGAAGTGCATTTGTGAGGTCATGTTGGACGAGTAGATCTGGCTCACAGTCTCTGCTCTAATTCATCCCAAAGGTGTTCTATCAGCTTGATGTCAGGACTCTGTGCAGGCCAGTTAAGTTCCTCCACACCAAACTCTCTCATCCATGTCTTTATGGACCTTGCTTTGTGCACTGGTGTGCAGTCCTGTTGGAACAGGAAGGGGACATCCATAAACTGTTCCCACAAAGTTGGGAGCATGAAATTGTCCAAAATGTTTTGGAATGCTGAAGCATTTAAGAGTTCATTTCACTGGAACTAAGTGGCCAAGCCCAACCCCTGAAAAACAGCACCTGATTTCAATGATTTGGAGGAGTGTCCCAAAACTTTTGGCAATATAGTGTATATCATTCAGTAAAACAGAAGTTAAGGCTTTGGATGGCTATAAAAAATAAAGGAGCTAAATGTTTAGGATGCGGTAGAAAGGGGAATCATGTAGGTAGAGAAGATAGAGTCTGAAGAGAAGACGGAGAAGACGGTTATAGCTAGACTTTGCTTTGGGCATACTGCTCTAAATTATTCTTTGTATAAATATAGGAAACATGAGTCTGGAAATTGCAGTAAAAGAGGTTGTTCTATTATATTATGATGTTTTTGAAAGATAAAGATAAAGATTCTGTTTAGAGAATTAAGAGAAATTAATAACTTGCTGCACAATGCACTCCAGCCCACTAGGTGGCATATGTTGTATGTGTCATACATGTCCGTCATAAAACTCGGACGAAGAAGAAGAAGAAATCGCAGAAGAAGAATCCAAACATATTTAAACGTTTAACCTATTGATTTTGGGTTGCCTTTATTACATTTTCGTCTCTGGCGAAAGTATTATACTTATCATTTTGAAATTATGAATGATTAGAAACCGCTTCGTTTTGATAACCGCTTAAGCGTCTTATCTAAATGGGTCGAATTTCAAACAGCTTCCTACTTCCTATATTAGGTCACTATATAGGATATGAAGTAAAGGCTAGTTAGTGCACTAAAGTCAGTTGTAGTGAAGAAACGCATTTGGGATTGATCCTTAGCTAACTCAGTGCAGCATACGGACCCTAAATATGCGGTTAGCTGCCTGCTATAGTGTAAGTTGCACTACTTTAGTAACTGAGAACTATGAGCGAAATTAATTTGGAGGTTATAAAAAGAGCATGAATAATTAGTTATTTACTTTTTTTTTTAAAAATGGCTCTTTCGGCGTTACAAAACACGAGTGTATTTTATCGGAGGATTCTGTCTCAGTTTCCACAAGACATTAGCTTAGCTTTTGCCTATGGATCTGGAGTGTTTAAACAGGCTGGGGCCAGTCAAGGTCAGATGCGGGTAAGAGTTATGAAATGTATTTATTTATTCTGAAACAGTTTAGTTAATTAAATACAGTAATATAAGATTGGATCAGTAGCATATTGTGCTTGTTTTTGTGTGTACAGAATAACATGCTGGACTTTGTGTTTGCTGTGGATGACCCCATCACTTGGCACGCCATGAACTTAATAGACAACAGAAAACACTACTCCTTTCTGAAATATCTTGGTCCAAAACACATCAGCAGCATTCAGAATGAATATGGAGCCAGAGTGTACTACAACACCCTAGTCCCCTCGGAGGAAAGGGTCAGTAAGTCATTTAAATCTTTTTATTTCCTTGCTTCTGATCAGAAATCTTGATGTGCTTGGTATGTTTGTCCCTCAGTATCACCCAAAACAGCACAGAAGATTAACACGGGTGTGTCTGAGGTGAGGACCGGCATGATCATCAGGGATTTTCATTGTGTTTGTGTTGTCTATATTTGAAGTGTTGAGCAATAGCACAATTTGTAAGTTATGTTGTAAAACCGTTATGTTCCTTTGCAGCTGATAAAGTATGGTGTCATCAGCACGGATGCCCTGATGGATGACTTGCTTCACTGGAAAACGATGTATATAGCAGGCAGACTGCACAAACCTGTACGAATTTCTCATTTTATTTCATTGTCCAGTTTGATAGGATGAAATCCTTGCTGGGGAAAAAAATCAGTTTGGTCTGAAAACCAAAAACCATTTTGATCACAATCATAGAAGTTATAATGATGCTCAGACAGGTATTCAGGCCAAGCTGGATTTTTCAGCATTGATCTCATGCCTCATGTTTTTGTATAGCATTTCTTCATGGGACACGTACACTAAATTGGCAAAAGCTTTGTGACACCCCTCCAAATCATTGAATTCAGGTTTTTGTTTTTCAGCGAGTTTGATGTGGAGGAACTTGACTGGCCTGCACAGTCCTGAGTCCTGACCTCAACCCGATAGAACACCTTTGGGATGAATTAGAGCGGAGACTGCGAGCCAGGTCAAAACTGAGATGTCTGCCTTTACATGCACATGAATGTAATATGGAGTTGGCCCGCCCTTTGCAGCTATAACGGTTTCAACTCTTCTGGGAAGGCTTTCCACAAGGTTTAGGAGTGTGTTTATGGGAATTTTTGACCATTCCTCTAGAAGCGCATTTGTGAGGTCAGGCACTGATGTTGGACGAGAAGGTCTGGCTCGCAGTCTCCGCTCTAATTCATCTCAAAGGTGTTCTGTCGGGTTGAGGTCAGGACTCTGTGCAGGCCAGTCAGGTTCCTCCACACCAAACTTCTCATCCATGTCTTTATGGACCTTGCTTTGTGCATTGGTGTGCAGTCATGTTGGAACAGGAAGGGGACATCCAAAATGTCTTGGTATTCTGAAGCATTAAGAGTTCCTTTCACTGGAAATAAGGGGCCAAGCCTGACCCCCTGAAGAACAACACCTAAATTCAATGATTTGGAGGGGTATCCCAAAACTTTTGGCAATATAGTGTATATAACCAGTCTTGTATGTACTCACTGTACTTTGTTTTCCTCAGGTGCGGATTCTGGTGCAGAAAGAGAGCACAAAGCTGCGAGCTGCTCTGGTAGCCAATCTAAAGAGTGCAGTAATCGCCTCCTTCCTCATGCTTCCAGAGAGTTTCTCAGAGGAAGAGCTTTTCCTCAACATCGCTGGACTCTCATACTCCGGTGACTGAGATGACCTGTTTTAATCTTCTTACTCAAACAGGAGTATTTATGCTCTTGAGTCAGTTTCCTTTATAAAAATCAAAGTTAAATATAAACTGTGAGGTTTCTTTATTCACACTCTCACATGACATTAAGTATAGCATTTTAACATTGCTTTCAAAACTGCTTTTAGAGATTCCCTACAGACTGGGACTTAAGTCCATCACAGACATTTAGATTGCTTATAGTAATTCAGTAGTTTGTGCATGTGTAGCTAGATAATTATCACACCTTTTTAAATTATTTTGAAAAAATAAAACATTTGTTAAGATAAGAACTGCTGCGTTAGCAAGAAGGAGAAGAATTTTTAAATGACTCAGCACACTTTCTAGCTAGATAACCTTTCAACCAGTTTTGATTATTTTCTAAACTAAAATGCAGAGCTAACTACAGCTTTTACTGTCCAGAAGCTGATTGGTGCCTCTGGAGGGTTTTTTTTTGGAAAGGTGACTTACACTTATTCCAGGAATCTCTAGAACCATCTGAAGAAATCGCATTCATTGTAACAGCAAATTATTTTCAAGCATGTTCCAAAATGGAGACATGCATTAAGTTCATATTCTTTGATTTTCTCATTGCAGAATCTTACTCCTCAAGTTCCTCCTGTGATTATGTAATGTCTTTTAGGGGATTTCAGGATGGTGATCGGTGAAGATAAATCCAAAGTTTCTAACATTGTGAAGGACAACATGGAGCACTTCCGGATCTTGTATAATAATATTCTCCAAGAATGTCCACAGGTGGTTTACAAGCCACAGCAGGGGAAGCTGGAGGTGAGGCTGGAATTCATGTTTAAAACCATTCTTTGTAGTTTTTGTCCACTAGATGGTGCTAGACATCAAGATCAATCTTGAGGTAGTAGTACGCACAATATAATACTGCGACCTGTTAGTGTTCGTGAATGTGGCATGTCCTGTGTGCCTGCCAGTCTCAATGAAGGAGGTGTGGTCTATGTGTCTCTCAGTATCTGTGAAGGAGGTGTGCCCTATGTGCCTGTCTGTGAACGAGGCGAGGCCTACGTGCTTCTCAGTGTCTGTGAAGGAGGCGTGGCCTGCGTGCTTCTCACTCTCCCTGAAGAAGGTGTGGTCTGTGTACCTGTCAGTCTTGGTGAAGGAGGTCTGAGCAGGGTGTCTGTCTAGATAGTGTCAGTGAAGGAGGATTGGCCTATGTATACTTGTTAGTCTCAGTGAAGGAGATGTTGCCTATGTGTCTGTCAGTCACAGTGAAGTGAGCATCAATACATCTTCCTTAACACTCCATTCTAAACTCGGCAGCATTATGTTTATTACCTGTTTAAGACAGTTAATGCTGTTTGTACAATACAAATTGAGACAACTATGTGTCATCCCTTTCTGAGTTACTGGCTCCTTTATGACATTACATGTGAGATCTACTTTCCCCATCATTTTTAAAATCTGATGGACAGAGACTTGTTTAGACAGTCCTTTCATTACTGCATGTCTCTGCCTTGCTGACTTCAGAAGACTTCATTTTTGGCGATGTATGGTATTGACTGTTCCAAACTCAATGCCAAGTGAAATATCCTGATATTAAGTGCATTAGAGCTGTTTAAACATGCCCAGAATCATGTTGCCAAGAGCTTATAGTGTTGCTGGTCCATTATCAAGATGGATCATTGCAGCAGGACAAAATGCAGAAGTCAGTAGTTTTCTGCCAGAGGCTGTCTTGGACGTCTCTGCCAAAAACACATCTGTAATGAGAAGCGGATGAAATACACAATCATGCTTTTATATTTGTAAATACAGGGTATCTGTGGCCTTATAAGTTTTGGATTTAAATGACACATTGTAAGGCTTTAAAGGTTTTTATACCACAGTTATTGTTGTATTCTGGATTCTGACAGGTCAGAAGGTGTTGTTTAAGACAGTATGACTACCAGTGGTAATGTTCTTGGAGTACAAATGATGTCTGTAGATTTTAGTAAACAGTGTTTGAGCTGTGGATTTGTTTCCTGTTAGGTGGATAAGAGTCCAGAAGGCCAGTTTACCCAGCTGATGGCTCTGCCTCGCACGCTGCAGCAGCAGATCACACGGCTGGTGGATCCTCCGGGGAAGAACCGTGACGTGGAGGAGATCCTGCTGCAGCTCGCTCATGACCCAGACTGCGGCCTGCTCGTACAGCAAGGTAACTGAGACTTACAATGGACTTTCAGCTCAGTAGCCATAGTGGCTAGTACCAGGTGCGTCCCAAATCAAATACTTATGCATTATTTCACGTCATTTTGTAGTAAGTGACCACACAAGGAGTGTGTTCACACTGAAAATTCCATCAAGAAGAAGTGCACTACAAGTAACCAGATGATGCACGTATTCAAACAAAAAAAAGGAATGTTGGCCACTTCATACACTCAACACTCACAGCTTTGCTTACATAGTGAAAAATGGGCGGGGCTACCAGGCACTGATGCTGGGTGAGAAAAGGTTTCAAGACAGATGACAACATCTGGAAGAGGGAGAGGGCAGATGTTATGACTGTTTCTATACTGCGCAGGTGTTGCATCGGCATAAATCAAAAGCAACTCAAATGTCACGAGTCAGAGTTAATGAGCCTACGGCTTGTTTTGCCATCAACCAGCTGTACTATGCTGAAACACACACACGCATGTCTTAATTGGCAACACAACTAAATAATGTGATGCTACACCCAAGTCATACCTTAAACTCACTGAAAGAATGTTTAAAATGAAATTATGGGTTTGTTTATTTATGTTTATTATTTTTATTTATTTTATTTTATTTTTTATTTTTTTTTACATTTTTTATGGGGACCAGACAGATGTGACCCTACAAGGTCAAAACTGTCAGATATTCCTGTATTGTATTTCAAGATAATAAAAAAAAAACCATGCCTATGTTCATTATATACAGCTGTATTGGATAGTTGTAGAAAAAAGTATGAAAGGACTCTGGTTATCTGTATTGTTGGAATTTATACAGATTGAGAAATGCTTTATATACATAGTGGTTTGGTGGACACAGCTCATAAGATTAGGAGGAAATGCTCATGCAGCAATATGTCTAATAACTCGTTTTTTCCCAGAATGTTGCAGTAATCATTACTGCTGTTACTGGATGGTCCAATTGTTTATAATCATACTTTTGCCTAGCTTGAAAGCAGATGCTAGATATGAGGTTAATCTCTTCTCAGTACACAGGGAAGAACTATGAACACGTTTCAATCAGCTCCTTAGCTCCGTAGGTGGTGACTCAGTATATTGTGTACACGAGTTGGGGCACTGGTAAGCACACTGGCTTACATGTTGGGACACCATGACTATGCACTCATGCTGTAAAACATCACCACTGGCATTTATCAACCCCAAAGAGGACTAATATTTTTTTTATCTTGTTTTACATTCAGTACTTTATGAAAAATGCTTTGTCCTGTTACATATTCTTGCGACATTTCAAGCTAGTGGATTTTTTCCGATCAAGTTACATTTGGAGACGATATTTTTCAAACTGAGAGGATTTTGCTATTGAGAGAGCCCTCAAAATGACCGACTCTCTGATCAGTGCCCTGACTGAGAGCTGGGAGCTGACTGAGACACACTCTGTAATAACAGGTTTATATCTG
The DNA here is from genome assembly GCA_033459395.1 of Hemibagrus guttatus. NCBI lineage: Eukaryota > Metazoa > Chordata > Actinopteri > Siluriformes > Bagridae > Hemibagrus > Hemibagrus guttatus. Next base: position 9,068,544 of record JAUCMX010000023.1, read on the forward strand.
TATTACAGAAATAGACTAGAATTCAAAGAGGCAGTGTAATTGCCTACCTGATTTAGTGCTGTGTGGTTTCTGAGCAATTCACATCAGCCACATAATCCACACAGCTCTTGTGTTACTTTTACAAACCGAAGTGGCGCTACTGATATCGTGCACCGTGTAAAATTTTTCAGTTGCACCATATACCTATATTGATTTCATTAAATTAGGATAAATCTTTTTTGTTCTATTTATCGAAACTCATTTTCAAAATAGCATACATATTCAAATTATTAGAAGACAGCAACAGCTTCTTTTACAGATAATTTTGCACTTTTTTTTTTATTTCCACAAATAATAGCCCCCCCCCCACACACAACCACGCACACATAGGCTGTTTTGCATGTCCATGACTAAGCAAGCCGGTTTGGTGAGACAGGGCAACGTTTTCCAGAAACCTCACCCTGCTATCCTCTTTGTCATCGGTCTAGTGAGAGAATGGTAGGAGTGTCTAAGTTTACAGTTTTGAAAACACTACAACTATTAACCTTGTAAACACAAACTGGGTTTTGATTTTTAACTTTTGTTGAATTTCAATTAGACAAAAAATTGCGTCTTGTCAGGTTACTTGGAAACCAGAGTAAACTGTTCGACAGGCTGTTCTGAACTTTATTTTATTTATTTATTATTATTATTATTATTATTATTATTATTAAATAAGGCTTAGATTATTAGAAGCCTCTTCCATACATGTCCATATCAATGAGTAGTTACTATAGAAAAGATAAGGTATTCGAAGAAGTGCATGAATTTACAGTTGAGGTCATACGTTAACACACGCCTGGCAGAATCAGCAAAATGTTAATAATTTAATCATTAATAAAGCTATTTCACATAACAGTTGTTTACATATAGTCCACACAACAAAATAACTGAATTTATGCAAATTACCCGGTTCAAAAGTCTATAATTACTTGATTCTTCATACTGTTTGTTGTTACCATTATGAACGACAGTTTATAAGTCTCTTGTTAGTTCTGCGAAGTTAAACTGCCCACACATTTCTGTGGCTTTTTCTGTATCTTCTACATCTCTGACCCCTTTTTTTTTTTTTAACAGTGACTATATGACGCCGAGAGCCATCTTTTCACACCGAGCACAACCGAGGACTATTACAAATGCTGCAAACATTCACTGATGTTTAAGAAGGCAACAAGATACATTAAGAGCCAGGGGCGTGTAAACTTTTAAACAGGATGTTTGGTGAAATCTATTGTTTCATCATCATTATTATTATTATTGTTATTGTTAGTTAGAAAGGGTTCAAGTATGCAGAAGTTGCTAGAAAAGCGAAGAATGTGCAAAGAGCTGGAGGATGTTTTTGAAGCAGTGGGCACTTTAACTGCTCAGTACAAACAAGACTTGTGTTGATCATCCAGGTAACAAACACTGTATGAAGAATCAAGTGTGTGCGTGTAAACCTTTGAACTGGTTCATTTGTGTAAATTCGGTAATTTTTCTTGTGGATTATATGTAAATCTGTTATGTGAAAAAGCATATTCATGGCAGAACCAAATTAAAACAAGATATTTTATGATCTTGTGAATATAAAGCCTCATGTGTTTCTCTTTAAAGGTATCTCCACAACTGTGAAAACCTCCAGCATAACACAGAGTGCCAAAGGAATTGCTACAGCAGGTGAGGCTCTAAATTGCTGTCTGTTACGTCATAGTTGAAATTTGCTGTTTTAACCTAGTTTATGAGTCTAATATAATGTTGTTTTTTTTCTCTTTTTTTTGCAAAGGACTTGTGAAAACAGTGTCATATAGTGTGAAAAAGCTTCGGAAGATGCTCAAAGGCTGGAGGAGGAAGCCACAGTGATTTCTTAAAAAGTGAGACTTTTTTAGCCGGCTGATACCGTTTTGTGTCCTCTATTATTATTATTTTTTTTATATATATATATTAATTCACCACATGGTCAAGCCTAAATGTAATACAATAGTGCTATGGAGATATTTAAGTGAACTGAGAACTGAGGTTTATTTATGTTAACATGTGAGTTGTGTGTTGATTTCCAGAATAAATGTTTAGGCTGGTTACACAGCCCAGTCTTGGGTGTTTTGTCATCTTTCATTTTAATGTGCACTGTATGTACATGCATGCTGAGGATTGCAAAACAGGTTGTCAGTGACGATCAGTAATTATCAATAATCGCTCGTCAGATGATGATGATGTTAAAATAATGAATAAGCAAAACAGTAGCATTGCTTTGTGGCTCCAGAAAACAAAAACCACAATAAAATGTCTGGACTTTTCAGCTATACGAAATGATTAATATAAATCGTATGTACTCTTAAGGGGCCTGGCTTTATGAAAGTGTTAAAGTTTCACGTTCATATTCACACTCATCTCTGAACCCCAAACTGCCAAACGGTCAAAAATTCAACAGAAATAATGGAGTGATTATAATGAACACAGTGTGGTACAACACTTTCTGGTGTTTTATAGTACAACAGACCAGCTGTAAATCCCCTAGTGCTGCTGGTTAAAAAAATCAAAAGATTTAACAACATAAAGTTTCCAGAAAGGAAAAAAAGAAAACACATTTAAAACACTGATATGAAATTTCTTGTTTCTCGTTCAAGCTTAAATGCATCATTAACTAACAGCATTGTAAATTTATAAAGGTTACTGATTTCAGTTTATTTTATTTTTTGCCCACTAGAGGACACTTAAATATTGGATGACTATCATTCATTCATTGTCTACCTCTTATCCGATCTATTCTCGGGTCACGGGGAGCCTGTGCCTATCTCAGGCGTCATCGGGCATCAAGGCAGGATACACCCTGGATGGAGTGCCAACCCATCGCAGGGCACACACACTCTCATTCACTCACGCAATCACACACTACAGACAATTTAGAGATGCCAATCAACCTACAATGCATGTCTTTGGACTGGGGGAGGAAACCGGAGCACCCGGAGGAAACCCCCGAGGCAAACTCCACACACACACCTGGCGGAGGCGAGAATCTAACCCCCAACCCTGGAGGTGTGAGGCAAACGTGCTAACCACTAAGCCACCGTGCCCCCCTGACTGACTATTTATCTTATAAATATAGTACTACTAATATTTATTATGGAGATTTTTTGATTTTTTTGGTGCATACTTTTTTTTTAGTTTTATGTGGCTTAATGTAGAAACATTTGGTTAGTATCATAAAGCAGCCTAGAAACTATAAGCTCAGTTTACTTGTACAGCATTTATCAGGGCCTCTATTTAAAAAAAAAATAGAAAGGCAAAACTTTATATCTCATATATGATCTTTCAATAAAAATGTTGCAATATTTTCAGAACACACTGGAAAGCATTGCATCTTTGTTCTCAAAACTTTATTCCCAACATATTACAACTTTATTCTCAATATATTATGTCTTTACACTCAAAATCAGTGGCCCATATGCCGTCTTGGTATTTCAGGTGTTATGCATTTCAGAGGGAAAATGCACACACACACACTTTACACAGCTGTATTCACCATATTTGCCTGCAGGTTATTGCTATGGGTGTCTGAGTGAACACAACTCAGCTGGAAAAATACTGGGAAAGTCAATCCTTGTGTGAACAAGTAGCTGAGGGTGTGGGTAATTTTTTTCAATGGATCAGACGTATGAACTCATGTTCTGTCTTGAAGGTAACACACACTAATAAAAATCATAGCAATTGGCATTGTAAAACTTAAAGATGCAGCTTTATATTTGGCTGTTAGAAAGAGACTCCTATAAGGGATAACCAAACAAGTCTCCTTACAGAAAACTTCATATCAATGATTACAGACATTTTTAATCTGATTATGAGGAGTGTCCACCAGAAAAGTGTGAGTTGTTACTATATGAATGATAACTTTAGTTCGTTATGGAGTTAGTGAATTAAGATAAACCTGTGATTTGCAGCCTCACTATTGTCAGAGCTGCTGTTAGGTAAGGAATTACAAACAACAGACCATACAGGTATGCATAAAATATTATGCGGTGTGATGTGCTGTGACAAAAAGCATGGTTATAGGACAAATTTAGAGAATAGGTTAAACTATTATGCAAATAAACACATGCTCATTGTTTTTATCCAATCTAGTGGGAGCAGAAATTGTTCATGATTTTTAATTCCCTTTAAAATATCACGTTTGCTTCACACCTCCGAGGTTAGTGGTTCGATCCCCACCCCCAGCCCTGGAGACTGGCATCTCTCTAGGAGTGTTCTCCAGTTGGTGCAGCCTATCCACCTCAAAATTTGCTGCGCGCTCAGCAATACCAGTCTGACCATTCCTCTCTGACCTCTCTATAATAACATATTGCTGTGTGAGACTGTTTCATGTGAAATCCCAGGAAATCTACAGTTCCTGAAATACTCAACTACTGAGATCACAATGTCTACCCATGCTGATGTGCAGGCACGTGCACAGGTAGGGCTCAACCTGTGCAGAGCACATGCTCTTTTTGTCCTTACACTCCGAAGTGCCCCTTTTTTTGGAGGTGGTTTTTTTTTATTTGAAATGGTCAAAAGCTCTGTGCACGGCCCTGCTGATGTGAACATTAAAGCATCTATCTTGTATGCAGGGCTGTGTGTTCCTATCAGAGTAGACCAGTGTATGTTCATTATCAGTTTGTGTTACAACATTTAGGGTTAGGTGTAGAGTTAATGCTAACACCATCAACATTTCATTACTACTAGGTGCTTGTGAACAACGATATAGCTGTGTCTAGTCATGTAGCAGGAATAAGCGTCTCATCACACGTTGACTTGATCTCTTTGACTACCTGTTACTAGGATATGATGTCATCGGCTGATTTGCATAATATATGCTGAGCTCATTGGACAGAGATCAGCCAATCAGAAATGTCTGCTTGAGCCACCTGCCAGGAAGAGAATTCCCTCATTCCTATCATTCTTCCTGAGCACTCAGCCTTCGCTGGGCTTTTACACGGAAAGTTTGGACACTCGCAGCACAATTTGGCTTTTTCTCCCGTGGAGTCTAGACTATTCGTGGATGATTTTCGGCTTCTCATTTTAACTTATCTGCACTTTTCGTGGGCTCGGACAATTCCAAAGTGGCGCTCCAAAGTGGTATGTAGTTAGACATTGAAGGAAGTTTGTTTACATGTATAAGCGCTGGAGACTTCAGGGGGCTATGTGGGATACATAGATATGTGGGATTAACCACAAAAATGTTTAAAAACATTTATAAAGATTGTTTTCAATAGTAGGATTATACCACACACGTGTTTTCTTGGCGCTACGAATTTAAAATAGTAAACAAAAACAAAGTAAATGAAAAGAATTACAATGAAATCGATTAAATGCGGGTGAAAACACACACACACACGCCTATTTCCATCATATAACTGGATCATCTCTTTGTGAGAAATAATATATGAATGGTCTTAATCTTTACACATGCAAAGCAGGTTTACTGAGAGGAAGGAAAGCGATCTGAGTGCAGTTTGGCTCCGTATTGTTTCCTTTCGAGTGTAAACACGGTACAAATGCGGCGGTATTTTAGGAATGTGAAGTGTGTGTGGAACAAAGCAGGCAATCTCCCAAGGTTTTACAGAAGGAAGCTATAAATATCCCAGTGTGTGTGATTTATTAACGAAACGAGCTTGTGTTCATGCTGAAATGAGTATTGGAGGCATTTTGGAGCTTTAATCTACTGTAGTGATCTCTTGTGCTTCTATTGGATCGGGGCAGATGAAGAGATTTTAAGAAATTTTTTCCTCACCTGTATTTCTACACATGGGGATTCAGAGCTTTATCATTTTTCAGCAGGGTCTAACCGAGGATGGAAACACCTTTGGATGTTTTGTCGCGAGCAGCATCTTTAGTGCACGCTGATGATGAAAAACGTAAGTAACAATCATTATAATAAGGAATAATTTTTATTATTTGGATGATGTAGTTCCTTATTTGGGCTTTTTATTTTGCAATACTGATATACAGCATAAGCACCAAGTCTCTGTGTGATCCTCAAGTGTGGGTGTACTGTGAAAAGAAGCTTCAGTATTTCTGTGCAATCTGATTCATTAAGCATTTGGTCCAATTAGGAGATGGTCTATATCCATAAAAATCCAACTTTGGATTCTTTTCCGTTTTATCAGAACTATGTTTCATGTCATCTCAGACTATTCCAGTGTGCTACGGAGTAACTTGGAATGCTCAGGTTTGTGCTTATAGATAATATAAAATAAAGCACCCTAGTCTTCAGTGGATAAAGATGTTCGCTTTGTAATATACACCGATCAGGCATAACATTATGAGCACTGACAGGTGAAGTGAATAACACTGATTATCTCCTCATTATGGCACCTGTTAGTGGGTGGGGTATATTAGGCAGCAAGTGAAAATTTTGTCCTCAAAGTTGATGTGTTAGAAGCAGGAAAAATGGGGAAGAGTAAGGGTTTGAGTGAGTTTGACAAGGGCCAAATTGTGATGGCTAGACGACTGGATCAGAGCATGTCCAAAACTGAAGCTCTTGTGAGGTGTGTTCCCGGTCTGCAGTGGTCAGTATCTATCAAAAGTGGTCCATGGAAGGAACAGTGGTGAACCGGCGACAGGATCATGGGCGGCCAAGGCTCATTGATGCATGTGGGGAGTGAAGGCTGGCCCATGTGATCCGATCCAACAGACGAGCTACTGTTGCTCAGATTGCTGAAGAATTGCTGGTTCTGATAGAAAGGTGTCGGAATACACAGTGCATGACGGGTCAGGGCTGTTTTGGCAGCAAAAGGGAGACCAACACTGTATTAGGCAAGTGGTCATAAAGTTATGCCTGGTCAGTGTATTTTCAACTGTTACCGTTGTTTAGTTTTATAAAACTAAAAGGATTAGCCGTACATGCTCACAAGGCACTACTGAGACCAATCTAACAAGCTCCAGATGAGTTTTTCTCAATGAAATGAATTTGGTCCAGTTAGAGGACAAGCTGTATCCATAAACAGCAAACTCTGGATCCATACGCTGAACACAGTTTAGCACATTCTTGCAGTTTTAATATACTTCTAGAGAAATTTCTTTCAGAATGTGGAGCGATATGCTTGCTATAGAAGCAGTGTAGTGTTTATTGTTGTCACTTCATTGCTTCTGGGTACCTGGTTTATTTCCATCTAGTTTCCTTCTAGCTCCCACTTTCCTATGGTAGATTGCCTCTACACGCGTGAGTGTGTGGGTATGTGTTGCCCTATGATGGGGTGAATTCTTGCATCGTGTCTGTGTTCCTAGTGTAGACTGCAAATCCACCACAAAATGGTTTCTGTAATTTAACTCATGTTTGCTGTACAGTATGTTGTGTATATTATTAGGCAGCTTTATGCAGCCATCTTTCAAATTTGCATGAAATTTTTTCCCCCTGCCAAACTTAGTTTATCCAGAAGGGATATAGAAATGCATAAAAGATATTTACATTTAATATTTGTTCATTTTGATGCAGAATTAATTGAACATTAATTAAAGAAACTTGGAAACTTGAGCCAATAGAGAGCAAAATGTTGCTGTGGTATTTCTTTCTGCTGAAAAGGTTGCTAATTTTCAGCAAATCCTATTTAGCAGAACAGTTTTAGCATGTCCCACTTTATTCAGTGTATTTGCTCATGCTTTACTGTAGATATTTCTGCATTCAGTCCTCCATCGGCATAATGTTGTTTTTGTAACTAGCTGGCTAATGTTATTAGTAGAGTAAATCACTACAAAATCATATCACACCAGGGCCATGCAAGATCCCTTAATCTCTTGCTCCTGGTAATGAAAATACTAAAAAATGGCATTGATGTAAAAGTAGGATGCCAGTTTTCTAGCTAAACGCTGTAGCAATGTGAACTTGTAAATGCTGTATAGGGAACAGGAAGATCTGTTTTTCACTCAAGGCTTTAACATGATTCAAATCCGAACTGGAACATGCAGACCTCCAGACAGCAATTCAGTCACTCCGCAGCCAGCAGTCTCTCCATAATCACCCTGCAATTTCTCCGGTCAAATAAATTCCTTCCTAGATTAAGTCGGACACAAATCCTGCTCAGCAGGCATTTAGGATTACTGAGATTGGGTGTGCACGACCTAGTGATGGAAAAAGTACACATTTCGAACCTTGCTTAAACAATGTTGTGATGTGGCACAATGCTAGAATTTTAATGAATTTTCTTTCTGTAAGATGCCAAGTGAATATGCAGCACATTCAAGTTAAAGGCTGAGATATTGATAAAATATATTTCTCATAAAATGTGCTTCAGTTGCAGCTTAATTTAGATATGACTAAAGTATTATTTGGACAAGATAAGATTTGGGATAGAGATCACACAGATGGGGGTGTATGCAAATGGTTAGTAGTCCCAGTAAACATTCCGTGCCTACTGCATAAACTGAATTTTATTACTGATTATTTAATCCTTATTATAGTCGCTTGTTGTAGGAGGCATGGCTTCATGTCTTGCACCTGATCTTTAGCAGGTCACATGACCATAACTCGCCAAAAAATCTTGAAAATGTCTCTTCTATGACAAATTGTTGTAAATATCTAAATAAACTATATCATTGTTTTACATTTGAAGGTTGGATAGCACTTGGTCTTGTTTTTGATAGAAAAGACTGCTTCCTGTGCCTGTACTGAATAATCAACATGCAAAAAACAAGTGAAATTTAGCGTAATCTTTCCAGATGTTTGCATTCGAAATACGTTAAAATGTCAATGTCATGACTGATTTGGTCAAGACTGAAAACCATGATATAATCCTGTATTAATTACATTACCATATCCCTGGGGAAAAACTAATCTGAATCTAAATAATCTAATCCAAGCAAGGCTTAAACATGCACAGAGAGAAGAATCAGAGCCACAGAGTCGAGTCAGGATCTGAACGTTCTCTCCTCAGTTGCTTCACTGACTGTGGGTCATCTAAAAGTTGCTGGACAGGACGTTTGCACCCCCACAGTCCCCCTGCTGTGTTTTTGTTTTCAACTGATGTGATGTCACTCTTGTTGTTCTTGTGCGTCCTCCTTTTGTCCTCGCACAATGCTCTTGACCTGTTTTCACAATAGTGCACGGAGCCCAACTGAAGCTTTTCACTCGTTTCTTTTAAGACAACTACTAGGAATGCTCTCACTTGCTGGAACAATTTGAGGGAGAGGCTTTGACTCACTCAAGTGCACTTTTGGCTCTGATCTATGGCTGCGAAACAACATTCAGCGAGAACATGCAGAGCTAGCTGGAAGGAGTGGTTTCTAACTAGTTGTGCTGTTTTGATGCAAGTCAGGTGGTGACTTGGAAATGAATGCATAAATCCTCCAGGCTACTTGGTTTTACTCCACCCGCGAACTGAAAACAGCACAGGCCAATTGCATAAAGCCTATTAAGACTATTAGAACCCTAGAGCATAGCCAGAGTATATTTACTCACTGTAAATAACTGCTTTGACCAAGCTAGTATAGTTTGTAGTGCAAGTTCGGTGGAAGTTGGAGAGTTGTCACTTAGTTAAGCCAAACTACAAAGGCAATTTGTATACAGTAAGATGTTAGGAAGATTTTCCAGTTTTGTTGGTCGCTTGTGAAACAGGGAGGTTGAGGACTGACGTCGGCTTCCTCTGAGATGCAGGAAACCAGCCACTGCTGTTTCTGATGTGCAACTAGAGTGCAACTAAACACAATAACTGCCCTCTTCTGCAGTCATGAGCTCACAGATGCCAACGATTGGCTAGTGTCACTCAGACTCACCTGAAAAGAGCATAATGCTGTCAGTTTTGCTCTTTTGGACATTTTTTTTGGACATTTTGCTCTTTTTTCCTGGTCATCTCCCAATAAAAAAAGAAATTGAATATTACTATAGTTTGTTGCCATATTGGCTATTTCTCAGTTGTTGGAAATGATCGTTGTGGGATAGTTTTTAGCTTGTCAGCTTGCATTTAACTATTTCTAATGAACATTTTGTAACAAGTTTTGTAATGAATTTGATCACTGTTACATGATGATATAAAATTATAGCTTGGTGTTCGAAACTTTGAAATTCTTTTTCTGAATAATAACCTCTCGCATTTCCATGATCTAGTTTTGTCAAACTCCGTTTTAGACTAAATAGTGAACATCTTCATATCTGTCAATGAAAGATCCTCCTTAACCAGGGCTAAACTCTCTAAAAATGCACTCACGCAATCTGCTTGGTTCAATTGCCTTGAAGTTTGAAGTCACGTTTTAGCTATGTGCAATAAAGGTGTTGTAAATCTGAGACTATAAGCAGGTGTTATTGGGGTCCTGTTCATTCTGACTTGAGTGTGCTCTTGAGTCTCCACTTCCGAGATAAGATGCATTGAATATTTTTCAAAACATTCAATGCTGTACAATTTTATTGCTTTTAAAATCTCAAAGAAAAAATGCCTGGATCAATGAAATGTTGCTATGTAGTGGACAGAACAAGAATCTTGAATCTGCTGGATGTTGACGCAGCAGTGCAGCTGGCTCAGTTTTCACCTTCAGCATGGACGGCTTCATGCCAACAGGAGGTGGGTTAAACAATGAGCCAGACCGCCATGCCTTTACAGAGCATGTGTTTTGCCAGCACACTGTTTCTACCAGCACCTGTTGCCTAGACCCATACAGGAAGTTGACCTTTTGGGCCTCTGCGACTTTTCTTCCCCTCCTTCGTGAAGGATTGATGCACGTTCTTTGTCATCGTCTCAGCAGACTGCCCCAACACGCCAGCAGCTCCTGGAGGACAGACGTGTCCATAATTGCTCACCATTTCTTTTGTGAGATTTGTGTCTCATGCTTCACTGCTGTGGTGTGTTAAGCTTCTTATGTTTTGGCTTGTCCCAAGTTAACACACATCTGATGTAACACGGTTGCCAGGAGATGCACAGAATGGGGTGTGAGTCACAATTGTTCCATGTGGGCATACGATGGAATAAAATTTGGCATTTGGTCTTTACACACAGAACAGTCTGAAGAAGCAAAAATGAAACAATCTTATGGCTGTTGTACAAACCATTATTAAAAATGAATCGTTCTTAACCTTTAGTGGTTTATCAAGTCAAAAATCCCTGAAGCAAGATCTCAATGGACGTGCTGAAGCTAGTATAACATTATGATGTCTTTCAGGGGTGGCCAAACAATCTATTTAAAGCTATATTAGCTATCACTCCAGGCATGTAAAAACATTTACATGTGAAAATGCCCAGTGCATTGATTGGTGGACTGGAAACCTTTTTGGCTAGACATAAAAGTGGATGTATTGTAAAAGTATGGAAAGCTAGCTAGATAACTCGCATGCCTTTTAATACTTGCAGCAAGACTTCTACAGTCTGCATGATAGTCATGCCCTCAACAAAAAGTCATTGGCCAATGACTATAATATGGTATTGTTGCATTGCACACACAGGATTATTGGGTAATGTTTTGGAGTTCCTTTTCTTGGTACACTATTAGATGTAGAACTGGGTTCACTACAACATAGAGTCAGCATCATAGGAAGTGTAGTAATGGCAACCTTCTACCAAATGTTTTAAAATAATCTGTGTGTGTTGACAGCTTCTTGATTTTGCCATCATATCCTAGCAGTAGTGGTTAATGTAATAGGTTTCAGAGGTCAGCTTCTAAAAACCGAAGTAACTGAAGAAGCAGGAGTTGATCAGTTATTTGAATTCATCACCAACGTACTACCCCAGAAAAACCGTTCAGAAATCAGCAAGACCTTAATGAGCTGAATGTAATATGTATTATTGTATATTAATTAATACTCTATTAATATGTAATATATTTTATCTCAGATAAAATTAGCTTTGATTATAGATATACATTTAATCCACTGAGAAATTCAAAAGCACAGCTGTCATTAGATTCTTCTGAACATTGGCAATAGGCTTCGGAAAACATGGTCTGTAGTCTCATGGAGCAAAAATTTGGTCTGTTGACATTTTTTTCTGCCCCCTTCCATTGTCTCCAACTCTCCAGGAAAGTCTCTAGAATAAGTAGTTAAATATCTATTTTCATTCATTCATTCATTGTCTGCCGCTTATCCGAACTACACTCGGGTCACGGGGAGCCTGTGCCTATCTCAGGCGTCATAGGGCATCAAGGCAGGATACACCCTGGACGGAGTGCCAACCCATCGCAGGGCACACACACACACTCATTCACTCACACAATCACACACGCAATCACACACTACGGACAATTTTAGAGATGCCAATCAACCTACCATGCATGTCTTTGGACTGGGGGAGGAAACCGGAGCACCCAGAGGAAACCCCCCCGAGGCACGGGGAGAACATGCAAACTCCACACACACGGCAGAGGCGGGAATCGAACCCCCAACCCTGGAGGTGTGAGGCAAACGTGCTAACCACTAAGCCACCGTGCCCCCCCTAAATATCTATTTTATGAATGGATAAAAGTTAAAAGATGGTGGAAATCAGAGTTAATATTTTATCCTAGGGACCAAAAGTTAAAATCCACTGCCAGACAGCTACTGCCACAGTGCCACTGAGTTTAAGTCATATTCCTCACTGGATAAAAACATCTCCTAATTATTGTGTGGGGTATGTGGTAGCTTAGTGATGAAGGTGCTGTATTACTGATCGGAAGGTTGTGAGTTTGAATCCCGGTGTCCACCAAGCTGCCTCTGCTGGGTCCTTGAGCAAGGAACTTAACCTTCAATTGCTCTTAAAACGAGATTAAATAAACGTCGCTCTGGATAAGGGTGTCTGGCAAATGCCAGAAATGTAAATGTACAAGTAATTTTAGATTATATAATGTGGTGCAGCACTGGTGAGTGGAGTTTTAGGAGTTCACTACTAAACAGTGATGGCCTCAAGCTCTTGGAGTAAAGGTCAGAGGTTGAAAGGTTAAGGGAGAATAGCAGGCACACAATTGTCAGTTAAGAGTTCACAGATTATTTTCACTCACTTTGAAAAGATTTTTGAGGAACACAGGACTGCTTGTCAAGAAAGCTCAAAGTGTGAATAAAGCATATCAATTGCTGTCCAAACGTTTGAGGGACAGAAATGTTATTCAATGTAGTGGTGTGACTATTTTAGTTACCAGGATTACTGACTAATTACAATTTGAAGCAAGCAAAAAAGTTAAGAGAAAGATATTTGTGCTTCAACCAGATTTCCATTAAACTCGTTTTCAGTAATTTATAATTTTTTTTATTATTAATAATAATTTTTAAGTTTTGATTTCCCACATGAATTTTAGAATAAAAACAGAATAAACAGAATCTACAGCCATGTTGTTCTTCTTCTTATTATTTTGGCCACTCCCTATATTTGGGGCCGCCACAGCGGATCATTTGGTCCGCATTTTTTGATTTGGCACAGGTTTTATGCCGGATGCCCTTTCTGACACAACCCTCCCATTTAACCCGGGCTTGGGACTGGCACTGAGAGTTAACTGCCGTTGGACCACCAGGAGCCAGAATCTACAGCCATGTAATTCATATAAAAAAAGTTCTCCTGTGCTCCTTACATGCCTGAAACTTTGTGAAAAGGGTGTGTTGTAATGGAGCAACAAAAAACAAACAAAAGGGTGAATGAGACGGGCATTTCCACTCCAAAAGTGTTTCTGAATCAGATTTTAGTCATCTTTAAGAGAATAAGCACTTCAGCCAGCAGTTAAATCCACACCTTTTATGAATACTAAATATGCTGTGTTGCCTGTGCTATTTTTATTATTACATATTATTTTTTATTTTCATTCCCCTAATGGTGATGCTGGTAGAAAGGTTTTGGACCCGTTTTACAGAAAAAAGTGATGGAGTTCCAAATATGACATATAACAACAATGGAGCACATGTACAGCTGTTCCTCTGTTCAGACATAGTTTCCCATAAATTACGAAAATCCTATTGTTGTCTAGAGTTAAAATTAGAAATGTTCTCTGTCCTGTGTATTTCAGCTAGTGTATTTTGTTGGTTGTGATTTCCTCACGGGGGGGCACGGTGGCTTAGTGGTTAGCACGTTTGCCTCACACCTCCAGGGTTGGGGGTTCGATTCCCGCCCCCGCCGTGTGTGTGTGGAGTTTGCATGTTCTCCCCGTGCCTCGGGGGTTTCCTCCCCGGTCCAAAAACATGCGTGATAGGTTGATTGGCATCTCTAAATTGTCCGTAGTGTGTGAATGAGAGTGTGTGTGTCCTGCGATGGGTTGGCACTCCATCCAGGGTGTATCCTGCCTTGATGCCCAATGACGCCTGAGATAGGCACAGGCTCCCCGTGACCTGAGAATAGTTCGGATAAACGGTAGACAATGAATGAATGAATGAATGAATGATTTCCTCACAAAGTGAATCTCAGGCTTTGATTTTTGGATAATGTTGCAATGTTATATAGTGTAGGAATGAAGATATCATAAAATTGTACAAACCTGTTTTCTGCCAGCATTAGATTTGTTTCTCTGATACAAATAAAAAAGATGCCATAGTTATCAGAACAACATCTCACTATGTGCAGGGTTTTAAAGGATTTATAAATGGCCAATAACTGCTGTTTATCATCTGCATGAACGAACATTTCAAAGCACTCAAACATTTGTGTTAATTTTTCTGTCACTTAAAACCTATTAGCACCTAGGATTAGCATTAGATTTGCATATACGCGTAGATCCCGATATTTTTTAGAAGTCCTATTTAATTTATCTTTTAAAATAAAAGCAAAAGATGAAGATTAATCATGTTTTTGTTCTTGCCAGTCAGTACTTCCCAAAATAACCCAAACCTAGCCCATGCAGGAACTCGTTAACATTTTTAAGCTTGCTAGAGTAGTGATTAGTTAAGATAGGGTCAGTGGAATGTTCTCCTTGACATTTGTAAGGCAGTCTGCAGATATAAGAAGCATGCAATGGGAGGATGTCTTTACTGTTGTGTTTACTGTGTTTAGCAACCAACCAGTGTTCCACCATTTAAAGCACTTAAATTGAATTTTATTTATATAGTTAATAAAAATAAAATAAAAAATAATAGTTAACAATGGACATTGTCACAAAGTGGCTTTACAAAAAATTTTAGCCCTAATGAGCAAGAAAAATTTTCTGAGATGACAAAACCATGAGAGGAACCAGACTCAAAAGGAAACCTATTTTCTCCTGGGTGACACCAGCTGATGCTGATGATGATGATGATGATGATGATGATGATTACAATAGTATAATATATATATAGCCAACGAGTGCTAATTGTATTATCTTGATGATGAATAATACAATTTTTACTATAAGTCTATCATATCACATATAGCATTTGTTATATAGCAGTTATAGCATCTGTTCAGTAACTTGTCTTCATAGCAATTGTAATGTTTAGGATCACAAATTATTAGCTATGTTCCTCTTATCTCACAGCAGTTTGACAAATGCATTTGTTTTTATTTACCTAGAACAGCACCTAGTATTTGTTTTTGACCTTTTGTGTATTTGCACATTGTGTTATCCCTTCTGTTTGAGCAGCTGTAAAAGTCTTTCCTTCATGAGCTTTTCTTTCTCAGAAAAAAGAGGCAGTTTGTCAGGTTATTGAGAAACTGCACAGCACAAACTGCTCATCTTAAAATCTCTATTGTTGCAGAAAAATGAAATGGACAAAGCTTCACCTCTGGCTGCTATGAAGCACTGACACTGGAGACTCCTTCCAAAAAGGTTTACAGAAAAATTCACAATATCAGCGATGCATTTAAAAATGCATTTTTTTAGCTGCTGTTACTATCCGAGAACACCTTCTGACTAATCAGAATGCAAAGCATTTTTGGTATAATCACACATCCTGTTGTGAGACAGTAAAAAAACACACACTGTCACATAAGGTAACAGGAAAAAAAAAAAGTAAACATGACTTATTGTGTTTTCACTAACTGCATTCCTGTATGACCAGCATGTGTGGTATGCAGTCTGACAGATTGACGAGTGGAAATTTTCTAGTTAAATGCCTTGAGGATTGTGACTTCAGTTTGTTGACATGTTTCTAAACTGTACAAACGAGTAGGGTAATAGTGGATATACCACAACATAACTGAATTAACATGGGGGACAATGAGAACATTTCATATTCAGCTGTTCAACTATAGTTTTATTTTTTCCTTGATTTATTTTTTCCTTGGCTATATGCTTTTGTTAGTAAGTAAAGGCTATGAAATCTAGACTGTAGTTATGTGTGTATATGTAAAAGTAGTATTTGTGATCAATCTAGTCTAAAAAGTAATGATGGGAATATCTGATTAAATATAATGCAATCTATAAAAATCTATTTGATTAAAAACAATAGACTGTATTTGGAGAGACTTCAGTGACTCTCCAAAGCTTTATTGAGCTTTAATGATGGCCAGTGTTGAATTGAATTGATTTTAGATTTGGAACCGACTGCTAATTCGTGTATAAAATTCAACATGAGGTTCTGGGAATGTCCAAGGAGCACATCACCATTCACATTTGCACGCAGAGTTTAATATCTTTCTTTAACGCACCTCTGGCGTTCCAAGATAACAAGTTTAAGTGATCTATTTATACCATGTATTTTGTGAGAAGATAAAGGGTCATGGTCAGCCATCATCAATTCAGTTTAATTGCAATATCCAGTGTTTAATGTACTTGTGTGATGATGTCTTCAGTGCCCAAATCAGTTAGGCAGATCATTCTTAGAAACAGAAATACCATCATGAAATAGACAAGGATAATGTTTTGGTCCCTATTTTTATGAGTACAGTTGATTTGCTCTGGAGCTTTGACTGCTCTACTTTGCCACTTGCTTGAGGATTCTGCATTGAGCCAGTAAGAGTCAATCCTCTGGATAGAAGTGTGTGTTGCAAATTCCTATTTGTGAATCTGTGCAGTTTAAAGCTTTGTCTCATGCCTATGAATAACATATTAATAACTATTAACTACAATAACTATAAACATATTATTCATTCATTCATTCATTCATTGTCTACCGCTTATCCGATCTATACTCGGGTCACGGGGAGCCTGTGCCTATCTCAGGCGTCATCGGGCATCAAGGCAGGATACACCCTGGACGGAGTGCCAACCCATCACAGGGCACACACATTCACTCACACACTACGGACAATTTAGAGATGCCAATCAACCTACAATGCATGTCTTTGGACTAGGGGAGGAAACCGGAGTACCCGGAGGAAACCCCCGAGGCACGGGGAGAACATGCAAACTCCACACACACACGGCGGAGGCGGGAATCTAACCCCCAACCCTGGAGGTGTGAGGCAAACGTGCTAACCACTAAGCCACCGTGCCCCCATAAACATATTAATAGCTATTAATTTTTCCACCATTGTATAAGTTATCAATATTGGATAAGCTGTTTTATTTTCACGTCTGTGCTGTTACTAGAGGTGTGAACTTGAGGTTTCCAGCCAATAAGATTTTAGATCGTAAGGCAATGATATAATATTTGCCAATGCCACTGAATTAGGAGCCTTTAATTTATGTGTCCAACTTTGTTTGAATGATGATAACACAGAGTTATGGAAAAATCACCTTTTTAATTATTTTAATTATTTGTATACACTGGTTGTTTGACTTTCATTTATTTATAATCCATCTAATTTATTTATAATTTATTTATAATTATAATATGAATGTTACATTGTTAGGCTATGGTATATGGTATGGTCTTACATTTTATCTATTTGTCTATCGAGTTGGTAATTTACATTAGTAGGCAAAGTTTTCCCATGGAAAAAATAACAGCCTTGATTTTATCCCAGATTATTTGCATAGTGTCTGTAAAAGCTTTGGCTCACAAGCAGAGAACTGGGTGGGAATGAATAATGTGGACTCAAAGGAGTGCATCCCAAATCCTCTCGCTGAGAACGGTTGTGTGTTTCAGGTGGATAATTTGCTCTTTCTGTTTTCTGTACTTTAGCCACAGGGTAGACTCAGTTGACCATAATTTAGTAGTTGGACTGGGTGTGTATGGTAGTCCTTCTTTGGAAGCAAAAAGCTCTAGCTTTGGTGCTCCATTGCATCCAATGGGAAAAATCCCCACGATTGAAGACAATGGATTAAGCTGGTCGTTGAATGGACCCACTGTTCGCACCCGGTGTGGCCTTTGTGCCGAGTTTGTGAAACTTGAGACAATGGCTCTCTGAAGCCAATGAGGAGCGTTTTCCTTCTAACTGACAGGGAGAGATGGAGGACTGCGCAGAGGGGTTACAGCCTCAGGGTGAATAGACCTTTAATCCCCTCTGCCATTGAGAGCCAAGTTAGAGACAGAGCTGTAATCCCAGTGATGAGAGAGGTCATATACAAGGCATGGCATCAGTTTGAATAAATCCCTTTTGGTACTTCTTTGGCCTGCACCAGGGCTGAGATTACACTGAGGCAGTTAAAGGTTAACTGGGTGTAAAGTTTCATACTGAATGAAATAATCAGGAGAGTAATATATCTACTTCCCGGTTCATGTGAGTGCATGCTCGAGGATCTAAATAAAACTGAGCCTGAGTGTCAGAATAAAGGAAATTTTACTATGACACCTGTCAGTTTTCATTTTGATTACATTTCCTACATTACCCACAATGCATTTAGACTGCTGATTTAACTCTTGCTTATTGTGTACTTTAAGAGAGCGATGCAGCAAAGCTTTAGTTCATTAGTCTGTGCCTCTTTCTCCTCTCTTCATGTGTACCCTGCTCAAACAAATCAGCCTCCAGAGCTTCAACATTCATGCTAATACTGACACCAATGTCTGTGTCTTGTTGATCGATAACTAGCTAAGCAGATCATCCCATAACTCAGTGCAGCAGTGTTATATAGGTGGATTGCGCTCTGCAACACTGAGTCCAGCATTTCCGGTCTCCACTATGTCTGAGTTGGATTTCTCATTAATATGAAAAACGGTGACAAAAATAAGTTCTAACAGCTAAAAGTGGAACCTGACTGTTATGCCTTGTGAATTTGTTGATATTTTTCATCTCTTAAACACCAAAGCAACTGTACTAGCAAATTCCCCATGACATCAAAGAGAAGGCGAAAATACAGCACCAGTATCACATCACAAATATCATGAAGATGACGGAGCCATCCTACCATGGGAAATCAGATGGACGTTTATATTTACATGCATTTATGATGACTGCAGGACTGATGTGAGTGACCAAAAACAAGTTTGATGAGGTTGTTTTGTCTTGCAGCTAAACACACGGCTTGGAGTAGGTGCTAGTACTCAGCAGTACTTGATACAGCATTGTGACTACACTGGTCACAATGCTGTATCAAGACGATAATTTGTAGTTTCACAGTTACATTATTAGTACATAAAATAACATAGTAGCAGGAGAGTCTACGATGCACACTGTTTTACCTTGAACATGCATTGTCTAATAGGGAGAAACTAGAGAGACCCAAATGCATCAAAACACTCAAGCGCTCTCGTAAGAGCTGCGTCTTCAGGCCTGAGTGAATCTGCAGTGTGATTAAAGCTGGAAAATTTATTCCATCACTAAACCACCACTGAAAAGGCTTGAGGGCAGTCTGTAGTAGTCTATGTTTAGTGAGCGGGACTGGCGGGAAAGGCCTGATGAGTAACTCTGTGAGTGAACTCTACTGCCAGCATTAAGAACTGAAACTTGATGCAGCAGCTGCAGGGAGCCAGTAAAGTAAGACAAGGTAAATTACTGTCTTTTGAAAAAAAATCATTACTTTTTACTAAGAATGTGTAAGTGTAGTTTGACTGGTTTTTAGCTCTGTTGTGCCCATTTTGTTAGGACCGTAAACATATGGAAAATACACCGATCAGGCATAACATTATGACCGGTGAAGTGAATTACACTGATTATCTCCTCATCATGGCACCTGTTAGTGGGTGGGATATATTAGGCAGCATGTGAACATTTTGTCCTCAAAGTTGATGTGTTAGAAGCAGGAAAAATGGGCAAGTGTAAGGATTTGAGCGAGTTTGACAAGGGCCAAATTGTGATGGCTAGACCACTGGATCAGAGCATCTCCAAAACTGCAGCTCTTGTGGGGTGTTCCCGGTCTGCAGTGGTCAGTATCTATCAAAAGTGGTCCAAGGAAGGAACAGTGGTGAACCGGCGACAGGGTCATGGGCGGCCAAGGCTCATTGATGCACGTGGGAAGCAAAGGCTGGCCCGTGTGGTCCGATCCAACAGACAAGCTACTGTTGCTCAAATTGCTGAAGAAGTTAATGCTGGTTCTGATAAAAAAAAAAAATAAAAAAAAAGGTGTCAGAATACACAGTGCATGACACAGCAAAATGGGGACCAACACAATATTAAGCAGGTGGTCATAATGTTATGACTAGTCGGTGTATTGAGTATATTGTATATGAGTATTGTTTTTATGTATTTATTTTTGATTATATTTTTTATATTTATACTTAAACTTTTTTGAATCTTCAATGGTCTGTGTTACAAATGATGGTCTCCACTGTTATCCAGCCATTAACTGTAAGCTCCACATGAACTTGACTAAATACTAAACTTAGACATTCATTTGTTCAATGTAGCGCTATACATCATACACCATGTAGTTAGCACT
The DNA here is from genome assembly GCA_033459395.1 of Hemibagrus guttatus. NCBI lineage: Eukaryota > Metazoa > Chordata > Actinopteri > Siluriformes > Bagridae > Hemibagrus > Hemibagrus guttatus. The sequence continues at coordinate 9,089,055 of JAUCMX010000023.1, forward strand.
CTAGTCATCTGTGTCATTCGGAATCTTTAAAGACAAATCAACCTATTATTACTGACATAATAATCAAGGCAAACCAGTTGCTCTCAGTTGACTCAGTTACAGCATTGTTTTCTGCTGGATCCGGATGGAAACCTCAAGTTCACACCTCTAGTAACAGCACAGACGTGAAAATACAACAGCTTATCCAATATTGATAACTTATACAATGGTGGAAAAATTAATAGCTATTAATATGTTTATGGGGGCACGGTGGCTTAGTGGTTAGCACGTTTGCCTCACACCTCCAGGGTTGGGGGTTAGATTCCCGCCTCCGCCATGTGTGTGTGGAGTTTGCATGTTCTCCCCATGCTTCGGGGGTTTCCTCCGGGTACTCCGGTTTCCTCCCCCAGTCCAAAGACATGCATTGTAGGTTGATTGGCATCTCTAAATTGTCCGTAGTGTGTGATTGTGTGAGTGAATGAGAGTGTGTGTGTGCCCTGCGAAGGGTTGGCACTCCATCCAGGTTGTATCCTGCCTTGATGCCCAATGACGCCTGAGATAGGCACAGGCTCCCCGTGACCCGAGAATAGATCGGATAAGCAGTACAGACAATGGGGTGGGAAAAACGTGAGGATGAGTGTCCTGGTCCTACCTTTGAAAAGATTTTAATATGCTGGAGTAATCGAAGACTCATATAAAATGATATCCATCTAATTTGAACATGTTTTCTTTGCTAATGCCATTTTAGACAAGCGTCAATTCTAGTAGCTTACAAACTGGCTAGGCAGCAGTCAAATTGCAACACGTCAATTGTTCCTGCTTAGCATGATATTAACCTAATTTGATCACTTAATAACGTTCACTTTTTCATTCTTGAACACATTTATAAGTAGTTGCTTTGTCCTCTAATACCCTGTGTTTAAGGGTGGATTTGTGCCAGAAGGTTTGAGCTCCACTCTGAGCTTAAATAGTTATATTTAAACACATTAATGCTGACTTAAAGCTAGACAAAGATTGTGTGTGGCTGTACTCCTCATCCTCTCCAACTATGTGTTTAGATGCATGGCAGTTTTGTTCTGCTCTGTTTTGTATTTTGCTCAGTTTCATATTTTCACAGTTTTCACATCACTATGTGATGCTGATTCAAAGTGATGCCAGAAATGTTACACTGATTGATAGACAGCAGACTCAGAGTCAGATAACTGTAGCATCTTCAGGATTTTTTTTTTTTGCGCCACTTGCGAGCTCAGCTCCTGGTTTTAATAAGCACGATTAATTAGATTCTTCTTTTTTTAATATAGCTATTCTTAGAGGATTAATCTTCAGAACTGTCATCATTTTAATGTACTCCTTCAAGTGTATAGTCCAAATATTCACAATGAGTTTGATTTATAGTGTAGTTACAAATCCCCTGTTGACTAAATTGTACAAGCATGATTTAAAACTAAAAGCTTCAGGGACTGCTTCATGCTGTGGTTAAAACAATCCCTTGAAAGGTCAGGTGAAAGTCTGACTCACTACTGCAAGATGATGTGTAGATGAATTTGAGTTCACATCCTCCAATCTGATTTCTGGAGCTCTGTGTGATTTTATGCATTGTGCTGCTGCCACATGAATGATCGGGTCTTCAGGTGTTTCTAATAAATAAATTAGATGAATTAATACAGACTCAGGGAAACAAATACACCGATAAGGCATAACATTATGACCACCTAATTACATGACCTGCCTAATATTGTGTTGGTCCCCCTTTTTGCTGCCAAAACAGCCCTGATCCATCATGCACCGTATATTCTGACACCTTTCTATCAGAACCAGCATTAACTTCTTCAGCCATTTGAGCAACAGTAGCTCGTCTGTTGGATCGGATCACACGGGCCAGCCTTCGCTCCCCACATGCATCTTTGAGCCTTGGCCGCCCATGACCCTGTCGCCGGTTCACCACTGTTCCTTCCTTGGACCACTTTTGATAGATACTGACCATTGCAGACCGGGAACACCCCACAAGAGCCGCAGTTTTGGAGATGCTCTGATCCAATTGTCTAGCCATCACAATTTGGCCCTCGTCAAACTCGCTCAGATCCTTACTCTTGCCCATTTTTCCAGCTTCTAACACATCAACTTTGAGGATAAAATGTTCACTTGCTGCCTAATATATCCCACCCACTAACAGGTGCCAAGATGAGTAGATAATCAGTGTTATTCACGTCACCTGACAATGGTCATAATGTTATGCCTGATCGGTGTATATGCTATATGCAAATCATTGTTTATGCCCTCAACAAAAGCCAACAAGTCATTGGCTGAGGTTTTGGACATGAATGTTGGTGATATGTCCTCTCATCATGTGTAAAAGATATCATTTAAGTCTGGCTAGCGTCTTTATTTTCCCTTTTCGTTTAACTGCGTGAGAATTGGAGCATGGTTTTGCACTTTTTCACTTCAGTTTTATTTTCTTTAGCGATGGACAGTTTTGCAAAGCAGCTTGGCAGGTATATAAAAAACAAAACATTTTAAATTGGTATTTATCCCTAATGATTAAGCCAGAGGCAGTGGTAGTTCGGCAGTATTTCACTGTACATGCATGTTTTTGATTCTGAAGATATGGCACTGTGGTGTGTCACATTATTGTCATGCCAAGCGTGTGACGTTTAAACACATCTACATACCAAATGAAAACTTTTTCTTTGCAAAAGTTAGAAGGTTGTGTTTGTCACCCAGGTAAACGCAAGTAAAAAAAAAAACATGAAATCTGCTTGTCCTGGACACCTGACTATTAACTTTTCTGCTTGTTTTCTGCTTGCTTCCATTCTTAAATAGATTAGTGCTAAAACATGTATATCATGCAGTGTGATATTATAATATTATTCAATATCATTATAAGTTCTGTTTATTATGTCAGTGTAGCTTATTAAGGTTATTCAGATGAACACTGTTAGTCCCATGTACAACGTACTTAAAGATGGTGTACTTTTTTTTTTTTTCCGTTTTAACCAGTCAGACATGCTCGTTAATAATGACTTACCAGCACAACCAGATACACGTAATCGCACACTTTTTTTCTTTGTGTGGGAAAACACTGTTCATAGGCACACCCTGGGTATAATACGGCTTAGTCGTCTTGCTGGTTTAACTGTCAACCGTCTGTTTTCATATTTTCATGCACGGATGATAAGATATGCAGTTTTTATATAATTTGTTATGGTTTTGTTGTTTACACTATACTATTGAATGCATTGTCTCTGTATTGTCTTCTGTCTTTCCAACATAAACAGTATAGAGGGACTTGTCTGATTAGTCCCGTGCACTAATAATGTACACACCGATCAGGCATAATATTATGAGCAGTGACAGGTGAAGTGAATAACACTGATTATTTCCTCATCATGGCACCTGTTAGTGGGTGGGATATATTAGGCAGCAAGTGAACATTTTGTCCTCAATGTTGATGTGTTAGAAGCAGGAAAAATGGGGAAGAGTAAAGGTTTGAGTGATTTTGACAAGCGCCAAATTGTGATGTCTAGACCACTGGATCAGAGCATCTCCAAAACTGCAGCTCTTGTGGGGTGTTCCCGGTCTGCAGTGGTCAGTATCTATGAAAAGTGGTCCAAGGAAGGAATAGTGGTGAACCGGCGACAGGGTCATGGGCAGCCAGGGCTCATTGATGCACGTGATAGAAAGGCCTCAGAATACACAGTGCATGACAGGTAAGGGTTATTTTGGCTGCAAAAGGGGGACCAACACAATATTAGGCAGGTGCTCATAATCTTATCCCTGGTTGATGTATAAATTCATGTAGTTGAATTCAATTTCTGTTTAATAACAGAAATATCTCAGGAAATGTGCACTACACAGGATGTTTTAGTCCATTATTTAACACCATACATACAGCCATACATTATTAGACGCAATTAGACGTCCTCAAGCTTTGTAGAAAGTAAATTTTTTTGTAAGGCTTCTGATCAAGCTGGATCATTAGAGTGTGTTGGCCACAAGGGGGCAGTAGAGTATTGTTATTAATCTCACAGCATGGCTTCTGTTTTACTTCTATTAAATTTGATTTAGGAAACTGGTTTGTATGAAGTTTTTTTGAAGCTTTTAAATATAAAGCCATTTATATGCTTTTATATTAAATAAATTTCTTTATTTATGGTCTTTTCTATTGCCATTAAGTACAGCTATGTATATAGTATATATTATTGATTTAATAGTGCTTATTTGCATTTGCTTTTTATTTAGTATAAATATGAATTGAAGCAGTCTGAGTGTGTGTGTGTGTGTGTGTCTTCAAATGTACCACAAAAACGCTACAAAAAGTTGAAACTCTTATGTGTGCTCATCTTTTGTTTCCATTTCATGTGTATTTTTTTTATATTCAGTATTCATGGTTAAATGTGCACTATATAGGTTATTAAATTTTATTTTATTCTTGTACTTGTACTGAGTGCACTACTTTCTTGTATTTTTACTGCGAGCTGTTTGGGATTCAGCCTTCGTTCAGAAGGAAAGGGGAAAAAAACATCCAGGGATGTAGCGCGCATGCGTACTGCCGTCCGAGGTGTTCGGGTGATGTAGCGCGCATGCGCATTGCCCGAGTCGAGTGGTTGAGAGCAGTGAGTGAGTGAGTGAGTGCAGTTGACTTACAGCGGGGCTGTGAGGAGAACTGACGCGATCCGTTTCTTTTTATTTTTTTCGTCCCTAAACAATTCATTTCAAGTGCTTTAAACTATAAACTTTTCTGTCTACTCTTTAGACAGTAGTGTGAACAGCTCGTGTTAAGGTTTTCGATCGACCCTAGACGGGTTGAAGTTACATTTGTGAGGAGTTTTTAAAGGCTGGGCCTTTTTTTTAAAGCTCGGTTGGAGAGCGACTTTGCCGTTTTTTTTCTCCAGTTGGTTTGATAAATGCTCTTTACCAAGATGGACCTGTTGAACTACCAGTACTTGGACAAAATGAACAACAACATTGGCATTTTATGCTACGACGGTAAAATTCTATACTTATTGTTTTTTTTGTGTGTTTTTGTTATCCTGAATTATTTGTTGTGTCCACTTTTAGCTCGGACTCTTTAACATCTATAACTTCGTCAGTACAAGCAGAAGTAGAAACGGGGTTTATCACCAAACACAGCAAACTCTACAGAAGGACTGGTCATTTTAGAAGATTGTTAGGGTCACACATGGATTTCCTAAAGGATAAAAAGTGGTAATGTTGCACACTGACCTGTTTAATGTAGTGTAATGAGAGCAGACAGTGATGGAGAGTAATAGTAAATGGAGTGATGGAGAAATAAGGCATGACTGATATTAATACTCGGCACTGGTCCAGTTTTAAGTCTCACTTTTACTTTACGTCAGATTTGTTTACTTTGGGAATAGCTCTTGATAAGTTTTCTGGAGCTGTCTTTAACTGTACACTATGTCTAGTTGGTTACAGCATAAGCTCTGAGACTTTACTTTATTATAATCCATGACATTATGCAATATAACTTTGCACTTTTCCCCCCAACTGTGCCCAGTGATAATGCCATAATGCCATTTAATGCCAGAAATGCAAATGTAATTCACTTGGCCAGTCAAGCAGACCAATAACTATAAGAAAACTATAATAAACCTTATGATTGGTAAGTTGTACTATACTAGACATATAATGATTGCAGTGTGTAGCAATATAAAAGCCCTAAACATTTTTATCACATCACAGTTTTAAGTGATCACAGACTACCAGGCTTATCATCATATGTTTGGGTCTTTGCATTGCTTTGTATTTGTTCTCCTTACTATATGGTATTACCTACTGTTATTTTAACATGTGATTCTTGTTTACAGTCAAACAGAAAGTAATACAGTCACACAGAGTGATCCAGTTCCCAGAGTCTATGCTCCCAGAGCATTCCCTGTCTAATGGCACAGATGTTGATCAATTTCCTTGCCACATCCTTCCTGTTTTGAAATAGCAAGATTCACAGATGTCTGTAACATTCACAGCACACACTGCTTTTGAACAGAACTGAGATGTTTGTGTTTGTGTGTGTGTGTTGTTTACTTATCTCGTAGATTTTTATTTTTTCCCCGCCTTGGGCTATAGGCACAAAACATTTCATTTGAAATTTTTCCCAAAGCTCTCCTTGCACAGATTTTTTCAACATTATTGTGATATTCAACTGACACAATATTGTCGTTGTGGACACAAAATATTGTGGCTCTTGTTGTCATCCATCCAGGAAGAAACTGGCAATGATGAGGCCAACGGTCTTTTATTATAAAACAGCGTAAAGACCACTGTGTGTCCTTCCTTCCTTCCTGGAAGAGGCAGTCTCAAACTTGACTATAATAATATTTTAGTTTTATGGTGGGATAACACTTTGCGCAACTGTTGTGACGTGACGATGGAGTTGTTTGACTACTTCTCCTTGGGTTTTTGTGTTGAATTCCCAAAATGGATGAATGTCAGTATAGTGTGTAGCTGAGTTCACATAAAGTGTGTGATGTCTGATCGAGTGTGTTGGAGTGGAGGGGAAGGTGTATAGCTTTTTCCCCCTCGTACCATGCAGTACCAGACTCCTGTTGTCAGCAATCACTTGTCAAGAGCAGAAACGTGACCCAGAAGCTTCTACAACTCCCAGACTGTAGACTGAAATACTGAAATTGAACAGAGCCATACAGGGGACACTGGGGAGGCCACATGAATGGGAGAAAAAAGATCAGAACAATTCTAGTGATGCATTAGAAATTTACGGTTATGAATATTTTATGGTTTGTGCTTGTACATGTGCTGGTGTTAAGTTTTCAGATAGAACTAAGGACAGCTATGTAATATTATACTGTGTTCATATTTGTTTTGGTGAACAAATTATGGCTTTACTTCCTCTGAGAAAGACATGAAAATGCCTCAAAATATCATCTCACATGGCTGCTCTTCTTATGCTGCCTTTTAGTTAGGGTAGACCTTATTTAGTTATGTTAATAAAGTTTTTTTTTGTTTTTTTTATTCAAAGTCACTGTGAGCACCAGCAGAGTTACATAGTATAATAATGATGCTCTGTTATACTTGCAGGTTTCTCAGAAAAGGTTGTTACAATGTCGTGCCATAATATTGATGATGTATCATTATAGCGCCTTTCATTTAAGTGCCTGAAGAGAAAGCAGGCCAGGTAACACTGACCAGAAAGTTGTGAGTTGCTTGTTAAAGGAATTTAACTTTCATCTTCAGCTCCATGCTGGATTGTGATTGTGACTCACATGTAAGACACTTCACATAAGTGTGTCATACAGATGTAGACTAGTAGATGAATGTTTTGAAAAATATAGACTAGACATATCAAGTGTTGATGATACTGTTTTGGTTTGCAGTTTTGACCGTGTCATCAGCAACAGTTCCCATTGTTATCTTTAAAAAAGTTTATAGCAAGTTAATACTCAGACGTACAGTATGGCCTGTGGGCTGTATGATGATATGATATTGTTCCTATGTTATAACATTATTAATATCTCTAAACTGAAAGTAGCCTATTTCTGTGCTTTCTTAGTCTCAGAAAAATAATATATAGGATGCACATTAAGTACCACTTGGTAAATATTTCTAAAGAAATTGCTTTTTCCTCTTCCTTGGCTGATGACTCATCCTCATATTGAAATATCTGTCAACGATAACCAGATATGTTGATGGAAAACTAGTAGCTAAAGCATGAGGTTGGATTACTGATGTGCTTGAGATAGCGTTCTATGGGCCTAGCTTTATTATTGCTTGCCTGTTGTTGTTCTGTGTTCAGCTTTGCGTATTGTGTAAAGTTGGTGGATCACGTGACCCAGTGACAGGGGATGTAAATACACAGTCACGGCCCTTTTCCTTTGCTGCAGCATGACAGACCTTCCAGCTATTTTTGCTGCGCTCCGAAGAATCGCCAGAGAACACAGCTATACATACTGAAGCTGCCAGGGCACCCAGAGCACTGCATCATCCCTTAAAATAGGCTTTCATGCATGCTGGGTATTTATGCACTGAAAACTGGAAGTGCATGTTGATCCCATAAACTAGCACAGCTTAATCATTTTCTCACCTGTAGCATTTGGTGGTTTTGCTGCACCTGACATGCCAGTGAGAGAATGACTAAATTTCTTGTGTTCTTCTGGGTATTATATATATCTTTATTTCAATGTGGTATGTGAAATCTCTTGGCTCTGGAGCCTAAGCAAGCAGCAAACAGCATCGGCAATCTGCCAGAAATATTTTAGAAAGTGTATAGTATCTACATCAGTATGTAATAACGATGTGAATTGATTGTAAAGCAGATTCTGTAACTTGGATAAGATGGCCCAAGCCTTCAGTAGCACATTGTTTGTCTGAAGTCCATTAATAGTATTAAACAGTTTAAACCAGGCAAGACTGTCAATATCCTGACATCAGGTGTGGAGAGATTCTCATGTACATGAGAGATAATGCATTATTGGGATTTGAAGCCTGTGTTTAATTTGAGAGTTCAGCACAGCGAGTTAATTGACATGTAATTTACAGCCTTTTGCCACCACAGCCATCACAGAGAAAACATGATGAAAATAACTAAAATAATCGATCACGTAAGGTTAGATTATTTAAGTTTATTTATAGAAAATGTGGGGGGTTTTAAAAGCCCAAATAAACAGGAGCAAATCACTAATTTACATTAGTAAAGCTTTGTAAAAGTAAATCGGTTGTTTTAACAGATGAAATAACAGCTAACGTACTACAATACATTATTACTACCTTGACACGCTATGAGGATATTACCAAGTGTGTGTCCAACAATTGAGACACCCAAGCTAACGCATGGTTCCAGTTTTGTGTACAGTTGTACTGCTTCTGCCATGGTTTGTTGTTGACTTTTTATTTTCAATGCCTGGAACCAGTGAATAGACTCTCTTACCTGCTTCAGTGAATAGTTTGGGATCGACATTACATGAACTGAGAGCAGGATGGAGATGTAATAAGTTGACATACAAACATGCATTCAAATATAGTTGCTGCATTTTTCTAGAGGTCATAAACTTGACATTCTTCCTCATGAACTTCTCAACTACAGTTTCTTTCCAGGTCAGAGAATTGGCATGGCTGCACACAGTGACAGAAGTGAACCAGGTCACACTTCTTTCCTTTAAACGACTCGTGCCACATGTGTGTGTTATACATACGTGTATATGTTTTAGACTGAGCAATATGCACAGATATATATTTTAACATTGAATATACAGTTTGTGTTTTGAGGAGGAAAATATTAATCTCTTATCGCAGTTAACTGGCTAGCTTGTTGCTAACAAAAGACACATAAAATAAATAATTTGGTATTTAGCAATGCTACCAGGTAAAAAAAAATAGTAGAACTACATACCACATAATTGATTGAAATGGTTTTACTGCTCAACATTTTGGACAAAGTGGCACAAGATAATGTTTTATAAGGTTAAGAAAGATAGATGAACAAGTATGGTTTAAGGAAGTATATTACCCTTCCAGTATTTTTGACATTCCCACAAACAAATGATTACAAACTGAAATATTTTGCTTATTTTGTATTAAGTTCATGTAATTTAGAGGATGTCATACTTTTTAAACATACAGTGTCATTTCCAGTCTATTCCATCAAATGGCAAAGCATGATTTTTTTTTTTAATTCATTGCCAACTATTTTTATTATTGGATATTTTTGATTGTGTTGCTAGTATATACTGGTGATTGTAGATTTAATTTCAATTAGGAATGGAATAAATAATAGTTTATACCAGTATTGATTATGGTGGTATTGCTCTATTGATTATTTCAAATAGTGTTATATGTTACTTGTAGTGTATTAATGCAGAAGTTTAGATTTTCCTGTAGGCTTGGGTTAATTTTTCTGCTTAGACAAGGAAAAGCACAACATAATGTACAATGCACAAGTAAAGGTCACTGTGTCAAAAAGGTACATGCCCAGTTCTTTTTTTAGTTATATGATTTCATAGCTCCAACTCTGTGAGGCTACTAGATCCTTCATACAAATACAGTGTAATAGGGCTGCATGCCAGCAAGCAGAGCTTAAGTTCACCGAAGCCCAATTGGAGCAGACTGAAATGCTGACTGTCACTTTTTCTGCTGAACAAAGGAGATAACGCTAACAGGTGAAACACACGACCCACCCCTGCCAGGACTCCAGGCATTCATTTCAGACCTAAAGAGCTTTAGTTGTTGTCTGGCTTATGAATGAGTAGCACTGGCTGTGAGGGCAGATCAGATTTCAGGCAAAGGGGAAATATCATTATCTACAAACATTTATAGTGTGATCAAGGAGTTAGAATCCCTCGTATCCACCCCCTCTTCAAACCCACCCAATTATATTTTAAACTCAAGGTGTCCCTGCTCCCTCTCCCTGTGACTGCCAAGAGAGGGCTTAACTTCTTTTCTGCTTTCTAAAGCTTGTGTGTAGGTGTGTGGCTTGGTGGGGGTTGGTTGGCTCACTTGTGTAACAAAATCCCATCCTGGCCTGACGTTTGAAGTCCTTAGAAGCGCTCGCCTTTGATCATTTGTGCTCCTAATGAGCGCCTTTCAGCAGATCAGAGGTTGAACGCATCTCCTCTGACACTGATAGGGATCTTTTATGACTCCCAGTGTAGGTTACTGTAAAATGCTTGACGGAGATTACCAAAGTTCTAGAAATATTCACAAAAAAAGAAGTTGTATTAACTCATTAAATATGGTAAAGACCTCACAGTTCTCACAGCTTCTTGTCTGCCTGCTTTTCCAATAGGGAGATTTGATCTTTTTTCATTTATAGAGCCTCGGAGACCCTACAATCTAAACCTGACCTTTTCAGAGGCATGATCAGGTGCTTGAAAATGTCCTCCTTTCTGTTCCATCACCCATGAGTCAAATTGTAAACTGTAATTTGGTCTTAATGGATCATTCTCCAATATCACAATAGCCTGTGACACCGCCCTGCTCCCCACCTCCTATTGAAAAGTCTCTCTGGAAGTGAATGCAAATAAGCTATCATGTGTCAAGGGTCTCTCTAAGCCTCATATAGAGCTCGCTATCTTTTCTCTATTACCCACTCCCGACTTCTGCCAAAAAACAATGATGTCATTCCCGTTGCCATGGAGCAGGGACAGACGAGCCGAAACATGCCAGTCAGGAAAATAGGACACTTGTTGTGGGAGAGGCCTTGTAGTTCACCTCCGCATGATGCGGATTTACACATTTTTTCGCACTCAGCTTTTTATGGTAGAAAAGTCTGGAGAATGTTTTCTGACCATGCATCATTTGAGTGATCTATATCAGGGTTCAGCAAAGAGGAGGAAAAATGAGGAGAAAAGCAGTCTGCTATCTAAGACCAAGGGTTTCTCAGAATAGGCCTGTTGAACTTGGATTTTGCTCAGTAAGTCTCATAAAAAGTTGATTCTGAGTCGAGCTAACCTCATCCCAAGTGGAAAGTCCCAGTTGCACCACACTGCCAGTTGTAATTTTCCTGCTCTCCTCCCACACACTGTGCTGTAAATATGTGGCCCTGGTTCTCAGCAGCTCTCCTCTGAAATAGCTTTGAAATGCCATTAATTCTGTTGCTATTCAAATCTGAAATTGCAGATGCTTTAAGAGTAGTTTTCATTAAGTGTAATGTTATGCTGGTCTTCACCCTGGTGGTCCAGTTCAGATCAAAAGAACAAAGCCAGACTTTGATGTGCTACTTGGGGAGCTTTTATTTTTTTCTTGCTCAGATAGTCTAGGCCAACATTAGTCTTATATTGTACAATGAGGTTCTCTGGAGTATAAGACTTGCTCTCGCCCCAATAGATTCTGTCTGCTTGGAGGAAAAAGATCAAATTGTTTGACTGTAGCGACATGGCAGGCATCTTTGTCACAAACAATGTATTATGACTACTCATTTTGATGACGTACTAAATGTTCTCGCCAAGTTCCTTCCCACTTTTAGAGGAGCATAATTATCAATAAAACACACACATTATTAATAGCAGTATTAATAACACACAGTATTAATGTGTGTTTGCACAGGCGAGGCAGCGCTGCGTGGCGAGTCCAGGATGCAGCCCATGTCTTCTACAGTCAATAACCACAGGACAGCGCCTCCTCCCATCAGCCCCAGCAAGAGGAAATACAGCATTGAACTGAATGATGACAGCATGGAACCCAACAACGAGCATGTGGCCAAGATGAGTCGCCTCTTCGCTACACACCTGTATGTGCAACCTGTTTATCTGCTGATTTTCTCAGTGCTTTAACACACTAGATGCCATTCACACGTTGTTTTCTCAGGTCTCAAAGCTGTAATACACACGCCCTGTATAAACGTCAGTAATACATTTTACTATTTCGGTCCTTTCTGCACAACGTATAAAGACATGGACAATTCATAACGGCCATTCATATAGCGTGAGAAGCTTTCAGTGATGGGCATGCATGTGACAGTAGTGCACTTTTATGCCTTTCTCTGTAATTATCTCTCCTTATTTATGCATAGGTAGGTACATGATAAAATCAGTGTAGTCTTATTTAAGCTTTTTATAATATCAAAATACAGGTCACTCATGCAGAGTGCACTTTCTATCACATCATGAAGCTATGTTTATTATTCAAGTCAATTTCTGTTTGTATTGAAAACAAAATATGCCCGGTAAAACACAGCATGAAAGATGGTCTAAAACAATCATTTGGTATTCTAATGAATGTTTCATTTAAAATATTTACTCCCTGTGCACTAGTTAATTTTCCTGTTACACAGCATAATTGGGAAAAGCTTCAGCAAATCCACATTTAGAAACCCGAGTGTCAAAATTCTGCCATATGAAGTTTACTGGAAACACGCATGCAATATTTACCTCAAAAATAAAGGCTGATTTACATGTCATGTTACCTTCAATTATACAAGATGTCTGCCATCCCACATTCGTTTGGCGTGCCGCTTGTGTGCGCCCTTAAAAGTTAACACAATGCGCCTGTATGGTGCAAATACCAATGCCAATAGTGGAGGTGATCTAGTACCATGTGATATTGTGTCCACAACTGATTTAAAAACTTTAGAAAGTACCATCATGTCTAAAGTGTTGCGTACTAACACTAATACTTTTCCTTACAGATAGTGTTTAAATAAAAACAAACAGAAAGGTCTGTTTTGAATTTCTGGATTTTCTTGATTAGTGAAGATTTTTGACTGTCCATTGAGGGTTTATGATTTGAAATGCAGATCAGGACAACAGTCTCACTTGCAATAAAAACAGCTTGTCAGTCAATGTTGCTCTGCATGAAATCACTTAACAGTTTGACTTGGAATCCAGATGGATAGTAGACATTGCATTTAGTCCTCCAGATGTACATAAGATACGCAAGCAAGTATGTGAACAATGCTATATGCGTAGCAGCTGTGTGCGCACATGTACGCGTAGTGAAATCGAGGTATGTTTGCACCTTTAGAAGACAGCTTTACTTCCAAATGCTTTATAATGCTTTATATTAGGTACCAAAGTCTAGTCAAAGTTGAACAAGAGCCACGCAGGTAACATCCTTGCCAAAAAATGCAAACGGAAAAAGAAAAGCAGCTTGGAGAAGGACTGAAAGATGGCATCATTGCTAATGCTTCTGAATTCCTCCCATTCCAGACGCGCAAGTGGAACACGTGGCCCATTTGTGGTGTGTCTCCGTTCTGTTGTGGTAGAGCACACATGCATTCCTCACATTTCTGCTCAGCTTTGGAACAGCAACATCCAGTCATGAGACACAAGACATTACGGTTTAGTGTCAAATAACACACTGCAGCGCAAGGCCGATCAGTGTGCCACAAATTAGGGCACAAGTGTGAGAAAGGGAGAACAACGGAAGCACTCAGCGCCACAAGGGTCTCACAGTTGGTGCATTCTCAGCATGGCAAAGTATGTTTGTGCTTTCCAAATGAGGTGTTTTTAAATGAGTCAGCCTTGACTTACTTTTACGTTTTATTCATTTCATTTATTGTATTGTAAGATTTGGTCTGGTTGAAGATAATTTAGAGATATGGAGCATCAAAGTTGTGAAGTTCAACAGCATCTACACTTTCTTACATTCTTATAATATTTTTACATTTCTGGCAATGATTTTTTTTGACCAGATTCTGTTTTATAAGCTTCTACCTCTTTCTCATTTAGTCTCAAGAAATCACAAATGTAATAACTCAGTAAAGACACAATATCAGTGTAAGGACATGAACTCTATCTATAAACTCTAAACTCTCTTAAATCTCTTGTATGGTTCTGAATGGAGATAAAAGCTGCAATCGATTTGACTTGGAATGTATTTTATAATATAGTGTGCAAACAAGTGCATCCACAAACCTCTTCATAACTCTGCTGTATTCTCAGTCAGTTTCAGGATATTAAGCATACTGCCTGTAGCTAAACTGCATGTAGCTTACATTTTTTAATATTTCAGTTTTATTTCAAATAATTAAGAAACGTATGCATGTGTGATCAGGTTTATGCGGTTAACACGGTGTCAACAAAGTAGAGGGTAGAAAACCCTCTGCAGCTCAGACTCCAGTCCAGCCTTGTAGCTCAGGGTTAACAGCTGGAGAAAAGTTCTCTCAGTTGAAAAAAATCACTTTCAGAATATGTTTGTGTATGCTGCTGTTTTTACTCAGGCTGAGCTCTGATACCAAAACAGTGATACACCCTTATGGTTCACAAATTCCCGGTTGCCTAAACCAAAATAAAATACTGGCTTTCAAACCAGCAAGGATCTTGTTATTATAGTCACATCAGTCTCTTTGTGTGACTTCCCCTCCTATTTGCCTAATACAATTAATACACACTAATACAATGCCCAGGCTGAAAAATAAAACAAAAAACCAATTCATTTCTATCCAGCATAATATTGTCTCTGTTGACAACATGCACCTGAAGTGGGTTGAAATATAGCAGGGTATTTTTTTATAAAGCCCAGGCTTGTAGCACATGTGCAGAACTGCAGATCTCAGCAGAACCACAGCGACTTATGAATAAATATGATTTGTCGCAGTTTCAAAAGTTTTGAAAGGCGCTTTGTTCCATGTTCAGCACACTGCTTCTGTTTCTTGTGGTCTCTTTTGGTCAGCAAGTAGACATAAAAATAAATAAATTTTAAAAAAAGGTTGGGTTCTTTTAACATGTTTCAGCATATGTCCATTACTTAGAAGTGTTCGTTGCTGATATGATCTCGGAGGAGACGACACAAACGCCAGTTTATTTCTGTGTGCTGTTTCGAGTAAGAGAAGTTTCACAGTACTCTCCAGCCACATAGTCTTTCACGGTCTCCTTATTTATGAGTAGTATGTCTCTGACACCTGACACCGTGGGCTTGAGGCAACAAGGAAGGCAGCTCAGGTTTCTGTTATTGTGTGCTAGGAGGAGGGGCGAGCCCTGCAGCAATGCAGAGTTATAGACGTGGGGGTTGGGGCAAAATGACTCTCTCTTTTCCTTACTAACCCTCTTTTGTTCGCACGATACACACTACACACCATGACTTTGTTTCGGTTATTAGACCGACATTATTTGATGTCTTCTCTACAGGCTGATATTTAATTAGCTTCACACATGACAATTTTATTTAAATAATAATCATCATGATAATAGTTCAGTAATAGGTTACATTATTCAACCACACTGAGGTGATGTTTCAGGAGAGAGGTCTTCATTAATTGTCATGTAGAATTCAAATGTTAGAGGGATATACACAGCAGATCCCTTTGCAGAATTACTGAAATTAAAGTCAGGAGGGGGCCAATTTCTCATTTTCACTGCCGAGCCGAAAACAAAGGCGCCCTTATCCTGTGGGCCCACCGTGTACTGGAAGCCTGCTCTGGCCTGTCCCTCTGCTGCAGGGAAAAGTCCCTCAATCATAGCTCAGTCCACTTAAAACACAGCCTCCAGCCCACAAACTCTGTGTGTGTGTGTTGCATATGGTTCAGGATTAGATTCATAACAAGCGTCTTATAAATGGTCTTTAATTGTATTAAATCTGCTGGACCTGTAATGTAGTTCTAAGAGTGATCTAATGTTTTGGATGTTTTTAGCAGAATAGAAATTAAAGAAGGCATGAAAATTAGATTTGAACTTAACTCTTATTATTAAAAGTTCTGTGTAGCAGTGAAGCATGCTGTCGTAAAGGTTTTTACTCCAAGCCAGGACTGAGCCGTGGAAGCCCTCAGCTGCCTGCTGGGAAATTTCAGAGCGAGTATTTCTCATGGCTCTGGAGCCAGCCAAATGGGGAGTGGAGAAGAGCCAGCACCATAGTGGTTTGGGTTGATGAAATCATTGTTAGCTGCCGATTTCAGCATGGTGTATGCGCACTGAGGGAGTGACAACATAAATCACTTTTGACTGTAACGGTAAAGGAACTTATTCTACAACAGAAACCTGCAGCCATGCAGAGGTTTGGCCAAGTATCTGACATTGTATAGTATAATGAAACGCAGAACAAATCAGTGTTAGTCACATGTAACAAAATTCTCGATTACATTTTTAGGGAACAAGTAAGTGCTATTAGTATTGGTTGCAGGAATTTTTGTGTAGATCTTTTAAAACAGTCACATGTGTTTTTTATTAGCATTTTGGCATATATTTTAAAGCAGTAGTGGATCCTTTGGCTCCAATTAACATATTATGCTCCCCACACTATTAAAGATTTTGTGCTGTCTCCTATAGTGTTGTATAGGCCACTGTTACTGTAAGCCTATACGAGTCAAGGTTGTCGGATTGACTGCAGAATGGCTGATGGGAAACAGTGTGCATGTGATGCCTACATCAGTTGGAGTTTGGTTTCCAAAACTCTTCTTTGTGCAAGGCTGTGTTTGTGTCCTGTGGTTCTGCCTTCCTCGCCTTGATTCGTCCCAGATGTTTCCTGTATCTCTCGGGTCGAGATTCTACGGTCATAAAGAAAAAAGAAAGATACAGCACACCCAAGATTGTAGGCAAGCTTTTTTTCACTGCGCTACTCAAATACTATTGTATGAATATGTCCCCAGTTTTATTGCCTGTCTTCTGCTTTAACGTTTCCCAGCATGGACAGCACCTCTATAAAAACTAAAGTAGGCTGCCTACCTCGCTGAGCTCACAGATTTTCTCAAATCAACAGTCATCTCAATCATAAAAGCATCTGAATTCATAAGAGTTACGTTTCTCCAGGGGCTGATTGACCGCTTGAGTTCTTTCTTATGGATTTCTACTTAAGGGCTAAGGTTTAAAGTGACAATAAAGCAAGCGTTAAATGGAAGATTGGAGAGTTTAAATACTGTAGCTGAGATATTACTTGATCATTTTATGCAGTGCGGTTTGCTCCGATTCTAAAATTAATGGATGCTTTTGAATAACTAGTTTAAGACACCACAGCTTATTCCCACTAATTGTATACTGCATATAACCCAAGACCTTATAAAGAGAAAAAGAAGAAAGAAATGGAACTGTGCCATTCTGTGCCTACACTTAGACCAGAGCACTTTGTGTTTCTTTCTTTCTTTCTTTTCTCTCTCTCTCTCTCTCTTTTTTTCTTTCTTTCTTTCTTTCTTTCTTTCTTTCTTTCTTTCTCTCTCTCTCTCTCTCTCTCTCTCTCTCTCTCTCTCTCTCTAAAAGAACCTTGTTCCTACAGTCTCTGGGTTTGCACCTTTTCACACCCAATGCAATCACCTAATGACTAAATATATAGTTGCTGCAGACCCTAAACATTTCTCATGATGCCCCTTGTCTTGGTTATTTATTTCTTTTGCGCGCGATTGCTTGCCAAGTTCCAAGGCCCCAAGGCTTTCTTGTGGGAGGATGCTGGGCTGTGTTCATGCTTTTTGGCAGAGATTAAAGTTGGGCAAGCACCACCTCTTTTCTGTGCCTTACTTAATCAAAACAGATGAAAGGGTCATGTGAAGTAAATATGACTCCTTTCTTTTTTTTTTCTTTGTGTGTAATAGTACTACACTTAAGTTGAGTCATTTGGCAGATGTACTTATCTAGAACAGTTTGCAAAAACATTCAAACAGTAGAAGGCAGTTTAATAAAGTATTGTGTGTGAATGGATTCATTATGTACGTATCTTGGCCCGATCTGTAACCATTATTTCCAAGTATGATGGGCTAATAAGAACAATAATCTAAGCTTGTTGCGTAAATCAAGGTTTTAAAAGTTCTTCTATTGTTTGGTTAACAATATCAAGGATGCCTTTTTAAAATTCTAAAATGACCAGCTAAAATGTTAAAGACTGTGAGGATTTTAGTCAATCAATTCAGTCCTTGTTTCAATTCAGTCTTGTTCCATTGCTGACTACACACTAAAGTGGTGAGATTTAGCTTTGGTTTGTAAAAGCATTTCTAATCTGTTCCACGCTGTGTTATTCTCTGTTTGTGATCACAGTCTTCAGTCTTCAGAAAGGAAGACAACTGAATGTACTGTTGTGGGCAATCTGCTCCCTGGAGATTCTCATGAAAGGAACATCAACGAGTTGGAAAGGCCTTGTGTGTTTATGTTTATAGAGGGTCATGAAACCATTGTTAGCAAAACTTTCAAATTATTATTATTTTTTTTTGCTATGTCCTAGAGTAGTAATTGAATCTTCTGTTGCTCTTTTTATCAATGCTGAGAATCATTATTTAACACAACTGCCAGGTGCTACTTTCAGTATTTTTGTCTGCATATTACAGTCTTAACAAACTTTTCTCTGGTTTATTTATTTACTTGAGAATAAGAGCCAAAGATAGAAGCGCAGCCTTTGTATCGTAGAAGTTGTATTTCTGAGCCCAGGCCTGGTTTTCTCTGGCTCCTCAGGAAAGTCTGAACTGTCGTGAACTGTAAAATTAGTTTTTGGAACCCTCAGTATAAAAAAATACTTGCCTCTGTTTAGAAGAACATTCAGAATAGCTGGAGTGAAATTGGGGCAGGGAGCATGTGTTTCTTGCAAGCACATCTCTTTCTGGTGTTGTTGGGGGAAAAAACGTTTCCGGCCGGCACAACAGTGGACTCACAGGTGCTTTCCTTGCCAGCTTAGTTGCCAAGGAACAGACTATTTCAAGGATCACAGTCCACATGGTTAAAAAAAAAAATATATGCACTGACCCTAAGCCCCTTAAAGAAGTCCTTTCTGAATGTGAATGGACCAGGAACTGCTTTCTTTATTCTTTGTATATAAAGAGATGTTCAAAGAGTTATTGTAGCATAAAGAAAATATTAACATTAAGCAGTTTACAGTACAACATGTGTGAGCAAACAATCACATTTTACCCAAATTCTATCTCAAATATTGACCCTGTCTAATGACCCATGTTCCTCTTAAATTCGGAATTAAAAGCAGCACTTCCTGCCTCCACTGCCACCTAATTAAAGCCAAAGTGTCCTCCCCCTGTTTCCGGCCTGTTGTCTAGGCCATCTCTGTGCTCACTGAAGGGTATTAAGTTCTCTTCCTGTGAAGTGTACACAAGTCACTCGGTCCCTTCTCTGGGCCTCAGCTTGGTTGGCAGCATGAACGATCCCTTCTGGAAGGACTGAAACCTAAAACACCACGTGTGTCACTTCTTTCAGGAAAAGAAGACAAGAACAGGACTGGACATGGAAGTTTGTTTTGAGAACAAGCCATTCTGGTTAGAAATATGTGAAATATGTGAATATAGAAGTAGTGTTGTTTAAAATAAAAGGGATTAGATTAGCAGTGTTGGCCCTTTAGCCAGAGCTGATAAGGGCAGGTTTTTAATTCCGTAAGCATACTGAAATGAGCTGGGCAGTCATGGAAAGGTAGTTATATTTAGGTGAATGTATGCAAGATATTTCAGTAGGTCGCATACAAACTTAGAGTGAACCCACACAGTCTGCCAGCTCCCCACTGAAAGCACTATTTCTAGTATTAATAATGTACCAGTTCTAAAGTGTCTGTATTAATAGCCGTGCTCATTTAGAAGTTTATTTCTCATTTCAGAGGAAAGCCCACAAATGGCGATTACCGCAGGGAGCCTCGCGAACGCAGCCGCAGCCCCATCGAGCGCTTGCACGCTGCCCACCTTTACACACACATGCCCAACCTGGCCATGGAGCAGCCGCTTGCACTAACCAAAAACAGCGCCAAGATCCCCAGCTCACCAAGCGTCAGCCCCATAGAGCGCCAGCAGGTAAATCACACAACCATCACAATTTATGGTTATTTATTTTTTTGCAAATTTATTGTACATGAAGGCAAGTGTATACAATATTTTCCATAATAATTATCATCTAATTGACACATTTTGCTAAAATATTTATTCTACATTTCCCATCTCTGCTTTGTAACTGTAAAAGTATATATGCAAATAAAATGTGTGTAATTTGCAAAATGATTATCGACATTAATGATCTTGAACATTACCAATGTAAAACTGGTTGTTAACTTCTCTAATATTGTCAAATGCCACTGGAAAACTTACCTGACAGCAGAGAGTCGAGTGAACTTGAAAGGGTTCTGCTTTATAAATGATGCATAACAGAACTCTTGTGCTGACATCTGTTATGACTTGACTTTTTTAATCGATGTATTGTGTATGCAGAATCGGCCCTCTGTGATCACTTGTGCCCCTGCGAACAACCGTAACTGTAACCTCTCTCACTGCACTGTGTCTCACAACGGCTGCTCGCCTTCAAACTACAGGAGACCTTCTAACTGTGAGTGTACTAAAGTCTTCATTATATTCAGAACCCAATGTCAAATTGTATGCCTCCTACAGATATGCAGGTGGTGTTTTTCATTATTTTGTGTGTATTATTATTTATTTTGTATATTTAGTGTGAAATGAGGTTGAGATTTAGACATTGCTTTGTTGAGTGGTGATGTTAATAAAACAACTACATCACAAATCCAAAATCATCAAAGGCCATTAAAAAAGAAGAGATTGTGCTTGGTACAGTGTTTACACCAGATTTCTAGATTCCAGTAGACCAAGAGAATGCGAGTGTGGGGTCATGGGAAACAAGGTTTGATTTCTCTGTTGGGAGCCTGCAGTTCTTCTCTGAGCACAGTGTAATTTACCCCAGAAGGGCTTATGTAACCACAAAGCTTTCCTGTCCTCTTTTCTGTCATTTTATTAACTTGGCTGTCCATCATGTGTGCTCTGACTTCAACAAGGATTTATAAATCACATTTCTCTTCATCTCTCAGTACATGGACGTGAATTTGAGCAAGTGGCTCCTACTTGGTTAGAAATGACATAAATTCAGAATTTTTTTCACACTTGCCAAAATAAATTCTTTAGTTCACCAGTATGTAGTTTTGAGACTTGGCCCATAACAACTGTGACTGACATCACCGTTGCTGCTTTTCAGAATATTCAGCAAAAAAGCAGCTATGCAATTTATTTCATTTTTTACAGCTTAGGGACAGAATTTTCCTTTTTTGCTGGCTGTTCAACTCCTGGTGTTTTTTTTTTTTTTGTTTTTTTTTAAATAGAACAATATACTGTATTACCTGATCCACTAATGTTATCTGTAATCATGTTTTGTAATGTAGCAGTTTAGCGTGTGGTATAGAGACTAAATGGAAGGGCAAGAAAGCAGTTAAAGCAAACCTGTTCACAGATTTCATCCACAGTAAAAAATAAATTTCAAGACACACCACATCCTAGGCAAGTGAAATTGATGTGTATGATGCAGGAACATTCCAGAGATTTCGTAATTGGAGGAAAATTGAGTATGCATCATTATTACATCTGTGTTTTAGTAGTTCAGGAAATGACAAACTCTTAATGTCTCATTTTAAATGTAACCAATTTGAAACAATCCATTTATACTGGCACATGAGTGTCTAATGTTAAGATGTCTGATAAATCTGTTACAGGCTCACTTTTATAATTATTATTAATTGACTCAATTCTGCCCGAGTGTTTATAAATCTCCATTCTTGTTCCTGTTTTAGCAAACACAGCATGCGACCCTGTGATTGAGGAGCATTTTCGCCGCAGCCTGGGGAAAAACTACAGAGAGCCGGAGCCAGTCACCAACTCCGTGTCCATCACCGGATCGGTGGATGATCACTTCACCAAGGCTCTGGGAGAGACCTGGCTCCAAATCAAAGCTAAGGGAGGCTCCAACGGAAGCCCCGACTCCTCAACTAACACTCACATGGTCAACATCAATCACTCGCCATCCCTAGTTTCCTGAAACAGAGGACCAGCTGTGCATCCCGCCCTCCTTCCAAACCGCTTCACTCTCAAAGCGACTGTGCATGATTCAGCTCCATTTCCGGCAGCGCTAGCATATAGCCATGTACATAAACTGACATTTTTTTTTGGTTACATTTTCTGTCTTTTTTTTTTTTTTTTTTCATATGTTTAGCTTGGAGGCCCACAACAAAAGAATTAATAAGCAGGATATGATTTTTGGTTTAGAGGAGAGTCAGCTAGCATCCTAACCACCTGTCTCAGATACCAAAGAAACCTCTGATGCAAACCCTCTGCCCAGTTTGATTTCTTCACACTTGGCTACACTCTGTCTTCTCTCCGGTTGTCTTGCACCACACTGTATACCTGTAACGTTCTCTTGGGTTGTGGGGAGTTTTATGAAGCCAAACATCATCTTAAGGGTTATCTCTGAAAGTAGACTCGTAAAAGCGGGCAATAATTGAGGTGCCCTGAGGGTTTGTTTTTTAATTCAAGTGACCGAATACAGTTCAGCATAGAAAGGTGTTCCGAGACAGAGGTGATGATCCTGAGAAGAGGTTTTTGTTTAGTAAAACTCCCCCCAGCCCTCCCCTCCCATACTACTCTGTTTTCATATGTGGATCCTTGACAGAAAGACTTTTGCACTATAACGGCCATAAATTAATTGTTGGAGACGCGTTTCTTGGCCTAAATGTTTAACGACTGCTGACACAATGGTTGGGTGATGTTTGTTTGACGTTATTAATCAGAGCTACGTTTGGGGGAGGGGGAAGCTTTGATTTTTTATTTTTTTTTTTGGCTTTCTTTTTTGGTGGGTGCTGACAACTGGACTGTGTCAAGTTAAATCATGGGCATTTTCGTCTTGTTTTTTCCCCAAGCACTGTGGTTTTAATAGAGTAGCGAAGGTTTTGAGGGTAAACTATTGCTTAACGGTGCATGAGTTATGACTTATTTTTAAATAGCTGGTATCTATTATTGTGTAGACATTTCATTCGTAATACTAGTAGCTTTTTCCTCAGATTGTAGTTTATTTTTGTCAGTAACAATCCTAGATATACTTACTGCTGGTACAGTTGTACTCCATATTATTATTTTTTATTCAATATACATTTTGGTAAAAGCCAGATACAGAGGACAGCCTCCGGACAGGCCATCTATATATTAACAGTGGATGTTTATGATATTAATCGGTGGTACAGGATGCTGTTAAAGTTTTCTTTGCGTGACTGAAACATTCGCGGCTACAGACAGGTCAGCTGAGAGTTGACAATCTGCCGAAATATATCGAGAGCTAATTTTTGTTTTGTTTTTCTGTTAAGTTTCGGCTACAGCTGTTAGTCTTTTTTTTCCTTTACGTTGTTTATTTAAACACCAAGCCTGTACCAAGGTGAAAGACATTCCTCCCATAGGGAACTTAGTACAGGTCTCGCTTTCATTTTCTTTCAGCAAAGCTACTAATTAGTAGAAGGTTGATGCACAGACCGAGGCTTCGCTCATCTTAAGCTTGTCCTTACATTCCGTCAGATCCCAGCAAATCCATTTGACATCAACAAATTCGGAGAGCTTGCTGCCAGACTGGCGTCTTTACTGATCTCAAAATATCACTTGTAGTAAAGAACTCTACAGAGAAGTCTGTTTCACCTTGTACATACGTGAGAAAATGGTCATTCGTTGCATCAGGCCATCGTCGTTGTCCTCCTTTTGCATGGACAGTGAAGAGGGAAAGACACAAAGTGTACTGAGGTCAACATCCACACATTTCACTACCATTTTACTAGGTAGGAAACTCACTTTCTCTTCTTGACACACATTTACCTTACATGCTGTAGGTAAATCACATAACAAAAACAAACAAAAATATATAGGTAACTATAAGACCATCATTACGCTGTGCGTAATGAATGTACAGAGAAAAAAAATCGTAGGTATTTTTTGAGGAACAATTAATTTGTTAATGATATGTAGCTATTTAATTTGTTTTCCCTGTCCTTTATTGTAATCATGCTTTTTTTTTTTTTTTTTTTGAAGAAAAAAGTTGATCTTTTTCATTTGTAGACTTATCTGTTAAAGGTTTAAAGTGCAGGAACACAGTTATTGTTTGAAAACACTGCGTTATAGCCACTTGTGTATTATTTTCTGAAGGCTACTGAGCAGTCTCGATCCAGTGTCGAACACAGGCTTTTTAGCCGTCTCTGAAGGCAAGCAAACAAAAATCACTGATCATTAAAGGAGCAGTTCCACTAAAAGTGAAATCCATGCTCTTGTCCGCTTTAAAGCGGTGTCCAGATTGATACGAAATTAGCTTCTCGGGTTTTGCGCTGGAGCTATGAGACTAAGTTTAAACAAAAACAAAACAAGTAAAGGCAGCTACTGGGCTCCAGTTTAGCATCAAACTCGAATAAGAGCGATGTTTGTTTTTCAGATTTCCAGTTTGAAGGAAGAATCGTAAGTTAAAAGTGACGCAGGTTTGTGTTTCAATCTGTTTGATAGCATTTTTTATGCAGACTTATTTTAAACTGTTTCTGTTCAAATGGTATTACTGAGCAACATGTCTTTTGAAGCAAGTGTGTGATGATTTCGACACGCAGTGCGTATGATGCTAAACTGGAGGCTTGACGCTTCTTTCACTTGTTGGCTGCATTAGTCTTGTAGCTCTAGAGTAAAAATAAAGAAGCAAATTTAGGACAACAAACAAGAAATTCTGCATTCACTTTAAATGGAACTCCACTCTGACTTTATCGTTTGTGTTTAACTGCCATTAAAACAGCAAATCTGAGGAAGATCATGTGCGCTTCCAAAAGAATAAACACTAGAAATGAACATTGATCTTTCACTGCTAGTGTATTTCTGAATGGTTTGTAAATCTGTATTATACTCTCATTTTGTGGCCTTGTTTCTCTTTTGAATAAACCAATTGGCAGGCCATTGTTTTGTACTTAAAGTAGCCTTGATGAACAATAAAGAGCTCTTAAACTACACCATGTGACTCTGTTCCTCCTTTAACAACCTTCTCACATGAAGTGTATCAGAATGTGTTTGGCACACGCTGCTCTGTCTGTATGCCTAGTGCTAAATAAATTTAGTTAATGGTGATGCTTTTCAGATTTTCTCTGTGCATGTACATGTAGTCAGAGTATTAAGACAATATTAAGCAGGCGGTCATAATGTTATGCCTGATCGGTGTAAGTGTAAGGTAAAACTACTATTATTATGATTCTAATTTCATTCATTCTTTTTTGTCTGCCGCTTGTCCGAACTACACTTGGGTCACAGGGAGTCTGTGCCTATCTCAGGCGTCATGGGGCATTAAGGCCCCAATACACCCTGGACAGAGTGCCAACCCATCGCAGGGCACACACACACACTCATTCACACACTACGGACAATTTAGAGATGCCAATCAACCTACCTACCAATGCATGTCTTTGGACTGGGGGAGGAAACCGGAGTACCCGGAGGAAACCCCCGAGGCATGGGGAGAACATGCAAACTCCACACACACGGCGGAGGCGGGAATCGAACCCCCAACCCTGGAGGTGTGAGGCAAACGTGCTAACCACTAAGCCCCCCCCATGATTCTAATTTCTATTAGTAAATGTTTAGTGACAGATGACCTCTGGTCAGGTGATTTGTAAAGACTTCTAAAACAAAGTACAGTTTAGACTTGTGCCTGAATTCTTACATCACAACATCTAACTGCTCATGTGTAACAGATTACTATGTTTTTATACAATACAATCAGCTATGAATAACAAGGTCATATAATAATGTCATGTAATTGCCTAAACATCACGACACGATTATACAACAGTAATACAGTTTACCTACAGTAACATTTAAAAAAATAATGACTGAAAAAATCATACTTTTTAAATGCTAGATTTACATTTAGTGTTGCTGGTGTATATTTATATCTTTTTATTGGCCTCAGGGGTGTGTCTCCCCCCTACAAGTCTCTTTAGCTGTTGCTATAGCAACGATAGTAAACTGTCAGAGCTGATGTTATAATAAATTCATGCAGACCACAAGACAAAATATCGTGTTATATCCACAGCAGTGGCGCCTTATTGACCAACACCTGGACAGATGCATGTGTGTAATAGCAGAGGATCATGAGGTTGCCTTTTGTGCTTCAGTTCCAAGCTGATGGAAGTAACTGACCTGCAGTATGAGCAGAGCTTAGTCACCTGTGTGGAAAGCAAAAGATCACATGACACGCCACTGACAGGACCGGTGCTGTTATTAAGGTGAGAGGAAGAGTAACCACAGAACCATCACAGAGGATATAAAACACACAACTCTTTTTTTTTTTCTTATAAAGAGACAGTATTTTTGATTATCAGCACAGTTCTCCTAGGTTTAGATTTCCAAATAAAGTGATACAGATTATTTTCACTTAAAACCCAATTCATTCATTCATTGTCTACTGCTTATCCAAACTATACTCGGGTCACGGGGAGCCTGTGCCTATCTCAGGCGTCATTGGGCATCAAGGCAGGATACACCCTGGGCGGAGTGCCAACCCATCGCAGGGCACACACACACTCTCATTCACTCACGCAATCACACACTATGGGCAATTTAGAGATCCCAATCAACCTACCATGCATGTCTTTGGACCGGGGGAGGAAACCGGAGCACCCGGAGGAAACCCCCACGGCACGGGGAGAACATGCAAACTCCACACACACACACACGGCGGAGGTGGGAATCGAACCCCCAACCCTGGAGGTGTGAGGCAAACATGCTAGCCACTAAGCCACCATGCCCCCCAAAACCCAATTCAACCGAACACAATAAATGTGACTGCTTCATGCACATCTGAGCTTCTCCTCATCATCACCACTTTACTTACACAGAATATTTAAGACTACTGGATAGTATTTTTGACCATTTTTATTTAAGGATTTTTTAGTACATGTAAACACACTCATTACAAGGAGTTTGTTTAGACACTATAGAGCTGATATTTATTAGCCGTTCATGACAGAGACTGAGTTTGAGTAAAAGAACATTAAAAAGTTCAACACTTTATTATGGTTGTGGACAGCAGGACTGGATCTGCGTCCTTCACATGAACAGAAGTGTTGTGTTTCTGTAATCAGTGAGCGCTGGATCCACATCAGTAGAGGAATGTGTGTTAAACATGTTAAACTGCGTCTCCGTGTTACTCCGGTACTTCGGTAATGTCACGTAGGCTGGCCGAGGTGTCCATGCTGACCTGCGTCACGTTCATCCTTCTTCAGATGCTTTCATCATCGCTCATGTCCCAAATCTAGAGCAGAGAACAGAAAGAAGATGAAGAAATTGCAGGTTATGAGAGCACATGTTTACGTGTGCTGTGATGATGTATAGCATATGTGAAGAACACAACATGACAGGATGTGCTGTTTATAGTAAACAACAATGACGGGATGATGAAATGTAGTCTGATATGAAGCGTATTTACTGAACTGCTATGATTATTTTATTAAAGAACAACCTGTTATACGTTTTATCCATTTACAGCCAGAGGTGTGGAAACTCCAGGATACAAGTTAGTTCTGGCATCAACTGTGTTATAGCAGCTACACACAGTTCCTTCACCAGCAACCATGACGTTAATAAGACTACAAAACAAGAGCAGGTTACAAAGAAACCAGAAAGTGCAAAATCCTAAAGACTTTCTCATGGTGAAATGACGTCTTGTCACAGAAAAATCTCAGCATATCCAGGATTATAGGTTTCAGTATAAACATGACAGAAGCTCTGTAACACACACAATCTTAACATCAGGGTTTGTACAGGTGCTTCATAACAAAATTCCAGGATTTGCAAGAACTATTTTCTTTTTTTTTTTTTTTGCAAAGACTATAAAAGATGTCAATCAAATATAATATAATACTTTTCTTCTTTTTAAATTCCCCCAAAATGCATAAGTAATATACACTGATCAGGCATAACATTATGACCACTTGCCTAATATCGTGTTGGTCTCCCTTTTGCCCTGACCCGTCATGCACTGTGTATTCTGACACCTTTCTATCAGAACCAGCATTAACTTCTTCAGAAATTTGAGCAACAGTAGCTCGTCTGTTGGATCGAACCACACGGGCCAGCCTTCACTCCCCACGTGCATCAATGAGCCTTGGCCGTCTCCGGTTCACCACTGTTCCTTCCTTGGACCACTTTTGATAGATACTGACCAATGCAGACCGGGAACACCCCACAAGAGCTGCAGTTTTGGAGATGTTCTGATCCAGTCATCTAACCATCACAATTTGGCCCTTGTCAAACTCACTCAGATCCTTACGCTTGCCCATTTTTCCTGCTTCTAACACATCAACTCTGAGGACAAAATGTTCACTGGCTGCCTAATATATCCCACTCACTAACAGGTGCCATGATGAGGAGATAATCAGTGTTATTCACTTTACCTCTCACTGCTCATAATGTTATGCCTGATGTGTATGTTACAATGGGTATGATGCTCAATTGTCGTGTCCTGAAGAAGCCATTTTTTATACGCTGCCTTTCCCAGTCATGCTGCTGGATTAAATGATGCTTTCCCAGGCTTTGTCTTCACCATAACGTCACCGTAATGCAAGTTTTAATTTGAAATAAACAGCTCTAGGATGTTAACATTTTTATACTGTCTAATATTAGATGGAAAAAGTCAGATTATGAGGAAGGAAATCTGCATTCTGTGCCCCAGCGTCTCAGACAGAAACAATCCTCTGTAAAGCTCGTGTCTGATCGATCAGTGTTGTCAGTATAGAGTTCCTGGACTACAGAAAAGTACCTGCATTTGCACCCAAAGCAGGAACTAAACATGTTTTGGGAACTAAAACTGATCTCACACACACACTCACATCTTTACAGAATGACCAACCAATATATTTTACACTCATTTTTTGAGAAATTGAACAGAGCAAATGAGAAAAGACAAACAACGATGTAGAGCTAGCAATAGTTAAAAAGTTTTAAACTGCTTAATCATGAAAATAGGTTTCTTTCAATCATCTAATTCCTGTTTGAAAAATGAGGCTTTAGTGAGTGAGTGTGTGTGTATGTGTGTGTGTGTGTGTGTGGGTGTGAATCAGCGGTTTGTCTTTGTGTCAGACTGGAGAGCAAACTGAAGCTGTTGTGTGCAGTAGGAGTTTGGAGAAGCTGGGTGTGGGATTGATGTGTGGCTGCTTTTGTAAAAGGAAATTTTTTTTCCTCCTACAGCACACCTGGCTGTCAAAAGCTGCTGAGTGTCATTGACATGCTAATAAATGCCGAGCAAAAAACCCCTGACACACAACACACACAAAACACACAGAGCACACTGGCTCAGAGCAGAGCGAGCACTTTGAAGTTCCAGCCAAAGTCAGAAAATAAAGAACTTCACAGATAAGTGTGCGAAAGAGAAAGGGGAGAGGGAGAAAGACCGTCTGTGCTAGGGGTTTTTTTTCTCTTCAGGAAGTGATAGAGGCCTGTGACTAAACTTTTCACACACACACACACACACACACACACACACACACACACACACACACACACACACACACACACAACTGACCGCATAGTTTAGTGTCAAATACACTGCCACGCTGATGCTAGAAAATTCCACACATTCCTGCTCCAGAAACACTCAGCATAGTCTGGATCAGACTGCAATGGCATCCGGGCAGGCTGACCAACACACACACACACACACACACACAGGCTGGCTGTAACAACAGGCCTAAGGCTCAGACTTCAGCGTCAATCAGTTCCATAAAGCATTCCACTGTGAGCAGTGTGTAATAATGAACTTTACACCACAGCGCTGCTGAATTCTCCATTCTGATTGGTCAGATGCCGTCGATTCATTTTCTATACCAGCAGCTCTGACAGTGCTGCCCATTCAAGGGAACTGTTAAACTGTTAACAGTTAAATAACATTTATTTTGTGCTGCCACAATAAAAGTTGTTGGTATGGTGAGGTTTCTGTGAGATTACTGAATTCGTCTCCAGTGTCAGTGCTTCAGAACAGTCAGAGATCAAATTTGAAGGGTTTTGTGGTTTCTTAGCAACATGGCAAGATGCATTTTTTTGGTTTTCGAATGGTTAAAAAGTCTGACACTCATCTATTAAATAAAAAAAAGTCGTTTTGGGAACTGATCTAAGTGGACTTCAGGACATGATGTTATTGGAAAATAATTTTCAATTCAATTCCATTTATTTGTATAGCGCTTTTAACAATGGGCATTGTCTCAAAGCAGCCTTACAGAAGTGTAGAAACACAGAAAAGAGAAAATTTTTTAAAAGAACTATTTTAGTTAAAGTATCCTATTTTATCCCTAAGTTCTTCCTTTCTTTCTTTTTTTTTCTTTTCCCATTTTCTTGGGAGACCTATTAAAGGGACCTCGGCTCACGTTTTCTCCTTTCGAGAGGGGAAAAAGGAAGTGTAGGAAGTGGCGGTGCGTCCCCATGGACGCTACCCCATTAATGATCCTTCTGCAGGCTGACCTATGGAATAAACTCTGCTGTGTTTTATTCCTCATGTACTTCATTTCATAGTCTATACTGTATACTGAATACACTACTGTATAGTGTAGTGTATACGGTTACACTTATTATACATGCTTCTCTGCTGTGTATGTGGCCTAATAACCCTGAAATAACACTTTACATAAATTAACATGTTAAAACCTGGAGCACATTCTGATTTTGCTTCAAATTAGTTGATTTAATTCTATGCTTTGTTATCCAACATCACCATAACAGTTTATCTGGCTAGCTTGCTTGCAAAGACACAGGTCAATGTAGCACAGGAGCTATTTACCCTCTTCCACATACATGAGCAGACAGATGCCATGATTGTACACAGAGAGAGAGAGAGAGAGAGAGAGTGAGAGAGTGAGTGAGTGAGTGAGTGAGTGAGTGAGTGAGTGAGAGAGAGTTAGTTTTCTGTCCCTCACACCTACAGATCATAGCCAGTTTTGTTCTTTTGGACTCAGCCATGGAAGGCTAAAGCATTAACAAGATTCAAACTCATGATCTCTGCACAATAGAGTGCAAGTGTTTGTGTTGCGCCACCATAATACACACTGGCTGGCTGAGACACCATCTCTATCACAGGCACCATGCATGAACATGGAGAAAACCTACATGGACATGAACCTGCACAGCTAGATACTCCACTCAGACAGGGATTGAACCATGGACCCTGGAGCTGTGATGCAGAGATGCTACCCTACTGCTGTTAGAATACCCTGCACCCTTCCGGGAAGGCTTTTCAGATTCAAAAGGGAACACATTCTTATCTGGGTGGCACCGCATATAAATAATTACTCTTCTATAACAGTGTTGGTCAGAAAAGTGTCAAATTTGTGTAGCCATTCATTCAGAAATTCATTTTAGTTTTTACATGAAGTCTGAACTTATAAACTGTTCACTGATGGGAGACTTGAGTGCAAAACTGTGAGCGATTACAGTCCTAAAGCTAGCATAGTAATGCCATCTCCACAGCAAATCTCATGTATGTTACAGATGCTGCAGTAACATATGCTCTTGGTGCACTATGGATAATAATAATAATAATAATAATAATAATAATAATAATAATAATAATAATAATAATAATAATAATAATAATAATAATAATAATAATAATAACAATAATAATAATAATAATGGGGCACGGTGGCTTAGTGGTTAGCACGTTTGCCTCACACCTCCAGGGTTGGGGGTTCGATTCCCGCCTCCGCCGTGTGCGTGTGTGTGTGTGGAGTTTGAATGTTCTCCCCGTGCCTCGGGGGTTTCCTCCAGGTACTCCGGTTTCCTCCCCCAATCCAAAGACATGCATGGTAGGTTGATTGGCATCTCTAAAATTGCCCGTAGTGTGTGATTGTGTGAGTGAATGAGAGAGTGTGTGTACCCTGCGATGGGTTGGCACTCCGTCCAGGGTGTATCCTGCCTTGATGCCCAATGACGCCTGAGATAGGCACAGGCTCCCCGTGACCCGAGTATAGTTCGGATAAGCGGTAGACAATGAATGAATGAATGAATGAATGAATAATAATAATAATAACAAAATGGCTTTTTAGCACAAATGTATGATTACCAGTTTCATGTTTGAGGCTTAAAGCTGTCTACTGCTAAGCTTCAGAAAGCATGAGAGACTATTCAGAGGTAATTGTGGTAGCGTAGTCCTGCTCTGAACGCGACACATCGGCAGCTCTTAAAGTAAAGCAGCACACTGTGTGGCCTCTCGGCTTCTCCTCCGCTTTGTGGTCGTGAGATCACATCTCTCACTTCATTCCTGGAAGATCAGAATTACTCAGACTGTAATTATGCGCTCTCTCACAGGGCAGTAATTGGATATGATATATATGTGAGGTGCAGGATCCAGAATTATACATTTCAGGTACAACTGTGTGTATCAGCGTTGTTGTGTTCTTGAATCTGATTGCTCTATAACATGAGGTGATTGATTTTCTATAACAAGCAGCTTTGACAGCAGGTTCGTGATAACACCCTGAGTCTGTTACACAGGAAACTTCTATTGCTGACGCTTCAAATAAAAAAAACAAGTTAAAAATGTGTGTAACTGGTGATATGGTGCTGCTTTCTGTAATTGTCGGAGGAAGTCTCCAGTGTAAGCACTTAGCACCAAGGAAGTAAAATTGTTCCTTAAGATTTTCAAGGCAGGAAAATCATCTGATCAGAGTGCTGTTTATTTTTGCCTTATTCTGCAAGCAAAAAAAAAAAAAAAAAGTTAAACTGGTTAGGGAGTGACTGTTTGGAGCAGATAGTAATGGAACGGAGAAGAGGAACTAACTTGGGTCAAAGACATTCTACAGTATTAAACTGAATATTAAATACAGTATTAAATATAAACTGATAAAAAAAGGATGATTCATTCATTCATTGTCTACCGCTTATCCGATCTACTCTTGGGTCACGGGGAGCCTGTGCCTATCTCAGGCATCATTGGGCATCAAGGCAGGATACACCCTGGACGGCATGCCAACCCATCACAGGGTACACACACACTCTCATTCACTCACGCAATCACACACTACGGACAATTTAGAGACGCCAATCAACCAACAATGCATGTCTTTGGACCGGAGGAGGAAACCGGAGTACCCGGAGGAAACCCCCGAGGCACGGGGAGAACATGCAAACTCCACACACACATGGCGGAGGCAGGAATCAAACCCCCAACCCTGGAGGTGTGAGGCAAACGTGCTAACCACCAAGCCACTGTGCCCCAAAAAAGGATGGTTAATTAATTAATTAATAATTAACTGCTTTTCAGTAGCAATTAAAAACTGTAATTTAATAGCTATCGAAATAAATAAAGTTTTGTAAATGAACAGTAGGCAGTATTATGTGTGATTTTTTTCCACCTCCCATAAAGTCGGTGTACGTGAGCTGTATAGCTGTTGATATCAGTTACATGCTTTTCAGGAAGAATTGATACGGGTTCATTTCATTCTGCTGAAGTTCTTCTGTCTTTGCAGGTAAAAACCCAGGAGAGACTCTGCGGCTTTTTTTTTTAAATATCAAAAACAATGTCTATTACTTAATAAAACAATTATATATAATATGTATTTATTTACATACTTTAGAAGCATACGATTTTTCCACAGTACTGTACCTCAGCGTCATATCTGAGAAGGAAATTCAGCAACTCAAACAGATCTTTCTTGACATTAAAATATTAGAGGTGGTTGATTCTATACACAACGTTATATAACATTACACATTATATGATGTTTCAGTGCAAGTTTTATGAGTGTCATTTGTTACTTATCCATTACAGCACAGTTAATTGTGTTTCATTAGAATTTCTCAGCTTGTTATAAAGTTATAAGGGGTCAGAGCACAGGGTCAGCCATGCAGCACAGAGGGTTCAAGGGTTCCAACAATGGCAGCTTGGTGATGCTGGGGTGTGAACCCCTGACCTTCTGATCAGTAACATACAGCTTTCACCCTTGAGCCACCACTGTGCCATGGAGAGTATTTAGTAAGCTGTAATGCAGTTTGTGTGCCGAGCTGCAGCTTCAGTAAACTGAACATTAACGTCAGGTGTGTTGCGATCGCATTTTGGGGCCGCAATGAATCCGGTGTCTGTTGCGCAACTGTTGTCATCATTCACACACCACTATTTATGCAATTAGACATTTAAGAGTTTTGCTCAAATAGCTCAGCTCTACATGTTGCCGCTTTGGCAATTCCTAACTGAGTGTGTAAACTGTGTATAAGAACAGAAGCTAGCACCTCGAGTTTAAGTCAAACAACAAAACTGATAAGAACATCACCAGAGCAAATCAGCAAGATGACAAAGGAAGGGATTTTTTTTTCTGTGTGCGTTAATGTGTGAAAAGCAGAAGGTGTAGTGGGTGTAATAAAACTGAACAAGCCATTAGGAGTTCTCCAAATGGGACATTAATTTCAAATAATAGCCCACGGAAATGGGATGAAGAAAAGCTCATCTGCATGGATGGAGAAAATCTGTTTTGTGTTTTTTATTTATTTATTTTTTCATGTAATGACACACGGTAGAACGCACTGTGCTTTAGTCTGTGCTGTAAAATAATTACTGAAAGGAAATGCACAATACGGCTGAGATTTTCTCCATTCTGTAGCCAGTGGTGAGTAATGTGATGTGCTAATATTAATGGTGCACTTGGAAGATAGCACTGATTTCCATTATGTTTTGACATGTGCACTCCACATTTACACCTAAAGGTTTATGAGCATGGAACACAGGAGCAGTCCAAAGAATGAAATCAAAAGGAAATGGTCAACAAATGACCAAGGATTTTAAACCATTATTGCAAACGCTGCCCATTTTCCCTCTTCTAATGACCATATAATTCAAGATTATTCCATTGTAGAGAATAGATTAGTGCAGAAAAATAAACTACACACTATCAACCTACATTTGGTGGTATTTAGTGGTTGGTTGTGTAAAAGGACAATACAATACAATGCAATGTAAAAGGTCCCACAATAATCACTAGCCTCATGTTTTGATTTATGTCTGATCAATTACTGACATCATTAAAAACACACTAGTCACCCAATCCTCAACAAACAAACTGTAGACTGCAGATGCAGCATCAGATATGAAATGATAAAAAGATTAAATATGTGCAAGGCAGTGTGAGAGACTAATTTATTAAGATTATTCGTGTATCAGATCATATTCTCAACACAGATTCCACTCCATGATACATGCCAGAAAGAGCTCATATCATAGAGGAATATGTTTAGAACCTTAAATAAGGTGTATGTGACCATAATTACCATTTAAAGACATCCGGCTAGACGGTAGTGTCACCCAGTCATTTGGGTGATACTCCATTCTTACACTTAATTTGCATTTAAAGCGAAACTTAAATTACAAACAGGAAAAACAGTATAAAATGATCGAGCAGGTCCTGCGTTCTTCTGGACTCCGATGAACCCATAGTACTTCATGTATTTTGTCACTGCTACGCTGGAATAAACTTCTTCATTAAGATCTCGACGCTCTCATCGTTTTATTTTCTTACACCTATCACCGTAGTGTCTTCAGCAAACTTGAGGCGGTTGTTGCTGAATCCTTGTCGACTTCCGTTAAACAGTTTAAACGTCCCTAACACCTGTAATGTTAAAATGAGTTTTCACCTCCAGTCAGATCCATGACTGAAATGGGTCAAGGAAATAATCATAAATCTATTTCTTATAACTGATAATAAATAGATTATTAGACATTATAAATAGATTGCTGAAAAAGGAAGAAAATTGGTACATAAAAAGAAGTCATATTTGAAATCAGATGTGAAAATAGCTGAATGCTTGATTGAATCATAATGCAATGTACTATAGCAGATCCAGTGGTCTTATTATTATCAAACTGTTGCCTTATAGATCGCATTTGTATAATATTGAATGAGATTCAGTTGGATTTTAAATCATGTTATTGTGTGAAAGTCTGTGATTTACATTCCTAGCAATTAGGTGGCTATATACACTTTATTACCAACCACTTTATTAAAAAACACATTCATGCAATTATGTAATCAGCCAATCATGTGGCAGCATCACTATTCATAAAATCATACCGATACAGGACAGATGATTCAGTTCATGTTTATATTAAAGAAATGCTTTTGCTGATGAGAAAGGTCA
Organism: Hemibagrus guttatus; assembly: GCA_033459395.1. Taxonomy (NCBI): domain Eukaryota; kingdom Metazoa; phylum Chordata; class Actinopteri; order Siluriformes; family Bagridae; genus Hemibagrus; species Hemibagrus guttatus. The sequence goes on from JAUCMX010000023.1 coordinate 9,125,290, forward strand.
AAGGAGAACTGCCAGACTGATGACACAATGGTTACTACGGTAACTCGAATAACAACTCTTTGCAAATGTGGTGAGCAGAAAAGTATCTCAGGATGTACAAAACATTGACCCTTGCGGCAAACGTGCTACAACAGTAGAAGACCAAATTGGATTCTACTAAGACAGGAATCTGAGGCTACAGTAAGCACAGACTTGATGTAGAGTAGTTTCCAACTGTATGTAATGTATAGAATCTTCTTCTTCTTCTTTCGGCTTTTCCCTTCAGGGGTCGCCACAGCGAATCATCTCTCTCCACCTATCCCTATCTTCTGCATCCTCAACACTTGCACCCACTAGCTTCATATCCTCATTTATTCCATCCATATACCTCCTCTTTGGCCTTCCTCTTTGCCTCCTGCCTGACAGCTCCATGTCCAACATTCTCCTACCAATATACTCACTCTCCCTCCTCTGAACATGTCCAAACCATCTTAATCTGGCCTCCCTAACTTTGTCCCCCAAACGTCCAACATGAGCTGTCCCTCTGATGTACTCATTCCTAATCCTGTCCAATCTTGTCACTCCAAAAGAGAACCTCAACATCTTCAGCTCTGCTACCTCTAGCTCTGACTCCTGTCTCTTCCTCAGTGACACTGTCTCTAAACCATACAGCATGGCCGGTCTCACCACTGTCCTGTACACCTTCCCCTTGATTCTCGCTGATATTTTCCTATCACACAGAACTCCTGACACCTTTCTCCACCCATTCCAACCTGCCTGCACTCGCTTCTTTACCTCTTTCCCACACTCTCCATTACTCTGGACTGTTGACCCCAAGTACTTAAACTCCTGTACCTTCTTCACCTCTTCACCCTGTAACCTTACTGTTCCACTTCCCTCCCTTTCATTCACACACATGTACTCAGTCTTACTACGCCTGACCTTCATTCCTCTTCTCTCCAGCACAAACCTCCACCTCTCCAGGTTTTCCTCCACCTGCTCCCTGCTCTCACTACAGATCACAATGTCATCTGCAAACATCATTGTCCAAGGAGACTCCTGTCTGACCTCCTCTGACAACTGGTCCATCACTATAGCAAACAGGAAGGGGCTCAGAGCCAATCCCTGATGCAGTCCCACCTCCACTTTGAACTTCTCTGTCTGACCTACAGCACACCTCACCACTGTCCTGCTCCTCTCATACATGTCCTGCACCACTCTGACATACTTCTCTGCTACTCCTGACTTCCTCATACAGTACCACAGCTCTTCTCTTGGCACCCTGTCATACGCTTTCTCCAAGTCTACAAACACACAGTGCAACTCCCTCTGACCATCCCTATACTTCTCCATCAAAATTCTCAGAGCAAAAATTGCATCTGTTGTGCTCTTTCTGGGCATGAAGCCATACTGCTGCTCACAAATTTCCACTACCTTCCTTAACCTAGCTTCCACTACTCTTTCCCATAGCTTCATTGTATGGCTCATCAACTTTATCCCCCTATAGTTACTGCAACTCTGCACGTCACCCTTATTCTTAAAGATCGGCACTAACACACTACTTCTCCATTCCTCAGGCATCTTCTCACTCTCTAAAACCCTGTTGAACAAACTAGTTAAAAATTCCACTGCTGCATCTCCCAGACACTTCCAGACCTCCACCGGGATGTCATCAGGACCAACTGCCTTCCCACTTTTCATTCTCTTCAAAGCCTTCCTGACTTCATCCTTTCTAATCTTATCTACTTTCCGTTCCACAGAGTTCGCCCCTTCTACTCTTTTTTCCCTCTCATTTTCCTCATTCATCAGCTCCTCAAAGTACTCCTTCCATCTCCTCTGTACACTCTCCTCACTTGTGAGCACCCTTCCATCTCTATCCTTAATAACTCTAACTTGCTGCACATCCTTCCCATCTCGATCCCTCTGCCTAGCTAACCTGTACAAGTCCTTCTCTCCTTCTCTAGTGTCTAACCTAGTGTACAACTCATCGTATGCCTTCTGCTTGGCCTTAGACACCTCCCTCTTCACTCTGCGCTGTAACTCCTTGTATTCCTGTCTGTTCTCTTCAGTCCTGTCCATGTCCCACTTCTTCTTGGCTAATCTCTTCCTCTGGATACTATCCTGAACTTCCTCATTCCACCACCAAGTCTCCTTATCTTCTTTCCTCCTTCCAGATGACACACCCAGCACCTTTCTTCTTGTCTCCCTGATCACTTCTGCTGTAGTTTCCCAGTCATCTGGCAGCACTACCTGACCACCCAGAGCCTGCCTCAACTTCTGTCTAAATTCCTCACAACATTCCTCCTTTTTCAGCTTCCACCACTTGGTTTTCTTCTCTATCCCTATCTTTGACCTCTTCTTCTTACAGACCATCGAAGTCATCCTACACACCACCATCCTATGCTGTCTGGCTACACTCTCTCCCACTACCACTTTACAGTCACTAATCTCTTTCAGATTGCCTCTTCTACATAGGATGTAGTCTACCTGTGTTCTCCTACCGCCACTCTTGTAAGTCACTCTATGCTCCTCCCTCTTCTGAAAATAAGTGTTAACCACACCCATGTCCATCCTCTTAGCAAAGTCCACTACCATCTGTCCTTCTAGGTTCCTTTCCTTAACTCCAAACTTGCCCATCACCTCCTCATCACCTGCGTTCCCCTCACCAACATGTCCATTAAAATCCGCTCCTATCACCACTCTCTCACCCGTGGGAATACTCTCCATCACCTCATCTAATTCACTCCAGAATCTCTCGTTCTCCTCTAACTCACAACCTACCTGTGGGGCATAACCACTAACAACATTCAACATCACCCCTTCAATCTCTAACTTCAGACTCATCACCCTGTCTGACACTCTCTTCACCTCCAGGACATTCCTCACAAACTCCTCCTTCAGGACCACACCTACCCCATTTCTCTTACTATCCACACCATAATAAAACAGCTTGAATCCTGCTCCTATACTACGAGCCTTGCTACCCTTCTCTCCATCACATCAGCCAGCTCTCTACCTTTCCCTGTCATAGTTCAGAGTTCCTATTCTCAGTCCTACACTCTTACCTTTCCTCTTCTCTCTCTGTCTGCGCACTCTCCTCCCTCCTCTACTTCTTCGACCAACAGTAGCCCAATTTCCACCGGCGCCCTGTAGGTCAACGGCGCCGATGGCGGTCGTTGTTAACCCGGGCCTCGACCGATCCGGTATGAAATTCGTACTGACGATTCGCATGGTTAAATTTGGCAATGTTTTACGCCGGATGCCCTTCCTGACGCAACCCTCTCTATTTATCCGGGCTTGGGACCGGCACAGAAGTCACTGGACTGTGACCCCCATGGCTAGATTATGTAATGTATAGAATAGTATATCATAATAGTATATAACAGTCCACAACTTCAGGTTATAGCTGCTAAGTAAAAGAAAGCCCCGGAAAACCAATGTTTTTTAAATGAAGATCAATTGTCCACAAAATCAAATGGTGCAGGCTGTTTGTTTGTACCTAGAATAACGAAAGACTACGGCAGGAGACAAAGCTTTCTCTTACAAAGCCCCATAGTTATGGAACAGCCTCCCAATTACTGTTCAGGACTCGGACATAGTGTCAGTGTTTAAGTCAAGGCTGAAAAAACCCTTTGCTTAGTCAGGCTTCTTGATAACAACTTTTCTCTTATGTTAAAGCACAGATCTGGAGGGCTCACTTTATATATTATATATATATATATATATATATATATATATATATATATATATATATATATATATATATATATATATATATGCATATATATGCATAGCATACATAATAATCCATGGCATCTGCATATTACATGTTGATATACTGTATACGTGATGATGATTGGAAAAACAGATGAAAGTGACCATGCTAAAGCATTTGTTTCCATCAAGAATGTCCAATTCTTGCATGAATCATGCATCATAATTAATATAAAGATATATATCAACTTTATGTATATATTAATATATACATAAAGTTTAAGATGCAGAATTCTATACAGGTTAAGGAATAATGAGTTTCTGTAGTCATATACACGGATACACAAAAAGAAATGTTTAATGTAATCAAAAATAGATGTATTATTTTAACAAAATTTAACAATGTTAAGTCAAGGTTAGTAGCCTACAGCCTGAAAATTAATTACAGCTCTATCTGGGACACTGCCTCAATCTACTACACGATAGCGAGGCTTTAGACTGGAAGTTCACTCGGGTCTGATTTTTAATCCCACTGCAAACTCTCTGGACCAATCCCACCCTCTCCCACAGAAAGTCTGATCAATCCCCCACATACTTATAGTTATTATTAGGGAAGAATGATAGAGATAAACAGTAACTTAACTTTAAACTTTTTTTCTATGCTTCTATACTTCTGTAAAGCTGCTTTGAGACAATGTTCATTCTTAAAAGCGCTATTCAAATAAATTGAATTAATGTTGTTTGTACCTGCCTGCAATCTAATATAGGTGGCTTTTCTTTATCCCACAAGCTTCATATGACCTTCTGCTCCAGTTGTATGAACATAAAAACACTAAGGGTTCAGGTTATTTTACATAGATATAAAATAAGTTACATTTTTGAACAATTGTTGACACGAACATCAATCCCTCCCACCAATCACTTCCCTCTCAGCCACAAACTACACCCCACCTCCAACACAAGTGCAGTCCCACAACATGCATTTTTTCTGCAAAAAGAGAGGGGAGCATCACTAATCAATGGGGTGCAGGGTGTGAAATTGTTTAGACTTCAAAATGTTGCATTGATGATGCATTTGAGTTACTCTGGAAGTGGGAGCTCGGAATGTCCTTATTTTCAACCTCTGTGTGCTTGAAATGAAAGTGGGAGATATACACAGACGACTCCACATTTGCAATTTGTTAGCACTCTGAACATTAAGAAACTCTTATTTGAGACTACCCTGAGTTCCCAAATAGGGATTTTGGGTTGAGGGAGTGTTTTCTTTGGCTTTTCCTGGTGTGTGGTCAGGAATTACAAGTTTGAATGCACCATTACGTTCAGTTTTATAATACAATCACAGCAAGAAACCATACACAAACTTATTAAAGATAAAAACGGAGAGCTTTTCTTTCAAATGGGTCAGATGATATCTTGGTAGCATGCAAATGCTGCCTATGTGTCTCCAAGTTTCCATGCTATATACATACATACATACTTGTCTGTCCGTCCGTCCGTCCGTCTATCTGTCTAAATACCCGCCCACCCGTCCGTCTGTCCATCTGTCTGTCTGTCTGTAATCTATGCTCAATATGTTTATATGTTACATATATTAGCATGATGTGCACTTATGTGAATTATGTTATACGTGGTAATGGAACAGAATGTGCAAATATATTCTACAGTTAGTGCATGTAACATATTAGCAATTATAGACACATGTCTAAGTCTGATGTAGACCGTCTTCTCAGACTCCTGACAGTTCTCTGCTACAATTACACATCAGGCAGCAAAACTGCAATTTGGACGCGCTCTCAATGGCTTACACATGCCGAGAGACACAAACAATTCATGTATTATCTCAACTGCATGCCAACTGGGGAGGCTTAACTCCCATCTGCTTTACATAGCTGAAAATAAAAAACAGTGTGAAAATGAGCCCTTTGCCTTTTATCGCTAAGCTGCTGTAAACATGGAGAGTTTAATGACTTGGAGACCACACAAGCTGCAATTAGACCCGAGTTTGCAAGCCTTATTTAAAAAAAAAAAAAAAAAAAAAAAAAAAAAAAAAAAAAGGATTTCTCTTTGATGCCATACACGGCTGAAAGCTTTACAAGGTTTGTCACCAAAACAATTAAAGTACCAGATCATTTGAAGTAAAACTGATTAGTTGTTGATCCCAGTTCCACTGAATGTGTAGCAGTGCTCCAAACAAATCACATTTTGTGCCAAGTTAAACCAAGTCTAATCACCGAACTGATGCCTCAATTATCCTCTTTCCACCAGCAGATTGGCCATTAAATAGGAGTTTTGTAGAGATGGAAAATGTTTGAGGTGATGCATAAGGAAACATAAATTCGGTTTGGTTTGCTTTGATTTCAAAGCTGATTAGTACAAACTTTATTAAAATCCCACATCAAAGCTCTGCTAAAAAGATGAATGATGAGATCAACCCATGGTAGAAACTAGCTGCTTGGCTAAATAAATAGTTCAAAAAAACTGAATGTATCCAAGGACGGTTGTTTTCATAGAAGACTCTTTCACACTTATTATTCCGGTTGCCAAGTCTGAATCAGAGGGAAATTAGCAGCTTTTGATTTGTTCACTATTTGGTTTGGTTTGTTTCTATCACTACACGTAATAAAACAAATCAAAAAGCAAAAAAATATGGCTGAGAGGGATACAGGAAAAACACAAATAAAAAGTCACTGATTAGGATGCGTGAGTTAGTTCCCGTGCAAAACTCAATTAAGTCTGTGGAGGAAAAATGGCTTTGCATAGTTGACCTGATGTAGTGGGCTTTCTTTTAAAAACCATTTTCATTTGTGGGGGATTTTACAAATCTTGTAAAATGAGAAGGATGAAGAGGTTTTAAATATTACTAAGGTGAATAGCTGGCATAATGGAAACAGTAAAAAGAAGACCTATGGGTCTGGGATCGTTGGCAGCTGTGTACAGAAAATGAAAGGAAAATGAACTTTCAGGGGGCATGGTGGCTTAGTGGTTAGCACGTTTGCCTCACACCGCCAGGGTTGGGGGTTCGATTCCCGCCTCCGCCTCCGCCTCCATGTGTGTGGAGTTTGCATGTTCTCCCCGTGCCTCGGGGGTTTCCTCCGGGTACTCCGGTTTCCTCCCCCAGTCCAAAGACATGCATGGTAGGTTGATTGGGATCTCTAAATTGCCCATAGTGTGTGATTGCGTGAGTGAATGAGAGTGTGTGTGTGTGTGTGTGCCCTGCGATGGGTTGGCACTCCGTCCAGGGTGTATCCTGCCTTGATGCCCTATGACGCCTGAGATAGGCACCGGCTCCCCGTGACCCGAGTGTAGTTCGGATAAGCGGCAGACAATGAATGAACAATGAACTTTCAGGTGCGAAAGCAAACTTTGTTATATTTGCGATCTACTCCACCCTCAAAAGAGTTGCTCTGGCATTGTATTGGTTTGCTACAAAATGAAGTAAAGCTAAGCTTGAATACTCGCATCGCTCCACAAATATATACACGTCCTCCATCTTTCTGACAGTTCGGAAGAGAGGAAGGGGAATAATGATATTATAATAATGAATGTGGAATAATAATGATAGTGGGCGGGTTTTTGTGTGACTTCGACCTGAAAATGCAGGCACGACGGCCTGATTGCGTTTACATTACACTAAGATCAGATCACGGTGCGTCCTCAACTACCTCCAAACCAGGACACGTTGGTCGGATTAACAGTCTGATCACAAATGCATTTACACTCGTCTTTCCAGTGCGTATGTGGATAACATCCTGGTCACATTTTAAGTGTAAATGCAGCATTTGTTAGCGTTGTTAGTGATTACACATGCACATGAATGTAGTCAGGTCATTCTAGCAGGCCTTGAGGTTTATTGCATTGGCCTTGAGGTTTATTACTGGTTCATTACAAAATCATACAATTCCTAGAAACTCCACAACTGGAAGACATCTAATGAAGATTTATGGATCATCATTAGCTGCTTGCCATGAAAAGCACGAGTGTCACATTATGTCTTTTCATTTCATTACACAATCTGTCGCACACACACACACACACACACACAAAATTAGTTTAGTCATATAATTAAAATGTATAAATCTTCCACATCAAAACAAAAAAGCAGCATTTGATTTTTTTCTCTTGTCATTTTATTGGAGTTATAGTCTTGCACACTGATCCAGACACTTTACTGTCACATTATTACACATGGAGCTGCAGCCTCTGTGTTGCACTACACGTTGCTGCTACAGTCCTGAAGACTCTACCACTGTTTGCACAAGATGACACATAATATAATCTGCCATTATCTGACATAATGTGTGTAAAATAAATATAATATTTAAAGTACAGCTGCTCCAAACTAAACTGTGTACTGAGAAAAGCTCTTCTGTGCCTGAACAGACCAATAAAGTAGATCAGTATGTGCATAGATGTTTTTATTCTTGCATAAATATTAAATATAAATCTCTCCTTACAGAAAGCTTTACCATATCAAAGATTTATTTTTAGGTATACACTCACCGTCCGGTTTATTAGAAACATCTGTACACATGCTCATTTACGCAGTTATGTAATCAGCCAATCATTTAGCAGCAGAAGAAGGAATAAAGTTACACAGATACTGACCAAGAGTTTCAGTAAATGTTCACATCAAACATCACAATGTGTTTCTCTGTGACTTTAACTGTGACAAGGATGTTGGCGCCAGATGTGCTGGTTTGAGTATTCCAGAAACTGCTGATCTCTTGGGATTTTCACACACACCAGTCAGTAGAGTTTACACAGAATGATTTTACGCATTGTGCTGCAGCCACATGACTGGCTGAAAAAAAAAAACTGTTCCCAATAATATGGACAGTGAGTATAGCTACAAATCCTTGTGAATAAGCGGTTACTATAGAAAAGGCTGAATGCTTTTCTGACAGAGGAAGCCGTATTTGCTCATGAACTATAGCGTAACAGTGAACTTTATTCTTTGATGGCACATTCCCAGGATTAATTAGATGACATTTCACTTTGTTCTTCATTTGTCCCAAGAGGTAGCACGCTGAGCTTGGCTAGGAACACGCCGTTCTTTTTGAGAGTTACTCTCCGAGGGGCAAGTGGAGGAAAAGCATGAAAAGACAAATGGGCTCCCTGAGGCTATGGGCATCAAGATGTTCTGAATAAAGTTGCTCTATAATCTTATCAGCATGGGAGTTAGCGGTGTAGGGATCTCCAATTTGGGTCAGGATCACAGCCCAGGGAACTCCAGGGAACATGAGGTGCAATGCAGGATGGGATGCCGGTTCATCCCAAGATATAACACATACTCTGTTTGTCTTTAAATCATCATTGTAATGGGTCTGGATCCTGATTTTTCACCCAAATGAGGATGAGGTTTTCTTTTGAGTCTGGTTCCTTTGAAGGTTTCTTCCTCTTACCATCTAAGGGAGTTTTTCCTTGCCACAGTCGCCTCAGGCTTGCTCATTAGGAATTAGGGATTCATACAAATTAATTTAAATATGAGTCTAATATTAAACTTTTTGTACTATATTTCTTATGTTCTATAAAGCTGCTTTGAGACAATGTCCATTGTTAAAAGCGCTATACAAATAAAATTGAACTGAATTGGATTCCTCCTGAGAATATGCACATACAGCTAGATATTTAAGAGCATGAAAGCAGAGCCAAAGTAGCCGAAGTATCCTGAAGTTGTGGAGGTCATTTTTAATAATGTTATATCACAATGTTTACAGAATGTGACATCTTTATTGGGAAAACAGTAACATTTTCAGTGTTCATATTTTCCACTCCCAGAATGCACTCTATTGGCATTCTTCAGATCAATTGCTGTGCCTTCATTAAAGCCAGTGAAGAAGCCAGTGCTGATTCAGCAATTAATCTTTTCTGATCAGAAGGTTCAGAGTTCATGTCCTAGGTTTTGCCAATATACTAATGATTATTCTTGCCGATGATGATTCTGTAAGGCTCTGAATTATTCATAATCACACTCTGGTGTTTGTGGTAATTCACACTATCTGGTGTCACCCAGATGAGGATGGGTTCTCTTTTGAGTCTGGTTCCTCATAAGGTTTCTTCCTCTTACCATCTAAGAGAGTTTTTTCCTTGCCACAGTAGGGGGCTTGCTCATTAGGGATTAATACAAATAAATTTATATACAAGTCTAAAAACATTTTGTCTACTATTAACCTTGAACTTTTTGTACTATATTTCTCATGTTCTGTAAAGCTGCTTGGAGACAATGTCCATTGCACAAATTATACACGCTATACAAATTAAATAGAATTGAATTGAATAAAATCCTCTGCCAAATAAGTTAATGTAAAACTAAATGAAACAAGTTCTCTTGTTCCACTCTACTACAAAACCCTCCTGGCAGCACTTACCTGCTTATCAGTTTAAATCGACTGCTACCAATCAGGAGTTGTTGATTGCATTAGGGGATGTACTACATACCCTGACCATATGAAGCAATGCAACATTGTACAACATCCTAAATTCTGTCGAACCTTGCGGCTGCGTGTGATGCTACACTTACGGAATACTCGTCAACATGATAAATGACAATTTGTTTTTACTATGCTGCCTCAAACAGCTGTCTCGTTGTATGCGGTGAGGTTTAAGAAGATAAGATAGCTTGATTTGCTGGCCAGCGTGGAGAAGGGAAATTGTTGGGTTTTCCCCTTGGCTCTGTACTGCAGCACCTCCTCCAGCTGCTTCCCTTCCACATCTCCAAAAGCCATTTCACATCTCTGCACTCCCTCAGGAACATGAGTCACACTCCAAGTCAACACCAAACCATAAACACTAAGCGCGCACACACACACACACACACACACACACACACACACACACACACACAAAACACAACTTCAAAACTTAGAAACGAAAGCCAGGACCAGTAAGCTTTGAACAGATCCACTGCTACACCTTCATAAGACTTCTTAACTATGTTTCATTTACGACATCATACACAGAAACTCCAAATCAATAAAATAGGAGTAGAAGCACAGTATTAGAGCATATATCAAGGTCAGACCTTCTGTTCCACCAGACCAAAACCAAAAGTGATTTGATCACATGCAGCACATTAAGTCATTTCTCTTTCCTCATCCACTCCCTTCATGTAGGGCAAATTCACATAAACACCAAATATCAAGCAAAGTGTTTTAGCAGAAGGGAAACAGAGCAAGGTTCTCCTCTTGGGTGTGGTGGCCAAGCTAAGTTCGTAGCAGCAACATCTGCGGTTTTCTCTCAGTATGGACGGATGCTTCAATCCTCCCGCTCTCCCTCCCTTAGCGACACACTTCCTGTTTCACATATCAAGAAAAACTGTTCGGCCAAATTCACCGACCCACAGCTTCCGGAGTGAACTTCACTTTCCACCACAACAAAACAAGTTTGCTCAAGTCCTAGTGGATAGGTAAACATGTAGATGTGTCAAGAGTCAAGTTTAGAGCGTTGTGATTTGTTCAACATGTACACATTTCCAGGATTTCAGAAGCCTGAGTTGTAAAGCTTTGTTCAAAAGCTGTATATCACAACAGTAACGCAAATCTGACTGAAAGAATAGAAAAATAATGCAGATATAACCAGGTATCAGAGGATCACCGACACCATAGCCTGCTGTACATTATTTCCACACTTATCTGTATCATCTTTTTCATTCTTAACAAAAAACAAACAAACCCACAAACCTTTAATTTTATTATAGATTATAACTCAATGCCATAATCAACATCCTAAACATATATAATTATCCACCACACATTTTTAAAGGCATAAGATCCAGGAATAGTGACGTTTAAGAACAACTGGTCATTTCCTGTGACAAATATAAGTCGCATGATGTCATTTAGCATCATTGTTACTGTTGGCATAAAAAGTTGCTGTCGGAAGACGTCGTATTTGATGTATTTTGAAATGGATAAGAAAACTGGGAGATCACTGCCATAACAAACAAAGCCAATCAAGAGAGCAATTTGAACATTTAATGATCGTAAGTCAGTCTGGAATATAACTAGCAACTATTCAATTGTATGACTTTTTTTTTTTTTTTTAAGAGGTCTTAGTTACTTTTTCCCATTTCTTTAGCTACTTGAGCCCATTAAAAATAATTGTTCAGGACTACTTCTGTATGCGGATCAGTCCTGCTGCTGTTCTGGGAAAAACAAATTAATTCTTTCAGAACACAAAAAGCTTCAGGGCAAAAAACACCAAAATTAATAACCCTTACAATTTTGTTATGTTATAATATGTCCATGTTTAAGCAATAAATCATTTGTCACACCTTCACCCCTTCTCACTGGCTCAGTGAAGAAAACCTTCAAAATGGGAATAACTGGATCTTTCACTGTTTTCAGTTTGTTAAAGCTGCACTGAGGTCATTGATTTGCACAATTTCAGTATTTAATCTTCACTAAGTGTGCTAAACTCATCTGAGAATATGACCCTGAATGCATTACACCTTACTTACATTACTTACTTACACCTTACATTACACATTACATTGTTAACCGCTTACATCAGCCAGCGCTGGAGAAACAGCAATATACATCATTTTGGCTGTGTGTAGCACCGAAATGGACATGTAGTTCACATGGGGTTTAAAGGTATGATGACAAAAAGCGTACAGAGCAGGGTATAATATGGGGATGTGCACTATTTGTGATTATGTACCATGTATATATAAATTTCTACACGTCACTTTTTGTGCTGTATTTCTGAAAAAAATTATGAACATAATATCATATAGTTGCGATTGGTTGCATAAATATGTGCTCTCTTTTCAATGGGGCTCAAAATGAACCAATCACATTCAGTCTCATGTTTTAAAGCAATCATCATACAGCTGTTTTCAATAAAATGATTCAGATTAACCCCAAATTAAGATCATCTGCTTGGTTTCATCTGACTGCTAAAGCCAAGTTCTGTAAAGAGATGCCAAGCATGCATGCTTTCTCACTTGGTGAAAGAAATCAATCAGAAGAGGGGTAGAAAAGAATTTCCAAAATATTAGATGTACCACAGAAAACACCATACAGGCCGTCATCAACACAAAGAGAAAATGGAGCGCTGGAGTGGCATCGTCGAGAGCAGGATGTCCGTCCAAAGCTGATGACAGGACAAGAAGGAAACATGTCAGGGAGGTTGCAACAAGCAACATTAAAGGAGCTGCAGGAATATCAGATATGTACCAGTCACACCCTGTATGTGACAACAAGCTCTCATATCTTCATTATCCAAGATTGGGCTTCGGGGTAGGGTGCTGAGAAGGAAGCACTTTCTCACAAGAAAGGAAAACATCCAAGCTCAAGTAAACGTTATTAAAAATTGTGGCAATATGTGTTATGATCTGATGAGAACAAAGCAGAACTCTAGTCAAGATATGGATATTGATTAAACAGATCTATATCTATACAGATAGATCAAACAGATCAAACCTATTTCAGGTATATATGACCAGGAATCAGAGGATATCTGACACCATAGCCTGCTCTACATTTTTTACACACTTATCTGTATAATCTTGTTCAAAAAAAAAACCAAAAAACCCTTTTTTTTCTATTACAGTTTATAACTCAACGATGAATATATAGTTCTTTTCACAGCCAATGTTTATGTTGCACTGTGATATTTGATGCACAATGTTCAATCTTATGGGATGTCAAGAAATATGGACAGCACATAGCTACATACCTCAATACAGCATTTCACTGAAAAGCTGAAAACATTTGCCTGATGCAACAATAACATATCCAGGTCTTTGAAGTTCAACTCCTTGCACCTTTTAAAAGACACAATAACATCCAATAGTCTGTATCTGTATGTTTGAGCCCCTATAGTAAAGTATTCTATAAGAAGGAACATGTCTGAACATATAACAGGTCCTCACACCCGTGTTGTGTAGGAACAGTGTCAAGCCTCAGGTTTATGCATAAAGTGTAAGAAGAAGATTCCATGTTTGATATACAAGCTCTAACTGTTGACTTGCCGCTGGGGGCTGTAGGTGCTAATCAAACACAAGAAAGGAGAAGTCCTTCAAAAGGACGCATGCTAGCACAAACCTGTCCTTTTTTTTTTTTTTTTAATTACACGTGTGACTCGCATCCAGCTGACGTGTGGTTTAAGCTGAAATCAAAGCTCAACCACAAGGCCTCTTTAAAGGCTTGGGTTTAGGGACAGAAATCTTTTAATGAAGATAACTGGAAGGCTTCCAAAGACAAGAGCAAATCACTTGAAACAAGAGAACAGCTTATCACAGATCAAACATGATCTGGTTCTGAGCAGCTGGGAGCTGGCCTAACCACAGACGGTGAACTGATCTTACTCTTAAGTCACTTGGCCATGATCTTTGAACAGATAGTTTAATGTATGTTCTTCTTGTGGCGAGGAGCAAACCACAGACAACAAAAGCCTCAGTCAGCACCCACAACCAAGTGTCAGGCACACATATAGGAGTAGGAATATTTACTGCTAGTCCATCACCACAGAGCTACTGCTGCTATTTTAACACCATGTTATCAGTAGAGATGCGCTGAGCGCTGATACGGTTCGATCTGATACAATACCAATATCCCTCGATCCAAAAAACAGCAGCAGATTCAGAAACACAACAAATCAAAAAGTGCAATCCGATAAACCAAAAAGACAACAACAAAACCAAAAACATAACACCAAGAACTACAACAAAGAAAAAAAACCCAACAAAACCAAAAACACAAGAGCAAAGCTAAAAACACCAGCACAAATCAGACAACGCAACAAAGCCAGAAAAACAAAAGCTAAAACACAACTGCAAATTCAAAACCAAGACACAAAGACAAAACACAACAGCAAAATCACACATTTACATTTAATTTACATGTTTATCAAATCACTGTAGTGCTCTTGAGTTTACTGTGGAGTTTTTAGTTTTATTTGGTGTTTGTTAGTTTTGTTGTGGTGTTTATAGATTTGCTGTGGTGTTTTTAGTTTTCTTGTGTTTTTAGATTTGCTGTGGTGTTTTTAGTTTTGTTGTGTTTTTAGATTTGCTGTGGTGTTTTTAGTTTTCTTGTGTTTTTAGATTTGCTGTGGTGTTTTTAGTTTTCTTGTGTTTTTAGATTTGCTGTGGTGTTTTTAGTTTTCTTGTGTTTTTAGATTTGCTGTGGTGTTTTTAGATTTGTTGTGTTTTTAGATTTGTTGTGTTTATAGATTTGCTGTGGTGTTTTTAGTTTGCTTGCGTTTTTAGTTTTCTTGTGTTTTTAGATTTGCTGTGGTGTTTTTAGATTTGTTGTGTTTTTAGTTTTCTTGTGTTTTTAGATTTGCTGTGGTGTTTTTAGTTTTCTTGTGTTTTTAGTTTTCTTGTGTTTTTAGATTTGCTGTGGTGTTTTTAGATTTGTTGTGTTTTTAGTTTTCTTGTGTTTATAGATTTGCTGTGGTGTTTTTAGATTTGTTGTGTTTATAGATTTGCTGTGGTGTTTTTAGTTTTCTTGTGTTTTTAGATTTGCTGTGGTGTTTTTAGATTTCTTGTGTTTTTAGATTTGCTGTGGTGTTTTTAGATTTCTTGTGTTTTTAGTTTTCTTGTGTTTTTATATTTGCTGTGGTGTTTTTAGTTTTCTTGTGTTTTTATATTTGCTGTGGTGTTTTTAGTCTTCTTGTGTTTTTAGATTTGCTGTGGTGTTTTTAGTTTTCTTGTGTTTTTAGTTTTCTTGTGTTTTTAGATTTGCTGTGGTGTTTCTAGATTTGTTGTGTTTTTAGTTTTCTTGTGTTTATAGATTTGCTGTGGTGTTTTTAGATTTGTTGTGTTTATAGATTTGCTGTGGTGTTTTTAGTTTTCTTGTGTTTTTAGATTTGCTGTGGTGTTTTTAGTTTTCTTGTGTTTTTAGATTTGCTGTGGTGTTTTTAGATTTCTTGTGTTTTTAGATTTGCTGTGGTGTTTTTAGTTTTCTTGTGTTTTTAGTTTTCTTGTGTTTTTAGATTTGCTGTGGTGTTTTTAGTTTTGTTGTGTTTTTAGATTTGCTGTGGTGTTTTTAGATTTCTTGTGTTTTTAGATTTGCTGTGGTGTTTTTAGATTTCTTGTGTTTTTAGATTTGCTGTGGTGTTTTTAGTTTTCTTGTGTTTTTAGTTTTCTTGTGTTTTTAGATTTGCTGTGGTGTTTTTAGTTTTCTTGCGTTTTTAGTTTTCTTGTGTTTTTAGATTTGCTGTGGTGTTTTTAGTTTTCTTGCGTTTTTAGTTTTCTTGTGTTTTTAGATTTGCTGTGGTGTTTTTAGATTTGTTGTGTTTTTAGATTTCTTGTTTTTTTAGATTTGCTGTGGTGTTTTTAGTTTTCTTGTGTTTTTAGATTTGCTGTAGTGTTTTTAGATTTCTTGTGTTTTTAGATTTGCTGTGGTGTTTTTAATTTTCTTGTGTTTTTAGTTTTCTTGTGTTTTTAGATTTGCTGTGGTGTTTTTAGTTTTCTTGCGTTTTTAGTTTTCTTGTGTTTTTAGATTTGCTGTGGTGTTTTTAGTTTTCTTGTGTTTTTAGATTTGCTGTGGTGTTTTTAGATTTGTTGTGTTTTTAGTTTTCTTGTGTTTATAGATTTGCTGTGGTGTTTTTAGATTTCTTGTTTTTTTTAGATTTGCTGTGGTGTTTTTAGTTTTCTTGTGTTTTTAGATTTGCTGTGGTGTTTTTAGATTTGCTGTGGTGTTTTTAGTTTTCTTGTGTTTTTAGATTTGCTGTGGTGTTTTTAGTTTTCTTGTGTTTTTAGATTTGCTGTGGTGTTTTTAGTTTTCTTGTGTTTTTAGTTTTCTTGTGTTTTTAGATTTGCTGTGGTGTTTCTAGATTTGTTGTGTTTTTAGTTTTCTTGTGTTTATAGATTTGCTGTGGTGTTTTTAGATTTGTTGTGTTTATAGATTTGCTGTGGTGTTTTTAGTTTTCTTGTGTTTTTAGATTTGCTGTGGTGTTTTTAGTTTTCTTGTGTTTTTAGATTTGCTGTGGTGTTTTTAGATTTCTTGTGTTTTTAGATTTGCTGTGGTGTTTTTAGTTTTCTTGTGTTTTTAGTTTTCTTGTGTTTTTAGATTTGCTGTGGTGTTTTTAGTTTTCTTGCGTTTTTAGTTTTCTTGTGTTTTTAGATTTGCTGTGGTGTTTTTAGATTTGTTGTGTTTTTAGTTTTCTTGTGTTTATAGATTTGCTGTGGTGTTTTTAGATTTGCTGTGGTGTTTTTAGTTTTCTTGTGTTTTTAGATTTGCTGTGGTGTTTTTAGATTTCTTGTGTTTTTAGATTTGCTGTGGTGTTTTTAGATTTGCTGTGGTGTTTTTAGTTTTCTTGTGTTTTTAGATTTGCTGTGGTGTTTTTAGATTTCTTGTGTTTTTAGATTTGCTGTGGTGTTTTTAGTTTTCTTGTGTTTTTAGTTTTCTTGTGTTTTTAGATTTGCTGTGGTGTTTTTAGTTTTCTTGCGTTTTTAGTTTTCTTGTGTTTTTAGATTTGCTGTGGTGTTTTTAGTTTTCTTGCGTTTTTAGTTTTCTTGTGTTTTTAGATTTGCTGTGGTGTTTTTAGATTTGTTGTGTTTTTAGATTTCTTGTTTTTTTAGATTTGCTGTGGTGTTTTTAGTTTTCTTGTGTTTTTAGATTTGCTGTAGTGTTTTTAGATTTCTTGTGTTTTTAGATTTGCTGTGGTGTTTTTAGTTTTCTTGTGTTTTTAGTTTTCTTGTGTTTTTAGATTTGCTGTGGTGTTTTTAGTTTTCTTGCGTTTTTAGTTTTCTTGTGTTTTTAGATTTGCTGTGGTGTTTTTAGTTTTCTTGTGTTTTTAGATTTGCTGTGGTGTTTTTAGATTTGTTGTGTTTTTAGTTTTCTTGTGTTTATAGATTTGCTGTGGTGTTTTTAGATTTCTTGGTTTTTTTTAGATTTGCTGTGGTGTTTTTAGTTTTCTTGTGTTTTTAGATTTGCTGTGGTGTTTTTAGATTTGTTGTGTTTTTAGTTTTCTTGTGTTTATAGATTTGCTGTGGTGTTTTTAGATTTCTTGTTTTTTTTAGATTTGCTGTGGTTTAGTTTTCTTGTGTTTTAGTTTCTTGTGTTTTTAGATTTGCTGTGGTCTTTTTAGTTTTCTTGTGTTTTTAGATTTGCTGTGGTGTTTTTAGATTTGTGTGTTTTTAGTTTTCTTGTGTTTTTAGATTTGCTGTGGTGTTTTTAGTTTTGTTGTGTTTTTAGATTTGCTGTGGTTTTTAGTTTTCTTGTGTTTTTAGATTTGCTGTGGTGTTTTTAGTTTTCTTGTGTTTTTAGATTTGCTGTGGTGTTTTTAGTTTTTGTGTTTTTAGATTTGCTGTGGTGTTTTTAGTTTTGTTTTTTGTTTTTAGATTTGCTGTGGTGTTTTTAGTTTTCTTGCGTTTTTAGTTTTTTGTGTTTTTAGATTTGCTGTGGTTTTTTTTTTAGTTTTCTTGGTTTATAGTTTCTTGTGTTTTTAGATTTGCTGTGGTGTTTTTAGTTTTCTTGTGTTTTTAGATTTGCTGTGGTGTTTTTAGTTTCTTGTGTTTTTAGATTTGCTGTGGTGTTTTTAGTTTCTTGGGTTTTTAGTTTTCTTGTGTTTTTAGATTTGCTGTGGTGTTTTTAGTTTCTTGTGTTTTTAGATTTGCTGTGGTGTTTTTAGTTTTCTTGTTTTTTAGTTTTCTTGTGTTTTTAGATTTGCTGTGGTGTTTTTAGTTTTCTTGTTTTTTTTTTTTTTTTTTTTTTTTTTTTTTTTTTTTTTTTTTTTTTTTTTTTTTTTTTTTTTTTTTTTGGGGGGGGGGGGGGGGGGGGGGGGGGGGGGTTTTTAGATTTGATGTGTTGTTAGATTTGCTGTGGTGTTTTTAGTTTTCTTGTGTTTTTAGATTTGCTGTGGTGTTTTTAGTTTTCTTGTGTTTTTAGTTTTCTTGTGTTTTTAGATTTGCTGTGGTGTTTTTAGTTTTCTTGTGTTTTGTTTCTTTTATAGATTTGCTGTGGTGTTTTTAGATTTGCTGTGTTTTTAGTTTTCTTGTGTTTTTAGATTTGCTGTGGTGTTTTTAGATTTGCTGTGGTCTTTTTAGTTTTCTTGTGTTTTTAGATTTGCTGTGGTGTTTTTAGTTTTGTTGTGTTTTTAGATTTGCTGTGGCATTTTTAGTTTTCTTGTGTTTTTAGATTTGCTGTGGTGTTTTTAGTTTTCTTGTGTTTTTAGATTTGCTGTGGTGTTTTTAGTTTTCTTGTGTTTTTAGATTTGCTGTGGTGTTTTTAGTTTTCTTGTCTTTTTAGTTTTCTTGTGTTTTTAGATTTGCTGTGGTGTTTTTAGTTTTCTTGTGTTTTTAGATTTGCTGTGGTGTTTTTAGTTTTCTTGCGTTTTTAGTTTTCTTGTGTTTTTAGATTTGCTGTGGTGTTTTTAGTTTTCTTGTGTTTTTAGATTTGCTGTGGTGTTTTTAGTTTTCTTGTCTTTTTAGTTTTCTTGTGTTTTTAGATTTGCTGTGGTGTTTTTAGTTTTCTTGTGTTTTTAGATTTGCTGTGGTGTTTTTAGTTTTCTTGTGTTTTTAGATATGCTGTGGTGTTTTTAGTTTTGTTGTTGTGTTTTTAGCTTGTTTGTGCAAGCTAAAAATGCAATGCAATGCTGTGATAACCCAAAACATTTAGTGTCAATATTTTCACAAAGTGTTGGAATATACCACATAACTAATAATCACCTAGCTTTTCTGTTCCTCCATAAAAAATACTTTAAAATACTTTGTTTTGTAACAGAACTATGTTATAGAGTACACATGAATGTGTTCATAAAGCACACAAATTCTGACCTGAAATTTACTTACCTATTTACTAGATTATTTAGCAGATTATAAGAAAAAACGTTTCATTTGACCTCAATTGTTAAAGGCTTATTATCTCATCAGATTATGAGGCTGCATGTACACTCAGCTATTAGGAAAGCTAAACTGCTGAAAATACATACACAGACCTTTACTATCTACCACAAGCCATGCCTTGTTCATTTTCTTCCCTTCTAAAACAGATCTTTCAGTTTCTTTTATAAATCTCAAGAAAACTACAAAGTCAAAGCCCTAAAGCTATGAAATGTAACTGTCTACCATACGTTTTAAAAGCCATAAGATGCATGAACTCAGACACAGGAACAGACATGCAGGGAGTCTTTCACTATAAAAACAGTGGGTTATTACCTAGAAATTAAAGATACAATACGGCAAAGAATTAATTATATTATTTTATTTGCTCTATCTATCATTCGCAGAATCACTTCTGACATACCATTGCCTTTAAGCTTTACCAACACTTCTTTCCCGAGTCTGACGTGTGAGTGTAATGGCACTAAAGTAGAAAGTGATATGTCATCAAGATGATTGTTTTAGCTTGGTGATGTGTTTTTGTCCATTTTTATAGATTGCAGTGTCACAAACTACATAATCACAGGCGTTTGAAATACTGAACAACTCGATGAAGCACTTTCTGGAAAGTGTCGGATGATTTAAGCATGCAGCTTGCGCTGAACTCAATAGCCCTGTTGAGTCAAGTACAAAATTCAGACATCGAGTGTGTCATGGCTGATCGACTTTTGGTGTAAGGAGAAAACTATAATTTCACACATCTAACCTATTCATGATTTAAACAAAGATTATATCTACATGTTTTAAATTGGGTGACAAATGTAAACTGTCAAGTACATTAGTCATGTGTAAAAATTACAAAGGTTAAAAAATGAGAAAGGTTAAATCATGCATCACCTCGAGAGGATGGAAAATCTGAACATGGGGAAGGTCCTATCTCTCTATCCCATGTGTTGGGTGAACAATCGGGGGAAGATAAGAGCGCTCTCCCTGAAGGGCTCCAGAGAGGATCAGAGCACAGCCCAACAGCCCTGCAGTCAGCACTACCCCAGCTGGGGCCTCAAGAACTGATAAAACACTGGACGTGCACCAGCACAGCTCTCTACAGCCAACTTTTTTACTCTCACACACACACACGCCCATCCTCTCCCTCTTGTGAACTGGTTCACATCTCCGTCACACACATTAAACTCGGGTCCAGATCCGATCGTTATCTCTGCGGTCTGATTCACAGTGGTTAATTATGGCCAGGGGCACAGAGCTGTGTTTAACATTTGGGCAGAACGTGGTGTACTAAAATACTTATTTAAAGTGACTCGATAGCCACAAAGTCTTACTCTACAAAATGCTGGGAGGCCAAACAAAAATATTAAAGAGATTCAAAGCTAGAGGAAGAAAAACATGGCATGAGAAATGCCTGAACGTTATCACAGCTCATGTAGTGGCACCTGGTATATAATGCACTGATATTCCTGCCTGGTTATTCATACTGTCTGCATCATCAGGGCAAATATTGTAACCTATAATATAGGTGTTATTGCTTTAATAAACAGCAAACTTGGAAAAAGCTTTTATTCCTAGTAATTAAGAATCAAAAGTCAAGCATACGGCTTGTATCTTTCTTTATAACCTTATTTTAATAATAATAACAATAACAAACTCTGAGGGGAAGGAGCTGATTTGATGATAAAATTAAAGCAAACCATTAAACCATTAAATTATTAAACCAAAGTATCAATGAAATATCACAGAATTTAAAGCAACTCTATTGTTTTTCTGGCACGCTTCTTTTTTTTTTGGCAAACCTATATTTTGTGATATGTACAGTAGATATACACTAAAAAAAATGTGGTCAGTCAAATTTAAGAAAAAAAAAAAGTTTGCATAAAAATATTATGTTCTCCAACAAACCATGATTTCATTTCATATAAATATTAAACAAGTTTCTTAATGACTAGATTGAAAGATGTAGAGTAAATGTGATCAATTTATGTAGTATTAATGTAAACCAGTTACGCTGTGAAATCTCACGAGGATTGGGAACCATTGTATAACTATAGTATTAAATTAATAGTATTAAACTATTAAAAAATAATATTAAACGCACATGGTAAAAATGGCAACATTTCTTTTTCAGCATGTCTAAGTACCGTGATGGGATTTTTTCAACATTTACTAAGATCTCGGTATCAAAATCATTACAATGAATTAAAAAATGAATATAAAATGTAATCAATCAGTTAAAGTTTTCCCTTAATTTTGCACTTATGCTAGAAGACTAATGTTGCTAAGAACTATGGGTAGCTTATATCCTCCAATTCACATGCCTCAATAAATCACACTCACCTGAAAGATTTTCTTATTTCATATTTCAAACAGTTGTTTCTGTGATTTTTGACACTGTATTATTATTTTTTTATATAAAAATTGACAAAATGATATTCCAGAGCTTTTTATGATCCAATATAGCTACTAATCTATTCGTAACTTCAGCACATTTTGTTTTTTGGACCTAAGAAGTATACTCTAACAGCCAGTATAAGTGCTTCTAATATGATCACATCACATCTGAACTGTCTACATCTTATACGTTCTTTAAATGTTGATGGCTGACCATTATCTCAATCTAGACACATTATCTCTATTAGTGTCATCTAACTGATCAACGACTTCAAGATGAAATACTGGATGTTCGTAACACTTGCATTGAGTAATGAATGCAATGTCACACAGGTATTTTCAGAAAAGAGGAAATGATGATAGGTTCCTAGGTTGTTAGCGAACCCATCTTCATCTGGGTGACACCAGACAGTAAATAATGTCCTTTATACAACAGTTTATAATAGAAATAACAAAGCCAAAGAGTTATAAAATGACGACACTGGATAAAATGTTGCATGAAGAATATATCTACAGTACTGCAACGGTACAGATTTACAGTAAAATGAAGGGGCTGTGGAAAATTGCAATTTCATAACTTCTATTATATTAATATACTGGCTTAAAAGCAATGACATTGCAAAGAGAACTGAGAGGTCAACCAAACCACAAATGATGAGATTTAGCCATCACGCTGTGCATTACACCATGCTTCTCATGACCCAATCCTGTCAACACGTGATACATTGAAACATGTGCCAAAAATACACTGATTCTCTGAATAAGTCAGTGTTTTGAAGGATTATGAGCACTTTATGGTTTTGTGTGGAACAGAATAACATCAACAGGAGAACTGTATCATTTTGCCCTTGAGACACAATGTAATCCTTATTGCGAGTGTGGAGGAGAGTTAGCATGAGGGGAAGTGAATGTGAATGAGAGCATGTAAACAGAGCCCTTTTGTCAACAGTGTTAGGAGAACTCTTGTGGTTCATACACTAACAGCCTTTACTACGGCAGATAGCAGCATCATTTACCAAACTGGTGAAGGCTGACAGCCCACGCTGATAGGAAAGATGACAAAAGATTTTTCATATTTTACTGAAAGTGTTTGTAGCGGTATTATGAACTGGTGAGTCTTCACAGAAACTCCAATTTTGTCACGAACTTCCTGATTTCCAGTTACTGAATATTTTTTTGGTTTTACCATCTTGAAAGAGTACTTCAACCAAAAATTTCATTAAGCAATCTTCCCCTTAACCCAAATCTAATCCATCTGCTAGCCATGTTTAGTGTCTAAAGTTTGATACTTGAGTTTGGCACTGGAAGATGATCTGGCAACCCATCCAGTGTGTACCTCCATCTCATCCTCAGTGTTCAGTGTGGTGGATAGGCTCTGGATCCATCACAACCCTGAGCAGGTTCAAGCGCTTGCTTAAGATAAAGAAATGAGTTTAATTGTCCAGCCAATGTATTTGGAATACATCCATCCCTGTATTCAGGCCGTTATCCAATCAGCCAATCATGTGGAAGCAGCACAAGATTATAAAATTATGCAGATCCCAGTCAAAAGCTTTCCATTCTTCAAACCTCAGAATGAGGAAATAATATGATTTGAGTATTTCAGATACTGCTGATCTTCTGGGATTTTCACACAAACAGTCTTTAAAGTTTTACACAGAATGATGTGAAATCTGAAAAAGATCCAGGGAATAGCAGTTCCATGGACATAAAAATGGCCTTGTTTACAAGACAGGTCAGAGGAGAATGGTCAAGGCTGGTATGAGCGAACAGAAAGGTATATGGTGACTCCAATATCCACTCTTTACAACTGTGGTGAGTAAAAAAGCATCACAACCTACTAACATCAGCACTGAGCCAGTTTAACATACCTAATTCAGCACACAGTCACATGTTGTTCACATTGTTGTCTATTTAAAAATAGTAGGACAAACTGACATGTCAGAAGTAAAAACCTAAATAGTGGCCATCTTGAACAATGTTTTTTGAACATGCTTTGGTGTCTCTCTGCCTGAGGACTCAGCTAGCCTAAAATCTGAGGATGGAATTGTACATTACTGATAACAATAGGCTTTGTCTCAATCAGCACCCTAGATCCTAGGGTATCGTGTACTCAAGTCAGGGCACTGGTAAGATCCCTGGCTCACAATACACTGGGACACTGATGACTCAATTTCTAAAAGACATTACTACATACCACCACTGGCACTCATGAACAAACAGGACTGATATCTTTAATATTACTTTTTTATGTTGTTTAAAGTACATTTCTTTCATGATGCTTTAAGCAGGATTGTAGGTTAGATAGTGCATTTTTAAAAAATCATTAAGCAGTCATTCGACTCGTATACAGAACGTCAAATAAAAGATCAAATTTCTAATGTAAGTGATCATCCGAGAGCTACAACAACAAAAACAGGCTACTTCCATTTGTAATACTAAGGGAACACAGTGAGCATTGATGCTACCTGGTTTTTGCAGTGCATCGTGGGATGTTTAGAGAGCAAACATTTCAGTGCACTGGAAAGATTTTGCGAATGAGAGAAGCCTTAAACTGACCGACAATCGGATCAGTGACTTGACTACTGAACTATGGAGCTGATTGAGCGAGTCAAATTTGTATTGAATATAGTTGGATTAAGAGGGACGTTACTGCTCATTACAGGATAAACTCTTCCTATCAAACGTGGAAAATAAGTCACCTAATCTTTCCCATCACTCTATAGTTAACACTTGTGCCAAGATAAATGTATACAACTACAAAATAGAAGTCAAATACTGGCTTGCGTAAATCATTACACCTCCACATGTTGACCTTCCTATATTTACTAGTTAAATGTGTCCAGGGATCTGTGTAGTGCTTCACTGAAATTAGAACAATATTTTGACAGGGAGTTTTCACGTCATCGGCGGAAGTAGAGCCGCTTTTTCATTGGAAGTATTTACAGCCCGGCTTTAGCTGTAAGAGGAATGTAGCGTAAACAACCCTGTTGCTTTGATTCCATAAGTCAAAGGAAACCATCTTTCAGCCTACTCACTAGGAAGTGCACTTCAGCCCACACATGGTTTTGTCATTTCGGGGTCTGTGTGGTCTGCTTGTTCAGCCCGAGAGCGAGTCAGTGCTGAAATGTGCGGCTGTGTGGAGCGGAGATCAGAGCCAGAACTCTATAACAAACACAGCACTGTTCCTTTAACAAATGAATATTAGTAGTAAACAAAGAGGACTGAAGCTAATCTAGTAGACGTTCTTGTCTTCAGCTGAAGAGATTAATGCTAGCGTCCTAAGTGCTAATTAATGGCCTTAATGCTAGAGTACATCCAGCTCAGTTTGACTAAAGCTTTACTGCATTTTTTGTTAGAACAAAGGTCTCTTTCTTACAGTCTAAAAATCGCAGACTTATCCACTATCCCATATCATTTTATAAATATAAATAGCGTGATTAGTGATATTTTCGCACCGCAAAGTCCAACAAGGCGAACTCCACTCCAAGTTTGCTTACATAGTGAAAGAGAGGCGGAGCTACCAAGCACTGACGCTGGATGAGAATACATTTTTAAGATGGCCGACAACACTCAAGTGGACAAAATACTGTATCTTACACGTCTCTTATATTACCCCAGGCTGTGTGTTTTATTTTTCAACATTTTTAAAAGTCACTGTATTCTGCGTCACATTACATACGTCTGATGTTTTTAAAAAACGTGAAAAAATCGACAGAAAAAAAAAAAAACGTGTTAGTGTTCCATTTGAGACAATTCTACCCTTCCAAAATTCATACACTAGACAGAGTGCATAGTGTAAGTGCATAGAGTCTGGTATGTCAGTTGTGATGCAGATAATTATGTAAAATATTATGTAGTTTAGTTCAATAAAAAAACAAAAAGGATCAAATTTTCACAATCTATTAAGCAATAACAAAAGATTTGAGCAGATTTTAGCTGAAGAGCTGTGCCTTTAGAAACTCTGGGTCTACATTTCTTCCTGAAGTCCACTATAGCTTTTCCCATGTTCTACTTTTAGACTAAATTACTATCTTTCTGGCTAAATGACTGATGATGTGTTGTTAAAAATGAAAACTAGCTCTGAGTAGATGCATATAATTTATGTGATGTGTTATTTTCACATTTTTATAAAAGTATGTGCCATGAACGTGATTATCTGTAAGTAGTGAGCTACATAGTGAACAGAAAGCATTCCTGTGTAAAGAAGCTGAAAATGACAAAATGGCTTTTACAGGATTGTGAGTGCCTCAAGGAACATTACTGTGTTTAAAGTGTGTTTACTGGTGTTGACATATGCAGTACAAACACACAGTTTAACTGATGTTCATACTGTGGATGTAGAAAAAACCCCCTGAAATTACCCAAATTACTAATACTCAGTTGCATGTGAATTTTTGAAATGAATTATTAATGATTAAAAAAATATCAATATCAATATTATATTAAAGTAAGTTATATAAATGATGTTTTGGTGAGGCTCAGACATTCCCTTTTGTGTAAATGTAGATTTATGAATCATGATATATGGTTAAAGGCGACAGGAAAAACAAATAAAATAAGAAAAAACAAAATTAATACATTAATAATAATATTTTATAAGAACAGCAATTTGTTTGAAATTATTTCAAATATTCTTAAGTGGTGTCAATTATTTTGTGCCATATTATTTTGAAAGAAAAGGGTATTGTATTGAAAATGTAGCTGAGTATTTTTAGAAATACTTGATTTTTTTAAACAATAAAAAATACTTTTTGTTTATTTATTATTGATTTATTGTGCATAACCCTTTGAATTAATATTGTATTGGCTGATTCATTTTTATTGAAGTGTGCCAATAATTATGGAGACCACTATCATACACATAAGCAGTGTAGACCATTTAAAGCAACAAAAAAAAAAAAAAAAAAAAAAAAAAAAAAATTTGTCCTAGTAGGAGGACACAAAACTGATGTCATTTGGAATTCAGAATGCTTTACACAAAGTTAACAAAAAAAGTTGATGAACTTTTGTTTGAAATTTCCCGTTCAAATCCGAATGAATGAAATGCATCAGGGGTCTGAACAATAACCAAGGTAGTGGGTGTTGCAGAGAGTGGACGAGGCTGAGCTTCCTGTTCAGACACTCATTTCCTCTGTGCGTTTCTCACTTCCTGAGGTTTAGGATGAGGCGGCACCCACTAGGTTGCTCATCAGACTCCTGTTTATTCAGCACAGCCACTCGTTTCCTGTCGAATGCTATAAGCAGATCTTTGACCAGCGATCAACCTGAACACCTTTCATATATCCACTCTAAATACCTAAACTAATCACAGGTCAGAAATGAAAGAAATCTGGCTTTAGAATAATTTCCTTTTCCCCTTTCCTACATCCTAGAGGACAGCTAGAGGACAACAGTAGTGACGTAGTTGTCAGTAAAGCCTGGCTTACAGTAAACTGAGTTGACCGCTGATATCAAAAATTTATCTTATGTAAGCAAAACTTTTTATAGATAACAGATTGACTGAACAATGGTTAAAGTGAATTAACACAAGTAGTCATATCTGTAGCAGATATATATATATATAAAATATATGTACAATATATATATATATATATATATATATATAATATAAATATATAAATATATATATTGCCATGTTTATATTAATCCATTCACATGATCACACTAATATTTTATTGTTCTCCAGTAATAAATTCTTCAGAGACTTGTATAGACAATGATGAAAAACCGGGAGAGGGAGGGGGGGGAGAGGGAGGGGGAGAGGGAGGGAGGGGGAGAGGGAGGGGGAGAGAGAGAGAGAGAGAGAGAGAGAGAGAGAGAGAGAGAGAGAGAGAGAGAGAGAGAGAGAGAGAGAGAGAGAGAGACCAGGGAGAGAGACAGAGGGACTGAGGGAGAGACAGAGAGAGAAAGCATGAGAGAGAGAGAAAGAGAGAGAGAGAGAAGGGAGAGTCCAGTAGGGAACTATTAATAGCTGTGATAACAGGAACTAAGATGTTTCTTTCCACAATATTAATATTGACGTAACTAAAATGAGAAAATGTGTTCTTTTCATTTGTAAAATTGTAATTGCGATGCAAAAAACAAGAAAATAATGATCTTTGGGAGGGGAATATTAGCCCTGTGAACCACAATTCACTTCTCCCGCACTGATTACTTGATGATGATGATGATGATGATGATGATGATGTTAGGAAAGTTTTATGGTATATAATACGTTTAGACTCTTCCCTGTTGGTAAAATGGTTACTGTTGTGATTGTTACAAAGTGCTGACACTGCTGATTCTATAAATCTATAAATAAACTTCTATAAGGTTAAATAAACCTAACAAAAAGCATCATATCATTGTTCATGCCTATGCATGACATGGCAAACAATATATTTTTCATGAATATAACTTTTGGTTTAAAATATAATCTCAGATGAAGAGGAAAGGAAGAAGGGATGCAAATTTAAGGAACCATTAAAAGATCAGGATAGAAAATGAGCATGGCCTCTGCTGGATTTATTTCCTCTAGTGGAGCAAAAAAAAAAAGATTTCAATAATTTCATATTGTGTCTGAAATTTTACTAATTATACTAATTTCCAGTCTATTGAATTGCTGTATAAAAGCAATATTGCATGAGCAATCATGTGGCTACACTGAATAAACAAAGATGTAAAATTAGCTACACATCTCGTCCAGCAGCCTCGTGCCTACGCCAAGCCACTGCCGTGCTGATATCACTGGCCAACAGATTCTATGGAAATTTTTTTTTTTTTTTTTGGTCTCCTCTGCAATTTTTCCTTTGCAATTTAAAAAAAAAAACTAAAAAATGTTCTGCAGCAGATTTTTGTTTGTAGCAACTCTCTGATTCTTCACGTATCAGTGTCCAACTATAGATCGCTGGATGTTAATAGCTCAAAATCTGGATCATCAGCAGCTGCAACAGCTTCCATCTGCATAGGCTTGTCCATCTTTGCCTCCTTGTCTTCATCCTCCTTTCTTGCATTATTTTAGTTAAGTGAGTCCTGGGCATAAATTGCATCGGATATGGCTGTATATATAAATATAACAATTTTGACTCAAGAATATCAGGAGCTACCACCAGGCAGCTAAACATTAGCATACATGACTATGTGAAACACCACAATGTGAAATTTTTGTAAATTATATTAAAGCATTAGCTGTTTCTCAAAAACCTTGCGTGATGGGAAATTTTTTTAAAATCTGTCACACAAGAAATTATGAAGGAAACAAAAACCAGTGTATTCACTGTAACTGCACAACTTTTTGTAGTTGTATATATGTATATTTTTTAACCATAAATTACAGTTCAGAAATCCTTGACAGACCTTGAAGTTTGGTCTGTCGCATAACCATCATCATCTTCTTAGCTAAGGTTAGCTAAAGAATTTCTTGTCAAGGTGTTATAAATCATCTTAGTAAATGGCACAACACTATGTTTGGTTTTAAGAGCAAAGCTGACAGTAGAAGAGGAAGGAGTAACTGCCTTGCTTTGAATAAATGCAAAATATTTTTCATATGTTTGGGCTGTGATAGCGTAGTGGTTAAGGCGATGGACTACTGATCAGAAGGTTGGGAGTTCAAATCCCAAGACCACCAAGCTGCCACTGCTGGACCTCTGAGCAAAGCCCTTAACCCTCAGTTGTATGAGATAAACGTAAGTTGCTCAGTATAAGGGCGTCTGCCAAAAGTAAATGTTTTTACTTCAATGCATGACATTTCAACTTTCATGACATTATCAAGATTCAATGTAAAATCTCTGTAAAAAGAGTGCTGTTTCTTTATTTTAATAATACACATGCCACTCGCTTCATAGCTCTGTTTCAGCCAATCACACACTCCAAATCTATAACATCAAAAGCACAGAGTGTTCTGCTTGTGTCTCTGACCCTACATTACTGGCAGCTAGAACAAAAAATTAGGGCTGACAACAGACCAACCGCTGTCCTAGACTGCAAGAAATCTGCTGCACACATGGATTCGTGCACTTTTGTCTTTTAATTCGGAGTGACAGACGTCAGAATGACTCAGACACGTATAGCAATTAGCCCAGAGTGCATTATCAGACACCTGGAGCAGCATAATGAATAGCTGCATTATTTTTGTTCATTTGAAATTCGAACTACATTGACGTGTACAGTATTGTGTGGCTCCCATGGGCTAGGTTTAATCAGAAAGCAGTCTGTCAGGTCTACATGCTCAAGAAAAGGCAACCCTGAGAAAATCTGAAATCTCACACTCAAGGTTTGACCTAACAAAGGTCTCATTCACGAGGAAACAGACGATACTGAGCCATAAATCCTCTGGTCCCTTTGGAAAAATGAACTCCCACATTTGTCGGCACATGGGAATAAGTCGTCCGGACTTGAAGTATTGACAAGACAATATGCACTTTTAACTCGACTTTGAATCGGGCATCAAAGGAGGAAGTGGAGCTGTTTAAAATCACAGAGAGACGCTGATTGAAGTGATTATGACTATGTCCTGCTACTCTGAAAGAGACAGACTTCTTAGTGAGAACTCCAAAGGGGCTCGCTATGCAGGGGGTCGAGATCAATAGCCATTTGGAACACGCTGAAACTTTATTTTATAAACCCAAAGCAAGCGTTACCTTGTTCACAATCACTGAAAAGACTCGCAAGTTAATAGTGAACAAATTGATGAAGCAAGAAATATTTCCTCAAGCTACCTCCAGTTATTATTTAAAAACAGCTGCTTACTTTGGACTAACTTTTTTCTTGAAGTAAACAATTAGTTCACAAGCGAGATGTTATGAGCTGAAACTCTCAGTGCCGGGCCCAAGCCGGATAAAATGGGAGAGTTGCATCAAAGGTGTAAAACCTATGCCGAATCGAAACATGCGGACCAAATGATCCGCTGTGGTGACCCCGAACACGGAGCAGCCGAAAGGACAACAACGGCAGTTGTTTTGGTTATAATTTACACCTATCTGTTGCTGCCATTCTTCGTTCGCCATAAAAACAAGGCATAGAATCTTGTGTCCATGTGTTGTTCCCTTCAAAAACAACTGTTCCAAAGTGCCCACAATAAATTTGGGGTGGTCCTTCTTCGACGTGACCTGCGCAGGGTTCATCACTTCAGAATGCATATTTCCTGTCTGGGGTCACTCAGGCAGTATTCTGCGGCTAAGCTAGGAAGCAATCTAACAAATGTTGCAAAGTAAAA
This sequence comes from Hemibagrus guttatus, assembly GCA_033459395.1. NCBI lineage: Eukaryota > Metazoa > Chordata > Actinopteri > Siluriformes > Bagridae > Hemibagrus > Hemibagrus guttatus. The sequence goes on from JAUCMX010000023.1 coordinate 9,156,351, forward strand.
AATGTTGCAGAAACAACAACCAAAGGAAAAAAGATTAAAGCAAATATAATATAATAAATAAAATAAACATTTGTGTATTTTTCTTAAATAACTTTATGGTAGGTTATTGCTTTATTTGTTTTCTTATGTATGTATGTACAGTAGGTATGTATGTATTTATTTATTTGTTTGTTTGCTTATTTATTTATCTATCTATTTATTTATTCATTCATTTATTTATTGAATTTTTTATGGCCTTTTGAAATTACATTTGCAACTTAGTTTACTGCTTTTTCTGCAGAAGTATTGTTATTAATATTATTACAACAAAATAGACTTCTTCAAATATTATTACTGTAATAATAATAATAATAATAATAATAATAATAATATATTTATAATACTTCTGCGGAAAATGTGGTGAATTAAGTTGAAAATGTAATTCCAAGGCCATAAACAAACAAAATAACAATAATAAACATCATAATAATAATGATAATTATTATTATCATTATTATTATTATTATTATTATTATAACGATGTTATAATAATTTTTATATTTACCTGGTATGCTTAAACTTTTAAAAGTAAGCACAAAAACATAATAGTACAGCATTTTTAAACTTCCTGATTAAGGTAGAGTCCTGTAGTGATAGCTTAGGCACTTCATGTGCTAGCATTTGAAAGTGTGTAATGGACTACAGAATGTGAGTGTGTATGTGTAAAAATGCAACAACCATCATTTATGTCATGTTGAAGCTTATAGCATAAGACTATGTAAGATTTTAGTACATGAGCTTGTAGAGTAGCATAAAGACAAACTTCCACCTGCTTACCAAACCACAGCAGAGCACAGCTCATGAGGACCTACTGTTACTGATACTCATTTCAACCATATATAGTTAATGCAGTACACAGTGAAATTAAACAAACATTCCTCCAGGACCCTGGTGCTACGTAAAACACAGAACTACATAAAACAACACTGAACTAGGACTAAAACGTAAAAAGAAATGTTAAATAACATTATCTTCTTTTTGTCCCCTAATGCTCTTAATCTATACTCATGTCAGAGTTAAGGATCTTCCAGTGGACAGAATTGGTATCTGAGTTACATGTATATTCATAATGACATGCATGTGAATGTGATGAATATTGGTTTGGGTAAAATGAGGAAGAAGAAGAAGAACAAGAAGGAGGAAGACTCACCTCAGCAGCCTGTGTCTCCTGATGCAGCAGGGTCAGACCTGTCAAATCCTCCAGGAAGGAATGGGACGAGTTAAACACCTTGGACAAAAACTGGAATCCTTCACGCTCATAATGGTCCAGGACCTGTGAATAAAAATAAAATAAAAATGTAATAAAAATAAATTACTAAACTTTATTAGCTGAGTTTAGCTACATTACTATGCTGCATATATAAAACTTACAGTTTGTGATATTAAGAGTGGACACAATTTGGACACAAAAGGCAAAAATCGTGGAACTATGCTAAACGTCAGTATTATCTGTATTATGTATGAGGAGTACAGTCTGTATAAAGAAGCATGCAGGGGCACAGGAGTGCAGTGAGTTTAAAATTAAACAGACAGACTGAATCTAGATATAGTTAGACAGAGAGACGGGTAGGCAGGGGGATAGTTTCTAGATAGAAAACAGCTGGACAGACAGACAGGAAGACAGAGGGATAGTTTTCAGGATAGTTAGACAGCTAGACAGACAGCCAGACAGCCAGCCAGACAGGTAGGTAGGTAAACAAACATCTAGATAGATATATGACTAGACAGACAGACGAGTAAACAGAGAGACAGCTGAGTAGATAGACGGGCAACTAGAAAAAATAGACGAGTAGAGGGAGGAAAAGTTAACTAGGTAGTTTCACAGCTAGTCAGAGAGATACACAGACAGGCAAAGTGATAGGTAGACTGCAGGACAGTTATCTAAAGACAGACAGGTAGACAGTTATCTAAATAGTTCGAGACAGATACAGAGACAGACAGCTAGCCAGACAAATAAAGAAAACTCTAGGTGGACAGACAGACAGTTATCTAGATAGTTAGACAGCAAGAAAGACAGATAAGGACACAGAACACAGAGAGACATTTATGTAGGTAGACACACAGCTACACAGAGAGCTACAAATAGCTTAGGAAGGCAGACAGACAGCTACAGAATAAATGCATCGTTCCAGGTGCTTAAGACAGAAACAGTGCAGGAATGAAGAACAGATGCCTGTTGTAATCAGGAGCTAAATAAATCTGATCAAAAATAAATGAAATAAAAGCAAAGGTACATGACTAAAGACAGACGTGTAGGACCGAGGCCCAGACATGGCCACTTTCTCCGATACACACTCTGCCTTATCACAGCGCTCCTTTCACAGCCTCACTCTGCAGAGAGATAGAGTTTCTGTGGGCTGTGATGAATAAGCAGCTGTGTGTGTGTCTGTGTGTGTGTCTGTGTGTGTGTGTGTGTGTGTGTGTTGAGAAGCAGAGTGGCGTCTGCTTTAAATGAGCCAGACACGGGCGACTGACAGGGTGGAGTACACTTATGGTACCAAGTAGCATGGAATTAAACAACGACAACGTCCCCAATTTAGGGCAAATGTGACGTTTAGAGGTCTGGCAGCCAGTGAAGTAAGTCATGGAGCTGCATATAACGCACTGATGTGGCTTCACAATGTTGTGAATTGCACAGCTTGCTTATTTTAGGAAACCAATCTTAAATTCAATAAGGGATAATTATACGCTGTCCATTAGAAGAAGCATTGAAAGAATGGTTGAAGGAAAAAAAAAAAAAAAAAAAAAATCACGTGCACACATCTTCCCACAAAGCTCAAATGTAGTTTGGACCAGTGTTATGGTACTAAGGTAGCTAACACAAAATTGGAAATCTCAGCCAGAAGCTTAGGCGCAGGGTATCTCTTCTTCTTCTTCTTTCGGCTTTTCCCTTCAGGGGTCGCCACAGCGAATCATCTCTCTCCACCTATCCCTATCTTCTGCATCCTCAACCCTTGCACCCACTAGCTTCATATCCTCATTTATTACATCCATATACCTCCTCTTTGGCCTTCCTCTTTGCCTCCTGCCTGGCAGCTCCATGTCCAACATTCTCCTACCAATATACTCACTGTCCCTCCTCTGAACATGTCCAAACCATCTTAATCTGTCCTCCCTAACTTTGTCCCCCAAACGTCCAACATGAGCTGTCCCTCTGATGTACTCATTCCTAATCCTGTCCAATCTTGTCACTCCCAAAGAGAACCTCAACATCTTCAGCTCTGCTACCTCTAGCTCTGACTCCTGTCTCTTCCTCAGTGACACTGTCTCTAAACCATACAGCATGGCCGGTCTCACCACTGTCCTGTACACCTTCCCCTTGATTCTCGCTGATATTTTCTGATCACACAGAACTCCCGACACCTTTCTCCACCCATTCCAACCTGCCTGCACTCGCTTCTTTACCTCTTTCCCACACTCTCCATTACTCTGGACTGTTGACCCCAAGTACTTAAACTCCTGTACCTTCTTCACCTCTTCACCCTGTAACCTTACTGTTCCACTTCCCTCCCTTTCATTCACACACATGTACTCAGTCTTACTACGACTGACCTTCATTCCTCTTCTCTCCAGCGCAAACCTCCACCTCTCCAGGTTTTCCTCCACCTGCTCCCTGCTCTCACTACAGATCACAATGTCATCTGCAAACATCATTGTCCAAGGAGACTCCTGTCTGACCTCCTCTGACAACTGGTCCATCACTATAGCAAACAGGAAGGGGCTCAGAGCCGATCCCTGATGCAGTCCCACCTCCACATTGAACTCCTCTGTCTGACCTACAGCACACCTCACCACTGTCCTGCTCCTCTCATACATGTCCTGCACCACTCTGACATACTTCTCTGCTACTCCTGACTTCCTCATACAGTACCACAGCTCTTCTCTTGGCACCCTGTCATATGCTTTCTCCAAGTCTACAAACACACAGTGCAACTCCTTCTGACCATCCCTATACTTCTCCATCAAAATCCTCAGAGCAAAAATTGCATCCGTTGTGCTCTTTCTGGGCATGAAGCCATACTGCTGCTCACAAATGTCCACTACCTTCCTTAACCTAGCTTCCACTACTCTTTCCCATACCTTCATTGTATGGCTCATCAACTTTATCCCCCTATAGTTACTGCAACTCTGCACGTCACCCTTATTCTTAAAGATCGGCACTAACACACTTCTTCTCCATTCCTCAGGTATCTTCTCACTCTCTAAAACCCTGTTGAACAAACTAGTTAAAAATTCCACTGCTGCCTCTCCTAGACACTTCCAGACCTCCACCGGGATGTCGTCAGGACCAACTGCCTTTCCACTTTTCATCCTCTTCAAAGCCTTCCTGACTTCATCCTTTCTAATCTTATCTACTTTCCATTCCACAGAGTTCACCCCTTCTACTCTTTTTTCCCTCTCATTTTCCTCATTCATCAGCTCCTCAAAGTATTCCTTCCATCTCCTCTGTACACTCTCCTCACTTGTGAGCACCCTTCCATCTCTATCCTTAATAACTCTAACTTGCTGCACATCCTTCCCATCTCGATCCCTCTGCCTAGCTAACCTGTACAAGTCCTTCTCTCCTTCTCTAGTGTCTAACCTAGTGTACAACTCGTCATATGCCTTCTGCTTGGCCTTAGACACCTCCCTCTTCACTCTGCGCTGTAACTCCTTGTATTCCTGTCTATTCTCTTCAGTCCTGTCCATGTCCCACTTCTTCTTGGCTAACCTCTTCCTCTGGATACTATCCTGAACTTCCTCATTCCACCACCAAGTCTCCTTATCTTCTTTCCTCCTTCCAGATGACACACCCAGCACCTTTCTCCCTGTCTCCCTGATCACTTCTGCTGTAGTTTCCCAGTCATCTGGCAGCACTACCTGACCACCCAGAGCCTGCCTCAACTTCTGTCTAAATTCCTCACAACATTCCTCCTTTTCCAGCTTCCACCACTTGGTTTTCTTCTCTATCTTTGACCTCTTCGTCTTACAGACCATCAAAGTCATCCTACACACCACCATCCTATGCTGTCTGGCTACACTCTCTCCCACTACCACTTTACAGTCACTAATCTCTTTCAGATTGCCTCTTCTACATAGAATGTAGTCTACCTGTGTTCTCCTACCTCCACTCTTGTAAGTCACTCTATGCTCCTCCCTCTTCTGAAAATAAGTGTTAACCACACCCATGTCCATCCTCTTAGCAAAGTCCACTACCATCTGTCCTTCCAGGTTCCTTTCCTTAACTCCAAACTTGCCCATCACCTCCTCATCACCTGTGTTCCCCTCGCCAACATGTCCATTAAAATCCGCTCCTATCACCACTCTCTCACCCGTGGGAATACTCTCCATCACCTCATCTAATTCACTCCAGAATCTCTCTTTCTCCTCTAACTCACAACCTACCTGTGGGGCATAACCACTAACAACATTCAACATCACCCCTTCAATCTCTAACTTCAGACTCATCACCCTGTCTGACACTCTCTTCACCTCCAGGACATTCCTCACAAACTCCTCCTTCAGGACCACACCTACCCCATTTCTCTTACTATCCACACCATAATAAAACAGCTTGAATCCTGCTCCTATACTACGAGCCTTGCTACCCTTCCACCTGGTCTCCTGTACACACAGTATATCCACCTTCCTTCTCTCCATCATATCAGCCAGCTCTCTACCTTTCCCTGTCATAGTACCAACATTCAGAGTTCCTATTCTCAGTCCTACACTCTTACCTTTCCTCTTCTCTCTCTGTCTGCGCACTCTCCTCCCTCCTCTACTTCTTCGACCAACAGTAGCCCAATTTCCACCGGCGCCCTGTAGGTCAACGGCGCCGATGGCGGTCGTTGTTAACCCGGGCCTCGACCGATCCGGTATGAAATTCGTACTGACGATTCGCATGGTTAAATTTGGCAATGTTTTACGCCGGATGCCCTTCCTGACGCAACCCTCTCTATTTATCCGGGCTTGGGACCGGCACAGAAGTCACTGGACTGTGACCCCCATGGCTAGATTGCTTAGGCGCAGGGTATATCGAGTTTAAAATATTTTATGACAAAGCTTATTCGACGACAGTTAATATAACTATCAAATTCAGTACAGATGATTATATACACACGTCATATAACGCTGTTTTGTGCATAGTAATTACAATACAGTATAACGATGTTCATAATAAGTGAAGCTGCCATTATTACGATTCCTCCATAAGTAGCTGTTCTAGACAGCAAACAAAAGTGTCCCTTAGTTTGTTTAACCCATTTTATTGGCTAGATGTGATAATAAGGTACATTTTTCCTGTTTTGTGTTTGAAAGCTACCAGCCAGCTAGCTCCAGTCTGAGCTCAGCAACACTGAGGTCACAAAATAAGGAGAAATAGAAAAATAAACCTAGCATTATAATGCAAAATGTCTGGTTCCCATGTTACTGACATGCTATTTTAATAAATTTCAGTGCAACTCTTCATTTCAAAAGTACTTCATTTCTTAAATTCTTCTTCTAAGTATTCTTCCACTTCTATCGATCACATTCCCATCATCTGCCCTGAAATTAATTCTTGGCTATTCTACTGGGCTCACCTAAAATACTGGCTTTCCAGAAATATCTCACTAAGTTTCACTGTGGTTTAGGACATATGTAACTTACTGTAACATTTAAACATGAACATCAAACACTAGCATTATATGAGCAGCCATTTTGGACAACCAAAATATTTTTTTTTCCTTTTCTTTTTTCCAATGTGGCATCATTCTGCTTTCCAGGTCCTGCACCACAAAGTTTGAAGACAGAGCTGGTACTGAAAAGCTGGAGGCTTTGCTGATGGTATCCTAGTTTCACTTAAATGTGTTTAAATAAGTAAATAAACTATATTTGGAGTAAGAAATAAATTGTGGAAATTGGATAGTTGAGTGAAACTAAGAGCATTTTAGAAGAGAAGTTTTGAATAGAATGATGTACTCTAATCAGTCTGAGTAAGTCATTTGCATGGGGACACAGAACAAGAAGCTTACGATGAAAAAGCTCGATAGGTGACCAGTGTTTTTGGCATGTATATTTAAAGAAAATCTGCGTGATTATGAGATTATTCTGATTCATAAGGACTTAATCCTCCCCCATGTTGGAATTTAGATACTCATTCTGTCTGAGTATTATTACATCATGCTAGCTACAATTTTATTTAGCTTTGTCAGGTTTCCAGGCAACAAAAACAGCTCTGGGTTTTGTCTACCACTGAGCTAGAATTTCTACAATTCCTAAACAATGAACAGAGTAAAAAGAAAAATATTGCAATTGTGGTACAGTTCCTTTTAAGTTTGGGAGAAAATTCCATTGACCTCATGTGCATAGTGCTAATATAAGGTCATATTTGGAATCTACCAATTTCCACCATTTTAGCTCTCGCCTATCACACAAAATCTACCAGCCAGGGAGGGCAACTGCCTGTTATACCTGAAGCCAGCCAAGCATATTTATCAAACTGTTGCTCAGGCTGCTTTCACAGGGCAGGAAGAAAACACTCAAAAGAAAGTGTTATCTCCCCTCTTCCTCATATATGAGCCTACAGGGGAGAAAGGAGAGAGAGCATCTTGAGGTTCCCACCCCAGAGAGCATGGCCAATTTTGCTCTCTAGACTCCTGGCCACAGATGGCTGTGGCATTGTCAGGATTCAAAACTCATGATCTCAAGTATGAATGTTCACATTTTTCTGTTGTGCTCCATGGGAGCCCCATCAGCGTGAAAATAGATCTCGATTTCTCTCTCCTGTAATTTTCCTTCTCGTTTCTCTAGTGGGGGATGTGGTGGCAACAGCTTGAGGACTTCAGCCCAGAGTTCTCTATCCCTAGCCACCTCCTCCTAGGGGATTCCCTGATGTACCCTAGTGAACTGTGAGATAAAATCTCTTAAGCAGGTCCTGCATCTGGCCCATAGTCTCTGTCCACTGGGACATGCCTGATGTTGACTCTAACAAGGGTGAATCTGTGCAAGCTGTTTATGTACCACTTCAACTTGCACCTCTCAGATAAATCTAGCATTTACATTTCTGGTGGCAGACACCCTTATCCAGAGCGACTTACATTTTATCTCATTTTAAACAACTGAGGGTTGAGGGCCTTGCTCAAGGGCCATTGTATTCAAACTCACAACCTTCCGATCAGTAGTCCAATGCCTTAACCACTAAGCTACCACATCCCCAGTGCAGTGACGCCAGTTCGAGGCAAGGCTCTACAGGATTGTCCAGCTTCTCACAGAGAGTAAAGCCTGTGAATGAACCTTTTTTCTCTACTATCAAACTTTTTTTTCGAGCACTACCCACAGAACTAGACCATAGGTGAGGACAGGGACGTAGATTGAGCAGTAAACAAAGATCTTCAAACTGCTTCACACCGTAGAGTGGTACTTTGTCTGCAGCAGTACTTGATTTGTCTCACACTCTCTTGTGAAAAAAATCACAAGGTACAAATGTAAACTCGCCCACCAGGGGCCTTGTCTGTCCCTTTACCTAAGGGAAACAGAAACCTGACAATTTCATTTCCCATTTGCTTTATTAAAGACATCAAGAAATTTAAGGACACAGTCAGAAACTGTGTGTGTTGTTTTGGCTTCGCTTACTTTTACTTCACTGATAAGAAAGACAAAGAGAGAATGTAAAAACGGCTTATGCTTTTGTCTCAGGTAATCTCATTTAACAATTGTGCAGAATCGAAGCAATCAGTTACATGCAAATACAAGATAGTGACGATATAGTGCACCATCGATTCCTGTCAAATATCTCATCCGATCTCATCCCATTCCATTATTTTCTAGAATTCATCAAAGCTTCTTGTCTCCCCCTTAGTCCAGTTGCTCAATTCTGCCTTTGTCTGGCTTAACGTTGTTTCCAATAGCATTGTTTGGGATTCAAATTCACAATCTCCCAACAACACAGTAACAAGTTTCTGTTGTGGCACTCAGGAGACCTTGAGTATTTTTACACAGCTTTTCACTTTGTTAACAAACAAAGTGTTTATTACAAAAATTGTCATTAGGTATTGTGGTAATTAATATTTTGGCAGCTTGTTCCACCCTTACGGATTGTAAAATTAGAGGTACATTACAGGAGCATTGTTTTTCCTTTCTTTTTAAACCAAAGCCCATATTTCTCTCACAAGCACTCTGCTCATACTGCTTTTATGACGGTGCTTGTAAACAAACTCTTGCTTAGCAACGCAGTCACAGGAACAACTTTTACAAGGTTTCATTATATTTTCCAGCAGTGGATCCCCTCAATCTGGCACCTCCTGACTGATGCGGCCCATTAAGCCATGGCGACCGTGTGACGCAGCCTGCGTGTGTATGTGCTTTTGGGGAGCAACACATCTGGTTTACATAGAGAGAGGCTTCCCAGCTTGGCCTAATTCCCTCCTCCGGTTCTCGTAACTTCCCCTCGGTAGCTGCTGAGAAAAGCTCTGATGCTTCGGCCTCCCACACGACAACACTTCACAGAGTCTGTGCTTGCTCTTTGAAGCTGCTGTTTATGTGAAGTGTTCATTACAGTTGGAAAATAAACACCCGTAATTAGCAGTCCTTACTTCTTTTGTGATTAATATGGAATATATAGAACTCGCATCCAGTGATCAGTATTATGAGTGTGTTGCCTTCAAATCCAGAATCTAAAAAAAAAACACCTGCACTTATACTGTATTCTGAACAAAGGGAATTTTCGACAGCCTCCTCTGAAATGGAAAAAACAATGAAATAGAATAAAATTGTGGTGGTTCAGGTTCAGACACACATAACTCTGAACACACTGATTTATTTTTATTTTTTTTTTAATTTTTTACAGGTCTTGTCTTTTCTTGTCAGGTTCTTTTGGCTTCTTGGCTCTCTTTTGCGTGAGGCTTAAAGGAGAAGGAAACAGAAAACTAAATTTACAAGCAATTGTCCACTGAAGGCTTGATTGTTTTGTTTCCATGGTTTTCTTGTTGCACACATCCAACAGCAGGAGCAACAGTACTCACACACACAACTGCAGGACCGAGGCCAGACAGCAGAAACAGAGGCCAGTCCCAGATTTCTAGTTTTCTACTGCTTAAGTCAATAACATTTTCTGTCACACTTTTGAATAAAATATTACTATGTTTCTCCAGACAGGAATAGATACCCAAAAAAAGGCAGAATGACAGATAAATCTTTCAGAAAGATATTTAAACACACAAATAAGACAGATTGATTGGAAAAAAAAGTACCTAGAAAGTTGTTTTTCTGCCTGTAACATACACTACTTTGTCAATTCTACTGATATATTTCACCAAAATGATGTGGAAATGTTTTATTTGTCTGAAGGTTGATTGGGCAAGAATAAAAGGTAAAGACAGTAGGCTTTCTGCCTAACGATATGTAAAAGCTGTTTATCTGTGTGCACTTTCTCACACAGTAAAAGGAACATTGTATGCAAATATAAAATCCACTAAACAAGTTTCAGGGCCAGGTGTGGCCTGTTTGGCCAGGTGAGGCTTCATTAGGCTGAAGAAAACAAAACAGACCTATCAGTGAGATATATAACTATAACAAACGTTCTTGTACAATTTGGTACATTCTTGAAAAGAAAGAAATGCATGTGCAAACTCAGCGAATGGTCCAAAGATCTTTTACCAAATGGCCTGCAAGTACATGGAAAACAACTAAAGCACTTTCCTTGGTGAATAAAAGCAACCTCTTCACATCCAAGTGAGTCAAGAAGACTCTTGAGGGGGTAGAAGCATCATTGTCAAAGTCTCCAATCAAGAGAAAACATCTACTTGAATGTAAATACAAGGGGTTTAGCTCAAGATCTAAATATCAGATTAGACTAAAAACATCACAAAAGCCTGCCCAGTTCTGGAACAAGATTCTTTGACCAGATGAAACCTTGTAGTAGAATGATGGGAACGGAAAAGAATGGAGAAGGAAAGGAAGAGCTGATGATCCACAGCAGACCACATCATCTGTCAAACATGGTGGATGTAGTGTTATGACACGGGCAATGTGTGACTGCCAATAGAACTGGGTCACTGGTGTTTACTGATGGTGTGACTGCTGATAGAAGCAGCAGGATGGATTCTGAATTGTACAGAGATATACTTTCCGCTCACATTCAGTCGATTACTGATAAACTGCAAATAGAACGATACTCTATAGAGATAGGTGGATAAGGACCAAAAACATACAGTGAGGGCTCCTTAAGGCAAAGAAATGGAATGTTCTGACCTCAACCCAGTCGAGCATGTTTTTCACTTCCTGAAGACAAAACTGAAAGCAGAAGAAGCCACAAACAAGCAAACTGAAGAAGGCTGCAGTGAAGACCTGACAAAACAGCTCGACGGAGGAAACTCAGTATTGGTGATGTTCATGGGTTCCACAGTTAAGGAAGTCAATGTCTTCAAAGGAATTGCATCCAAGTATTAAAAATAATCATTCTGTTTATTAGTTTGTCTAATTACATTTTGGAGCCTGTGAAATGGAAGTATTATGTGAAAATGGCTTTTATCTGAAAAACAGATAATGCAATATTTTTGTTCAACTTCTTGAATTAAAGCTGAAAGTCAACTTGCTTAATTTCAAATCCATTGTGGTGATGTACAGAGGCAAAAGTATGAAAATGTCACCGCCCAAATACTTAAGGAACTGACTGTATATAAACCTAACAGAAAAAACTTCACCATATCAATTTATATCTTTTTTTGTTGTTCAGAAACATGTTTTTTGTTTAATTGATTTATTATTAAGCTTATATTATGTGGAGTGTCTATCATACCTTGTGAATGAGTTGTTACAGTAGAAATAGCTATACATTTAGAATTACTGTCAGTTGTTCTACAAAATGAATGCATATATGTATATATATATATATATATATATATATATATATATATATATATATATATATACATATATACACACACACACAAGTATATCAAGAAAATAACATAATGCAAAGCAATTTTGTTTCTTGTCAATTTTAGAACAATCCAATACTAGAGTGAGAGAGAGAGAGAGACAGAGAGAGAGAAGAAAAGATCAAGCTGGAGAGACTGAACAACAGGAGGAAGTAATAAGAAATAAGAGGAGCGGCAGGAAAAGAGAGAGAGAGTTAATGAAAGAAAGAGAAAGAAAGATACAGAGAAATGTAGAGAGATTCAGAGAGAGTAGAAATAGAGATGAAAACAAATATACAGAGAGAGAGAGCGAGAGAGAGAGGGAGAGAGTGGGAGAAAGACACAGAAAATCCTCACATGTAGAAGAGATTGAGCATCTGAGCTGATTTATGGGACTCAGCAACAGCGAGTCTCTCCAGGGAAAAAACACTTCAATCCTGCCATAATTACTCACATACGCCACTGACATCAACACACAACCGAACACTAACACACACCATATGGCCTCACACACGTTACCTTTATTTCCACGTGGGATAAAATTAAATGTATGAAATAAATGCAGCACTATGAAAAATCATTCAATCATAAATTACTTCATTAAAAAAATATAGACTTCGCTGGAAGTGTTGGAAGACTCATCCTTTGTTTTTGCTATACACTGAAGACACAGGAGTTTGAGATGAAAAGATGAATATGAGGCAATAGATCTGAATTTCAGCTTTCATTTTATGATATTTACATCTAGATGGGATTAGAACATGACACCTTTCATTTGAACCCACCTAGTGTTTCAAAAATATTGGAACATGTGACTGACAGGTGTTTCCTGTTCCTGCTAGATTAATTATTTGAACAATTAACAGCTCTGAATGTCTATTCTTAGTTTGAACACTAAGTTTTACCTATGAAGACTGCATTTGTTTTTTAAAAAAAAAAAAAAAATAAACCAACATAAAGACCAGAGAGCTGCCTACGGAAGAAATGCAAGCCATTTTGAAGCTGAGAAACGAGAGAAACTCTCTCAGAGACAATGCAGAAACGTTGGGGAACCACTTGTGTACCAACAACCAGATACTGAACAGGTCAGGGAAGGAACAGAAAAACAATTGATGACGAAAACATTGTAAGAGCTGTGAAGAAAAACGCAAAACAACAGTCAATGACATCATCAACACCTCCACTGGCCAGGCGTGAAGATATCACAAATAATTGTTCGAAGAAAAGTCCAAGAGCAGAAATATAATGGCCATACCACAAGATGCAAACCACTTATTAGTAGTAAACGTCAGAAGGTAAAATTGGAATTCACAAAGAAATACAAAGATAAACCACAAAAGCTCTGGAACCAAGATTAAACTCTACCAAACCTCTAAGTGATGGAAAGAGCAAAGTGTGAAGAAAAAAAAAAAGGATCTGCTCATGATCCAAAACATACAAGCTCATTGATCAAACATCATAGTTTGGGCTTGCATGGGCATTTCTGGAACAGACTTGCTAATCTTTAACAAACGGTAAGCACAAATAGCAGCAGAATGAATTCAGATGTCTACAGAAACATTCTGTCTGCCAATTTACAGAGAAATGCATCTAATGTAATTGGGAGGAACTTCATCATGCAACAAGACAATGACCCAAATCATTGTGTCATCACAACAAAATTCCTCATCGGGGAAAAGGTGGAACCGGCCAAGTCGAACACAAGTCCATAACCCAATTGAGAATGAAGGGGAAAACCCCCCAAAAACAAAGAACAACTGAAGGAAGCTTCAGTAAAAGCATCACAAATGAGTTTGATGTAGTTATTGTGAGCAAGGGACATTTCTAGTGGTATCTGCCACTAAAGGTGACAAGTTGTTTAACACAGCAAGAAGTAAATATCTAGAAATGAAAACTGAAATTATTATCTATTGTCTCATATTCATCTTTTGACGTCAAACCCAATATAGCAAAAACAACAGAATTAACCATGCTGTTCCAATACTTTTGGACTAGAATTAAGTATACTTTAAATCATTCCTATTTGCACAGTAACTGTTCCTATTAATTAGTCTTTTCTGGCACTTGCTATTTTGTGCTTTTGATTAGATTCACTATTTAAATTAAAGTTAAAGCTAGAGACAAACACTGAGTTAAAGAGCAATGACTGTAAAAATGAGACAAAATTGTAAGGGATATCAATATTCCCCACAGATATGTTGGTAAATTATGATGCTATGACTCTGTATGACTGCAGAGAAAATGACTACAGGAACCTCCCTGAAGTCATATTGAAGAATGTAAACAGAAAATGTGTCTCAGAAATCTCAACTTTAAAAATAAAAAATGAATGAAGAGAGGAAAGAACTGCAAAGCCAAGCACTGAATCCATTGGTGTTGACTGACAGGCAAAGAAATTATCCTTAAAAATAATGATCTTTTTTTTTTTTTTTAAAAAGGATATCTTCATATAACTCTATTCGAGCCTCAACTCTAGAATCTGTGACTTTGTGACAATGTGTGTGACAAATTAATAAATCACTAAAAACACTATTAGTGTGAACGTCGAACATGAATACAAGGAGAAACGGTTTAATATTTATAACAGAATATTCCAATATATATGACTTACCACTGGTGAGCAAGCAGTGCATTTATCAAAGGCCAAGCTGGCAGGAAGAACATTGTCAAATCTGGAGAGGAAGCCTCGAATCTGCAAAGATGAAAAATATGTGGTGAGCCAGTGCCAAATCATTGACCACAGTGCCATCGTGTGGTGGTAATAAATCTCATTTCATATGGGAATAGTGCAATAATCTATCATCTTTTTTATCTTTCTATTTTTTTGCTGTAGCAATGCAAATTTCCCCATTGTGGGACAAATAAAGGATTATTATCTTATATTAGTACATTAGTTCAGCAGCATTGTCCATTCACACTGGAGCTATGTGATGCTCCATAATACTTTCATTTATTTGTTTCCATTCATTCATTCATTCATTCAGTTTAAGTAAGCGTTTGGTCCAGGTCATGGCTGCAGTGGGGACAATACAAGAACTCTGGTGTGAGATGAAAATATCTGGCAGAGATGGGACAAGTTAGGAAGGACACCATCCACACACACACACACACACACACACACACACACACACACACACACACACACACACACACACACAAATAAGCAATTTAACATAGTCATTCCCCTATCAGTATGTCTTTGGGAGGTGGGAGAAGAAACAGAGATGAGACCCATGTGAACACAGGGAGAACATGAACAGAAACTCCACACAGACCACAGAATTTCAAGATCGATCATCTAGAGCTGTGAGACCGCAATGCTCCCAGCTGTGCAACCAAACCTAATCTAAAAGTGGGAAATGGTAGCTCAGAAGTATAGACGTGGGACTCTTGTTCTAAAGGTTATGAGTGCAAATCCCAGGACCACCAAGCTGCCACTGCTGAGCCCTTGAGCAAAGTGCTTAACCCTCAACTGCTCAGTTGTATAAATGAGATAAAGCATAAGCTGCTCTGGATAAAGGTGTCTGCTAAATGCCTTTAAATGCCTGTAAATTTGATCAATTGTGTGATAATTTATTAGCCTAAACAAAGGATTGGATATCATCTTTCACATCTCATTTCCAAAGTAAGAGACTAATATAGAAATAATGTTGGAAGGCATTGCCTCTGGCTTGCTCTTCAGGGATATAGATCTTCATCCAGATTTCTATGGAGCTGCTTTGTTGAACCACATTTAATTCCGTTTACCCGAAAGCAAGACAAGCAAACATTTAAACTGAGACTTTCTCAATTCTGTGCAAACTAGGTACGATGCTGTAAAGCAACAAATCCATACATTTAGTCTGAATGATTCCTCAGCTCAGTCCTATGGTGCATATCTTCGGTTCCTGACTCATAACCTTAGCTCCTACCTGAAGATATTCAATGCTTTGACAAATAAAAAAGGTAGAAAAAAGGGTTTCATCTACAACTTATTATATGTGCATTCAGTTAGTTTGAGTTACTAATCTGCTATTCTGCTTTACAGAGCATGCCTACAATCAACAACAGCAGCAGCAGTCAATACAAGAACACAAGAGACAAAATGTGAGCGACATGAACGACCTGTCTCTTGCTTAAGCCAAAGTAAGGTTAAGGAACCAAAAAGTGAACTGTACTCCCTCAAAAAATGGGTTCATGACACTTCTGCTGTATTGTTACATGGTTTCGGTTGTGAAACCAAACTGATCAATTTTAGACCAAATATTATGTGGTTTAAAAGGACAAAAACTCTGCGTAAAGTAAAGTTTAGTCTCCCAACTCATCTATCAAAAACTTTTGATCCAATGACCCTCTGTCAGAACAAATAATTGAAATATATCACAAAGAGAAGTATAGACTTCTACCTAAGCCATAACATCAGACCCTGTGTCCCTAAAAATTTCAAAACATGTACGTCCATGTACACACACACACACACACACACACACACACACACAGCACACACAGACACACACACAGACACACACTTGTGAGGAACTTCCATTGCCATAATTATTAATGCAGCTAATTAATGTAATGTTTAGTCATATAAACATAACCTTAACATCAGTAACTAAGAGGAAAACCTTTGGAACGTCTATGATTTTTTAAATATTTTTTTTTGTTTTGTTTTAAATAAAAGCTTCAATCAACAGGTTTTTCTTACAGTCTTGGTGTACAGAGTTACAGGGTTAACACATGAGACAAAACACTACTAATCTCTGTTTGGAGATTCTGACAATCCCGTAACCTTCATTCTCATAAGATTTGTGCTTGCTTGTTCCTCATTACTTGTCAGAACCTGGGATTGAAGACAAAACAATCTAATAAATGGCATGACTTGGCCGGCTTCAGTGCGAGTTCTCTGGATGAACTGAAAGAGCGTATAATTAATCATGTGCACATTCAACAGGAGGCAAGATCTCTTTCTGCTGCTGGAGTCTCTCCCGTAGACATCACAAAACACAAATGAGTGTTTACGCAAGATTCAAAGGTCTGTTTTAAGCCAAACTATAAATGGGGTGATCTTATAGTGTGTGCAAAAAGCGAGTCTTGAGCAAGCCCGAGTGCATGGTGAGTAAAGGGGTTGTAAAATACTGCTGTTTGGGTGATATCGAGCACAGCCCTGGCGATGTGACACTGTGAATGCAGAGAGGCCTTCAGTTGGAATATTTCCAGCACAGTAAAAGAATGAAGACTCAGTAACTGTGAGTCTCATTTATCCTGTGTGCCACTAGTGGTCTAAAAGCATGTACTATGCTAACCTCAGCAACTTGCTGCACATTTGGAGAGAAACTGACAAGTCACAAATGCATTCATACACTAATACATTTAAAAATACAACAGCGGAAATGACAACAATTAATAAATGTAATTGAAGTAACAGACTGCACACCTAACCATATATTTCTTTAAGATCCATTAACAACTTGGAGAAAGTGGAGGCTCTACAATTAAGGTTCTGGGTTGTTGATCAGAAGGTTGGGGGTTCAAGTCTGGTAAAGAAAGGAATTTCACCATGCTGTAATGTATATGTGACAAATAAAGTCTTCTTTTTTTACTTTGCCTACTCAGCAAAGCATAAGGTCCCTTTCCAGAACTTTGAAACTGATTGTCCTGCAGTGGAACGAAATTTCAACCTCAATGCAGACAACAGAATCCATGACTATCTTCAAAATCACGTTCTTAACTAACACCCAATCAAAGAGTAAATAAATAAATGAAAATCAGCATCTTACACCTCTAGCACTTAATTAAAAATGCTGTATGTCAGCACTGCTTGTATTGTCCTCTGTTCGATTTACCGCTTTGCTTGTATTTCCTTATTTGGAAGTCGCTTTGGACGAAAGAGTCTGCTTTGTATATTCATTCATTGTCTACTGCTTATCCGATCTACTCTCGGGTCACGGGGGGCCTGTGCCTATCTCAGGCGTCACTGGGCATCAAGGCAGGATACACCCTGGAGTGCCAACCCATCGCAGGGTACACACACACACTCTCATTCACTCACGCAATCACACACTACGGACAATTTAGAGATGCCAATCAACCTACAATACATGTCTTTGGACGGGGGGAGGAAACCGGAGAACCCGGAGGAAACCTCCGAGGCACAGGGAGAACATGCAAACTCCACACACACATGGCGGAGGCGGGAATCGAACCCCCAACCCTGGAGGTGTGAGGCAAACGTGCTAACCACCAAGCCACCGTGCCCCCCCTGCTTTGTATATGTGAATGTAAATCATGTGAAGCTTTATAAAGGCAATTTATTAGCATACATTGCATACAGCTGTATAAACGTGTACTGCTGATTCTTACACCCAGAATCAGAACATGTTCTTTGCATGCTTTGATAAGAGAGTAGTAATGGACACCAGTTGGTAGGAGACTTAATGCAGGAGCAACAAGCAAATGTGTAATGTACCTGGTTCTATAAAGGAGGTTTTTAATGCAGTACCTGAGTGTACAGAACATTACATTAAATGGCCAAATGACCAAAAGTAATCTGTACAAAATCAACATCTTCATATTCTAAGTGATCATTTTAAATAATCCCTAAGTCAATGATGAACTGCTAAGCTTATAAATCATCATATATTTGTTTTTTGTTTTTTTAAAAAGCGCACTGTGAATCTGGAGGACAGAAAAGTCATTTAAAGAGATCTGAAGATTTGACCAAAAGCTTGATGAAGATTCTTACTGGGAATAAGAAAAGTGCTCACCACCAGAGAGAGAGAGAGAGAGAGAGAGAGAGAGAGAGAGAGAGAGAGAGAGAGAGAGAGAGAGAGAGAGAGAGAGAGAAAGAAAGTATTAGCATATAGATGTACCATTAATCACAGAAACAGAGATACAGAGAGAAAGTGAAGCAAAGCAGAATGGAAAAGAGAGCAGGAAAGAGAGCGAGTGGAGTGGGACTGAGAGAAGGAGAAAGCTGATAAGAAAATAGGCCATGTGCAGGGAACAATATGAAAAATGGAAACAAAGCAGGACGAGAATAAGAGTAAAGAAGGAAATGAATGAACCAGAGTCTCCAGGCCCAAACCAATAAAACAATGCCTTCTAACAACCCTCTTTGCAAAAGCAAATACCCCCCAGCTGTGGGTGAATGCAGCCAAATGTGATGAAACTCAGAAGATCACTGATGACTGATATTAGTGTAGATCATAGCAACAAGCAGGAGATGGAGTGCATGTACATTAACTCACACTAACTAACAGACTGAAGGCATTTCTGAGCCTTCAATCACATCGAAAAGCAACAGGTCGCTTGAGCTGCTTGTAGATCGTTTCTCGTAGGTGTCTAGTGACTGCTGCTGTCAATGTTTGTGGTCAGGTGCTGGCCAATTTCTTCTTTTTTTCCCCCAATACAGATAGGAAATGCGACATCTACAATATAAATAATATATAATGCAATATTCAGTGGGAAAATTTATAGTTATGTGCTAGCAAGCTCTTTTCGTCGTAATACATCTGTACATATTTAATCAAGATAAGACTGATCCATTTTTACATGTTTTTCTTCCATTTTTGGACCTCAAACAGCAAATGTGATCTAACTAGAGTGGGAAACTGAAGAAATGATAGACACGTACACGATTGGGTTGGTCTAAGGAATCACTCAAGTGCTAGGATTTGGAGCTTTTTACTACTATCTAATTTGCACATTTTGTTGCACAAATTGTCATGCTGTCACTTTGTTGCTTGTTACTGGAAGTGAAATCACAGCTCTGTGCTGGTTGCTTTGTCACATGCTACTGTGAACACACCGAGAACAAGATTTATTAGCCCATAAAAAAAAAAAAGTCATGCACGGAACAGATGCAATGCATGGTTCTATGTAGCAAAAGCTGTTATGAGTCAACCAACGATACCAACGTTGCCTTCAGAATGCGTTCAAAAGCAATGTGATTTTTTGTGTGTTTTTTGTTGTTGACAGATTGGTGGTGTGGGTGGTCTGTTCTATTTTTAGCCCCAGCTCGGTGGCACGACTTCCTGTGAGGACCCTTGACATGGAATGTTTGGCTTGGGTCAGCTCTTTGTAAGAAGCCATACAGTTAACATACACTTCGTATTGGTCATACTTTTGGGTGGCTGGAACGGATTAACTGCATTTACGTAATTTCTTATGGGAAAATTTATTTCGCAATACAAATTTTCGCCTTAAGAACTCGCCTCCAGAATGAATTAAATTCGTGGGCCGAGGTTCCACTGTATATGTAAGATGATGCATCTGAAATAGCACGTGCAGTAGGACATTTCCAGTATTTCCGGGGCGACTCGCTGCAGCTCAGAAAGTTTTTGAAAGCGCTTTTCCCTAAAATCAATAAAAAACAAGAAGAAGAAGAAGAAGAAGAAGAAGAAGAAGAAGAAGCTTTCGGCTGCTCCCTGTTCGGGGTCACCACAGTGGACCAACTGGCCCACACAACAACTTGGCACAGGTTTTACGCCGGATGCACTTCCTGGCGTAACCCTCCCATTTTTTCCGGGCTTGGAACCGGCACTGAATCCAGTGGCTGGGGTTTGGGCATTGGCTGGGAATTGAGCCTGGGCCTTCTGCATGGTAGGCGAGAAAACTACCACTGAGCCACCAGTTCCCCCAATAAAAAACAAGAATACCCTGTTAATGTTCTGTCTTGAGTCAAATGACAGCAAATGGAGCGATATAACTAAACACCTCACTGTAGTGAAAGAGCATTTCTCTATAAACACTGTTACTGGGACCTGAATAAACACAGTAGAAAAATGAAAGCAAAATATCTTTTAATTACTCGGTGCCAATTCCCGAAGGTTCTTCGTTTTTCCCTGTACGAATTCTGCTGGCGGTGGATCTTATACGGAAAGCAAATTAAAGAATGGGGTCGAGTGAGATAATGAGGAGATTGTGAGGAATAGGAGCTGCTGATGCATTTCACATTATAATGAAGTGAGTGACAAAAAGGGAAGTGGGGGGGGGCAGAGACTTCACAAAGTCAAACATCTTTGAAATACGTTTTTTGAGGCCGGCTTCATGAATTTTCATGAATTCAAGAACACAAATGGCTCTAATTTAAAGCTTACTAAGCAAAAGTGCCACTGGAAGAATTTATCATAGTGTATTGTAATCCCTCATTCCCTCTTAATCTATACACAATACTGTGCAAAAATGTTGCCACTTTTTTTTTGTATAAAAAAAAAAATATATATATATATATATATATATAAATTCTTGGTGGCAATATTTTTGGAGTGCACCTTAGGTCAGTTGGATCGCAGGGCCAAAACATCAAGCAAATATTAAAACTAATACAAATTTCAAGAATATGCAATACTCCATATTTCCACCAGGGGATAGTGTTGCCTAATGAGCAAAAGCAGTTTGACTTGAAGGATTGGAAAACAGTTTGCAATGTCATTACATCAAGTGATTTGCTATTCCATGTACTTAAATGAGTTTAAAGAAAAAGGAAAACATGCTAATCTACCAAGATATGCAACGTCAAAGAAATAATGACGCTCCTGACGTTTGATTTTCCATCCTCCCTTTCCTGGAACAAGGGCACTGACAGGAGGCATTAAAGCCAAATCCTGGCTGTAAAAATGAATCTGGTTATGCATGAAGGCTTGAATTTTTTTGCAATTAGAGATTTTTTTTGGGGGGGCCAATGACATTATGCTGCTTGGGGTCTCAAGTGTAGCTTTTGCACTGCCAATGAGACAGAGTTAATAGCTTGTACCGTTATGCTTCAGTGGCCTCAGCTTCATCATTAGCCCCCTGCTTGAGAGTGTGTGTGTGTGTGCGTGTGTGTGTGTGTGTGTGCGTCTACGAGTGAGAATGTGTTTGTGAGAAGTGTTATTGAGATGCTGTGCCAGGCTTTGGCGTGCAGGCAGGGGGTCGAGCTGTAGCAGTGTGTGAAGCATTTATTATAAAGAGAGATGAAGGATGCATGGCACAGGCTCTTAAAATTCACGAGGGTGGATCATTAAGGTCAGATTTGAATGATCATAACGAGTCACATGCAATAATTAATTGGTACACAATGAACAACTGCGTTTAAAAAAAAAATCATAAGATACACTTGTCTGTTTTACATAGTTTACATTATTGTGCTACGCCTAAAATTAAACTAAAAAAAAGGTCACGCTTGGTGTTTGTTGTCAGTGCTGTCAGCGCTGTACTGTTTCCTGAGGTGAAGCCTTTGCTCCAGTGTTGATCCCAATTCCCAAAGGCAGGTCTGGTAAGCATCTACCTGTGAACTTTCTGTTTATCTATTCACTTCTGCTTCATTAATAGTGCTTTACACTACAGCCTTCTCCAACAATAAGCCAAGTCATTCTTGTCACTAATACATGTTCCTGACATATCCTTAAAAATCTTTGACCTTGCTGTGACCTTAACCCTGCTTGGAGCAATGTAAAGATCTAATCAGTTCCTATCCTGGTTACATAGATAACTTTGTGGTTTAAATGAAACACATCAGATTAAGATGTTGTCTGATTTTTAAAATAAAATATTTATTCTGTGTTCTAACTATTCATCGTAGTTAAATAAAACATGAGCTGGAATATTCATTGAGGAAAATGATTGAGAACGATATAATATATAACCTCCCAGAAATGTAAAGTTCTTTCTGCTAAACGTGATTAAAAACATCCCGGTTATCAAGGGTCCTTTTATCTCTCCATTTTCCCTCTGTGTGTGTGAGCAAGGAGCTATAAAAGTGAAGCAAACACTGCCGAGCATTGGACTGTTAAACAGGGAAAATAAATAAGACTGTGATAAGTGAGCTGAGAACGTGGTGCTTTCCAAAGAATCCTATTCATTACTGATTTACACATTCGGATCCAAGTCTTCCACCTTTGACAACACTCCCACTTTCAATTGTTTGCCGCGAAAGTGTGTGCATCTGAAAGAGCGGGACCTTTGGAAGACCTGGCTCCAGTTTGTGTTATACAGAGCTAGTCCTGATAGGAAAGGATCGTCTGAAGCAGCGCTTATGGTTAACTGTACAGATGTCATCTCGTCTCTTCATAAACACATACAATGCTGTAATGCCACGTGTGTTAATGCCCCACTATGTGCGAGAGTGTGTGTGTGTGTGAGTGAATGAATGAGTGTGAGTGAGTGTTTTTGTGTGTGTGTGTGTGAGAGAGAGAGAGAGAGAGTGAGAGAGAGAGTGTGTGTGAGAGAGAGAGAGAGAGAGAGAGAGAGAGAGGAGAGAGAGAGAGAGAGAGAGAGAGAGAGAGAGAGAGAGTGTGAGAGAGAGAGAGAGAGAGAGAGAGAGAATGCAAGAGAACGAGCAACAGATAAGTGGTAGGTAGCTTAGTGTTGGGCTACTGATTGGAAGGTTGTGAGTTCAGATCCCAGAGTGTGAGTCACTCTGTATAAGGGTGTCTGCCAAATGCCAGCAATGTAAATGTCAGCTTGTATGGTCTGAACTGCAGCTTTCTGTGTTAAAAAAAACATCTGGGAAAAATAATTCACTTTACATTTCTCAAACAACACAGTATAATTAAATTCTTAAGCACCATTAATTAATTCTATTATTATTCTGAGTAATAATGCATATTTAATAACAATTATATTAAACACAGCTGTAAAGAAACAGGGAGCAAGTCCTCATGCCACATTCCCTTATTACTCACAATATATTATATATGATGTGTGGCAATGGAGTATAAAAAGTAAAAAGATACATTTTTATATAATGGCTAAAGAATATACTGATATATATATTATATCTATCTATCTATCTATCTATCTATATATATATATATATATATATATATATATATATATATATATATATATATATATATATATATATTTACATATGTCACGGAAGTGTGGGGAGGGGCACATTTGCCTCACACCTCCAGGATTGGGGGTTCGATTCCCATATACATATATATATATATATATATATATACACACACACACACACATATATTTCAGTATATTCTTCGAAAGATATTCATCTGAAAGGTATTCACAGTGCTTCACTTTTTCCACATTGTGTTATCTTACGGCCTTATTCCAAAATGGATTACATTTATTATTTTCTTTGCAAATTTATAAAAAAAAAAAAAAAAAAAAAATCACATGTACACAGACTTTGCTCAATACTTGGTTGAAGCACCTTTGGCACCAATTATAGCCTCAAGTCTTTTTGAATATGATGCTACAAGCTTGGCACACCTACTTTTGGGCAGTTTTTCCCATTCTTCTTTGCAGGACCTCTCAAGCTCCATCAGGTTGGATAGGGAGTGTCAATGAACAGCCATTTTCAGATCTCTCCAGAGATGTTCAATCAGGTTCAAGTCTGGGCTCTGGCTGGGCCACTCAAGGACATTTACCGAGTTGTCCTGTAGCCACTCCTTTGTTATCTTGGCTGTGTGCTTAGGGTCGTTGTCCTGTTGGAAGATGAACCGTCACCCCAGTCTGAGGTCCAGAGCGCTCTGGAGCAGGTTTTCATCAAGGATGTCTCTGTACATTGCTGCATTCATCTTCCTCTCCATCCTGATTAGTCTCTCAGTTCCTGATGCTGAAAAACATCCTCACAGAATGATGCTGCCACCACCATGCTTCACTGTAGGGATGGTATTGGCCAGGTGATGAGCGGTGCCTGGTTTCCTCCAGACATGATGCTTGCCATTCAGGCCAAAGAGTTCAATCTTTGTTGCATCAGACCAGAGAATTTTGTTTCTCATGGTCTGAGAGTCCTTCAGGTGCCTTTTGGCAAACTCCAGGTGGGATGTCAAGGTGGTTCTTGGTCACCTCCTTGGCTAAGATCGCTCAGTTTGGCCGGGCGGCCCGCTCTAGGAAGAGTCCTGGTGGCTCCAAACTTCTTCCATTTACAGATGATGGAGGCCACTGTGCTCACTGGGACCTTCAATGCTGCAGAAATTTTTCTGTACCCTGCCCCAGATCTGTGCTTCGATACAATCCTGTCTCGAAGGTCTACAGACAATTCCTTGGACTTCATGGCTTGTTTTGTGCTCTGACATGTTAACTGTGGGGGACTCCACATTTACAAACAGGGGGACTCCAAACAAGTTGTAGAAACCTCTCAAGGATGATCAGTGAAAACAAGATGCACCTGAGCTCAATTTTTGAGTGTCAAAGCCTGTGAATGCGTATGTACATGTGATTTTTTTTCGGATTTTATATATATATATATATATATATATATATATATATATATATATATATATATATATATATATATATATATATATATTATATATATTTTTTTTTTTTTTTTTTTTTTTGCTGCCTTCCCATAAAACAACACACACAGTATACAGCCGAATGTTTGTAGACACCTGACCATCACAGCTGTATTTGAAGCAAAACTGTACAGCATGTCTGTGTAAGCTGTAGAATGACAATTTCCCAAAAGTGTTCCAGCATGATAATGCCCCTGTGCACAAAGCAAGCTCTATGAAAACATTGTTTCTGAAGATTGGTTAGGAAAAATCAATGTGACCAGCACAAAGCCTTGACCTCAACCCCATTAAAGACTTTCAGGATGAACTGCAACGCTACCATGCACAAGGCCTTCTCACTACATATCACTTTCCTGACCTCAGTAACACTCTAGTGGAAAGCTTTTTCAGAAAAGTGGATGTCCAAAGTAAAAAGCATGAGAATGAAGGTCACGTGTCCTGGCCATGAACTGTAAGCGTGTGCTATTTTATGGGAAGCTGGTTTAAATATACAGTACGTCTGTCAGAATATTCCTAGACCATAATATAGAAATGTAGCTTTATTCCTTAATAATCATTTCTGAAACTTTATATAGAGTAAATTGTCAGTGTTGTGATACTTGAGAGATGTGACATGGGGCTTTGCTCCCTGTTTCGTCACAGCTGTTTAATATCGTTTATATTTACGGCATTCTGCAAACACCCTTATTCAGAGCAACTTACAGAGTGCTGTTGAAGTTTGAAGTTCCTAAATATGATGACATCAAGCCTCCTGATGCTCTCATTGCAGCAGCCCGGGTTCGATTCCCAGGCAGGGAACTAACCCAGCTGCTGAAGAGTTAACTCTCAGTGCCGGTCCCAAGCCCGGATAAAATGGGAGGGTTGTGTCAGGAAGGGCCAGTGCCAAATCAAAACATTCTGACCATATGATCCGCTGTGGCAACCCCGAACAAGGAGCAGCCAAAAGAACAACAACTTATGATGTCAGTGTATTTTAAAATTCTTCTACCCACACCCTCAGATCCTTTACCTAAACTTTGCAGCCATGATGAACATCTCTCTACTTGAGAAGTTTTAGCTCTGTTTGCACTTTCATTACAACATCATTGGATCTCACCTAAAAAACCTCCTCACCCTCAAACTGCTTTTGCCTCATGGGCCACTGGACAATGTGACAGTCACTTGGATATTAGGTTATACAACATGCAGATGTGTATTCTGGTATTTTGTATATTTTATATAACCTGTAGTTGACAGACAACATACCTAAAGATTCGAGTAGATGATCTAGACCTGTTGGAACAGAGCAACACTCAGACTTTTACACCAATCAGGCATAACATTACGACCGCCTGCCTGATATTGTGTTGGTCTCTGTTTTCCTACCAAAACAGCCCTGACCCGTCATGCACTGTGTATTCTGACACCTTTTTATCAGAACCAGCATTAACTTCTTCAGCAATTTGAGCAACAGTAGCTTGTCTGTTGGATCGGATCACACGGGCCAGCCTTTGCTCCCCACTTGCATCAACGAGCCTTGGCTGCCCAAGACCCTGTCGCCGGTTCACCACTGTTCCTTCCTTGGACCACTTTTGATAGATACTGACCACTGCAGACCGGGAACACCTCACAAGAGCTGCAGTTTTGGAGATGCTCTGATGCTCTAACACCAAACTTTGAGGACAAAATGTTCACTTGCTGCCTAATATATCCCACCCTCTAACAGGTGCCATGATGAGGAAATAATCAGTGTTATTCACTTCACCTCATTATGTACTTCACCTAATAATGCTTCTACTCATAATGTTATGGCTGATCGTTGTAAATGTACAACAGAGCCTGTGCTATATGTGTTTCGTCTGTGGTTTTCGTCACATGCTTGGCCGTACGCTGAGCTCCAAATGTTATATCAGTATTTACGCTGAAAAGTTAAGCATATTTAAACAGACAAGGGTTACGCATCTAGTTAAGTCGATTTATTGGACATGCCATTCAGATTATGCAAATGACCTGTGCATAGTTAATGTCTTCGAGACTGCTGGAATTTTCTTGAGGAGAAATATTTGTGAATAGCATCTAGACTGCTGCATTCAAACAAAAGCACTTATTTTTAAGCCTTAAAAATCAGGGATAAAAAAAAAAATAAAAAATTAGAAAAATATTTTTAAAATATTTTTCTTTGCTATCAAATGCAGTATAACATAAAAGCAAAAAAAACAACCTAACATAAAGCAGCTAATAAAATAGCACTTGATCCAGTATATTTACTTAGCCTTTCACTACATTGCCTATCATACACCAACAATGAGTTGTGCTCTAAAGTGAGGTCATGCTGTGTATGCAGGATATAAGAGATTTCATTGAATTACTAAAATAATGTTTTTGGAAAATTAGTTGTGCTCTCCTGTAAAGAAAAGGAGACAGTGCTTTAAAGAACAAGCTGACTTAGCACTCCTCAGCTACACTTACAGCTTGTTTTGAAGTGTCAGAGAGAATGGTATTGATCTTGAGACCACAGATCAGTGCTTTTGGTCGTCAAAAACATTTTAAGTCTTTGTAGACTGAGACCAAGACATGACCAGCAAAATTTTACTCTGTCATGACTTCATCTTAGTCTACAAAGACTCAAAATGTTTTTTCAACATCACTCGAGACCATAAAGTCATTTTCATGATGTACTTAATGTAATGTGTATGTAATGTTCCTGTTACAGTATAGAATGTAACCGTTTGTCTCTGCATTTGGAAATATATTGTGCCAATAAAAGAAAACATTCCCAAGGCCTGATTTAGTTTGATCTCTCATTAATGTTGAGAGTTTGTGCCGAATAGATAAGCACAAAGACATGTTTTGACAGCCTGCCTGTCACATAAGCCTGTGCCTCTTGTTCCAGAGGACATCACGTCTTTGATTCACATCTAATACCAACCCATGAAACACGAGTGACACATCAGTGATTCAGACACTATCAAAATAAGAGATTATACAGTGTAGAATCATGTTTTTGTTAAATTAAAAAAATATATATAAAGCGCTGGAGTAGCGCTTTAAAAAGACCCCAAGCTCTTTGTTGAAATGTAGGATGTTAATCTGTGTGTTATCTGTGTGTAACATTCATCATAAGCCCTGTGTCCGGCTGGATGGTACAGATAAAGGAAGAGAAGGGAGGAACTTTCTAGATGACTGCAATCACTAACCTGATGCGGGACGAGGCCGAGTGAGGTTGGCGGTTCATTCATGCGATCATCACTGCTACTCGCCACTGCATAGCCACTGCAAAACAGAGAGACAGAGAGAGAGAGAGAGAGAGAGAGAGAGAGAGAGAGAGAGAGAGAGAGAGAGAGAGAGAGAGAGAGAGGACAAAAATAGACAGATGACACGCAATGAATACAAAAGCCTGTCTGGATTGCTCCGTCTTTCAGTTCCTCATTCCATGCATCAGTTACTTTGAAATCCATTTATATTTCAGTTGACTGGTCTGAGAGTAAGTCTCTCTCTCTCTCTCTCTCTCTCTCTCTCTCTCTCTCTCTCTCTCTCGTGCATCACCACACATCCTGAAGCTATAAACAACCTACTAGGTTTGCCAAAAAATCCCCTCCTACCAAAAAAGCATGTATTTCTAAACAAACAGTTAATGATTTGTCATTGATTAGGTCCTAATATATTTTTGGTTGCTTGATGAGCCATTATTTTTATTAAGGGAATCACTTGACAGCAATTAATTGCGTACAATGACAAAAATAGCATGCTAATGGAAGAATATAGGCGTTTTTACTTTAAAGATGTTATATACTAACCAAGAGTATCATCCTATTTAATTAAAATCACAAAACAAGAAGTAACTACATGTTATTAGGCCATAAGAAAGGAGCTGGTGTGTGTGTGTGTGTGTGTGTGCCCGTGTGTGTGTGTTAAAAGCCTAAAAGAGCATCAAAAAATAAAAAAACGACAATTTGGTAATGACTGAGCTGCAGGCTTGATGCAGTTATGGCAAGCAAGGGATTTGCAATGAAATATTATGGTGTTATTTATCTTCTTTGTCCCTTTACTTTTGCTTACCTAAAAATGGAGTGGTCTGATACAGACTGTTTGGATCAACACTATGTTAAGACCATAGCAAGAGCTAATAAAAAATGTAAATGCAGGGGTCTCTGCTTTAAAGCCTTCTTCAGTTAACAGGATGTATTTTTGCTATATATCCCTCACTGAAATGAGAAATGAGCTTTCATTTCAATTAAAATATAAATGTCAAGATATAGAAGTGCCATTTAAAATTCGATCTCTTTTGTCCAAACTCACAATGCCTGGCAGGAAGTCATTTTTCACCTCACAGCATAAGGCTTTCTGCCAGAATTCATTTTTCAGCTGAAAGCTGCTAGCTAAGTCTGAGGCAGCGTGAGATATGAGAAGGCAGGACGGCAGCAGTCAGAAGGGCACGGTGGGATTTATGAGATGGATATATATATTTTTTAACTTGACTTTTATAATGCCATGAGCACCTGTCTATCACCACAGACCTTAGTAGGAGATTTCTTTCTTCAGACTTTAAATGATGCCATGTTCAAGCACCACTTTCACACTCAGAAATTTTTAGGGAGATTCGGTTTGTCTCACCAGAACATAGATTTAAAGCCACCTGAAAATGTGCCAGAGATTTCAGCCACTGCACTAAACTGAAAAAGACAACAGACTCCTCCTATTATCTTTTTTTGTTGTGGTTGTTGCAGATCCTTTCATTGAGCCATATCAGGCTTTCTTGAAATCGTCTAATGCACCTGAAGAGATGCTACCTGCAAGATATCAGCTCTGTCTAGTGAAACAGCAAGGGCTCTACTTACGCTGAAATATCTACACAGAGTAAACATCAAAGAAAGTGCAAACATATTATGAGGACATATTTTTTTCCATCTGCTGTTCGAGCATAAAGTTATAAAGTAAAAAAGTACACTAGCACTTATAATGCTTTACCATTTTACCACAGTAACCTGTGTCATTTATTCTGCTTTTGTTTTCTTCTAAACTAAAGTTTGAAAAGGGTCCAGATTTGGTGGCCCAGACAGGAAAGTGGTTAAATAATTATAACAAATACAAGTTTTTTTTCCACCATTTATAAAACAGACTGATCTGAGAGAGGTCTATATGTGGATGTGATGTAGCGCTCACCCCTCTGGGTGCTGCAGGATGGAGACCATCAGCTCAACAGCCAGAGCTCCAGCAATCATAGCCAAACCGGGCCTGCTCACCGTGCACTGCTGATCCAGAGTCCTGTCCCTGGTAGACTGGATTTTAAATAAATAAAAAAAATAATAAATTTAAGAGCAAAATTTTTTCATTACTCATACACCGATCAGCCATAACATTATGAGCAGTGACAGGTGAAGTGAATAACACTGTTTATCTCCTCATCAAGGCAATCTAGCCATGGGGGTCACAGTCCAGTGTCTTCTGGGCTGGTCCCAAGCCCAGATAAATAGAGACGGTTGCGTCAGGAAGGGCATCCGGCATAAAACATTGCCAAATTTCATCATGCGAATCGTCGGTACGAATTTCATACCGGATCGGTCGAGGCCCGGGTTAACAACGACCGCCATCGGCGCAGTTGACCTACAGGGCGCCGGTGGAAATTGGGCTACTGTTGGTCGAAGAAGTTGAGGAGGGAGGAGAGTGCACAGACAGAGAGAGAAGAGGAAAGGTAAGAGTGTAGGACTGAGAATAGGAACTCTGAATGTTGGTACTATCACAGGGAAAGGTAGAGAGCTGGCAGATATGATGGAGAGAAGGAAGGTGGATATACTGTGTGTGCAGGAGACCAGGTGGAAGGGTAGCAAGGCTCGTAGTATAGGAGCAGGATTCAAGCTGTTTTATTATGGTGTGGATAGTAAGAGAAATGGGGTAGGTGTGGTCCTGAAGGAGGAGTTTGTGAGGAATGTTCTGGAGGTGAAGAGAGTGTCAGACAGGGTGATGAGTCTGAAGTTAGAGATTGAAGGGGTGATGTTGAATGTTGTTAGTGGTTATGCCCCACAGGTAGGTTGTGAGTTAGAGGAGAAAGAGAGATTCTGGAGTGAATTAGATGAGGTGATGGAGAGTATTCCCACGGGTGAGAGAGTGGTGCTAGGAGCAGATTTTAATGGACATGTTGGTGAGGGGAACACAGGTGATGAGGAGGTGATGGGCAAGTTTGGAGTTAAGGAAAGGAACCTAGAAGGACAGATGGTAGTGGACTTTGCTAAGAGGATGGACATGGGTGTGGTTAACACTTATTTTCAGAAGAGGGAGAAGCATAGAGTGACTTACAAGAGTGGCGGTAGGAGAACACAGGTAGATTACATCCTACGTAGAAGAGGCAATCTGAAAGAGATTAGTGACTGTAAAGTGGTAGTGGGAGAGAGTGTAGCCAGACAGCATAGGATGGTGGTGTGTAGGATGACTTCGATGGTCTGTAAGAAGAAGAGGTCAAAGATAGAGATAGAGAAGAAAACCAAGTGGTGGAAGCTGAAAAAGGAGGAATGTTGTGAGGAATTTAGACAGAAGTTGAGGCAGGCTCTGGGTGGTCAGGTAGTGCTGCCAGATGACTGGGAATCTACAGCAGAAGTGATCAGGGAGACAAGAAGAAAGGTGCTGGGTGTGTCATCTGGAAGGAGGAAAGAAGATAAGGAGACTTGGTGGTGGAATGAGGAAGTTCAGGATAGTATCCAGAGGAAGAGATTAGCCAAGAAGTGGGACATGGACAGGACTGAAGAGAACAGACAGGAATACAAGGAGTTACAGCGCAGAGTGAAGAGGGAGGTGTCTAAGGCCAAGCAGAAGGCATATGACGAGTTGTACACTAGGTTAGACACTAGAGAAGGAGAGAAAGACTTGTACAGGTTAGCTAGGCAGAGGGATCGAGATGGGAAGGATGTGCAGCAAGTTACATTTATTAAGGATAGAGATGGAAGGGTGCTCACAAGTGAGGAGAGTGTACAGAGGAGATGGAAGGAGTACTTTGAGGAGCTGATGAATGAGGAAAATGAGAGGGAAAAAAGAGTAGAAGGGGTGAACTCTGTGGAATGGAAAGTAGATAAGATTAGAAAGGATGAAGTCAGGAAGGCTTTGAAGAGGATGAAAAGTGGAAAGGCAGTTGGTCCTGACGACATCCCGGTGGAGGTCTGGAAGTGTCTAGGAGAGGCAGCAGTGGAATTTTTAACTAGTTTGTTCAACAGGGTTTTAGAGAGTGAGAAGATACCTGAGGAATGGAGAAGAAGTGTGTTAGTGCTGATCTTTAAGAATAAGGGTGACGTGCAGAGTTGCAGCAACTATAGGGGGATAAAGTTGATGAGCCATACAATGGAGCTATGGGAAAGAGTAGTGGAAGCTAGGTTAAGGAAGGTTGTGGAAATTTGTGAGCAGCAGTATGGCTTCATGCCCAGAAAGAGCACAACTGATGCAGTTTTTGCTCTGAGAATTTTGATGGAGAAGTATAGGGATGGTCGGAGGGAGTTGCACTGTGTGTTTGTAGACTTGGAGAAAGCGTATGACAGGGTGCCAAGAGAAGAGCTGTGGTACTGTATGAGGAAGTCAGGAGTAGCAGAGAAGTATGTCAGAGTGGTGCAGGACATGTAAGAGAGGAGCAGGACAGTGGTGAGGTGTGCTGTAGGTCAGACAGAGGAGTTCAATGTGGAGGTGGGACTGCATCAGGGATCGGCTCTGAGCCCCTTCCTGTTTGCTATGGTGATGGACCAGTTGTCAGAGGAGGTCAGACAGGAGTATTCTTGGACAATGATGTTTGCAGATGACATTGTAATCTGTAGTGAGAGCAGAAAACCTGGAGAGGTGGAGGTTTGTGCTGGAGAGAAGAGAAATGAATGGATGGATGGATGGATGGATGGATGTGGACTGATATGAAAGAAAAATTTAGATTTATATGGATATATTGAGAGAGGGATGGTTGAATTAAATTTTATTACTGACGATGAATGAACATAATGGACTGACTGATGGGCAAATGCCATTAGATTGATCATGGAGGAGTGGACAGAAAAGGGTTAAAATGTTTTTCTGAATGGCTGGATAAAAAGATGGGATTTAAATTATTTTTGATGGATGGACAGATGGATGAATCAATTTGAATGAATTACTGGATCAACAGATACACAAAAAGATGGAATTTGGTGGATGAATGAATGGATGGATGGATGGATGGATGGATGGATGGATGAAATTTGACGGGCTGCATAGACTGTTTTGGAGCGATTGATGGAATTGAATGGATTTTGGATGACTGGATGAGACTTAATGGAGACTTAACATTTTGGGCAGATGAATGTGTTATTGAACAGATGATTGAAGGGATAGATGGATGGAAAAGATGGATAGATTGTTTTTTGAGAATTATTTTTAGATGGATGGATAAAAAAAAAAATGATAGACACATTTCTTGAACGTGATCAACAAATCAGAACTAATGATTGTTAAAGAAAATACTGTAGGAAACTCACATCTCCTGGGGCAACGACATCATTGCAGAAGTAGCAGCCTAGTCGGTGGCCAGGTATGTTAGAGAACAGAGACGCTCCTAAAAAATATGAACAGTACGATTTTCAATAAAATCAGAAATGAAATATAATGCCATCATGTGCAATTATTTGCTCTTTGATGCAGACATAGCATTTACATTGGCCTGAGCAATTATTCATGAAATGCGGGCTTGATTATATTTCCACACTCACGTTACAATATAGTAGTATAAGGTAGTACTAGAGCATGGGACTGGACTGTAGGTTTTACTAATTCCTTCAAATATGGAGGAAAAAAAATCAAATGCATCTATAACATATTTGGGTGCTCATGGGAAGATTGTATATACAGATTCTTGATCTTATGAAATGGAAAAAGATCAAGAGCCGATGATATTGCTCAGTCAGCAGCAGCACAACACATAAAATCATCAATATACAGGATATAAGTTTCAGTTAATGTTCACATCAAACATCAGAATAAAAAAAGTGCTCTTATTTACTTGAACCATGGCTTGATTGTTGGTACCATATGTGCTAGTATTTCAGAAACTGCTAATATTTGGGGACTTTTATACTAATTGAAACTAGAAAATTTAAGACCTTGTGATCCCTTTATGGACACAATTTGCCCATCTTAAACAGTCAGGTCCATACGTATTTGGACAGTGACATAATTATTTTGTTATTTTACCTCAATGGATTTCAAATGAAGCAATTGAGATATGATTGAAGTGTATAATTTCGCCATTAATTCTAGGTGTTTAAAATACTGCATTCACCATTTATGAATTAAATACTCCATCCATTCACAGGCTCAAAAGCTATTAAACAATCTAACAATAAGGATGAGTTTCCTTTCTTGAGCTTTCTTCAGCCTCCTTCAGTTTGCTTGATTGTGGCTTCTTCTGCCTTCAATTTTGTCTTCAGGAAGTGAAAAACATGCTCAAATGGGTTGAGGTCAGGTGAGTGACTCTGCCAAATAAGAATATTCCATTTCTCTTGCCTTCAGAAGCTTTTGGGTTGCTTTTGCGATGTGTTTTGGGTCATTATACCTCTGTGTTGGGGTGCTGCACTGCCGGTTTTGCAGCATTTGAGTGAAACTGAGCAGAAAGTAGATCTCTATAAGACAGAATTCACATCATCAATAAACACACCAGTGACACAGTTCCACTGGCAGTCACACATGCTCATGCCATAACACTATGTCCACCATGTTCGACAGGTGGTGTGGTCTGCTGTGTATCATTAGCTCTTTCTTTCTACAAACCCGATTCCAAAAAAGTTGGGACACTTTACAAATTGTGAATAAAAAAGGAATGCAATAATTTACAAATATCATAAACTTATATTTTATTCACAATAGATTATAGATAACATATCAAATGTTGAAAGTGAGACATTTTGAAATGTCATGCCAAATATTGGCTCATTTTGGATTTCATGAGAGCTACACATTCCAAAAAAGTTGGGACAGGTAGCAATAAGAGGCCAGAAAAGTTAAATGTACATATAAGGAACAGCTGGAGGACCAATTTGTAACTTATTAGGTCAATTGGCAACATGATTGGGTATAAAAAGAGCCTCTCAGAGTGGCAGTGTCTCTCAGAAGTCAAGATGGGCAGAGGATCACCAATTCCCCCAATGCTGCGGCGAAAAATAGTGGAGCAATATCAGAAAGGAGTTTCTCAGAGAAAAATTGCAAAGCGTTTGAAGTTATCATCATCTACAGTGCATAATATCATCCAAAGATTCAGAGAATCTGGAACAATCTCTGTGCGTAAGGGTCAAGGCCGGAAAACCATACTGGATGCCCGTGATCTTCGGGCCCTTAGACAGCACTGCATCACATACAGGAATGCTACTGTAATGGAAATCACAACATGGGCTCAGGAATACTTCCAGAAAACATTGTCGGTGAACACAATCCACCGTGCCATTCGCCGTTGCCGGCTAAAACTCTATAGGTCAAAAAAGAAGCCATATCTAAACATGATCCAGAAGCGCAGGCGTTTTCTCTGGGCCAAGGCTCATTTAAAATGGACTGTGGCAAAGTGGAAAACTGTTCTGTGGTCAGACGAATCAAAATTTGAAGTTCTTTTTGGAAAACTGGGACGCCATGTCATCCGGACTAAAGAGGACAAGGACAACCCAAGTTGTTGTCAGCGCTCAGTTCAGAAGCCTGCATCTCTGATGGTATGGGGTTGCATGAGTGCGTGTGGCATGGGCAGCTTACACATCTGGAAAGGCACCATCAATGCTGAAAGGTATATCCAAGTTCTAGAACAACATATGCTCCCATCCAGACGTCGTCTCTTTCAGGGAAGACCTTGCATTTTCCAACATGACAATGCCAGACCACATACTGCATCAATTACAACATCATGGCTGCGTAGAAGAAGGATCCGGGTACTGAAATGGCCAGCCTGCAGTCCAGATCTTTCACCCATAGAAAACATTTGGTGCATTATAAAGAGGAAGATGCGACAAAGAAGACCTAAGACAGTTGAGCAACTAGAAGCCTGTATTAGACAAGAATGGGACAACATTCCTATTCCTAAACTTGAGCAACTTGTCTCCTCGGTCCCCAGACGTTTGCAGACTGTTATAAAAAGAAGAGGGGATGCCACACAGTGGTAAACATGGCCTTGTCCCAACTTTTTTGAGATGTGTTGATGCCATGAAATTTAAAATCAACTTATTTTCCCCTTAAAATGATCCATTTTCTCAGTTTAAACATTTGATATGTCATCTATGTTGTATTCTGAATAAAATATTGAAATGTGAAACTTCCACATCATTGCATTCTGTTTTTATTCACAATTTGTACAGTGTCCCGACTTTTTTGGAATCGGGTTTGTACATTCTCTTCCCATCATTCTGCTATAGAGATTGTAAATTCTTGTAAAGAATCCTGCTCCAGAACTGGACATTTTTTAAATGATTTCTAGCAAAGTCTAAGCCTTTCTGAAACCTCAGCTTAGGCCTTTCTGTTCTTGAGTGTTACTAGTGGTCTGCATAATGAGGTTAACCCTCTGACCACTCCATGAAAGTGTTCATGACATGGCTAGATGTAGTGAATGAATGTTTTTGTTCACCAACGAAAAAGAATTCATCTGCTTTAGTCGTCTCCTGAGATGTACCACGCCATTATGGTGTTGTTGAGCTCAACAGTGCACTCCTCCTTTGGAAGAATGGACCAAATTGTTTTTTTTCAGCCTAGTGATGGCCTCCTTCACTTGAATCAACAACCGAACATACCACAATACTGACAATTCCCATGAAAAGCCACCAAACACAAATTCAGCACCAGACCCTTCTCCTTAATTTGCCATGAAATAATGCAGAAAATTTTCAGTCAATTGTCCAATTATTTTTGAGCCTGTGAAAATGGATTCATATCCTAGTAGCTAAGGTGCCGGACTACCAATCGGAAGGTTGTGAGTTTGAATCCTTGGTCCACCAAGCTGCCCTGCTGGACCCTTGAGCAAGGCTCTTAACCCTCAATTGCTCAGTTGTATAAAATGTGCTAAACTGTAAGCCGCTCTGGATAAGGGTGTTTGCCAAATGCCAGAAATATAAATGTAAATTATTCTATAGATTATATAAAAATGGCTAGAATTCCTAAATGGTTAATGAAATATTTTTTGCTAAATAAATTCAACCTGAAAGTCTTCACTTCACTCACCTATTGACTGCTTCATTTCAAATCCATTGTGATGGAGGCAAAATTACGGAAATGACATAAGCTTCAAAATACTTATGGATCCAGCTGTAATTGCAGCTTCCTGCATGATAATGTGACATGTCACAAAGCACAAGTCATCTCAAACTGCTTTCATGAGCATGACAATGAGTTCACCAGTCAGATCTAACTCTAATTGAGCACCGTTGGGATGTGGTAGAACGGGAGATTTGCAGGATGAATGCGCAGCTGACAAATCTGCAGCAATTACGTGATTCAATTAAGTCAACATCGAGCTTGCAAAGAAATGCTTCTAACACTATGTAGAATCTATACCACAATGAACTGAGGCTGTCTTGAGAGCAAAGGTGCTCTAATAGAGTTGTACCGATGAATAAACAAGCTAGTTGGTGTACATTTCTGGCTAGTTCTGCTTATAGCACATCCTAACCTACAAAAATACAATGAATGCTTATTATAATGTGATGCTTGTTCTCACGTTACACATTATCATTCATTCATTGTCTACCGCTTATCCGATCTATTCTCGGGTCACGGGGAGCCTGTGCCTATCTCAGGCGTCATAGGGCACCAAGGCAGGATACACCCTGGACAGAGTGCCAACCCATCGCAGGGCACACACACACTATGGACAATTTAGAGATGCCAATCAACCTACAATGCATGTCTTTGGACTGGGGGAGGAAACCGGAGTACCCGGAGGAAACCCCCGAGGCACGGGGAGAACATGCAAACTCCACACACACGGCGGAGGCGGGAATCGAACCCACAACCCTGGAGGTGTGAGGCAAACATGCTAACCACTAAGCCACCGTGCCCCCCACAGATTATCATGTCAAAGATAAAATAATGCATTAAATGTGTACATTCAAGGATAACTGACTGCGATACCCCTTGAACACAGCATTTCTCAGTAATGTCTGCACTCTGCAACTAACATCTTCAGGCAAGTGAACACAAGGCCATTTATCTCAATTTACTTCTTCTTGACATTTAAAATGAACTAAATGGCTAAAAACAACCTCTACCACCTGTCAGAAGTAGAAACAAATTATCATGAATGTCCTTCCATCTCCTTTTAATGCTTTTTTGTCTAAGCCAAGCATGACAACACTGTGTGTGTAGGTTTAAGTGTTTAATATGAGTAAATTTCAAACACAGGGCCAGCCACCTTAGTTTACTACTACCACCTAACATGAAAAATGACTGGATGACTGAAACCCTTTCCAAACATCTCTTCTTCCAAACGTTTTTAAAAATTCCTGAAGCAAAAGCACATTAGAAATAACCTGCTTTAAAATGAGCTTTTATTGCTTTTCTAGAATTGGTTTTCATTTTATTATCAAATACAAACTTGCCTTAAAAAGAGAGATGGAAGAGACATCTAATTATAGAGCTTGACATCAAATTGCTTTGAAGCTCAGGCGAAATGAACTCTATGATTGCTTTGTAATGAGGTTAATGTTGGTCTTATGGGCTACAATCTACAGTACAACATTTGAATAATTTGTGACATTTCAGTGTCTACTAGTTATTCACCAGAATTTCTTTCACTAGATTTACTCTCACCAATTACAAGTCTGACAACACACTTGTTCCCCCTACACAGCTTACACCCATCAGGCATAAGATTAAAACCTCTGACAGGTGAAGTGAATAGCATTATCTCATTGTAATGGCACCTGTCAGAGGATGCGATATCCTAGGCAGCAAGTGAACAGTCAGTTCTTGAAGTTGATATGTTGGAAGAAGGAAAAAAGGGCAAGTGTAAGGATCTGAGTGACATTGGCAAGGGCCAAACTGCGATGGCTAGACAACGATCAGAGCTTCTCTCTAACAGCAGGTTATGTGGGGTGTTGCCAGAATGCAATGGTTTGTACCAACCAAAAGTGGTGCAAGGAACTACAACCAGTGAACCAATAATAGCTGAACAACTGATGTGTATGGGGAGTGAAGGCTAGTCCATCTAGACTGATTCCACAAAAAAGCTAGCACAAATTGCTGAAAAAATGAATGCTGGCTGATATGCTGATAGAAAGGTGTAAGAACACACAGTGCATCACAGCTTGCTGTATATGGAGCTGAGTAGCCACAGACAGGTCAGAGTGACACACAGAACAAGTACAATCCTTCATAGCAATGATATTTTTTTTAATGGCAGTGGCCTCTTTCAGCACGAGAATGCTCCCTGCCACACAGGTATGCTTTGAGGAATGTGACTTGACCTCCAAATTAGGATGATATGTGGGTCAGACAAGTCTAATCCACAGAGGCCCCACCGTACAAATTAAAGGATCTGCTACTAACGTCTTGGTGCCAGATACCACAGCACACCTTCAGGGGTCTAGTGCAATCCATGTCTCTATGGGTCAGAGCTGTTTTAGTGGCACAAGGGGGACCTACACAATATTAGGCAGGTGGTTTTAATGTTATAGCTGATCAGTGTCTTTCAAAACTCCTGGTTGAATTTATTCATTCATTTCAGAGAAGTCTGAGTGATTTAGCAAATGCAAGCTAAACTAATAAGTGAAAGCTAATGAAGTATGTTAGTACATGTAGAATTGAACAAACCCTATTATCTCTGCATGTCTGGCTGGTGTATGACAGGTATTTTATCAGATTTTAGGTTGGATTTTTCATTCATACTTTCCTTGATGTTAAACCTAGAGATGCATTAGTCCAATACTGTGCTCATAAACAAATTATTCAAAGTCTAATACACAATATCATGTGATACTATGTGGCATAAGCCTAGTAAACTGTGCTGTACTTATTAACGGATGACACAAAGGACAGCTATCTGATAGTATGCCATTATTAATGATGCCAATTAAAGCAAAGAAGAGTTCACTGCTAGCAGCACAACAGCATACTATGCTACTAACAGTTACTATGTTACTATTGCAAACATTGCAGCAAACTCTGGCTAGTCAAGAAAAAAATGTCTACATGGTACACTAGACAAAACTGAGAATTATTACGCTTAACCAGCACATTGTTTTTGAGAATTATTTAATGTTAGGCACTGATAATGAGGGACCTTCATAGAATAAAAAATGTACTTTATTTGCACAATTACCTCTGTAAAAAATCCCTCTCAATCCAAGGTAACTAATTAGCTAATGAACTTAAGTTCATATCAAATAGCCAACATTATGAAGAATTTCCATGACCACTATTGTCCCTTATTGTTTAATACTAAGTATATCTTAAATTATCACTAGTTTATATAATAAATTTTAATACTCAAACTGCTTATGTCAAATGAGATTAAAAAAATATTTCATTCTTAAAATGAATATGGCTTCTCTGCTATGTTAGTCAATCACAATGGCTCAGGTCACGCATATTCCATCACCACCTTCACGAAACGCCTAAACACAGCTTTTGCGAGATGACAAGAATGTCAATGCTTTCAAGGTCTTCTCCTTCCCTTCAATTTAGGCTTGCTATTTTTTTCATGCTGTTGCTCACATACTTTATGATTAATTACCACTTCTATTATAATAATTAAGTTTTTTTTTTTTTTATATATACACCGATCAGACATAACATTAAGACCTATTATTGTGCTGGTCCCCTTTTTGCTCCCAAAACAGCCCTGACCTGTCATGTACTGTGTATTCTGACACCTTTCTATCAGAACCAGCATTAATTTCTTCAACAATTTGAGCAACAGTAGCTCGTCTGTTGGATTGGGCCAGCCTTCGCTCCCCACATGCATGAATGAGCCCTGGCTGCCCATGACCCTGTCGCCGGTTCACCACTGTTCCTTCCTTAGACCACTTTTGATAGACACTGACCACTGCAGACCGGGAACACCCCACAAGAGCTGCAGTTTTGGAGACGCTCTGATCCGGTCGTCTAGCCATCACAATTTGGTCCTTGTCAAACTCGCTCAAATCCTTACGCTTGTCCATTTTTCCTGCTTCTAACGCATCAACTTTGAGGACAAAATGTTCACATGCTGCCTAATATACCCCACCCACTAACAGGTGCCATGATGAGGAGATAATCAGTGTTATTCACTTCACCGGTCACTCCTCATAATGTTATGCCTGAACGGTGCATCTCTTTTCCATAGATTAAAATTGGGGCAGTGGTAGCTCAAGTGGTTAAGGCTCTGGATTATTGACCAGAAGATCAGGGGTTCAAGCCCCAGCACCGCCAAGCTGCCACCGTTGGGCCCTTGAGCAAGGCCCCCGAACCACCCTGCTCCAGGGGCGCTGTATCATGGCTGAC
Organism: Hemibagrus guttatus; assembly: GCA_033459395.1. Classification (NCBI taxonomy): domain Eukaryota; kingdom Metazoa; phylum Chordata; class Actinopteri; order Siluriformes; family Bagridae; genus Hemibagrus; species Hemibagrus guttatus. The sequence continues at coordinate 9,197,917 of JAUCMX010000023.1, forward strand.
CCTGCGCTCTGACCCCAACCCCCAAGGATGGGATATGCGAATTTCACTGTGCAGTAATGTATATGTGACAAATAAAGGCAACATAACTTAACTTAACTAAAAATATATCATGTGAAGATAAATTTAAGAACTCCCATGGGATTATTTCTAAAAAGAAAAGACATGTCTCTTGTCTTGCATGTACAGGTCTCTACACAAATCACAAACTGCCACTGAAATATTTTACTTTGCCACTGAAACACCTCCAATCATGGGGTTAACAAAATACACACACAGTACAGATTATGTAAGGGTTAAATAGCTGTGCTATAATGTTCATACAAGGTCAGCAAAGTCATCATGACTATTCTTCCATATGGAATCATATGGATATGAAGAACATCTTGTTCTTCCAGTTAGAGACTACAGCTTGTGAACATCTGCTCAGTGTTGTTTCCGCAGTGGAATGGTATGTTCTTTTTTTCGCTGAATGAATAAATAGAAATGTACACCTGCTGACTGACTGAAAGCCATTGCAGGAAAAATGTTGCAGGATTGGAATAAATGGTTATCCTGGAGAGTCATTAAAGGAATACTACTTCCCTGATGTAATCACTTACAATCTGCCACACCATTATTTCAGTAATCATAACATGCATTCATTGGATAGAACTGTGCACTCCCTACAATTATTTATATATGTAAAAATCCAAAATTCCTTCAGTTCACTGAAGTCAAATTCAATCAATAAAATAATTGGATGAAATTCTGTGGACCCATTTCTCCTACCTGGTGTTGTTGGAGTTGAGTCTGATGCAGACAAGGGAGAGGATTCTTTGGAGTCTCCAGCATCTGAGTCTTTGGGTTTCTTAAGGCCATGCCTCATTACAACAAAGGTGTCAAAGCCGAGAGCTGCATTAACTACAAGCTGAAAGAGCAAATATGTTAGAAGCACAATATAGCCATGTTCCTAACTTCACTAGAAATTTGCAATGACAGAAAAATAGAATTCTATAATTCTATAATAATTCTATTATATTTTCTGTACTTTAAGATATTTTTTTTCGCCCTCTAATATGTGCTGCAGTGTATACAGTGATGCCAATTAAAACCACATAGTGATGTATTATTCAGAACAGTAAAAGTTAAAATACCTTTCTATGGCTAGCTGCGATGACTGTGGGAAGCCATCGACTCTCCCGCGTGTCCATAAGCAGGAAAACAACGTCGTGTGCTGATATCAGTGCCTCCAACTGCTCCACATCTGTCTGTGCTTGAGCAATCATTGCTTCAGAAAAACTCACAGGGTGGCCAGGCATGGGGATGCTCATGTTGAATCCTTCAGCATTCTGAAACAGACAGAGAAAAGAGGTTTTTATTATGCATGAATTATATTTATTTTTCTTTTAAATAAATATCCCCTTTGTGGAGAGATATTGGTGTGGTGAAGGAGCTTGTGTACTTCATGTCAATGCTCCCAGTAGGGCTACCTATAGTGAACAGATTTTAAAGGAGAATTAGAAGTGATCCTTATGACCCCTATGGAAGGTACAAAAAAGGTGTGTTCAATTGGGGTTACTAGGACCCATCCCTGGAGCCAGATCTGAGAGTGATGCCTAAAAGTCTGGTGACTAGGCCACCCATATAAACTGGTTGGGTTCATGGAGCCATCTTGAAGGACCAACCATTGCAAGATGATGGTTGTGGGTCTGGTGCAATGACAGTCATGTGATGGACAGTCTTAGACAGACAAACCTGAGGCATGGAAGGAATGGCCTCCCAGACCGGAGTGGTAAAATATGACTTCTGTGCAAGTCACAGACTACCAGTAGTTCAAACACAAAGTTCTTCTTAAATATACTAGAGCATCTTGAGCCAATGGTCAATAATTGATTTTGTGATTGTACCAACAGAGTTGATGCCAGATGGTCAAGAGCTGGATAAAGCAGACATCTGATCACCATTTAGTTATGAGCTGGATTTGTTGGCGACCAGATTTATCTTGTCAACCCAGAGTCTTTTGAACTGCTTTGGAGCATCTGGCAGAAACTTTAGGGAGAGACAAATTTAACTCACACCTTTGAAAGCTTCTATCACGTTCTGAATGAGTTTGGTGACATGGAGTCTCAATCAACCATGTTCAATTCCTAAATTACAGAGTCTGCTGCAGTGACTTGTGCCTGGAAGACTGGTGGTGCCTCTCATTGCAGTAACCCTTAAATGTGTAGCTGGGCACCAGTTGATAGTAGAAAAAGTAGAAAGTAGAAAAAGAAAGGTTTTGGTACAGCCAGAAGGGCTGCAGAAACATTTGTAGTTGGCATGTTTGAAATTTGAAGAGATCGTGGACACACAATTAAGTGCCAGAAGGGGGAGAAAAGACCTTTTGATATTGTTGAGTGATGGAAGGAATAGGTGCCCTCCCTTCCAAAGGTAGCAGCAGAAACCTCTGGATTATGGCGTGCGGTTGTTTTTCAGGGGTTGGGCTCGGCTCCTTAGTTCCAGTGAAAGGAACTCTTTATGTTTCAGCATTCCAAGACATTTTGGACAATTTTATGCTCCCAACTTTGTGGGAACAGTTTGCGTATGGCCCCTTCCTGTTCCAACATGACTGCACACCAGTGCACAAAGCAAGGTCCATAAAGACATGAATGAGCGAGTTTGGTTTGGAGAAACTTCACAGAGTCCTGACCTCAACCAAACAGAACTCCTTTGGGATGAATTAGAGCAGAGACTGTGAGCCAAGTCTTCTCGTCCAACATCAGTGCCGGACCTCACAAATGCGCTTCTAGAGGAATGGTCAAAAATTCCCATAAACACACTCCTAAACCTTATGGAAAGCCTTCCCAAAAGAGTTGAAGCTGTTATATGTGCAAAGGGTGGGCCAACTCCATATTAAACCCTACGGATTAAGAACGGGATGTCATTAAAGTTCATGTACATGTAAAGGCAGATGTCCCAAAACATTTGCCAATATAGTGTATGTTGAAGGCACTGAACAAGGTTGGGACTGTGTGATTAAAATGCTGCTCGACATTCTCTTTTTCCAAAAGTGACAGAAAAAAAGAGTTTAAGATTAACAAATATTTTAGGCCACCAGTTGAAGCAGTGTTATAGTTATTGTACCAGTCTCTTGTGGTGTTGCCAGAGTTCCATTTGCAGACAAAGCCCTCTGTTTACTGGTCAATCCATGAATACCACAACTGTGGTCCTGGGCTGTAGACAGTGGCCAAAAGAATAAGGACAGTTTGCAAGAAATGTGGTTATTGGCTTCCAAAGGGTTGTTGGGTTTGAACTCCATGATAGGGTAAGGAGCCTGACATTCTGGAAGGATTGAGGAGCAGAGCTGCTGCTCTGCTGAATTGAGAGGAGCCAGCTGAGCTGGATTAGGGACCTTACAAGGATGGTGAAGGTGAATACCTTTTGAAGTTGGATTAGAAAAATACTGCTGGGTGAAAAGCCTGGAACAAATCCAGGACCTAGTGGAGAAACTGCATGTCACAGTTGGCCTGGGAACATCTGGAGATACCTCAGAAAGAGCTGGAATCTGTGGCTGGGGCTAGAGAAGTCTGGACTGACCAACATAGTCTGTTACCTTTGTGATACCCTCCAGGAAAAGAAGAAGGAGAATGAATGAATGAAAAAAAAAAAGGACAAAAGTCTTACAGTCTGGAAAATAACTAAAAATAAGATAAATAGAAATGCACAAACCAAGATGCAATGAGCTTGTATACTGCTTTTTGGACTATTAACAGAAGCCAGACTGCATTAAAGTGGGTCACTTCATCATTGCATGGCTGTTCATATATTCTGTTACCTAATTAAATCACAGACACAGTATAATTAATGATGTCTTTTCAGGTTTGTTGTGCTTTAATGCCTGACATTTTCCCAAGGTGCATAATAGGGCCACTACAACCTGTGTGCTTCCTTTGATTATTCATTTAAATTGGAACGTGAAAAAAATATTCATTTGTCTATGTCGAAAAAAGAGAGATGACGCACAAGAGACTGAAATGATTAGTGAATCATACATTGCTCACATTCTGATGTCTCACCACTCTCGAAATGAGTATTACTCTAAGGAGATTTGTGTGTGTGTGTGTGTGTGTGTGTGTGTGTGTAAGCAGGACTAGAGCATTAATTATGGCTAAGATAACGAGGCAGTGTCTAATTAACTCTAAGCACACAGGGGTTTTGTAAAGGTAAAGTATGAGCTTCTCATTAGCCAGACAGGGGGAGACAATCGATGCAGGAAACGTCAATAAATTATGAGCTGTGTGTAAACAGAGCAGAACGCTAATTCACCAGAACGAACAAGCACAAATTACGCAGAGGAGGACATGGGGATTTTGGAGTGAGAACTGCTTGAAAACCACACAGACACACAAATAAGAATGACCATCTTTCTGAAGTATTTTGACTGGCCTGCATTTTACTGTCACTAAATAATACAATGCTATATGCCTAAAAAATTTTACCTCTAACCTCAGCAGCCCTATACCCCAATCATATTTATCTTCAATTCATTCATTGTCTACCGCTTATCTGATCTATTCTCGGGTCACAGGGAGCCTGTGCCTGTCTCAGGTGTCATTGGGCATCAAGGCAGGATACACCCTGGACGGAGTGCCAACCCATCGCAGGGCAACACACACACACACACACACACACACACACACACACACACACACACACACACAATTTAGAGATGCCAATTAACCTACAATGCATGTCTTTGGACTGAGGGAGGAAACCGGAGTACCCGGAGGAAACCCCCGAGGCACAGGGAGAACATGCAAACTCCACACACACACGGCGGAGGCGGGAATCGAGCCCCCAACCCTGGAGGTGTGAGGCAAACGTGCTAACCACCAAGCCACCGTGCCCCCTATCTTCAATTCCCACATCCCAAACTACATACTCACAATGACTATATAGGCTACTTCACTATAGGAAGTAGCAGCTGCACAGTATTGTTTCCATACGATTTAGCACACTAGACTTTAAACATGGAAACAAACGGAGATGCTATCCAGACTCAAGTATCTTTTGTGTGATGAACAAGGAGAACACCGAAATGTCATAGGTATGAGTCACCTCCTTTGCTTCTGCAGAGAGTCTATTTCAGTTGTTCTCATTAACAAGTTATTAATCCTGATTCCTGATCTCAAAGTAAGATGAAACACACTTGATCTGTCATTTAAGTGTCCTCAGTACCTGCATTCCTCCGTAGTGAAACTGAACTTGACTAGTGGAAGATGACCTTGTGTGAGGAAACATGAATGAATAAGAAAACATATTGAGAAAGATGTTTTTTCTGAAGAAAAGCTTTTCTTTAGCACCTCGATATACACTCACCAGACACTTTATTAGGAACACTTGCTTATTTATGTAATTCTCCATCACGTGGCAGCACTGCAGTGCATAAAATCAACATATACAAATCATGCGCTTCAGTTAATGTTCACATCACACATCAAAATGGGGAAAATTCTGTCTTAGTGACCACTTCAGAATATTTCAGAATATTATGAATATTTCAGCTGATCACCTGGCATTTTCACACACAGTGAAAAAAAAAACAAACAAACAAAAAAACAAAAAAAATTATTCATTTCGGCTTGTTAAACAGAAAGGTCAGAGTGGTTTGAACTGAATTTGACGGAAAAGGCTACGGTAAGTAAAACACCCTCTCTTTACAACCATGGTGAAGAGAATATCTTATAACTCACAAAACGTCAAATCTTGAGGGTGATGGACTACAATAGCAGACGGCCACATCAGGTTTTACTCCTGTCAGTATCAGTAGGTTGTTCCTAATGAAGTGGCCATGAGCTTAGTAAGGAATATCTACAATGTGAGCACTTTGGTAGTCTCACTAAATGTCCAAAACCTATTTAGAAATGGTAACTGAAATGATGAAAAAACAAACAAACATGAAGGTAGGAAAAAATTTACTCTTTTTATATCATCTACTCATGATGGATTGATAAAATATTTTCCAGGCCAGAGTGTGCATGATGTTCCTGATTCATCCTACTGAATCTCATTCTGGAATAATCAGCCTTAAGATTCTTGCTAAAATGTCAGAAATACCATTAGATATAATATGATCTGTCAATTAGCTTCAGGTCTCCACTCTTATGCATCACATAAGGTGTCTCTACGCCTCAGCCTGAGTTAAACACTTTACATGAATTGCTCAGATGATCTGTTGCACAGATGTTAGGAATTTTTTTCTTTCCTTAAATGCAAACTGGAATTTGGCTAGAGAGCTTGATCGGTTTCATTAGTTCGAAGAAATAAAAATAACCAACAGCAATCCACGGAGCTCAGGTTTCTCAAGTGTCAATAATTCATCTCACTTTAGAACAAAAATGTTTAACTTGTATGAATTCCTAATAATGATCTGTCCAAATTTCTGTGCAAGAAAATGAAGTTATATCATCATGACACAGAGTCTGGTTCAAATTTTATCCTAGATTTAAATTTCTAGATACTAGAGACAGCACTAAATATAGAACAACTCCAGCATGAGCATGAGGCATTATATTACTTTGGCAGATTACATGGACAGCCTGCCCACAGCACTGAGCCTGGAGATAATGAGCATGACCTTAGTTTTATGGTTGACTGTAGTGGTTATGGCTAAAGCAAAAGCTGCTTTTTAAGATTGGAATTTTTAGCATTTTGACTAAATTCAATTTTACACGGCTCCAGTTTTGAAGTAAGACTGAATTATAGAGCATATAATCTGCTTGCAGAGACAAGCTGTCACCAATCATACACAGCACCATTCATCAGTATCAAACACTCAAAAGACAAAATTCTACTTTTTTTGCGTCTGCTTCGAAAAGCATTATGAACATTATCAGTAACTTGAAAAGCTGTAATTACTATCATGTATCTGTTTGCATGGTTTCCATGTCATAAGATTTACGAATGAAATAAAGTAGACGCGCTGCTTTAAAGATGAAAAACAAATGAAAAAAAAATAATAAATCAATGTGTACACACAATTTCACAATAAACACTGAAAAAATTTCTGTACATTTGACAGAAATGTTCTAGCAACTTGGGTTGTTTAATGTTGTATAACACAAACCTGTACACTTGCTCATTTAAATGATGCATTATGTGACTGAGCTCGAGTTTTAGCTTGCATAGATTGAGGTATTTCTCTAGAAGTTGCTTTCGGCTGCTCCCTGTTCAGGGTCGCCACAGCGGACCAACTTGGCAAATGTTTTACGCCGGATGCCCTTCCTGACGCAACCCTCCCATTTTTCCGGGCTTGGGACCGGCACTGTATCCAGTGGCTGGGGTTGAGGCATTGGCATTGGGGATCGAACCCGGGCCTTCCGCATGATAGGCGAGAAACCTACCACTGAGCCACCAATGCCTCCTCTATCGTTAAAATAACGCCCATAAAAAATTGCATTTAATCAAGACAAGCTAGCTGAGCTCGAGGCGATGCGGTTTCGTTGTGTCCATGTTCAGCATTCAATTTCTTTGTCACTCCACACTCACTCACAGTGGTGGTTAATGCCTCATATGAAAGAAGACACTCAGTGCTTTAAGAATTTTGTTTTGACCTAGGGGCAATATATTCATAGGAAAGTTCTTAAAAAATCTAAAACGGTTAGTTTTTTGAAAAACAAAATGTTTATATCTTCAAAGTAAGTGGTGATATGAAACCCATTTCTGCTCTTTGAGATGCCTCAAGGGTTTGTTCATAAGTATCTAAAAAATTCTGTTAAAGGTTAAGTTGCCTTGATTTGTCACATGTACATAACAATACACTGAAATTCTTTCTTTAGACATTCCATTTGTGGAGGGTTGGGGTCAGAGCGCAGGGACAGCCATGATGCAATGCCCCTGGAGGAAGGGTGGGGAGGTTCTTGCTCAAATGCCCAAGGGTGGCAGCTTGGCTTGAACCCTGATTTTCCAATCAACAATCCAGAGCCTTAACCACGTCAGCTATCATTGCCTGCAATTTATGAACACCTTCTGACCAATTCCATTTACAGCATTTGGCTGACTACACCGATCAGGCATAACATTGTGAGCAGTGACAGGTGAAGTGAATAACACTGATTATCTCCTCATCTTGGCACCTGTTAGTGGGTGGGACACCCTTTTGTCCTCAAAGTTGATGTGTTAGAAGCAGGAGACATGGGCAAGCGTAAGGATTTGAATGAGTTTGACCAGGGCCAAATTGTGACGGCTAGACGACTGGATCAGAGCATCTATCAAAAATATCCTTTAAGTCCTGTAAGCTGCAAGGTGGGGCACTTGGAGGACTTAAAGGATCTGCAGCTAACATCTTGGTGCCAGATACCACAGCACACCTTCAGGAATCTAGTGAAGTTCATGCCTCGATGGGTCAGGGCTGTTTTGAGAGCAAAATGTGGACAAACAAAATGAGGTCATAATGTTATGCCTGATCGTTTATTTGTACACACAGTGTATGCTAGCTGGAGTTAGAGCATTAGCTGTTAGTGAGTATAATAAGCCTTATGTTAATACAATATTTTATATTATACATGATTTAAATACAACACATGAGAAATACAGTACTTAGGAGTACAAAGAAATTCAAAGGACCCAGCATTTACTCCTCAAGGCCTTTGTGTCAGACACCAGAATAAAGACTGAAAATGCCTGAACCTCAATAACATCCATTATTCATGTGCACAGAGCAGTTAGGGTGTAGTGTGATTTACTCGGAAGTTTAATTGTCCACATTCATATTAAGATCACTACGCTTGACAAGGAATTACTCCGAGATTCAAGTTTCATTTTCTCTGACCAGCGATAAGAAAGGATAATTAAAACTTTAATCTCATCTAGGCAGCACGGCTTTCCTAATCTCACCATCACGCTGGCAGCAATTTCAGCTAAAGATGATTTCATTCCGAAATGTCATTTTGAAAAATACTGAAGACGTGTTAGATCTTCTGAAATAAACACAGCTGATGGTTGTGCTTTAATGTGCACACTTTTCTTTAAAGTAATAAAGTGTCTTTGGACACAAGTGGAAAGTTTGACAGGGATTTCCATCATTTCCTTTTGATTCTGACTATTGAAAACTCATCATTAACTTTGGAAAAATCAATTAGAATGGCTCCTTTAGTAAATAATATATTGCTTTAAATTGCAGTTTCAAAATAATGTCACTGGATAACATTTACCTGAGCAAAAAAATCCTGATTCAGTCAGTATGAAAATCCTAACCCCTCATTATCCTACATGCCCTGTTCCCCTTTCCAGCAGTGGTGTAATGACACATCGAGACATTATGCATTTGCTGTACAAAAATGGGATTCTGTTCATTGTGGAAATGTGTGAATTACATCACTGAAATCAGCATTCTATTAATTATGCATGCACTGCAGCTGCTCTGTTTGAACACCAGAGGACCCAAGCTGCTCAGTCCATAGTGTTAAAATATAAAGAGAGCATACTGCTCACGTTTGCATTCTTTCATAGACAGCCTGTGAGATCTGCACTTGCGAAGTCTGATAGTACAGGACTACAAAGACCGATTAGTGTATGTTATACTGTACAATTCCACATTATATGGATTAAAAAGAGCTCTTTAGTAGCTTTTAAGCAACAACAACGCTCCTGGAATTCTGGCATTTTTCCCGACTTTGGAGCTCTATTTCTGTTACAGAGCTCATTATGTTTCACTTGATCATGTCAGACATTTATTTATTAATAAAACATGGAGAACATGTAGTGCATGTTTACCACCCCCATGTTTATATGGACAAAAAGGTAGAATGTTGTGCACAGTTTATGATTCAGAAATAAAATACAAAGTCTCTTCAGCCAATTTTTTTCATCTAAAGTTTGTTCAGAATATTAGAAGAAGAGAATCAGATCAAAATCGTGAAGTCAGTATGGTGAATTGATTTGAATCGAGTCTTGACTGGAGTGTATTGTTACCCCCCTAATTCTTACGGTCGTATGGCCTGCATTTACATGAACTTGTCTATGACATGTTCAACTGGATGTTTCCCTGAATGTATTTCAACATTAAATAAGTTAGTGTGTTTAGTGTTTATGGTTCCCGCGTCTGCCCTGCGTGCATGGCATGTTCTCCCTGCTTTGGAGGTTTTTAATCCAGGTAATAAGGTTTCCTCTCCTAGTCCAAAGACATATGTTGTACACTGATTGGCATGTCTAAACTGTCCATAGTGTGTGAATGGGTGTGTAAGTGTGCCCTGCAATAGACTGGACCCCGCCTTGTCCCCAGAGTCCCCTGGAATAGACTCCAGGTTCCCAGCAATTCTGTATAGGATAAATGCAGTGGTAGCTCACGTGGTTAAGGTTGTTGATCGGAAGGTCGGGGTTCAAGCCCCAGCACTACCAAGCTGCCATTTGTTGGGCCCTTGATCAAGCACCTTAACACTCTCTACTCCAGGGGCATTGCATCATAGCTGACCTGTGCTCTGACCCCAACTTCCTCAGCTAAGATATGCGAAGAAAAGAATTCCACGGTGCTGTAATATGTGTGACGATAATAAAGGCTTCTTCTAAATAGATGGATGTATATGTTTAGATAGTGATTAATTGATTGATTGCAACACAAAAATCTGCTACAGTAATATCACATTGAAGATCTCAGCCATGCTAACAGAAATTGATCTGGCAACCAAATGGTACTTAAGGTATTAAATATGTCTTCATTTTGGATGCATTTAAATGCATGTGTGGTCTAGGCCTGACTAAAGGATTTACACTGCAGCAAAGGTTCCAGGCTCTGAAGCCCTGTTTTAGAGGCAGCAGAACATATACAACCAGTAGAAATAATTCTTCTAACCAACTTAACTTTTTGAGTTTTCTTTGGCCCTTTGTGTATACACATTTCATTTATTTTCCCACCCCTTGAGAACAACTTTCTTGGCTTCCGGAATGACATCTCGAAAAGGCTGTTGAAAATGAATAATTCCGAGGCTTCAGGAGACGAGGAGGTTGATGAAACGGTGGATGAACAGATGGAGTCAAACGTGGAGAGGCGGGCAAATTAGACGACGGAATTGTTGGAAGAGAAAATAAAAACTCTCCGAGACGTAAACAACATTCCTACACAAAGACTGGCTCAGAATCGCAGTCCTACGAGTAAAGTGTTTCTTCACCATCGCATCGATTATGCATAGGGACACAAGTATGCTGCTGACACACAGGAAATGGCCTTGTTGCTTGGCAACAAAATTACACAGGATCTAATTTATGCGGTACAACTGAGAACACAGTTATGACTGAGTGTGATTGCATGATGGACTGGGGGGGGGGGATGCGCAATGAAGATGCTTATGAAAGGCTTTTTTCTGAGATGCAGGAAAACTTTTAATATGGTGGAAAAGTTTTAAGTAGACTTAACCTTGGTAGATTTATGGGTCAAAAGATGTCTTAAATTTCCTTTATCTTTGGAACATGTTGTTTGGAAGCGTTCCGTGGAAGAAGTCAAGTGTTGTTTCTAACTCAAAGAAAATTCAGACCTCTTGGTCAAGAATATCAACGTGTTTATCCATAAAACAGTGACTGCGTACAAGGAGATTCTTTAGGTGATGCTTTGCGGATGTTTCCGACTTGGCCATAGACAGCTAGAGATTTCAACAAGATGAAGAACCAAACATACTTCCAAATCAATGATCATCTCAGTGTATGGATCTGAACGTGACTACAAACCTAAGTTCTGAAATTGAACAAGAAAACCCACATGCACACCCCTAAAAATATATAAAGGAGCGCTAAATGTTCTACATAGATCCCTCTGTAAGTCTAACTAACCTATTACACATTTTTTTTTAAAAATAGACTGTGCTCTTATTCTGTCCAGAGGAGGCATCACAAAATATTAATTGCATGAGTTTCTGCTCAGAATATCACTTACCGCATGTGTTATTCTTTTTATATATTAATTTTTACAAATTATATCAATTCTAGACGGCATAATATATAGATTATTTCTTAATATCATCCCAGGGAGATTTTTCTTGCCATCACCTCTGGCTTGCTCATTAGTGTCACAAATCTCTCCTTCGCACTCTATTTCACTTCTTCTTCTGTTCTGCATCGTTCTTTATTTCTGTAGCCATGTCCATTTGTTTTGATTCATGTCTTGTCTCCGCCCCTTTGTGCCAACATGTGCCTGTTCTGTCCAGTTTTCTGCTACGTTCTGCTGGTTATTTACCTAATAAACCAACCTGCACCTAATAAACTGACCTGCACTTGTACCAGCTGCTTTATGACCATTGTTAAAAGTGCTGTAGAAATAAAACTGAACTGAATTTAACATGTACATTAACTGAGAGGATAAGTAAAAGACTCAAGGCAGTTAGTCAGGTAAAGCTGGGGCAAACAAGGCATCGGGGTACATTTGAAATGTGCATTAGGGGACCTGAAACAGTGAACAGAAAATAAGCATTCAAATTGCCTCACCACTCTCGGGAAGATCTTCTTTAATCTGTCTGCTGCAGCCAAGGCTTTAATTTTCCCTCCATTCAAGCAGTCCTCAAACTCATAGAGAGCCTGACGCACTGGGTTCGAGTAAGAGACCTTTGCATTGTCCACAAATGTGATGTGTCTCACTCCCCAGCCCTAGAGACAAGAAAAGACGACAGGACATATCTAGCTGAATGAAAATATATACTGCTTTACCAAGATGCATATGAAAGGATATGCTTTTGTGTAGGAACTGCATTGAGGTATTGCCAACATTATGCCATATGTCATATAAAAAGCACTGAATAAAATATACAGAAAACAGACATCTATTCAGGATTGCAATGCATTTTTTGTACCATTATAAAAGAAAGCATGTCATGTAGCAACTCTTCTGCATGGAGGCATTAGACACCACTTCAAGCCCTGTGCTTACTATCTCTGCTGCTGTGATCATGCAGTTTCACTCAAATAACACAGGTGCAGGTGATTTTCTTTACTTCTTAACCAGCCAATTGTGTAGAAAAGTGTCAATGGAATTTCAATCAATAATCATTTACGTTATAATTAACTATAACCGACTACTGAATCAGTTATTTTGATTCGCTTGTTCAGATCATGTGAATCAAATTAAATATTACGGTGGCACTTTATACACCATAAAGCATAACATTATGACCACCTGCCTAGTATTGTGTTGGTTCCCCTTTTGCTGCCAAAACAGCCCTGACCCTTCAAGGCATGGACTCCCACTAGATCCCTGAAGGTGTGCTGTAGTATCTGGCAGCTGTGGTAAGTATCTGGCAGCAGATCCTCCATGGGCAACACCTCACAACTTACAGGACTTAAAGGATACTTTCGATAGATACTGACCACTGCAGACCAGAAACACCCCACAAGAGCTGCAGTTTTGGAGATGCTCTGTTCCAGTCGTCTAGCCATCAGAATTTGTCCCTTACACTTGCCCATTTTTCCTGCTTCTAACACATCAACTTTGAGGGCAAAATGTTCACTTGCTGCCTAATATATCCCACCCACTAACAGGTGCCATGATGAGGAGATAATCAGTGTTATTCACTTCACCCATCACTGCTCATAATGTTATGGCTGATCGGAGTATGATGTCTCTGATACAATTCAGACCTAGCTTTAAGAGTTTCTGTGTTAACAGTAAAATCCACTGTGTAGCACTAGAGTCTTCTGTTGATGTCTAAACAACAGACAGTCAGCTCCAGAATCACTAGCACCTTGTACTGGTAAAGATGGTTAAAAAAAGATGAAATATTAAATCTTTGTGGTTAATAAGCTTACTCTCACACATCTTTAAATGAAGTTCAAAAATATGAACAAAAAGTTTTTCAGCATGCATCTATTTTAATTCTATTTATATTTTATTTTATATTTTAAACTGAGTACTTAAGAAACTCTGGAGCTTGTAATAAATACTATTGGACCTTTGACTAGAACTGGGTTCTATAAATAAACGATAATCTGCACAAAAATGACTACAGTTAGTCTTGTAGACAAACATCAGCTCTCACTCCACAGGTCTTCGTTGAGGTTTAGGTCAGTGGACTGAAATGGCAGAAGCTGTAGACTCCTCTGTGTTGAGGAGTGCTGGTATGTTGGCAAAGGGAGGTTACACCAAGTACAAAATGCAGGAGTGTCAGTAACTATGACATGTCAATATTTTATTTGCTAAGGGTGCAAACAGTTCTAGAGCTGACTGTACACTGTTAATGTGAGTTTATAAAGAAAATCCAACATGAACAATAAATATAAAAATGTTGCTCTTTGTCATTAAATATTTATTCTTTTTTTCACATACAATTTTGTTGTTTAGTATGAAATACATGTACACCTCTCACCATAAGTGTCCTCGCTACATTGCAGCCCAGCGTACCAGCTCCAAGCAGGAGACACTTGGTGGACACAACTTTATCCAAATCCAGAGAGGGGACGAGCCGCCAGCGCATCAACTTCAGATTAAGATCGACTGAAGATTCTGCAAGTCTGATACACACACACACACACACACACACACACACACGGTGTTTTCTCTACACATAGACATACAGACATGCTCCAATGAACCACATTCTAACTCGCAGATGAAAGGAATAATGTTAATTATTTTTAAACAATTGTCCACATCAAGGTCTGGAATAGATGGTGAGCATACAGTCAACTGATCAGATGTTAAGACCTGAGTGACTTATGGCCACGAGTTGGAGTATCTCCAGAACTGCAAGGCTAGTGAGGTGCTCCTGATCAGAAAAATCTAAAAACACAGTGATCTGAGGAGGGGGAATGAACAGAATCTAATGAACCATGAAAAAAACATGGGTCCGGTTAATCATGTGGAAGTCAATCTGACAATTAAACATGCTTGTGAAGCAGGTACACCATTCACAGCAATGCTGTTCCCCATACTGCACACTGTGTTCGGAAGCTTATGGTGACTCCACCTGATGGACTTAAAGAATATATTATAATCGATTCGCAAATGATAATCGAATAGGAGTGTGAATGTAAAATGTCATGTGTATACTACACACATCTCAGTTTAATACAAACTGGTTTGAATTCTAATATAAGAATTTGCGATATTAGCTCACGTGATATTCATAGGCTGCTCCTAGAAGTGCTAAGAACTCAGTAATGCAATAACAGCACTTCCTGGAGTGTCATTATCCTGAAGAAGATTTATAATACCTTTTTTCCCCACAGGTAAAGGAACCATTACTGACATGTGAATTCAAACACTGAATTCACATTGGAATATACACCAAACAGGCATAACATTATGAGCAGTGAGAGGTGACGTGAATAACACTGATTATCTCCTCATCATGGCACCTGTTAGTGGGTGGGATATATTAGGCAGCAAGTGAACATTTTGTCCTCAAAGTTGATGAGTTAGAAGCAGGAAAAATGGGCAAGCGTAAGGATTTGAGAGTTTGACAAGGGCTAGACGGGTTTGACCATTGTGATGGCTAGACGACTGGATCAGAGCATCTCCAAAACTGCAGCTCTTTTGGGGTGTTCATGGTCTGCAGTGGTCAGTATCTAACAAAAGTATCCTTTAAGTCCTGTAAAGTAGCCTCCGTGCGCCCCACCTCGCAACTTACAGGGCTTAAAAGATCTTCTGCTAACATCTGGGTCAGGGCTGCTTTGACAGAAAAAGGGGTGGTCATAATGTTATGCCTGATAGGTGTATATTACGTGTGGTTTTTATACTCCTTATTTAAAGAAGGTAAAATACACATGAATTTTTCCAGACACATACACATGCACAGCTTTAAAAAATGACTGACGTGACATTCAGACTGGGACTAAAATCCCAGACATAGTTTGATATTAATGAGATTAATTCCATGACTCCACCTGTACAACCTATCCAATCCAAATCCAACTCCAAGCCAGTAATAACAATATAATTGCTGGTTAAAATACTTAAATAAGTAAATATAAAATTATTCTACATTACCTTTTGGGGTCCATGCATTCACTGAGATTGACACTTCTAGGCCCCATTGCTCCTTTGGGGTTCTTCTCCCAGCCCACACTCTTTGGACAAGCTTTAAAAGACAAAATACTTTAGTAACTGCAGGCTGACTTCATTAATAAATCTATTTAAGAATCAGGCTAATTTTATAAATAAAACTTAAAGAAACATTCCAGTGGAAAATTTTAAATTCACACCTTAATCAAGAGTAACCAAGACACTTTTGGTGCATAATATTTGCTTCTTTTTTATTATTCACTGGAGTTAATTATGGAAAAAACAGTATATGGATAAAAGTTTGTGGACACCCATGTATGCATGTTGAGCATCCCGTTCCAGATTTAGCTTCTGCTACAATAACCTCCATTTTGGAGTGTGGCTGTGGGGATTTGTGTTTAATTAGCCACAAAAGCTTTAGTGAGGTCAGGCACTGATGTTGAGGGATCTGGTATGCAGTTCATCTCCATGGTGTTCAGTGGGGGATCTGTGCAGGACACACAAGTTCTTCCTCTCCAACCTCACTTTGTGCAAAGGGTCATCTTCACCCTGCTGCTTCTGTCCAGCAGGTAAAAAACAGCCTATAGCTTTAAGCCAAAAGGATCCTGAATAAACTGTAAATGCAGATATTACTCTATATTACACAGCTAAAAAACACTTATCTCCATCTAAAATCCTAGTATTGTGAGTTTATATTTCTAAACCTTGATCTTTTTCTTTGGCTGCTGTTCCTATGCTCCTGTAACAATGCAAATTTCCCCACTGTGGGATGAATAAAGGATTATCTTTTCTCATCTCATGTTTTCTGTCACTTTTGAAGATGTTGCAATATTTCTAAGGTCATTACTACCACTTTACTCCAGCTAAGGACTATGTCTTGTCTCTCTGCAATGTATTGATATATTGACCAGATTTATTACATACTACTGAGTCATAACAAAAAAAAAAACGACAGACAGGTCAAGTAATTAATTTCTGATTATCTCAATGGCACTTGTCAAGGAGTGGGATATATTAAGCAGCAAGTGAACGGTCAGTTCTCAAAGCCGATGTGCTGGAAGCCGGAAAATCGTGCAAGTGTAAGGATCTCAATGACTCTGACGAGGGCCAAATTGTGATGGCTAGACGACTGGATTGGAGGTTATTTAATATTGCACAGATGAGGTGTACCAGGAGTACCTGAGGTTTACAACAAGCATTGCAATGACATGGATATATCATGTGTGAGATAACTTTAAAATTTGAACTTGGAACCGGTTTGGAATCCTCAGGTCCATTGAAGGGATACCTTGCTATGCTCCAGGACAATTGTGTGCTTCCCATTTTGTTGCAACAGTTTGGGGAAGGCCTACATGAGTGTGAAGGTTAGGTATATACAATACAGCAGACACAGAAAGACCTGTTAATAGTGCACTAAAATGAAATGAAACCAAAATCATTTCATCCTTTAAGGTAATATAGCAACCAAAACAAATTGGTAATGTTAATAATATGCTGGCTTTTAGAAAATAGAACTGGCTTTGCTGGCCTTTTTTAAAACAAGAAGACTTATAGGACAAATAAAATCCACTAGCTGTCTTGAGACATCTGCATTAATAACACGGGTTTTAGAGATGTAATTCATGGAGGTTTAAATTTGAGTCCACTTAATGCTACAATCCAAACACAATTATGTAGCGCAATCTTGCATTAACATGGCAAATAAAACAGATTATGATATACGGTCTCTGGTTTCTCTAACCTCTGACTACCCAAATAATTATTTTGGTATACAAGCACCATCACAGATGTTGTGTCCCAACTCGCTTATTTATACTATGCAATAAAAGTAGAAAAAAAAAATACTCTTTTTGTTTAGAAAGTACTTATGAGTGTGTAACAAATGAGCATGAGACATACTAACAGGTCATGTAACAGATGAGGACTTCGTTGCTTAGTTACAGAAACTGTTTCCTGTTGTAAACAAACGCTGCATTCCATGTTTTCTTCATTTATTACTTCCTATATTATACTATAGAATTTAATTTACCATTCCCTTGATTTATTTTTCCATGTTTCCTGTATTTCCACCTTTCTAAAATGCATAGAAAAAAACCATCTCAAAACTACTTCTCAAGTGGTTAAGGTTCTGGCTTGTTGATCGTAAGTTCAGGGTTCAATCCCCAACACTGCCAAGCTGCCACTGTTGGGACCTTGAGCAAGGCCCCTAACTTTCTCTGCTCCGGGAGTGCTGTATCATGGCTGACCCTGTGTTCTGACTCCAACTTCCAAAGCTGGGATATGTGAAGAAAGAATTTCACTGTGCTGTAATGCATATGTGACAAAAATAAAGGCTGCTTCCTCCTTCATACAAGGAGTTATGGGCAATATTAACTGAAAAAGAGTGGATAAACTTTTTGGAAAGTTTGCAACAATGAACAAAGTTTGACACACACTAATTCTAATCTGATACACTGTTTAGGATGGATAATAGGAGAACTGGGACACATCTGCAGCATTTAATTCCAGTTTACGCCAAAGCAATTCGCCCAAGAGGACATGCTAATATTTAATAAAGAACATGTCATAATTTTATTTGTTTATAGTTATGCTTAATGTTACGTGCACATACACTATAGTAGTTCTAAACAACCTCATCAGCCTTAGTTTTCTCCCCTCTATTGAAGGTAATAAGAGAAAAACTAGTCATGTTGGCAAAAAAACCAGCAAGAGGAAAAAAGTCCTGCCCATATGAACCATTACAAAGCACTCTCCTGATAAACCTGAAATAAACTTCTCCTTACAATAAACTTCACCATATCACATATTAGATGTTTTCCTTTGTGAAATTAAAAGAATTTGGAACTCATAATATTAGCCTGAGATGATTGTAGATTGTAGAGATCTGTGAATAAGCACGTATTAGAATTCAGTCAACAAAACTCAAATAAATAAATGACCTGATATACAGCACTTCTTCACAGATTTCTTTTATGTGGCCAAGACTTTTATAGCATGGATGGATTGAGGATTAACTCTTTAAAAAGCCTAAAAGGATAAAGGGAGACTTTAGCTTGGATTGGGTTTGGATTTTTTTTCAGCACTGGGAAATTCTCCAGAGGTTACCTTCATGGCTCATAGCATCCAACAAAGGCTTTACCTGTCTGTCAAGTAGTTGAAGCCTGTTTAAGCATTTCAAGCATGCACCATGTGTGCGGTTAATCTGGGGGTGTGTAAAGAAAGAAAAATCACCTGCACACTGGAGCAGACTGGGCAGTTTGACCTCAAGTACGAGGCTGTGCTGCACTGAGCGACAGCCTTGAAGCGTCCGGTCTCTGAAGCAGATGATTTCAACCACGTCCAGCTGTGAACCCCTATAACACACACACAAACACACGGTTACAGAAGCATCATTAAAGTACAGAGCAGAACAGATGGATTACTATAATGTTAGTGAATTGAATATATTTATGCCACATGCTTTGATTGGACCCATAAACATCCACAGGTTTAATGTCTTATATATTAAAAACACAAAATTCTCAATCAAGCTTTTATTGATTATTGTGCAAATGCAAAAGCACGGCTAAATAAGGCTTCTTATACAACTAAACTGAGATATTGATTATAGATTTTATTGAAATTTCTTGTACTTAGCGAGATATTACATAGCGTAGTGAATGTAGTGAGGATTTGTTGATATAAACCATACTACCAGTGGGATGTGTTATGACATGCTGTGAAGTGTTATGGTGTGAATTTACCATTTACTGGCGAGGACGATCAGAAAATTACGAAGAGGCCAGCCAGGATGTTGAGGCAGTGAGCACGGGTCATAGACACCCACGGTTACCTGCTTGATAACAACAAGCACAATCTTTGGTGAGTAATGGCTCATATAGAAGTAGACAATCAGGGCTTTGAGTTTGATACAAGAATTGGTTCATAGAAAAGGTCCAAAAAAAAACAAATCGCCCCCCACACACACGCTGTTTCACAATGTTTATATCTTCATAGTAAATGGTGATATCAAACCCATTTCTGCTCTCAAGTGTTTCTTCATAAGCATCTAATATCTGAAGGCATTATTTTCAACCACTACAACTAAGTTCTGTGTAAGGTTTTCCCAACAGAGGGAAACATCTCACATTAAAAACCAACAGTGTCCTGACTTATTTTAGATCAGACTTGCAGCAATCAATTAATTATTTTCTTCATACTGATTGAAAATGTCTGGTAAGTCGATTTCCATTCTGCAGGCAGGATGGAACAGAAGTGTACTGGAAAAATGGGGTAATGAATGACATGTTGCATATTTTAACAATTTATGGTTCGTTCTCTCTCTCTCTATCTCTGTCTCTCTCACTCTCTCTGTCTCTCTCTCTCTCAAAACAAATGCAGCCTGTCTGTTTATTGATAAGCCACAAAGGAAAAACTCCTCTATCCAGAAGACTTTGCCTCTCTGGGAAACACTGCAATGCATCGTGGCCGTTTCAAAAAGCTGACAACTGATACTCCTTCCAGAAATGTTAAATGAATGTTTTCTAACAAAATTGTCACCACATCAGCGATTGGTGACCACTTTTTAAAAACATTTGTTTATGATTAATCTTAGGATACATGTTCCTTTATGTATGAGCTGTTAATATAGCAGTGTTAATTTTGACAGCCATTTTTGATTTAGTCTTAACCTTCAGATGAAAATGGTTATTAGTCTTAGTCACATTTCGTCATTTTTGTCTTTCACAGTTTGTCGACAAAACGTCATTGCATTTTTGTCAAGTTTTAGTCATTAGTTTTAGTCAAACTGCAGTTACCAGCTTTAATTTTATTAATTTTCTATGTAGTATTTTGACAAAAATAGTCATTATAATTTTTCTCTCTTTAAACCAATTAAGCTTATGAGAAATTTGAATCAAGATAACAAGCTATATTGACACTGCACTCTTAGCACTTGTGCAGCTCTACATATCCCTTTTTCTTCATTGGATATAAGCCTGCTGTGCTGCCCTTGCTCATTTATAAGGTAGGATCATATAGTGTATCCCAGCCTTAAGCATACGTACATGGCCATTAACTTAAGCAACTTACAAATCCATCTGACATTTTAGAAACAGCTTGCAATCTGCATGCTTTTAAGTTAGTACAACAAACAGGCTATGGCCTAAATAATCTTGCTACAGCACATGATACAGATTTCATTAGAAACAGAGCTGAACGCTGCAGAAAAGCAGAACTGTTGTACAATATATAATGAAGCGTTTTACATTTATGAAAGTCTGGCTCAGAACTATGCAGTAAGGCTAGCTAACTTGCTAGCAAATTTCCCTGTGGACACGTCCAGTAACACTGACCTAACATTAAGAAAAAGTATTTAAATAAGACTAAATAGAAGACTATCCGTGACAGAAGCTGCATAAATAGCAGGGTGACGCTCCTTCAGATGCCTCTTAAGATTCGTGCTGTTCTTTCTGCCCATTTTATTTTATGTTTTTTATTCAGAGGAATTAGAACAGAAATGCTTCAATATATCAGTTCCTGAAGCTTCAGGTGCTGAAGCCACTGCAGCTCGCCAGGCCAGTTGGAGTTTATTTAGCCAACCCGCTAACTGTCTGAGATGGAAACGCCCCTTATCCAGTCCAGTGACAGGGACGCACATTTTTAAAGAAAGTTAGCCGATACAAAGAGATCATTTATTCGGAATATCCGATACTCCTAAAAAAAGCATTTTAGTCCAGTCTCGTCAACAAAGAAACGTCTTAAATTTCGTCATAGTTTTTATCATCAGATATTAGTTTAGTCTTAGTCTCGTCTCATCTTAGTCACAATATTTTTCGTCATCGTCAACGAAATTAACACTGTAATATAGAAATAATAATATATTAGAGATAGAGTATCAATACACCGATCAGCCTTAACATTATGAGCAGTGACAGGTGAAGTGAATAACACAGCAAACAAGTGGACATTTTGTACTCAAAGTTGATGTATTAGAAGCAGGAAAAATGGGCAAGCGTAAGGATTTGAGCGTCAGGGCCAAATTGTGATGGCTAGACGACTGGACCAGAGCATCTCCAAAACTGCAGCTCTTGTGGGGTGTTCCCGGTCTGCAGTGGTCAGTATCTATCAAAAGTGGTCCAAGGAAGGAACAGTGGTGAACCGCCGATAGGGTCATGAGTGTCCAAGGCTCATTGATACATGTGGGGAGTGAAGGCTGGGCTGTGTGATCCCATCCAACAGGCGAGCTACTGTTGGTCACATTTCTGAAAAAGTTAATGCTGGTTCTGATAGAAAGTTTGTTGTGTTTTGGCAGTCCATTTCAGTCAATCTGTTCCCAGAGTGCACTTTAAGTAATTGTGGGTATTCAGCGGTTTTCAGAACGACACGACACCTGCACAGGCCATATCTTCAGTCTCAATTGTACCTTCTTTAGATCTGTGAAGAATGAACCCCAGTCTTTCAGCAGAGCCACTTCAACATCCTCCTCCGAGTACTTCACGAGGAAATATGGCACAGCTGTGGCTCCAACTGATGAACATAGCCCATCGTAGGCTGCTTGAAAAGCCGACACCTGAAAAGGAAAAAAGAGTCAGTGTAATGTATTAAATGGCAATAAAATATCAGGTCAAAGAAAACATACAACAGCCAAAAGCTTTGTAAACCTAAATCTCAAGACTATCAATGCATTCTGGAGCGAAAGCTTGGTCTCAGTCACATGTCATGGGTCCTCCAACAGGATAATGACCCAAAATACACAGCTAAAAACAACCAAGAATAGCTAAGAACAAAACATTGGACTATTCTGAAGTGGCCTTCTATGAGCCCTGATGTAAATCCTATTGGACATCTGTGGAAAGAGCTGAAACATGCAGTCAACCTGAGACAGCTGGAACAGTTTGCTCACAAGGACAGGGCCAAAATACCTGTGGACAGGTGCAGAAGTCTCATTGAGGGTTACAGAAATTGCTTGATTGCAGTGATTGCCTCAAAAGGTTGTGCAACAAAATATTAAGTTAAGGGTACCATCATTTTTGTCCCCTCCAGTTTCATTAGTTTGTTTTTTTAATGCTTTTGTTGAACCACAGTTCAAAAGCAATGTCTGATTTTCATTCAATAATTTTCAGAAATTTTTATTTATAATTACTTTTGTCAGTTTCAAGTTATTTCAGTGATCACTGGGGGATTTCGTTTGTTTAATGGAAGGGTACCCACAATTTTGTCCATGTGTGTAGGTCAGAGTAACATATTTGTCAACTTAAGAGTCTGACTGTAAGACACGAGTACTGGAAGTGTGTATGTACTGCTGCAATAGGACTACATGTCATCATATTTCACTTTACTAGTGATGAAGAGTGAACACTCTTTCAGTTGCATTAGTTAATAACTGACCTAACAAAGAACTTTCTCACTTCACCTTGAGTTGAAAACACTGATCTGATCTAAGAAGTCACTGCAAATTTTGCAGTTTTGTTTCTATCTGTGTATATTACATCATTTCAGGTTGCACCCATACACTACTGTCAGGTCAGCGTCTGATTCAGCATCGTACTCAATTTCCAAGAAAGCACCAAAGGCTGCAAACATGATCAATATGGACTACAACTCACTGTTACACTCATTGTTCTGCTCGCAACCACCTGCACACACTCAAAATTTAAGCACTTTCACAGCACACACTCATAGCAAAGGACCATCCTGTGTTTATTTGCACGGATGTCCAGAGCCTTCGTGTACTGTGCATGCTTTCCTGGTCGTGTTTCCTGGTTTTGTGATTTGGGGTTTTATCCTGTTTTTGCTTCATATTTTGGATTTATCTGCCTACCTTTTAAATAAGAGTTCAACTGCTTCCTTCTCTGCTGCCTCACAAGAATTCTGCAGCTTAAATGTGTCTCCACTGACCACTTCAAATCTGTTAAAGCAGCCCAATGTCACTTCATAACCAGACCTAAAAATACTAAGTAAATCCAAACAAAAGCTCAAGAGAAGTGATTAAATTTATTCATGGATTATTTACAATTTAGCTTTGATCAGTTGATTAAACATCCAAAATGCAGATGCACACTGTAAGGTTTTTAGTTATATCAAATACTCACTATATGGCAGGGAACACCTGCTGTGGATGTTTGGGCTATGGGTTAGTCTGGTTTGGGACAGGAATACCATTGGAATTTGAAATTTTTCCAAACCCCACATACACTTACCCCAATCCATGTGACAAAATATGTTACAACCTGATGATACCCAAGGTCTTAATTACCCAAAGAACACCATAGCAACAGTGAAACATGATGGTGGCAGCATAGGGCAGCATAGGTCTCTAGTCAGGATAAGAGGGAATCATAAATAGTTCCAAACACCAGTCTATTATGGCACAAAATCTACAGTTCGACAGCCGAAGATGGAGTACATTTCATTACCTACCAGCACAATAACAACCCCAAAACACAAATCCAAGTCAACAAAGGAACAGTTTCAGAAGAATAGCCCCGTAAACTCCCAGATCTCAATCATATCTAAAACCTGTGGAATGACTCGTAGAGGGCTGTACACAGGAGATTCCCTCGCTACTTGACAGATCGGGATCTTTTTCGCAAGGAAAAGTGGAATGAAATTGACAAAGGAACACTGCCAATTTGGAAGATTCTTACCTAAAAAGAACGAGTGCTGTTTTACAAGGACAAAGTGCTTTAAGAAAGTATTAGTTAAGGGGTGTTCACGATTATCCAATCAGGTCATTGTTATTTGTTTTGTCCCCCTTAAAGCATTTTCCATTTGTTTTCCCACTTGAATTTCGTTGGCTGCCATATCACATTAAATGTGGGAAAAGATCTGACATGATTTGCACCCCTGGCTTAATTAGCAGGGATGTGTAGACTTTTTATATCCACTGTAATTGCTTTAATGTCAAAAGCCTCAACTTGACCGTTCTGGACCTTGTTACCTCAATTACACATCCTCCACTCTCTCATGCATCTCTCAGACTTGGTATCCATCTAGACTGCAAGTAGAAGACAGCATGTACAGCATGGACATGTGTGAATGGGGTCAAGTGCAGCTTTAGATAAGATGACTCAGACAACTTCAGACGTGTTCAGGGACACATGCAATGTGTTTTGGTGTGTCCCTGACAATTAATTCATATAGCGTGTGTGTGGGATTCATCCTCAGTACAAACCACACTGACTGCTTATCCTTTATTTCCATTCCATTTTACACAAACAATCTTAACCCGAAGCATTTCGCTCGAAAAACAAGATTGCAACTTTCCTTGTGGCGTGTGTAATAGACATTTTCGGCCGCGGCAAACAAAATTCAGGAACCGTAATCAGATTGTGCAGCTTACCTGCCGAGGGGAGAATTTCTGTTGCAGCAACATCGGATTCTTCAAAAGCTGAATTCCTTCCAAGAAGCAGATAGCAGGGAAGCAGAACCAGTAATAAAACTGGTATTTCTTTAGATCCTAAATAAGGTGAACCAATGATGAGAAACTAGTGGGATATTCTGTATTTTCCACATACCTTAAATATTTATACAGGAACATATACCGCAAATGTTAAGATGATGAACTGGCTCAGGATTGAAGGGTCTTCCACTGCAGCACCTGACTGTATGGCCATCCAAATCTGATAAATGGTGACAGGTTTCAACAAATATATCAGTAATAAGTGCTGCAAAAAAAAGTACACAATGGTTTACAAGCTGACTTAATGTTTTGGTGGCAAAAAAAAAAAGATGTTCACTTTTTAATAAAAAAATATTGGGAAACACCCCCATTTTTACTTCATCTCCCCCAGTGTTTAAACCCAATTTACACCTTTGAAAAAGTCCATTGTTTCAGATACTATACAAATAAAATTTCATTCATTCATTCATTGTCTACCGCTTATCCGATCTATACTCGGGTCACGGGGAGCCTGTGCCTATCTCAAGCGTCATTGGGCATCAAGGCAGGATACACCCTGGACAGAGTGCCAACCCATCGCAGGGCACACACACTCTCATTCACTCACACAATCACACACTACGGGCAATTTAGAGATGCCAATCAACCTACCAAGCATGTCTTTGGACTGGGGGAGGAAACTGGAGTACCTGGAGGAAACCCCCGAGGCACGGGGAGAACAGGCAAACTCCACACACACATGGAGGAGGCGGGAATCAAACCCCCAACCCTGGAGGTGTGAGGCAAACGTGCTAACCACTAAGCCACCGTGCCCCCCCCCAAATAAAATTTCAGTAAAATATATTTAAATACTCTTGAGCCAAAAAAACTCCCTTTGTGATGATACAGGCATTCTGTTTGCTAATCAGGGCTGGACACTTGTTAGTTTCGTTGCTGCAAATTAAGGAAGCAAACCCTGTGTCTTTCCTATTTTTAGCCAAACTGACTCTTTAAACAAGTCAAAACAAATAATGGTCGCACCTCATTAGCTGCTTTATCCAGAAGAGCTTTCTTGTCGATGGATTTAAAGGCTTCCAGTGTGTTGGTGTTGTACAAAGTTCCCTTAGCAGCACAGCAGTAAGCTGGTGTGGGTCCATCACTGCAAATGAACAAACTCATTTCAGCTAATCAAGCAAACACAGGATGCTGTTTAGAATTCTATTAGAATTCATCAAGCTGCCTTTAGCATTTCAACCACTTGCTAGTAATAAAAAAGACTGTGCCTTTTGAGATACCTGCACATCTTATGTTACTTTTTTTCCACAAACACTTAATAATTACACTTTAATAAAAAAACACCTTAGTACACTGTAATAAAGTCTTCACCACTGAGAATGCAACATACATACAGCTGAAAGTTCTTTAACTCCAGCTCATTTGAATAAGAGAGCAATCCCATAATTCTTTAAACTGGACAGATGAGAACATTTGAAAAACATAAACAAGAACCATCACACAAATTGCCAGATCCCACAGCACACAGTTCAGGGATCTAGTGGATTCCATGCCTCGAGGGGTCAGGGCTGTTTTGGCAGCAAAAGGGGGACCAACACAATATTAGGCAGGTGGTCATAATATTATGCCTGATCGGTGTATAATAATATCACAGAGCATGCTGTTAAGGTTTACCGTGATACAGGGAAAAAAAGAAAAAAAAAAACATCACCGTGTACGTCTTTCAATGTCCATTTTTAAGAGTGTGTATTCACATGGCTTTATACATAATTTTAATAAAATTTACATATTGATCACCTTGATGTACATTTTGGTACAGTACACATAAGAACAGCACAAAGGCATTGGTGGCTCAGTGGTAGGTTGCTCGCCTATCATGCGGAAGACCCGGGTTCGATTCCCAGCCAATGCCTCAACCCCAGCCACTGGTTGCAGTGCCGGTCCCAAGCCCGGAAAAATGGGAGGGTTGCGTCAGGAAGGGCATCCGGCGTAAAACCTGTGCCAAGTTGTTGTGCGGACCAGTTGGTCCGCTGTGGCGACCCCGAACAGGGAGCAGCCGAAAGCAACTTCTTCTTCTTCTTCTTCACACATAAGAACAGCACAAAATTTAGCAATAACAAAGAGCAGAAGTAGGAAAGGAAGTAGTATTTATTACCTAACTGCTGAAATTCTTGGTGTTGTTTAATGGGAAACATAGGAAAGAACTTCACATAGCTATTTACTCTGCAACGAGTCTGACAACAGTTCTGTTTAAGATGACCGGTAAATTATCTGTGTGATCTTATGTGCAAAGATACAATGCACAACCTTAGTATTACACATTTCTATCCGAATAATAAGTCATTCTGAGGTACAGTCAGACCAGAAACATTTGGACACTGAGCAATTTACTATTGTTGTCGTTGTCTAGCACAGTTTGAGTACAATGTTTAAGAGTTATAGAGTTGAAATAGCTGTAAGTGCAGATTTTCAGCTTAAATTTCAGGGTATTACATGCAAATTGAGTAAACGATGTTAAACTTTTTAAGGGACTAAAAGCAATTGCAAAAACTTTAAAAACACTTTTTAATGCATGATTGCAAATTCTTTGTAGTCAATGATTGCTTGAAGTCTAGGATCCATAAACATCACGAGATACTGGCCACTAATGCATTCTTTCTTTTTAAGAACGTACCAAATCTTTGCCTATATTTAACCGCAAATCCTGTTTCTGCTCTCTCTTTCTCTGATAAGATTGTTTTGATTTCTCAGCCTTTTTCAGGCTTGCTTCATTGGACTTTATATTGAGAGTTATCAGCAACGTCAAAGTCAACTCACAATTCAAAGACAACTCTTGAACTTTTATCTGCATATCTGTAAATAAAATATTGAGGGAATAACACAAACCTGGCCACCGAACTCCCAAGCAGCCATTTATCAAAAGTCTGTAATTTTGTTTCTTTCACATGATTTAAATTTAGATTAAAATTGAATGTCTCCCATTTTAAATTATATTCATTATTTAATATTAACCTGAACATACACTTGTAGATGGTAAAATAGCAATATATTTCTGGATGTGAATGTATGTGTTAAAGTTCTGACAAATAAGGTATTATAATCTACAATACCGCGTAGAAGTCATAAGCACATGCAAAGAAATTCTGTAAAACAAAGATGTAATTTAACATTTTATATATAACAGAAATCTACGCTGAAGAAAGGTAAACAGCACATATATGTTAACAGGTAATCACTGACAGCATGCATTCATTTTTTTGTCTGAAAAGTGGTCTATTATGTAATGTCTCTTTCTTTATCAACATTCCATTCCATTGTAATATCTTTAATAGCTCAATCATGTAGAAGCCATGACAAAAAAACATCTAATACAACACCTAAGACTTTTACACAGTACTGTACTCAGTATAGCTCTAAAAAGGGTTACTCGATAAGGATACTAACAAAATCCTATATAAAAAAAAAAAACAACTAAAGTAACCTCAAATATGATTTGGTTTAAATCTGACTGTTCCTCATTAAGCAAATCACTGAATGTCAGTAAATGAATGTAAAACACTTCTATCGAGCATAGAAAGGCATTTTCTTACATCTTTGTATGCATCTTTAATATGACTTTAAAGTCTGCTAGCTCAACCTATTTATTAATTTTTATGTCATATGTAAACATTTTAGGGGGGGGGCACGGTGGCTTAGTGGTTAGCACGTTTTCCTCACACCTCCAGGGTTGGGGGTTCGATTCCCGCCTCCGCCGTGTGTGTGGAGTTTGCATGTTCTCCCTGTGCCTCGGGGGTTTCCTCCGGGTGCTCCGGTTTCCTCCCTGAGTCCAAAGACATGCGTGGTAGGTTGATTGTCCGTAGTGTGTGATTGCGTGAGTGGATGAGAGTGTGTGTGTACCCTGTGATGGGTTGGCACTCCATCCAGGGTGTATCCTGCCTTGATGCCCAATGACGCCTGAGATAGGCACAGGCTCCCCGTGACCCGAGTATAGTTCGGATAAGCGGTAGACAATGAATGAACGTAAACATTTTCGTACACTCACTGTGCACTTTATTAAGAACACTATACTAATAGTGGGTAGGACCTCCCTTTGCTCTCAAAAAAGCCTCAATTCTTCATGGCATGATTTTTGCAAGATGCTGGAAATACTCCTGCAAACTCACTTTTATGCTATTGTCATTGTCATATTAATTAAATCAGTTTGAGATGACCTTTACTTTGTGACATGATGCATCATCATCCTGGAAGTAGCCATTGGAAGATGGTAAATTGTCATCATGAAGGGATGCACATGCTCAACAACAATACTCAAATAGTATGTAGCATTCAAGCCATGACTGATTGATATTAATGGCCCAAAGTGTGCCAAGAAAACATTCCCCACACCATTACACCACCTCCACCAGCCTGAACTGTTGACACAAAGCAAGCTGGGTCAATGGATTCATGATGTTTGATCCAAATCCTGACCCAGCAGCAATCAAGATTCATCAGTCCATTCAATCTTCAACCGTTATGGCAACCTGCTCTTCAGCTGTTGTACCTTATCTGCCTGAGTATTTGACATGTCATTCATTCTGAGATGCTTTTCTGCTCACCACAATTGTACAGAGTGGATATCTGTGTTACTGTCGCCTTTCAATCTGCTCAAACCAGTCTCTCTCATCAACAAGGCTTTTCCATCCACAGAACTACATCACTGGATGTTTTTTCTTTATTGCGTGTTAATTCTGTGTGAATCTGTGTGTGTAAATCCAAGGAGATCAGCAGTTACAGAATTACAAAACCAACCTATCTGGCACCAGCAATCATGCCATGGGGTAAATTCACAGAGATCATTTTTTCCCCCCGTTCTGATGATTGATGCAAACATTACCTGATGCTGCTGGGTCTGTATCTGCACTGGGGTCACACGATTGGCTGATAATTGCAGATAATTGCATGAATATGTAGATGTACAGGTGCATCAAATAAAGTGCTCAGTTAGTGTATAGTTACATCCATATAATGACTCACATCTAAACTAACAAAATTATTTTTTAATACCATGACACAGCACTCGAAAAGATGAGACAATTCACAGAAAGGGAGAATTAGGTGTAAATTAAGTGAGATGGAAGCACAAAGCCTTGGTATAAAACAGAGGAAAAAAGATATGTATAATTTCTTTTCTCGCCTGAGCCGAGTCAGTAAACAGTGGCATTTCTTTTGTTAGAAGTAAATGACTAGTCTTATCTTAATTAGTGCTGGCTTGTTTTTTTGAATAATTTTTTGTCATATTTATATCTTTAATTAATGAAATGAAGAATGAGGATTTTATAAAACTGTAAATCACTTTATCTGTAAAGAGCAATCTGTGTATAAAATTGCAGTAACCCACTCATCAGTCAAGGCTTACGTTACTGAGACTCCTTATATCATATATGGCCAAAAGTATGTGGACACCTGACCAGGACATAAATGTGCTTGTTAAACCTCTATTCCACAGGCTTTGCACTAATATTGCATTTTCCCCACGTTCTGTTTTCACAAAATCATAAAACTCAATACCCAAAACATTTACGCATCACAAAACCAGTAAATGCAGTAGACTAATAATAAAGGAGTGAATAAAATTATGTTCTTTTACTGAGGCTTTGAGTAAGCAGTCGTCTGTCATAACATTGATATGTGTAGCCCCTCCCCTTTTTTTTACCAAAATGCCAGACAATATATAATTATGATGTCACGACTAGTCAATCTACTAAAAACTATTTACTTTTATTCGTCTTTGAAATTCAATACCAAATCCTGAAAGAATAGTAGTGCCTTTACATCTCTGATTCTGTACCAAGAATTTAAATGCAGCACTCCAGAGTCTCAACTCATCATTCAGGAAAAACAAGTGCTGCTGAAGTCATATTACACTGGAAAAAAGTGTTGTTTATGCCATTTCAGAAAAACACTTAGTATTGCAAACATTTTTGACCCATGCTACCAGTGCAAAGAGTTAGTGTCATGATCAAAATAAACCAGACGCCTGGTTCATATCATCCCGAGACTCCCAGAAGTCATTTATTCTTTCAGCTGATGCTTCTGCAATTGAGAGAGAATTCAGTCCGGGGCTACAGCTGAGCAGCTGACAGATATAAGCCCAGGGATTTTTTTTACTTGAGGGGACTATCTAATATTTACATTTAAATGAACAAAAAGTGAAAAACAAAAAACAAAACGTTAGCTAAACCACTGCTCAAAAACCAGCTGAACCTACTGATCAGAAGCATGTGGGCGTGGCCTAATATTCTAATAAGGAAGCTGGTTTGACAACCTTCTGTCCGAGACTCACATCCTGCAACACCACTTAAGCAGAACTAAACACATTAAAAAAGAATTGAGACCCAACGTCATATGAACTATAATTCATATTTAATAAAAGCCATATATAAATAAAATTTAAACTGAATTGAGCCAGATCATTTTGATAAAAGCTATGAGACATCATCAACCATGTGATTGGTGAGGAAGGAGCTCAGCCCCACCTACTTTGCATTAAAAACCAGAGAAATTATGGTGACATACACACAGACCTTTAGACTTATGTTATAATTTATACTGCAAACTGGAACTTCTGCTGAGAATTCTGAGTATACACAATCTTTGTAAATGTATTGCAGTTCAGTCCTATATTTTGTTTCATTACAGAGCATACTGGTAACCTGTGTAGATATATTTCTATTTGCAAATCGCATACAGACACAAGGAAATATAGCAAATAGTAGTAACTTACACATCAAATGCGCTGTACTCCAGGGTCAAACGAGTCGGCAGGCCAGACGGATCACCTTATTCCAAAGAAAACACATTACTTAGTCATGACAGCTTATTTCCATATAACAATTACACTGAATCATCCGTTAAATGAAGATGACAAAATCATTTGTTTTGGAGCATACCATGCACAAAGGAATGCAGGTCGCACATCACCTGAACAAATATTTGTACTTCTATAAATACTCATTTGTAATTGAAACACAAGTCGCTTCCATAGCAGTCTTTCTCCATACAAGGGTAAAAATTAGGCTTATCCACAATAACTAAACACTAAACAAGAGATTATTATACTAAGCCAAGATATGATTATTGTTATAACATCACAGCAGCAATGGTGTGCACTATGAAGTGGATGATGATGCCAGGTGACAGGAAACTACTTCAGAAATCAGTTCCATTCGTTCATACATTCATTCATTCGGTAATGATGTCCTAAGAATTTGTACTTATTAAATCTTATTAAACTTTTCTACTATACAGGTAGGAAATTGTTAGGATAAATGATACCAAACACAAGAATTATTTATTTTATTTTTTTTGCTAGGCCAAGTAAAGTATTTTCATAGAGAATATATGAAGGAGCTCGAATTTATGAGAATGCAAAAGTCCTTAGTTTTTGGGTAGGATTGCTGTATAAATAGGACAGATTTTCAGAACACTGGTTTTATCTTAATCAGGGTCACAGTGGATCCGGAGCCCATCCCAGGAGCACCAGACCTGAGGCATGAATATACCCTTTCTATCACAGGGCACCATGCACGCACACACACACACACACACACACACACACACACACACACACACGCACACACGCACACACGCACACACACATACGCAGCCATAAAGAGAACATGCACAGAAAGTCCACACTGACATTACACTGACAGAAGGATTGAACTGCGGACCATGGAGCTGTGAGATGTCAACACTACCCAATGTGCCACTCACAAGAGTAATCACAAGAATGCAAAACAAGTGTCCTTACCATTATAATAATAACCCTTGATGCTTCTTGGACTTTCATCCAGTCGATAGTCATTGAGTTTCTTCTGGGTGAGCTGATGCCAGAATCCTGCCTCTAGGGCACTAGAGAAAGGGGCAAACTGCAACTTGGGAAGAGCTGCACCCTTTTCTACTGATTCAGCTGCCATTTGAGGATTAACCACACTTCTGTTTGATAAAAACACTGTTGAAGAAAAGGGAATTAATAAGGATTTGTATGAAATTTCCATCTTTTAATAGCTTACTTTCAATCTCTAGTGCTTTTACTCACATAAATGACAATTTATTTTAGCAAGCCCTGTAGTTTTCCATTAAATAGAACTCTCTGTTCATGTATTTATGAACATTTGTGAGGTTTTGTTTTTTTATTATGATGGGAAATGAGCTTGTTGTTCAAGCCTCTGTGTTTGTGTCCCTCACTATAATTAAATCGAGGCTCAGTTTTGCCTTCATCTCATCAGCACACAGTACTGAGGCTGCTGTCAGCATGCAAGTTGGCTAAT
The DNA here is from genome assembly GCA_033459395.1 of Hemibagrus guttatus. Taxonomy (NCBI): domain Eukaryota; kingdom Metazoa; phylum Chordata; class Actinopteri; order Siluriformes; family Bagridae; genus Hemibagrus; species Hemibagrus guttatus. The sequence goes on from JAUCMX010000023.1 coordinate 9,231,545, forward strand.
AATTCATTTCCCGAATATCGCAATTATCACAAAATTTAACATAAAACAAACGAACTTTTTTTTACACTATAAAATCAACAAAAACAAACCATAAAGAGGTCACTGTGCATAAAATGAAAACAGGACACACTTACCAGATTCTGACTTCCTTGTTTGAATCACGTGACCAACGTCGTGCGCAGCCTCAGTGTGGTCGCGAAGGAAGGCTAGCTCACGGTGGCTACATATATTATGCTGAATATTTGTAAGAATAGCTGGCTGCTTGTTTACTGTTGTAATTAGGTTTTTTTTAAGTCATTATCTAGCATGCCATTGCGTACAAGTCTGGTCGCTTAGTTAGCTTGATTTACACAGATCCTCATAGAACATGGTACAACTTAGCCAGCTCGGTTGCTGGTTCGCTAACTTTGGCTAGTTAGCTATTGCAAAATGTCCTAAATTTAGCCCAGTGTCGAATAATCTGCCGAATTAACAAATGTTACGATTTTTTGGAGAACGCATAAAGCACCTTTAGGAATAATATCCGCTCAAACATCACTAAACTTTTTCAAAACAATGGTTAGCAACAAGAAAACAAGCTAGCTGTCCTGCTTAGCACTCCAGATGTTTAACATCAGTATAAAATTATTTTATCACGGCGCGTTCGTCATGGAGTAGAACACAAAAAACCAAAACATGAACAAGAAAGCGCACACGATGAGACAGGAAAACACGGACAGAAACCTGTACGCGCCGTTTCTTTTCATTTCGATGCCTTTAGTCTGTATCTCTGGCTTGATAAATGCTCTCCAATGAAATTACAACACCAGAAACAAGACTGGACCAATAAAAATCCAAAAAACACAACAGAAATGACGTGAATTAGCTATTAAAACACTAAGTTGGGTGCTGAAGTTACAGGGAAAAGATACCCTGCAGCTAGCTGGTGCACCTTAGCTCGCTACACCCTGCTTTCGTGCAGAGAATGCATTGAAACAACATTCCTGAAGATCTGCATAGTTTACCTCCAACTCATTTAGCTGGTTTGGTAGTTAAGCTATCCTTACAAGCAAGTGAAAAGCTTTATGAAATGGATCAGGTGTGTGTACACTTATATTGGCAAAAGTTTTGGGGCACCGCTACAAATCTTTGAATTCAGGGGTTGGGCTCGGCCCCTTAGTTCCAGTAAAATGAACTCTTAATGCTTCAGCATACCAAGATATTTTTGAACAATTTCATGCTCCCAACTTTGTGGGAACAGTTTGTGGATGGTCCCTTCCTGTTCGTCTAGTAGTGCATTTGTGAGGTCAGGCACTGATGTTGGATGAGAAGGCCTGGCTCGCAGTCTCTGCTCTAATTCATCCCAAAGGTGTTCTGTCGGGTTGAGGTCAGGACTCTGTGCAGGCCAGTCAAGTTCCTCCACACCAAACTCGCTCATCCATGTTTTTATGGACCTTGCTTTGTGTGCTGGTACACAGTCATTTTGGGACAGGAAGGGGACATCCATAAACTGTTCCCACAAAGTTAGGAGTATGAAATTGTCCAAAATGTCTTGGAATGCTGAAGCATTAAGAGTTCCTTTTACTGGAACTAAGGGGCCGAGCCCAACCCCTGAATTCAAAGATTTGGAGGGGTGTCCCAAAACTTTTGGCAATATAGTGTATATTCATTTTAAGAATATAGAATTAGATCAAAATCATGATTCCATTCTATAAACTCGTACAATATATGGCCAAAGGTTTGTGGACACCTGATCATCACACCTATATGTCGGTCTTCCCCCAAACTGTTGCCACAAAGTTTGAAGGTACACAGTTGTATTGGATGTCATTTTGTATGCTGTAGAATTATAATTTAACTTCCCCACATGATAATGCCCCTGTAAATAAAGTACAGTGTGACTGGTGCATATGAGTGTAACCTTTTTTCCTCCCACATTGCCTTAGTGGTATATTTAAAGTATAGTGGCTGTGTACACCTGACCAATACTCACAAATATGGGCCTTCCCTAAACTGTTGCAACAAAGTTTAAAGTTCCAGTATGGCATTGCTCCTGTGGACAAATTGAGGTCCATAAAGACATTTGTCCATAAAGACATTTTCCTACAGCTGAAGTGGAATAACTTAAGTATCCTGCACAGACCTCTGTCTTCAACCCCACTAAACACATTTGGGATGAACTGAAACATTAACTGTGTGCTAGACCTCAGTAAGGTTCTTCTGGACACATAAACACAAATCCCCACAGCCATGCTCCAAAACCTAGTGAAACTTCCCAGAAGGGTGGAGGTTACTACTGCTCAGCTGTATGTGGTAGCTTAGCGGTTAAGGTGTTGGACTACTTATCGGAAGGTTGTGTGTTTAAATCCCAGGTCCATCAAGGTGCTACTGCTGAGCCTTTGAGCAAGTCTCTTAACCCATAGTTGTATATAATGAGATAAATTATAAGTTTTTCTAGATAAGGGCACCTGCTGTAAATGTGTAAACTTTTTGCAATATAGCATACATTTATGCACACCTAGGAGCAATTCAGTGTAGAGTAGCCAGTCCACTTTCTCGCATGCTGTCGGAAAGTGGTTGGAGACTGGAGGACCCTTCAGATCCATATATCTATTAATATATAAAGTAGAATACAATGTTGTTTGTTCAGGACCACAGATCAGTGCCTACCAATACTGAATCACAATAAAAGGTAAGATAAAGTGCAAAGGACACAACAGTATAAGACAATAGCACTACAAAGTGAAAATAACATCATGTGAAAGCAGTATCTGACACAGCACACAAAAACTGAACAGAATATAAAAAAAATGAACCTTTGAGTCAATCCATGAGGATGTCAGTACAGCCCAGAAGGCAATACTGTGCCATAAAGTGCAGGTGTGTTGAATTCATTTCAAGTAGAAGTTTGAGGGCAGCAAGGTCTTGAGAAACCTGACTGCTTCTGGGGAAAAAATGTTGCAGAATAGTGAGTCAGATTTTCTGGTATCTTCTACCAGGTGACCGAGATTATCTTTAGGGTTAGTTCAAGAGTGAAAAATAAAATGAAAATACTTGACATTTTCTATAAACACTTCTCACAAGTAGATAGGAAAGGAGTGGGCTTCCATGTCAATAGAAACTTCAGAGCTAATAATAGTTTACTAAATAGGCTTTCTAAAAGCCTCTGACACAGGAACACTTTCTAGCTTAATATATAGCTGTTTTAGATTAAATGTATACTAGAACACTGAAATTTTAATCTTTTAATACCTCCACTCAAATTCTGTTAAGCTAAGTAATTACTGGAGTCTAACATCTAAATGTATCAAATGTTAAAGTCTTCTTCTTCTTCTTTCGGCTTTTCCCTTCAGGGGTCGCCACAGCGAATCATCTCTCTCCACCTATCCCTATCTTCTGCATCCTCAACCCTTGCACCCACTAGCTTCATATCCTCATTTATTACATCCATATACCTCCTCTTTGGCCTTCCTCTTTGCCTCCTGCCTGGCAGCCCCATGTCCAACATTCTCCTACCAATATACTCACTGTCCCTCCTCTGAACATGTCCAAACCATCTTAATCTGGCCTCCCTAACTTTGTCCCCCAAACGTCCAACATGAGCTGTCCCTCTGATGTACTCATTCCTAATCCTGTCCAATCTTGTCACTCCCAAAGAGAACCTCAACATCTTCAGCTCTGCTACCTCTAGCTCTGACTCCTGTCTCTTCCTCAATGACACTGTCTCTAAACCATACAGCATGGCCGCTCTCACCACTGTCCTGTACACCTTCCCCTTGGTTCTCGCTGATATTTTCTGATCACACAGAAATCAAATGTTAAAGTCAAAGCTGTAATTTAATTTTGAAGCCAGATTATTAAGTAATAAACTTAAAAATGCTTTTAACCTTCAGCTGCACAAAGCACTGGATTAAGATAATGTAATTTTATACCTAGCATTGAGGCATTGGTGGCTCAGTGGTAGGTTACTCGCCTATCATGCAGAAGGCCCAGATTTGAGTCCCAGCCACTGGATGTAGTGCTGGTCCCAAGCCCGGAAAAATGGGAGGGTTGCGTCAGGAAGGGCATCTGGCGTAAAACATTTGCCAAGTTGTTGTGCGGACCAGTTGGTCCGCTGTGGCGACCCCGAACAGGGAGCAGCCGAAAGCAACTTCTAATTTTATACCTAGCATTGCAGGCACCATGAGGTGATCAGCAGAATAAAAATCCACTCCAAATGTCTCCAAGATGTCTCCTAGATGTAGCCTTCCAAAATTCAAGATGGATAAATGCTTCCATTTCCTTAATAATCAGAGCCATTCTACATAATAAGTTGATTACAAAGTCATTTTTGCACCCATAACTTTGTCTAATCTCTTCATTGTAATTTTAGTAAATCCGTTCAAGTTCCTTTTCCCAACCTGAATGAATCACCATGATATGAATCTGCATCACTAATGCATTTTTGCCTGATTAATGACCCTGAAATTTTGAGTTAATTCAACTCAATTGTCCATACCATTTGAAATAACCAACTGTTGTCAAAATGTCTTAATTGCCTGAAAAATAAAACCTTGTTTCTGTTATCAATGGCAGAGAGCAGTTACATGGCCATAACTAATTATGAAGACACAGAATTCTATAGCTTTTTATTTACTTATTAATTTATTTAACCTCCAATGTAGCTCTTAATACACATATTCTTGCATTGAGATGAAGGACAGTCCGTTACGGCACACTGAAAATAAAAATGACATCTTAACCAGTGAGACTGTCATGAATATATTCATATTTATCTTGTGTTATCTATTATAAGATTACCATAAACTGAATTGTACTATAAAATTATTACACCTACCGTATATCTAGACTTTTCTTTATAACTCTAGGTTGAAGTGACCTTGTTAAATATTTATTTCCGTTTTTACTGTGGATTGTATTTAAATGAGGACCTCACACTTCTGAGCATGCTTTAAAGACAGAAAATTGCTTCTTTGCTGATAAATAAGTTTTCATGCTTTTCCAAGAATGCTATTTAAAATTGATGGAAGATATAATAACTTTGCACTTTTAAAACCTATTCAATAGCAATTAACCTTCTAGACAAATGGCCTGTTAGTTTTTTGTGCAATAACTAATGTATGCTTCATTCATCACACAATCATTAGAATGAACAACCTCCGGGGTGTGTTCTTTAAGGAAAAGGTACAGTATAAACACAAAAATCACGACCATCATCTTGATGCATGTTTTCCATGTACCCTCAGCGATGGAGGGTCCAATCACACAGTGCTAGAGGCTGGGATGGTGCATGATGTAGAGTGGAGTGTATAAGTGTGTGTTCTCATTTTGTGTGGATTTCCTTCTGGGTCTACGGTTTCCTCCCAGTGTCCAAAACCATGCAGGTGTCGGTAGACTGGCCATGCTAAACTGCCCCTAGTTGTGATGAGAGAGAGAGAGAGAGAGAGAGAGAGAGAGAGAGAGAGAGAGAGAGAGAGAGAGAGAGAGATATCCACTATGACCCTGTTTGGGATAAAGTGGTTACTGAAAAACTGTTGAATAGCCTTCATGTTAAAATCCTTCATGTTAAAAGCCTCAGAGACTGATTTGTACTCATTTGTACTCAGATTTGAGATCATTTAATCACATTTTAGTAAAAAGCTTCATGTTCTATGTATACACATTACACCTCATTGAACAGCAACTGAATGCTGAAAGACCTTGGCAGAAGTTAATTTTAGCAATCATTTCATTTGGAATCATTTATATTAAGTTTATCATTTACAGTCAGATATTTCTGAAATAAAAATAATTGCATTTAAAGCATTGGCTTTAGGTTGGCGGAAGGTGTTTTTCTAGGCACCAAAATTTCAGTCAATGGAAAAAATGACAAAATTAAAAATAACAAAAAAACAAAACAAAACTACAGTAGGTTTTAAAATATATTCCTGCACTCAGCTCCAGTAATCTTGTATCTTGTATCCAAGTCACCCACCTGCAGGATTTTGGACAGTGGTAGAAAATCACAGAGAATCAGAAGAAAACCCACACAAACGCAAGAAGAGCATGCAAATCTCTACACAGACAGTCTCCTGAGCTCAGGACTGAACCAGGGATGCTGCAGCGGTGACACAGCAAAGCTCCACACTGTGCTACTTGTGCCACCCACTTTGCAATATAACACTTTAACAATAATTGTAATGCTAATTAGATCATTAGAACATCATTAAATACACCGTTTGTCTCCTTTGTTCTCTGGCACCGGTTAGAGCAGACGCGTTCAAACAGTTTGTGCAAATCACTGTGAAAATTCTGGCTGTGTGGAAACGACAGTTTCTACATGGGACATTGTACAAGAGATACATCACAGTGTTGTAACTATATCCCGTGTGTCTCGTTGAGAATGACACCTCCTGCTGATAAGCACACAGCATTTTTCTAAAAAATCTTTTTTTAAAAATTACAAATGACAGTCAGTGCACTATAACTATAACTAAAAAAAACCCCATTGCATTGTATTGGATGACTAACTTGTTGAGGACGTTGGATTTGGTAAGATAGTGAATAAAAATAATAGTTAACATAAAACAAACCGGGGGGCACTAAGCCACAGTGGTTAGCACGTTTGCCTCACACCTCCAGGGTTGGGGGTCCATTCCCGCCTCTGCCGTGTGTGTGGAGTTTACATGTTCTCCCCGTGCCTCGGGGGTTTCCTCCGGGTACTCCGGTTTCCTCCCCCAGTTCAAAGACATGCATGGTAGGTTGATTGGCATCTCTAAATTGTCCGTAATGTGTGATTGAGAGAGTGTGTGTGCCCTGCGATGGGTTGGCACTCTGTCCAGGGTGTATCCTGCCTTGATGCCCTATGACGCCTGAGATAGGCACACCGTGACCCGAGTGTAGTTCGGATAAGCAGCAGACAATGAATGAATGAGTTCCTAAAAACCAAAAACACAAATGTTTATATCTTCAAAGTAAATGGTGATATCAAACTCATTTCTGCCACTTCTGCAAGCGCTTTTTCATAAGCATCTAAAATCTGAAGCTGTTATTTTCAACCAGGTAAAATGTCTCATGCTGAAAGTGTCCACACTAATTTTATGTCAGCCAAATTCATTTATTTATACTGATTGAAAATGTCTGATAAGTCAAAAGACACCACAAAGTTTTTACATGGATTCTGTCAGTTCTGTGCAAACCTGCCCTCTGAAAGATTGGCAGACTGTCACATGACAAGGCTAAATATTAACAAACATTATCTTGAACTGTTTGCATGTGTCAGAGAAAAATATTTTGGTATTTTCCCCATCAGTGTCAGTATATGGGGAACTATCAAGTCTTGACAGCATCTCTAATGGTCCCTGGGCTAATAAATGTTAAACAAATAAACGCTAAACAAATAGGCAAATGTGGAGCACGAATTGATTATCACTCAATAGCTGCATGTCTTGAAACCATAACTACATTCACAGTGCAGTTTTTCTAACTATCAACCACAAGAAGGATAATTTGTCCCTGTGTGAGCATGAAAATGCAATTTAAAATGTGCTGTAGATTTCAAGAATAAAGTATGCTTGGTATTGGTGTACTTTTTGAGAGATGGTTTTATCTAAAGTAATGCTCACACTTCGGCTCCTTATTGGAGGTGTTAGAAGGAAGTAGTTCTTCCTTCATTGATAATGCCTTCCTCAAAAAAACAACAACTCTGGTATAGATTCATGTGTAATGTCTGTAAAGGTACGTAGTTACAAGAGAGAGACAGAGAAGAAAGTAGTTTGGGGCCTGGGATCTAAGGGAATAAAGTTAAACTTTACTTCAGGTATTGCTGTTGTTGCTTCTTGTTTTTACATTTATTTACAAAAAAACCCTTGTGTTTCATTCTTTTTTTGTGATGCCGCTCATCTAGCAGCAGCTATATGCGGCTCGCTCCCCTTGGGATCAATAAAGCTTTATCACATGCTCCAAAAAAACATATTTCAAGGTACTAAGTCACAAACATTCTGTTATTCTCCTTACAGCATATTGTTCAGTGACTGCAGTGTGTCATGCAGCGGGTTGAAGCACGGAGGCGGATACACATGCAGGTAGAGCAAGTTTTATTAAAACTGGTCGCAAACAATCCAAGACACAAGGCAAAGTCAAAATCCAATAAACAGGCAGAGGTCGGGCAAAAACAACAGACATTAGTATGAAGGGGTGAGAGCACGGAAATCAGGGAACAGAAACTGAGGTCAGAACACGAGGGCAGATATTAAACAGGCTATGGCTATGGCTAAACCAGAAATATGGTTTGATATAGCGCGATCGCAAGGATACGACAGTGACACACAAGTGTTTAACTATCCTAACAAATCGAAGGGGAAACACAGAACACGTGAGAATAATCAGAACACAATCCAGGAACAGCTATTAACTAGATGATGGCGGAGACAAGACATGAATGAAAACAGACATACGTGGAAAAAGTAATTAAACAGAGAACATAAACGGAACACACGTGGAAGTAAACCCGTGCACGAGGCAGAAAATGGGGACACAGTAAAGGTATATAGTAAAGAGCGAGGGGAAAGTATAGCCCAGACCCAACCTCAGTGCCTGGGACTTAATGAGGTGTATCACTGATATTGTGACTAATAATATTTTACCTTTATTTACAGTAAAACAGTAAAGTACGTGGTTATGTGGAAATCATACACATATTCAAGTACATGTTTCAATGTTAGTGACACATTATCATCTCATAAAAGCTCAAATAAATTTGTAAGATATGCAACAAGCACATTATACCTGCAAAATGAGACGAAAGTAAAAGACGCAGACTAAACAAAGCCTGTGAGATAAAAAAAAAAAAAGATCCTTAGAACCACAAAAACTCACAGAGAATTTATTAAACGTTTACCATCAGTATTTGTACTGATGCCTTAATCTGATGCAGATTACAAGCATGCAATGACACTGGTTAGCACCAAAGACATAAGCCAATTAACAGGAGTCTTTAATACCATAATAGCCCAAACAAAATCTACAACCTTTAAAAATACAGTTGCACATATAAAGGCAAAATAACTGTGTTTACACAGACTTATACAGCTGCTACATCTTTACAGACAAAAATCACTGCTTGATACGAAAAAACTTTTTAAATACTCTTTTGAAATTCTCGTTGCAAAGTGGATAAATAAAGGGGTTCAGTGTGGAGTTGATGTAGCCCAACCATATAGTGAACATGTGGAGGTCATGATGGACGCACGTGTTGCACAGCGCCATGACCATGAAGGTGATAAAATAAGGGATCCAGCACACCATAAAAGCGCCAATGATGAAGCCTAACTGCCTCACAGCTTTCCGTTCCTTATGAACGCGCATGTTCTGGACACACTGCCTGGACTGTTCGCAGAATTTCTGCCATGTTTGCCTCAAAGTCATAGTGTTGCTACCGTCTATCGCTGGACCGTCGTCGTGCATCCATGACCCTTGAGATACAGGCGACTGTGCATTAGCATTGTCGCTACAGAGAATGGTGATGTGTTTGTGAACGTCAGTGTTGGGTGACATCTCACAAATATTAGCAACCGAATTCGGCACTAATACATTACAATCAGTAACAGATACGAACATTTTCAGATCTGCATTCTCTTCGTGTTGCAAAAAGCCCAGCGGTAAAGATGGATCCCTTGAAGGTGTTTCAGACGTTATCTCCTGGTTTACTGAGGAAACCTCATGAGGCTCCCTTATTGTTTTCTTCTTAGGTTTGGTAATATTAAAAAATGTTTTTCTGTATTTGGATTTTTTATCACCTGTGGATTCGCCATTCTCCTCGTTAGCATCCCTTGAGCTGTACGGTTGCTCTAATGTATACTGATCCAATATACCTTCCTTTTGAGAATAAGTCTGCAAAGCCAGATTCTCTTCCTCGGCCATTTTACTGAAAGTCCTCTGATTTTTTAAGCTTTGCATGTTAATGTCTTCATTTGCCACGACCTTAGCAAAAGTGACGCTCTCCCATTGCTTGTAATGTTCTCGCACAGCTATAAAAATTTGCGAATAGAACCACAGCATCAGGAATGACGGGATGTAGAAGTTGAGAATGGCGGTCAGCACTTTAAACCATGTGACGAAGCGAAAGTCTGTGTCGCACTTGCTTTCTAGCTCAGGTTTCCGGTCAACATTCGTAAACATCCTCCATCCCAAAATGGGAATAATCCACATCATTGAAAGAAGCCAAGCAAAACAAATCATCAGTGTGGCTCTTCCCCGGGTGCGATATTTCAGATACCTTAACGGGTGCCTAACAGACTGATATCTGTCCAGGCAAAGGATAAACAAACTGAAAATTGAGGCTGTGCTAGCAACATAATCCATCACCAACCAGAATTGACACACCACACGACCAAGTTTCCATTCATCCTCAAGTAGATAGACAAGGTTTAGTGGCATTACAGTCGCTCCAACTATTAGATCTGCTAAAGAGAGGCTGACGATGTAAAGATTCCCCACGGTATGTAAAGTACGTTCTTTCCTCACAGCGACTAGAACCAGAATGTTCATGATGATTGTCAGGAGACACAACATTCCCAGAATGATCCCCAGCACTGCATTATTCACATGATGATGGAGGGAAAGAGACGCATTTAAATACGTTGTATGATTTAAGCCGGCATGGTCTTGCAGGATTTTATTGACTTGACTGTCCGTCTTAGTCTCCATTGGAGTATTCTAGTACTGTCACCTGATGTCAAAAGTCTGGATAATGGTATCCACACACGGGTCATTCATCGACATGTTCATAAGTGAATTCCTAAAGAACAAAACAAAGCACAATATGTTAGTAGGAAGAATAATGTAATACCCACATTTATTTACAATTACAGCTACACAGGTATGAGGGTTTAAGGGTTCAAAATAACTCTAACATGGTTCCACCTTTCCATTAATGAAAAAAATATTCAGACACACTCCAGACCCTTTATTGGCTAATTAGCTTTCTGGCTAATTTTAGGTTATTAATTCTATCTGCGTGGCACAGCAGGTAGTGCAGCAGGTAGCTTGCGGGCTCACGGATCTATCCTGTTCTTAGGTTACTGTCAGTCTTGGGGGATCTGTGAATTCTCCAGTTTTCTCCTGCCAGTATGCAGCTTTGCTAATTTGCATGTATGTGTTATGTGTGTGCGTGTTCACTCCCAGCTAGGGATAAGCTTCTGCTCCATCAAAATAAAGCAGTTACTGAAAATGAATGAATGTATATAAAAAAGGACAATATGTGAAATAAGAAGTGTAGTAAATGTTAGATTAATATTAAATGTGAATATTTATAAATAAGTCTGAAAATTAGCTACTTTCAAATTGTGTCCTATTTGTTAGGTGCAGGATGACGAGAACTGCCTTCATTTCAAACAGTTATCATAAAATGAATCCAATTTCAAACAGGAATAGTTCAGTCTTTACAAAGCTTAATATAATATTAAGTTCATTTCGATTGACTGAAAGCAGTAGTGACATAAAGGACATCACTTACTGGGTCAAAGGGTTTATCCAGTGACATCAATTAACAGTGTGTGGTAATGGCAGTAAAACATTTGACAATTTTTTAAATTGCAGCATATGTGATAATTGGGGTCATAATCCAAGCCAATGCTGTGTTTTTATTTATTCATTCATCTTCAGTTAGCATGTTATCCTGGGTAGAGTTGAAATGCAAAATGAGGCACAAGCAAAACACATAGGAGAAAAACAAAAACAAAAACTTCTAATTTATTTGTGCTTGAGACAGTGTATTAAAATGGTGCAGATTACAAAAGTACAATAACACCAATTGTAACAAAAGATATGTTAACTAATATATGTTAGGTATTTAGTAACACAATATGACAAATTCTACAACCCATAAAGAACACATTTATATTATAGGCATAAAGAGAGGCCTTTATTATCACCATACATACATTACAGACAGTGGAATTCTCTTCTTCGCATATCCCACCTGAAGAAGTTGGGGTCAGAGTGCAGAGGCAGCTATGATACAGCACCCCTGGAACATAGAGGTATCCTAAGGGGAATCCTAAGTCTGTGACCTATTAAACCATTGTTAATGTATTCATTGATAGAGACTTTAAAGCACACTTGTACATTGCTCTGGAGAAGAGCATCTGCCAAATGTCAGAAACGTGAATGTGCTGGGGCTTGAACCCCAACCCACTAGTCAACAACCCATAGCCATCTGAACCACTGCCCAATGACCATACTACAAGTTCAAATTTTATGGACAGAAAACACTGCTTAACATTGACATATCCATTATTGGGTCACAGGGAACCTGGAGCCTATCCCAGGAGACTCAAGTCACAATGTAGTGTATACCCTGGACAGGCTGACAGGCTATCACTGGGCACAACTGCACACACCCATTCACACAATATAGACAATTTAGAGATGCCAATCAGCCTACAACATGTCTATAGATTGGGGGAGGAAAGCAGAGTACCCTGAGGAAACCCCAGAGGCCTGGGGAGAACATGCAAACTCCAGACACACACGGCAGAGCATCCTAACCACCAAGCCACTGTGTCCAACTTAAGATGAAATATCTGTTCGAACATCAAAAAAAACCCATGCAGACCTAAAAACTGTGATGCCAAGACTACACACCAACATACACTTCCCAACCAGAGAGAAGAACATACTGGATGAAGTGTACACAAATATTTTAGTAGCCTACAAGGCTGCACCATCTCCACACCTTGGCTCTTCAGACCACATCTCCATAGAGATGACTCAATCCTACAGACCTCTCACCAGAAGAACACAACCATCCTTCAAAACTGGTCAAGTATGGAGTGAGGAGTCTACCTCACAGCTGAAGGACTGTTTTGAGAACACGGACTGGGAGTTGTTTGCACAGAGTGCAGACCTGGAGGAATATAGTGCATCCGTTTTGGCCTACATAGTGTCTGCACGGACACTGTGCTACCCACATGACCATCAAGGTGTTCCCCAACCAGAAACCATGGCTTGACAAGAATGTGCGTTCTCTACTGCCAGTACTCATCCTCGAGAGCCAACAGGTGAGATTGACGCTGAGAAAGATAGACATCATCAAAGCAGCAGGACCAGACAGGGTGCCAGGCCGCACACTGAAGTCATGTGCTGACCAACTAGCAGTGGTGTTTAGCAATATATTCAACCTGTCCCTGCAGCAGGCTGTAGTCCCCACATGCCTCAAATCCACCATCCTTGTCCCAGTGCACAAGAAACAATAAGTAAGGTGTCTTAATGACAATCGTCCAGTCGCCCTGACACTAATCATCATGAAGTGCTTTGAGAGGTTGGTTCTTCCCCACATCAAGGCCAGCATCCCTACTGATCTGGACAGCCACCAGTTTGCCTACCGTGGGAACAGATCAATGGAGGATGCAATCTCAACTGCACTCCACACAAGCCTGTCTCACCTTGAGCATCCCAACATATACGTCAGGATGTTATTTGTAGACCTTTGTACAGCATTTAACACAATAGTGCCCCACAAACTGGTGGACAAACTTAACAATCTGGGACTAACCACCACACTCTGCTCATGGATTCTGGACTTTCTTACAAACAGACCACAGAATGTCAGGGTGAGAAACCACACATCAACCATTATCACCCTGAACACAGGAGCACCACAGGGCTGTGTCCTCAGCCCAGCCCTTTTCACCCTATTCATACATGACTGCAAACCCATCCACTCCTCTAACACCATAGTTAAGTTCACTGACGACACCACAATAGTGGGAATGATATCAGGAAACGACAAGACACACTGCAGAGAGGAGGTTCAACATCTGGTTAAATGGTGTGTGGAGAGTGACCTGGTTCTGAATACCACTAAAACAAAGGAGATCATTGTGGACTACAGGAGAACCTTAACATAGACCATTAACACCACTTACTTAGTGAAGAATGCTCAACAAAGGCTCTTCTTCCTAAGAAAACTCAAGAAAGTCAAAGTACCCTCTCAGCTCCTAGTAAATTTCTACAGAAGTACAATAGAGAGCATTCTCTGCCACTGAGTCACAGTGTGGTACACCAGCTGCACCACAGAGAACCGGAGAAACCTGGCTCGGATAGTCAGGACTGCACAGAGGATTGAAGGAAACAAGCTTCCCAATTTGGACACGGTCTGTCAGGATCACGGGGTGCCAGGCAGGGGAAATCAGACCCAAGGTGCAGGGATAGCTATGAAACAGGGTTTTATTGTAAAGGAAACATACATACACAGGAACACTGGGGAGAAACGTAAACTCAAAACCAAAAAACCTCAAGACCAAAACAGGCAAACCATAAAGACAGGAAAAATAAGCTCCGAACCAAGACCTTGAGAACAGAAAAGACACACCATTACGACAAGGACTCAGAAAATAATGCAAGGAAGACAACCAATATAAATAGGGGAAATAATCAGTGAGATACGAGGGACAGGTGTACAGAGGCGGGGCAAACATGAGGGAAAAAAGGTACAAAACCAAAACAAAAGCACATGGCACAAACAAACAAACCCCCACTGGACAAACAAACCCCCAACAGGGCATAGCCACGCCATCCATGATAATGGTCTATGCTAGCCGTCTACACAAGAGAGCTAGTAACATCATCAAGGACCCAACCCACCCAGGACACAGACTGTTTGTGCCCCTCCCATCGGGCAAAAGATACAGGACAAATAAGACACGCACAAACAGACTAAAGAACAGCTTCTCCCCCCACCACACACACACTATATTAAGGCTAATAGCTAAGCTGTTACCTCCCCCCTTCTTCTCCACCAAGTTGCTGCTAACGCACTGATCACTTTACACCCAGAACTCTACTGCTATTATTATAATCTGTGCAATACTTCCCCACTCTCATTAATACCTGTTTGCACTGCCACTGTTTTTGCACTCCAATTCATGTCCCACTGCATACATCACTCTGTGTATACTGTGATATTTTATATTCTAGTTATTGATCTTCCTTATTTTCTCTGTATATTTTTATATTGTAGATTTTTTATATTGTAGATTTTACACTTCCTTTTGCTGCTGGCCTCTGACCTCTACCAAACAAATTTCGGTGTATCACTACAATGACAATAAAGACTCTTTATCTTATCTCTTTATCTTTAAAATTCTCTGAATAGTGGGTTTATAACGGGGTTCATAACAGAATTGATGTTGACCAATCCCTGTCAGGGCTATATCTGAATCTTATCTAGAAACACTGGGAACAAGGCACAGATAGATCCTAAATGTGAATCCAGTCTATCACAGATAACCATGCATACACATTTTTACACTCTCAATTCCATGTACAGGAAATTGAGCATAGTCAATCCACCTGCCATGTTTTCTGAGGTGGAAGTAAACCAAAAAACCTGGGGTAAACCCACACACAGAGACTGGGAGAACATGCAGTACTCTTCATAGTCAGCAAACCAAACTCAGGAATCGATCCATGGACCCAGAAGCTGTGCGATGGCAGCATTGCCTTCTATGCTGTTGTTTGCTCAGTGGTTAGAGCTCTGGACTACAAATTAAAAGACTATGGGTTCAAGCCCCAGAACTGTTAAGTAGCTGCTGCTGGGCCCTTGAACAAGACCTTTAACTTTCTCTGCTGCAGGGATGCTGTATCAAGACTGACCCTGTGCTCTGACCTCAACTTCCTAACAAGCTACATAGAAATTGATTTCTTCTAATGTATATATGACTAATTAAATCTTTCTTCTTTCTCTAATTTATATATCATCTAATTTAGATATATACAGTTTTTTACTAATATCCATTTTGTGTGATAATGAAAAATAATGATGTCCAAAATATAAACTTTCTCAACAAAGCAAAGGCACTATCACTACTGTCGCAATATATATTTTTTGATTTAACTGAATCACAATCATGTTCAGATCAGAGCAGTGAACAATTCTGGCATCTGTTGATCTGCTGGTGGCTATAAGGTGTGTACAGGATGCTTTAATCTTAAGTGATGTAGGATTGGACCCTAAGCACCATATTTTCTCATTTCCTACAGATATAGGGCATAAGAAATTCCAAAATATTCATTTCAATATTCGACATCTTGGATGGTTACCTGGGTGTTCGAATACCCGTACAATCCCAGTACAATCTTACTAGAAAGATGAAAACCTACCAGCAATGATGGAAACAGCATCTCCCCTTATTGTGGCGATCTCACTGATTTTATGGCAAAATGAATTTGAAAATGCAATCGAAGCGGATTGTGTTTTGATTTTCACAGTTGTCAGTCAGACCATCAGGATGGCTCCAACAGCATGCTAAGTGGAAATAGTGGCACCTTTTTTTTTTAATGCATAAAGCCATTCATAAAGCCTCCTGGTCTTTTCTAGCCTCTCTAGTATTAGAGTATGCATTTGAATGCATCAGGGCTAGGAAGCAGGAAACTACTCTAGATTACAGAAACCTGGGGACATGATAAGCAAGGAGAAACAGAGCTCGGGATTTCTGTGAAGTCACTCATCTTGTACATGAGTTGAGGCACTGGTAAAGGAAACTTGCTCACTGCACATTGGGACAATGATGACTTAATTTCTGTTGACGTTCTAATTTTGTCATCACTCAACCCCAAACATATAAAATATTTCAGTTTTATATGTCATATAAATTTATTAGCTTAATCACATGCATTTCTGTCATGGTAACAGGAAACAGGATCATAGGCCAGCTAAAGAATTAAAAAAAAAAATTAAACATTTAAAAGTCATTAGACTCAAACAAAGCATAACGTCAAATAAAGTTAAAACGTATTTCCACATAGTGAGCATTACAGTTTTTCTCATTTGCTAAAACACGCTTAATGAAACTGGGATCCACTTGATCTTCATCATCACCTTCTTAGCACAGCATAAATCTTCTCATGCAAATGTCTTTTGAGAAACATTTTTTCATTTGCTTCACACATTTTTCACACCCTTTTTCAAAACATTTACCACAGATCTCATTGAAAGACCCCAAAATCTATTGGATTAACTGTGTTGAACAAAAGGAAAACATCTATTCACAGCTAATAGAAAGAATTTGCTTTACTCATTTACACAACTTTTCAATCAGCAATCAGTCCTCTTCCATCTATAAGTAAAATGCCACATCTGTGTTGCTATTTCCAAGCATGGATCAAAGAGGTGAAGGGCATGGAAAGAGAGTAAGAGACTATGGAAAAGTGGCCAGAGGAAGAGGTGTTTGCATGTATGGTGGAGATACTGCAACAAGAGGACAAAATAGAGCTCAGGTTTCCAATGAAATTTGGGCAACAAGTATTGACCATGTCATCAATCATGGCTTGTCCTTTAGAGAGGCTGGACAAAGTCTATTGTCAGGCTTTTTTGGAATGAGAACACAATGTTAGTGCAGAGCACATTGTTAGCAGAACAAACTGTGTCCATGTTAAAGCAGATGTTTCATCACTCCCATTTATGTGACTGTCATAATGTCAGTTCTTGCTTTTACTTCCACACACTATCACACTGATGGCAGAGGAAAGAATTGTAGTGCTGAACAGGAGGCTGCCATTGTAGATGTGGTCGTGGCAAACAATACTATCAGACTGCATGAAATCCAGGCAGCAGTGATTGCTGGAAGCATTTAGAAATATAAATTCTAAACTCTGTTCTGAGTATTTCAACTTATTTCAAACTTATTTTTAAGGCATTTCTACCAATAAGTTTCATTTGGGTTGGCTCCCCCCCAACACGTCTGAGTTTGAACAGTGTAATTTCATACTGATAGCTGTGTGTTGTATTTTGTTGTTCAATGTGTAATGATTCATTTTGTGTGCAGCAGTATGGCTTCATGCCCAGAAGGAGCACAACTGATGCAATTTTTGCTCTGAGAATTTTGATGGAGAAGTATAGGGATGGTCAGAGGGAGCTACACTGTGTGTTTGTAGACTTGGGGAAAGCGTATGACAGGATGCCAAGAGAAGAGCTGTGGTACTGTATGAGGAAGTCAGGAGTAGCAGAGAAGTATGTCAGAGTGGTGCAGGACATGTATGAAAGGAGCAGGACAGTGGTGAGGTGTGCTGTAGGTCAGACAGAGGAGTTCAATGTGGAGGTGGGACTGCATCAGGGACCGGCTCTGAGCCCCTTCCTGTTTGCTATAGTGATGGACCAGTTGTCAGAGGAGGTCAGACAGGAGTATCCTTGGACAATGATGTTTGCAGATGACATTGTGATCTGTAGTGAGAGCAGGGAGCAGGTGGAGGAAAACCTGGAGAGGTGGAGGTTTGCGCTGGAGAGAAGAGGAATGAAAGTCAGTCGTATTAAGACTGAGTACATGTGTGTGAATGAAAGGGAGGGAAGTGGAACAGTAAGGTTACAGAGTGAAGAGGTGAAGAAGGTACAGGAGTTTAAGTACTTGGGGTCAACAGTCCAGAGTAATGGAGAGTGTGGGAAAGAGGTAAAGAAGCGAGTGCAGGCAGGTTGGAATGGGTGGAGAAAGGTGTCGGGAGCTCTGTGTGATAGGAAAATATCAGCGAGAATCATGGGGAAGGTGTACAGGACAGTGGTGAGACAGGAGTCAGAGCTAGAGGTAGCAGAGCTGAAGATGTTGAGGTTCTCTTTGGGAGTGACAAGATTGGACAGGATTAGGAACGAGTATATCAGAGGGACAGCTCATTTTGGACGTTTGGGGGACAAAGTTAGGAAGGCCAGATTAAGATGGTTTGGACATGTTCAGAGGAGGGAGAGTGAGTATATTGGTAGGAGAATGTTGGACATGGAGCTGCCAGGCAGGAGGCAAAGAGGAAGGCCAAAGAGGAGGTATATGGATGGAATAAATGAGGATATGAAGCTAGTGGGTGCAAGTGTTGAGGATGCAGAAGATAGGGATAGGTGGAGAGAGATGATTCGCTGTGGCGACCCCTGAAGGGAAAAGCCGAAAGAAGAAGAAGAATGTGTAATGATTAATTGAATAACTATATGAATTTGAAATCAAGTTGTAGTGTCTGGTGGAAATATTTAGTGTTGCACATGTCTAATGTTTTGTGAGTGTTAGAGCATTTTTCAAACATAATTGGTCATTTTGGCCAGTGAGCTTCAGTTCTGTGTGTTAACTGTTTTGAAAATGTGGCATCAGAGTGGACAAATGCATTTAAGCAATTGAGAAACTATAATGCTCCAACTTTTTATTGTGGTGCATTGTGAGATTCATTAATGAAATGAATGTTCCAGTACACTAAGGATTTTGCAATTAAGACAGTGCTTAAAGTTGCCAACTCCCTGATTAGAGCTCTGACTATAGTCTTCATGATTACTGCAGCAGCTCTTAGCTCCAGGTCTACAGTATTCAGGTGAGATTATCCACTGAAGCTTTGGGCATAACCTGTGTTTAGTAATGGTAGAGTGGAGCCAGAGCATGAGTGATGAAATCCAGAAAACAGGAGCACCCAGTAAATAGAATATGTGGCATAAAAATAATACAAATAACCTTCACATTTTTGGCATTTGGCAGATGCTCTTATCCAGAACGATGTACAAAAATAACATGATTTTCATATATATTTAAATTTCATATAAGAATTTCTTAAGTAGCACAATTCATGTATCTCAGTTTTTAAGGTATTTTTTAGGGGAAAAAAATACAGAAAATCTGTATACTGAAAAATGGACACAAGTTCCATGTGATTGAATTGAGCAATTTGAACACAATTATCCAATATCCAGGTTGATTTAAGCCCCGAATAAAATCAAACACTGAGCTCACAATCAAACCACCAACACTGGTGCTTTACAACAGACATGTTCCCACTGCACTATTCTACCATGCATGATGGAATTGGCTAAATTTATTACTGTAGTTATCCAGTGGTTCCCAACATCCTCATGAGATTTCAGTGTAACTGGTTTGCATTAATACTATATGCACTGATCACACTCACTCTACATCATTCAATCTAGTCATTAAGATGCATGTTTAAATTTAGTACAAGCAATGAAACCATGTGTTGTTGAGAAGCGTAATTGTACGTACACTATACATCATTTTTCTATAATCAGACAGACCACATGTTTCTGTTCTTTCAATGTAGTTATACTGATGTACTGATGAAATAAGATTCTTCATAGTAGACTCTTATCATACACAGATTTTAACAAGCCCTTAGTTGTGTGTGTGTGTGAATGAGCTGAGATGGAAATACTACAGACATAATTGGCATGAGTCATCAATGAAAGATTTAATGTCATGCATCATGTTCGAAAGCAATGCTATTATATCGGATTTACTTGCCATCACCCTTTACCATAACGGGCACCTCGTGCAGAAATGAAAAAAGAGGCAGATAGAGATCTTGCCTCGTTGCTAAGAAACGGTCTCTACGCACACTTCACTGTCCACTAAAATGTTGACAGTCACCTTAATTTCTACCTTCTTTCTCCTCTTACATTTCACACCCCATTCAATCCCAGTGGGATGTGACCTTGACCTCTGTGTTTCGTCTTGCCATGCTTTGGGTCTTTTAAACATGAGTTCCTTTGTATTTTTGACCAATGAGTAGATCAATGAAGTTTCACACATGCCTTGCTTGCACTTTTCAAAAAGAAATTACATTTAGCACTCTTCGGTTCTGTCTAGCACCCCTAGGTGTTGTGAAGTATCTGGGGGTTTCAGTACTTCGCTTTGTCTCAGAATGGTTTTAAATTGAGCAAGCAATGATTGAGTGTTGTTATTGTAACATAATATCAGTCTCTGCTCACTTCCAGCTGCATATCCATTCCCAAATATCACAGGAATGCACTCATCTGGGCTTTTTTAAATAGATATTTTGGAGCTGATCTTTCGTCTGCGGCTCACAGATTAATCTCAAACTGCTATGGCCCTGCTATATAAAATGCTGACTTGGATCTGGGTGGCAATTTGTTAAATGCGCAAATGGGCACTGTTAGAGCACACAAATGATGAGGGTTTTGCAACAAATGCCTGTTAACAAGGTGCAGAAAGATTTCTTTAATAAAAAAAAAAAAAGATATATTGACATATTGCCCCTCCCCTGACCTGAAACAAAGAAAACATCGAGTTATCCAATAATTCTAATTTAATAAATTACTAATATTTACATCAATTATATTTCTGAGTGTATTGGTTTTGATTGATATTTAAATAAAAACAGATGAAATTATTTTTACACAAGGTATTCCTGAGTATTAGAGATGAGTATTTGTTTTTGATAGTGAATGTAGTAAAATGGTTCTTGGTAGGCTTTTAGACCCTGTGTGATATCAAGGTGTTGCAGCAGGGGCATCAGAGTGTCAGCTGTGAAAATGTGAAGTTGTGGGTTGAAACGGCAGGCAGCGAGGCAGGTAGTTACCGCTAGCCTACTTATGTGTGTTGTGATTGTGACTGCCACGACCCAGAGAGAGAGAGAGAGAGAGAGAGAGAGAGAGAGAGAGAGAGAGAGAGAGAGAGAGAGAGAGAGAGAGAGAGAGAGAGAGAGAGAGAGAGAGAGAGAGAGAGAGGGGAGAGAGAGGAGAGAGAGGAGAGAGAGGAGAGAGAGAGCACGCACGCAACACCACACATGCACTCACACACATAAAGTGTGAACTTGAGCAAGGCAAAAGCCACAAGCTGGTGACGACCCCTCCTGGGTTGCTTTTCATTTAGTTTCATTTAGTCTTTTGTTGGATTTTCGAAAAGTGTGCTGAAAAGTGCTATGAAAAAATAAAAGCGAGCTTTTCATTCATTCATTACCGCTTATCCGATCTATTCTTGGGTCACGGGGAGCCTGTGCCTATCTCAGGCATCATTGGGCATCAAGGCAGGATACACCCTGGACGGAGTGCCAACCCATCACAGGGCACACACACACTCTCATTCACTCACACAATCACACACTACAGATAATTTAGAGATGCCAATCAACCTACAATGCATAGTAAGTAGTAAGAAGTAAGTAAAAAAGTAAATTTGATATTCATGTTAATTTTACAAACATTTGGTGTCATTCATTCATTCATTCATTGTCTACCGCTTATTCGATCTATTCTTGGGTCACGGGGCGCCTGTGCCTATCCCAGGCGTCATTGGGCATCAAGGCAGGATACACCCTGGACGGAGTGCCAACCCATCGCAGGGCACACACACATTCTCATTCACTCACACAATCACACACTACGGACAATTTAGAGATGCCAATCAACCTACAATGCATAGTAAGTAGTAAGAAGTAAGTAAAAAAGTAAATTTGATATTCATGTTAATTTTACAAACATTTGGTGTGTTTCACAGATTTCACAGATGGTGTTCCTTCATTATCATTCATTCATTCATTATTCAATAAATGTGCACACACATTCACACCTAGGGGAAATTCGCCACACAGCTGATTCATGTACTAGCGTGTTTTAAGAGCAGGGAGAAAGCCAGAGAACACAGAGGAAACCCCATGGCCATGCAGACTGAGCAGAGAAACTCAACACACAAAGAAACCAGAGTTTAGGATCTGAGGAATAGGGATTGTGAAGCTTTGAGGAGGTAATGCTACATGCTGCACCAACCAACACTGCACTAGTGTGTTTAGCAGAGATAGATGGACAGGGAAATCTATCTATTTTTATTGCTGAATTCTTATACTAGTGCATCAGCATAATGAAAAATGATGTAAACATTACACATGTTCTTTAAAGGTAGCTTTTTAGAATTTGACATTTCAAAATAGTAACAAAAAATAGGCATTCATAATACTTCTAATATTCTTTTGTGAAATAAATGAAAATAAAAACAAAAGGGGAGCTTATAAAATTACGAGCTTCTCTTACGACCCCATTTGGAAATCAAACAATTACATGTGTAAACTAGGCAAAGCCTAATTTGTGATCCCCTGGAATAACAGATATAGAACAAAGAGCACAAAAGCTACTCACAAAATCAGATTCGATTGTTTTTAAATCATGAAAGAAGTAAAAAAGGTTAAAATGATCGATGCAACTGTGTAATTATTTTCTTCTTTCTACAGGCTCATTTGTACTGTACATGGAGAGATTGATTTGACTCTGAGATTCAGAGAGTTGGCTGCCTTTATCCTTCACCCAACTGATGAGTGTGATGTACAAATGAACAAAGCAGATGCCGTGCCATGCGCTTTCATCATCACAAATACGAAAATGGTCAGATTTTACTGTGTTAAGATATTACTGATCATTAGGATCAAGAGTTTCCAACCTCCCCTGTGAACATGATATAAGTATATTCTCTAATTATGTATCTCCATGCTTGGCCTAACTCACACCAATTGGTTTGTATCATCTGAACAGCTTTTGTAACGATCACGCTGCCTCGCCAAACTGTCCTACAGTGTGAAGTAACCTTCAGAAAGCAAAACATTTTGAGATACTGAGCAGCTTAACAAAGTGGTTTGAGATGTGTAATGATGTAGGTATGTAGTGTGTACAGTGCTAAACTGGCGGCTGTAAACATCGCTTGCTTGTTATTACTAACAATTAGCCTCGAGTGCAATCTGAGGCATTGACTGTATTTTTATTTGCTCATATTTGGTGTTAGGAGAAAACTGTTTTTTTTTTGCTGAAATATTCCAGCACGGCACAACTGACTAAAGGGTTGTCAGGGAGCTATTAGCAATCTGGAAGTTTCAGGAAAACCAAGATATTTTGATGTACACGATACAAATGGATTCTAAAATGGGTTTAATTTTCTTTCTGGATGTCCTTCCAGTTGATGAGCTCTCAGAACCACTTGTTAAAACCACAATTTCTTAAGAAGTCAGGGACCAGCTGTTTAACACTGAATTATGGACAATGTTCTTTTACATGATGCTATGATTTGGCTTTGAATGAAAAAGTGAAGAAACCTGTTGAAATGAAATGCCAGAAGTATCTGGAAAAAATCCAGCAACAAGAGGAATTTTGTTGCAGATCTAACAAAATCAACTCATGCTTCAGACCACAGGTTTATATTTTATTGTTATGTACGTGGTTACAAATACATGCATGCATTAATACACTCTGTGTGTATATATATATATATATATATTAACAATAATATATGGCCAGAATTACTGAATACATTGATATATTGTTATTATTATTATTGTTGCCTAACTACTAAAGTTCAGTAGCATACTAAACAATCACTTTGCTACTTTAACAATGCTTACTTCCTTGTTACTTGTCTGAAACTACACAACCCCAAACCACATCATGAATCAAGTAGGCCTCAAATGAACCACAAACAAGCCATATGTATATAAATGTTCTGGTCTCAGTACAGTCTGCTTGCGAATATTTGCTTTTAAATATATTCTCAATTTGCCTGAATTAATAAATTAGAGACGATAAACAATGTTGTTGTTCAGCTGCTCCCTGTTCAGGGTTGCCACAGCAGATCATCCAATCCGCATATTTTGATTTGTTAACCCCTCAATGATCGCGTTGGTTTTCTGCCCAGGAATCAAACCCAGGCTGCTGTAGTGAGAGCACAGGAGCCTGCCACTGGACCAACAGGTGTCCAGACAATAGCAAACAATAATTATAACTATTCATGAACACTACCACAATATTATTCAACTGTGGAAATGGATATTATGCATTTTTTTTGCAACACCAAGGCTTGACCTGTCTGCATTTTTTACATTCTACATTTACTATAATTTAGGGCTACTGCAACATTTGTTCATTTTATTATGTCAGGAACACACACTCCGTCCGTCCGTCCGTCCGTTCCGTCCGTCCGTCCGTCCGTCCGTCCGTCCGTCCGTCCGTCCGTCCATCCATCCATCATCCATCCAAACTTCTAACCATCCATCCATCCATCCATCCATCTTCCATCAAACCATCCATCCATCTAATTTTTTTTTTTTTTTTTACCCTTCATAGGGTCACAGAGTCTATCTCAGGTGACTCAGGACACAAGGCAGGGGACACCCTGGACACCCTGCCAACCCATTACAGGGTACAATAACACACACACACACACACACACACACACACACACACACACACACACATCACACATTCACACAATTTAGAGATGTCAATCAGCCTAGACGAACCCAGAGTACCTGGAGGAAATCCCCAAACCCCCAAAGCAGACAAGGTGGTGGCGGGAATTGAACCCCGGAGGTGTGAAGCAAACGTGCTAACAACTATGCCACTGTACACCCCATGTGTGCAAAAATTCTTTTCAAAAAGTCAGTCAGTGTCTTTGAAAGGGTGAATCTCTTTTGGCTGCCACATCTAGCTTCAAACCTAAGCAAAACATAAGGAAGAAACCACTATATAGGGTGTGTTTAAAGGAAAATTATTATTATTATAGGGAAATAAAACATGCTAGGATGAGATTGTATGAACTTACACAAAGTGCTCTTACACTTGCCTGTGTAATTGCAGGTGTACATATACACCGACCAGGCATAACATTATGACCACCTACCTAATATTGTGTTGGTCCCCCTTTTGCTGCCAAAACAGCCCTGACCCATCATGCACTGCATATTCTGACACCTTTCTATCAGAACCAGCATTAACTTCTTCAGCAATTTGAG
The DNA here is from genome assembly GCA_033459395.1 of Hemibagrus guttatus. Lineage (NCBI taxonomy): Eukaryota > Metazoa > Chordata > Actinopteri > Siluriformes > Bagridae > Hemibagrus > Hemibagrus guttatus. The sequence continues at coordinate 9,257,045 of JAUCMX010000023.1, forward strand.
CAACAGTAGCTCGTCTGTTGGATCGGACCACATGGGCCAGATTTCGCTCCCCACGTGCATCAATGGGCTTTCGCCGCCAATGACCCTGTCGCCGGTTCACCACTGTTCCTTCCTTGGACCACTTTTGATAGATACTGACCACTGCAGACCGGGAACACCCCACAAGAGCTGCAGTTTTGGAGATGCTCTGATCCAGTCGTCTAGCCATCACAATTTGGTCCTTGTCAAACTCGCTAAAATCCTTACGCTTGCCCATTTTTCCTGCTTCTAACACATCAACTTTGAGGATAAAATGTTCACTGGCTGCCTAATATATCCCACCCACTAACAGGTGCCATGATGAGTAGATAATCAGTGTCAGTGCTCAGCCTGATCGGTGTAGATTTCCAAGTTAAACTGTAAAATGTTTAGCGACTGCATGCACGTTGACATTAAATACTGTTTCTCTTTAACATTTGAGATAAAGTGGAAAGTTTTAAACTCTAACCTTACATTCAAAAGTATTTACTAGTGTACAAAATCCAGATAACTGATACACAACAGACATGTCAGTAGGCTTGAAGAATAAATGAGAAGTTTAAAAATGAAACACAAACCATTTGAGATTCAATGCTAGTTTGTTTAGCAGAGAGGGTTGGATGGGAAACTATTTTTATTGCTGAATTTCTAGTGCATCATGTCAGGATAGTGAAAGAGATTCCACACACTCTTAATTTAAGTGTGTCTTGTTATAAAGTGATATTTTAAAATAGTCACACAAAATACGTCGCCTTAGAGCATTATTTCTAACATTAATTTCCCAAATAAATGAACAGCAAAAGGCGACATTATGAGTTTGTCTTGTGAAAAATCAAGCAGTGTAATTATTTTCTTCTTTCTTCAGGCTCATTTGTACTGAACAAGGAGAGATCAGTTCTCTGAGATTCAGAGTTAGCTGCCATTAGCCTTCATTCACTTAATGAGTGTGACACAAATGAACAAAGGAGATGCCGCTCCATCCTCAAATTGTTCCTCTGTGTTATTCTTTTCATTAACCAACAAAACCCCTTGGTCCTGTTATTTACATCATAATGAAGTCTGAGACAATGATTGATGAAGTTTCCTGCACTGAAGAGGTCAGATCATTGCGGTAATGTGTGTCTGCTCTGGTTTTCTTCTCATTCATATTTTATGGTGTACAGCTGATGAATTCTTTATACTATGCCATGTGCCATCTTATATCAATAAAAAGGGATCATAATAAGTACAATAAAATCCTGATCACTTGATACTATTTAAACCAGTATGCCATTCAGTATGGTCAATGCCTGTCTAATTACTTTTCAAGGATATCTGTATATCGGAACACAATGTGTGGAGAATTTAAACCATTACAAATAATACATGTAGAATGATTCATTCATGTATCTTTAATAAACAGTTTATTCTGGTCAGGATTGTGGTAGATGAGTTCATCAAATCTTAAGTGAGCTCATTATTCAAGAATGCCACCTGAAATGATGTGTCGGATAATTCCAGCCACATGACCCTCTGACCCCATATAAAATAATGTAAAACAGCTGAAGAATTTCATCATTTCTACATTGTTAGTACCAGGATTTTGTTTATACTCATCCTTATTTTTCATTTTTAATATGATACTGCTATCAGAGAGCTGAATTTGAGTCAAATGTATGACTAATACTGATCCAGTCCAATACTTTAATAACCTTAAACACTGGTGGAATACTGAAAATCAGTTCCATAATAGGATACATCCAAGATCCTGCCTCTATTTGTGCACAGTTCATAATTCTCTTACTCGGCATATCTGCATCTCTTCCTGTCCCTAATTGGTTCTTCACATTTCACATCCATATTCCTTCTTTCTTATTACCCAGTTAGCGTGCAGACTCGACCGCAGATCAGTTATTCTGCAATGATATCAGCTAAGAGTCAGCATCAGTAGCTGGAATTGGGTTGAGTGTGTCAGCAAAAAGCAGTTGGTGCAATTCCATAACAACACAGCCAAGATCTGCATTTATAATCATGAGCTAACTTTGTCCTTTCCACAATTTTAATAATAACCAACACAATACAGGAAGCAATTATTTCACCCCTTCTAGTCAACAGTTAGACATACACTGACCAGGCATAACATTAGGACCGCCTGCCTGATATTGTGTTGGTCTCTCTTTTCCTACCAAAACAGCCCTGATCCCTCATGCACTGTGACACCTTTCTATCAGAACCTGCATTAACTTCTCCAACAGTTTGAGCAACAGTAGCTCGTCTGTTTGATCGGATCACACGGGCCAGCCTTCTCTCCCCACGTGCATCAATGAGCCTTGGCCCTTGACCGGTTCACCGCTGTTCCTTCCTTAGACCACTTTTGATAGATACTGACCACTGCAGACCGGGAACACCTCACAAGAGCTGCAGTTTTGGAGATGCTCTGATCCAGTCGTCTAGCCATCACAATTTGGCCCTTGTCAAACTCGCTCAAATCCTTACTCTTGTCCATTTTTCCTGTTTCTAACACATCAACTTTGAGGACAAAATGTTCACTTGCTGCCTAATATATCCCACCCACTAACAGGTGCCATGATGAAGAGATAATCAGTGTTATTCACTTCGCCTGTCATAATGTTATACCTGATCAGTGTATATTTGTAGTAAATATCATTTCATACATCTATCTTTCCCCGTCTTGTTCTCCTGTATCTGTTTAAGGCTTAAAATTTCCATACCTCTTTCTGTATTTGGCTTTTTATTTCATCTCAACTACAAACCTGTGAGGGACATTTAGCTGAATAAAATAAACAATAGCCTGTTTAAACCAATTTAAACCACTGCAACCCTGTTCAGGTAGTTAGTACGGTTAAATTAATGAACGCTGTAAATACATTGAGCAAAGGTGTACATGTGCATTAATTTACACACTCTTTGTTTGTCTTACAAGCTCACTTGTCCACATATAAAACTAAAAACCTCCTGTTGGTGCAACTTTTTTTGTTGTGTCCCACCGGATCCCAGACACAATGTACAACTTTAGTCTCAACCAGATACACAGCAAGCTTTCCTAGCACAAAAAAAAGAACAGTGCGTCGCTTATTTATATTTGTTTAGAACACATTACATGTTCATTTGTATTCTTCCTACTAGTTTCCAGTCATGAGTTGGTTTGTTTAGAAAAACCCTCATGGTCAGCTATATCAACCATCAGTGAGGCATTAGCTAAAAGCGTCCATTTTGACCACAAATGAGATGTCCGGCTGGAGAGTAATGCAAATGATGTACAGAGGGTTCATCAACCGATCAACCTCAGTAATAGTAATCCTTACATTTCTGACTGTACCTTTTCATCTTCATGCTTCAACTCGGCAAGCAATACCAGTTGCATTTTCAGTGTCAGTGAAGTACACCTGTCAATCAAGCGCAACAAAAAAGACTTCTTGTTTTAGAAGAAATGATGAAATCAGTTGAACCTTGTTGTGCTAGTGTTAAAAAATATGGAGATCTAAGCATCATTTGTTAAAGAAATTCTAACACTTGCCAAATTGCTCAAGGATGTTTGGGGAAGTGAAGTGATCCTTGACCAGCTAGGAGAGTCTGTAACTGTCACAAACATAAACATGATTAATGAAGCTGTCTGTGTGAACATGCTTTGTGAAGTGTCCATGATCAATTCATAATTAAGCAATTAAAATGTTTGTTTAATTAACCTGGTAGCTCCGATTTCTGCAAATTAATGCAAAGTGCTTCAAGTTTTTTTAACTTTGTTTAAATTATTTTTTTTATTTGGCTTTGGCTACCCTGCTCCTTATTTTTCTGTTTTGAACCAAATCCAGGTTGAATAATATGAGTGACTGAAATAAACACAACTCTAGGAACATTTATTTAATTACTAGCCTGTGGACTGAATACATCAGTGGATAAGGTCAGAAAACATGTCCAATCCAGTCTAATACAGATTCAGAGTTTTTGGCTAATATCAGATAATGCGATAAGTTTCAGGCTGGTACATTCTTAAATGAAACACAACAAAACTGATCTCAGATCATTTGTTTAAACATCAGTGTGAACGCTATACTTTCTTTCAGTCAGGAATACACTTCTCTAGGGACATATTTCTGTAGCCTATTATACTTCTGTTTGTGAATGATCTTATTTTCCCATGGCTGGAAAGAAATTTTGGTTTTCTGCGTTTCTATTAAAAAATCCAATTCACGCCATTAGATTCATTGTCTATCTAATGTCATGACATTTATTTTTCTACAATGCTTTTATCCAGTGTTGCAGAATCCAGTGCATATTAAATGACAGGTTCTGGTCTAAGACCCAACAGTGTCTCCCTGCCAATCATGGGAATTAAACTTACAACCTTCTAATCAGAAGTGAAGAACATTAGCTGGTCATAGGCATATGTTTTTCCTTTCAGTCAATGAATATCAGTGAGTATAAATGGTTTACTCCAGGACAGCGGTGTCTATTCTTATCTAAAAAATGGCCAATGTGGGTGCAGGTTTTTATTCCCACCATACATAAGCCACATCTGATTCCACATGTTTAATCAGTTTAGCTTGGCTTTCAGCTGACTCAGGTGTGACTTCTAATTGGTTGGAATGAAAACCTGCACCCACAATGACCCTTTCCGGATAAGATTGGATACCCATGCTTTAGCATTTCTCTACATAATCTGTCATCTGTAGCACATGACACTGTGATAAATAAAACTGTAGCATTTTCATGTACTGAGAAAACAACAGAAATCCCCAACTAACTAAAAACTCTGAAAGCAGTCAATAACATTACAGTAAAACATGCATTTCTCAGAGGGCAGAGTTTCTAAAGTGTTATCTATGTAATGTGTTAACATCTCACTGGAAGAAGGAAGATTTTCTGATGTAGTGTGAATTTCCATCAATTTACAACAATCATCAAAAACAAGCATCATTTAATCCAATCCAAGACAATCTACAGTCCCCACTGAAAGTATTTGTCATGGACTGCTGGACAGTTGTGTTTACACACAGTATTGGAGCTGGACAGTATTGGAGCTTCATGGCCTGAATAGTAGAGTGAAGAATGAACAAGTGAAATAACTGAAAACACCTGAAAGAAGCTGCACTAAAAGCCTGGAAAAGCACTGAAGCAGTTTGGTGATGTCAGTGGGTCACTAACTTGGTGCAGTTACTGCAAGCAAAGGGACATGCAACTGAAAATTCAGTGTTATTTACTTCAATACTACCTGTTCCTATATTTGTTCACCTAACTGTGCCATCAAATGTGCCATGTTCTAGGTTATTTAAAACATCTAGAAATCTGGAAATTCTGCTCTACTGATCATATAGTCATGTTTTGATCTCAAACCCAATTGTCTAGGTGCACAACAAAAACACAAAAATTTGCCTTGGAAAACATAGCATTATAATATTCGATGTATAGTAAATACCCCAATGTAATACATCAGTTTAATTCAACTAATGTTCAATTTATTTTAATCTTTGTTGTTTTTTTTGTTCCTTGCTATTGTTTGTCTGTTTTAATTTTTCTATATCCTTACTTTGGCAACCTTGTTACCAAACAGACATCCCAACAAAGCACTTATAAGTTATAGAATAGAATAGAAAAGTGCTTTCTCATAGAATAAAATAATACATTAGCACTTCTATCTTGGGCACGGTGGCTTGGTGGTTAGCGTGTTTGCCTCACACCTCCAGGGTTGGGGGTTCAATTCCCGCCTCCACCGTGTGTGTGGAGTTTGCATGTTCTTCCTGTGCCTTGGGGGTTTCCTCCCCTTGTCTAAAAACATGCATTGTAGGTTGCTTGGCATCTCTAAATTGTCTGTAGTGAGTGAATGAGAGTGTGTGTGTGTGCCCTACAATGGGTTGGCACTCCATCCAAATTATATATATATTTACATTTTCTAGAATTTCTCTCACAAACCCAAACAAAAAAAGCAGTGGCAGTGAGTAGTTTACGAAATGATTAGAGATGGAATAGCTGTCTTGTATTATTTGTAATTATCACCAAGAAGAGTCTTTAAAACAAAGCCCAAAGATGAGTTTAGGTAGATAAATAATGGCGATCAGTGATTGGCTGTTGAATAGAATAGTGATCAGTGACAGCTCGTTTGAGAACATCAGCTTGTCCAAGTGCAACTCAGTTAAGCTTTACACATCTTGCTCTCTCATTTCAGCAGTTAGGATGTTTAGAAAAACCCTCGTGGTCAGCTATATCAACCATCAGTGAGGCATTAGCTAAAAGCATCCATTTTGACCACAAATGAGATGTCCGGCTGGAGAGTAATGCAAATGATGTACAGGGTTCATCAACCGATTCAACCTCACTCTCACCTGCTGATTCAGGAAGTAAGGAACAAAAGTTGTGACTGATTATGATAGCATATTCCAGACTTTATTCAATTTAAATGCTAATTTGAAAAGGCTATTTCATATGCTTATAATTATACAGATTATTCAGACAACTGCTTATTACAGCTGCTTACACTTACTACAATTACAGTTTCATTAAGGTCTGTTTTGCTTCCTATGTCTAAACTGACAGTAATAGTAATCCTTACATTTCTGACTGTACCTTTTCATCTTCATGCTTCAACTCGGCAAGCAATACCAGTTGCATTTTCAGTGTCAGTGAAGTACACCTGTCAATCAAACGCAACAAAAAAGACTTCTTGTTTTAGAAGAAATGATGAAATCAGTTGAACCTTGTTGTGCTAGTGTTAAAAAATATGGAGATCTAAGCATCATTTGTTAAAGAAATTCTAACACTTGCCAAATTGCTCAAGGATGTTTGGGGAAGTGAAGTGATCCTTGACCAGCTAGGAGAGTCTGTAACTGTCACAAACATAAACATGATTAATGAAGCTGTCTGTGTGAACATGCTTTGTGAAGTGTCCATGATCAATTCATAATTAAGCAATTAAAATGTTTGTTTAATTAACCTGGTAGCTCCGATTTCTGCAAATTAATGCAAATTGCTTTAAGTTTTTTTAACTTTGTTTAAATTATTTTTTTTATTTGGCTTTGGCTATCCTGCTCCTTATTTTTCTGTTTTGAACCAAATCCAGGTTGAATAATATGAGTGACTGAAATAAACACAACTCTAGGAACATTTATTTAATTACTAGCCTGTGGACTGAATACATCAGTGGATAAGGTCAGAAAACATGTCCAATCCAGTCTAATACAGATTCAGAGTTTTTGGCTAATATCAGATAATGCAATAAGTTTCAGGCTGGTACATTCTTAAATGAAACACAACAAAACTGATCTCAGATCATTTGTTTAAACATCAGTGTGAACGCTATACTTTCTTTCAGTCAGGAATACACTTCTCTAGGGACATATTTCATATTGACTTATAAGTTATAGAATAGAATAGAAAAGTGCTTTCTCATAGAATAAAATAATACATTAGCACTTCTATCTTGGGCACGGTGGCTTGGTGGTTAGCGCGTTTGCCTCACACCTCCAGGGTTGGGGGTTCAATTTCCGCCTCCACCGTGTGTGTGGAGTTTGTATGTTCTCCCTGTGCCTCGGGGGGGTTTCCTCCCCTGGTCCAAAAACATGCACTGTAGGTTGATTGGCATCTCTAAATTGTCCATAGTGAGTGAATGAAAGTGTGTGTGTGTGTCCTGCAATGGGTTGGCAGTCTGTCCAGGGTGTGGCACTCCGTCCAAATTATATATATATTTACATTTTCTAGAATTTCTCTCACAAACCCAAACAAAAAAAGCAGTGGCAGTGAGTAGTTTACGAAATGATTAGAGATGAAATAGCTGTCTTGTATTATTTGTAATTATCACCAAGAAGAGTCTTTAAAACAAAGCCCAAAGATGAATTTAGGTAGATAAATAATGGCGATCAGTGATTGGCTGTTGAATAGAATAGTGATCAGTGACAGCTCGTTTGAGAACATCAGCTTGTCCAAGTGCAACTCAGTCAAGCTTTACACATCTTGCTCTCTCATTTCAGCAGTTAGGATGTGAGCTGAAGAGCTGTATTGTGTGCAGGATAGTCGCTAATGTCTGCTCAAAAAGTCACCAGGTTTGGTGTTAGGCTCAATCGAAAATAAATGTCATGTCATGAAAAGCATATAAAAAGTTGGCAGGGTTGTTAACCTGGCAACCCTGAGTGTAAGGGCTGTAGGTACATTATACAATTATTATACAATTTGTACAAAATTTTAAATATTTAATAAGATTAAAAGTTACATTTGCATTGTAAGAAAGTTTTCAGGACGCATCAAAATGACTGCAGTAGTATTATAGTATTCACATACAGTATAGTAGTAGCAGTGTAGTAGAGGAGATTAGGTGTCTTGCAGAGCTGCATTATCCAAAGACTTCAGTCCATCTACCTCATGAGTCAGAAATCAAAATACAATCTTTCACTCTTTCACGACCTTTGTTCCTCAAGCCACTCTACTAAGCTGCACTGCTTAAACTGTTGACTTTGTGTTCATAAGAACATCTATTCAATGCTGTTTGGACAAATCCATTCTTTACAAAGAGATTTCAGACCATGACTCAGATCTGTACTCACTCCACACATCATGAAGAGGGAACTCAAAACTCTGTGTGGTCCATTCACGTTATTAAAATGACCTGAGTGCAACCGAGTCTCTAAGTTAGCCTACATTAACTCAAGCTTTTGGCATTAGACCAGAAGCACAAAATACCTACTGTAAAAATGGTTAAGAAAATCTAATCTAATTCTAAACTAAAACTTCAAATAAAAAAAAAAAAATGAAAATGTATTATGCATACTCACTGTAACCCTGTAAAGTCTAGTTAGTTTTAGTTTCTCTTCCAAAGACATCAGTGCTCAAGAAAGTTATCAACATGCAGTACAGCAATACAAGCTTAAATAAATTATCCTTAATGGACATCAAATCTAGAGGGCATTCACTCTGTGTAACAGTAAAATCAGCCTCAGCATCAATTATTCATACTGTTCTGTCTGATAAAACTTGTGTTTACTTGTGGGATTATAGTTCTTGGTTCCAAAAAAGTTAAAAATAATGTATTTGAAGCAATTTGTTAAAAGTAAATAAGACGTTAAGGATGCCAAAAGCTGAGCTTTATTTTATTCTTCAAGTTTTTCTTCGAACACAGAAAGAACTTGCTACCCCTCTGCTACCCCACCAGCCATCCCTGGTCCTAAATAACCACTAATCACTGGTGAAAGCTTAGCTGTTAGATATTTCACCTCAGCACTGAGGATATACTGAGAAATATAGATGTCCCAAATGACTTACTAGACACTATACCATCTAGTGTATGAATTTTAGAAGGGTAGTATCATCTCAAATGGAACACTAATGCTTTATAGTAACTGGAAGTATAAGCCATATTCCAGTTTATGTAAAACATATTTAATGCGATGTGGCTAGCTTCAGCAGAAAATGTTACATTTTAAAAATGATGAGAAATGAATCACACAACGTGGGCTAATTTAAAAGAGATGTGTTTTACATCTTGTCCTCCGGATTGTCATCAGTGTCTGGTAGCCACGCCCCTTTTCTGCCTCGGAATCAAAGCTGAGACTATTGAGTGCATGTGTCCAACATTTCACACTTAATTTTTTTTTTTGCTGTTATCCGGCTACTTGTGCAATTCTTGTTGTTGGATTTTTGAGTATGAACACAACACTCACACTATTTATGGCAATAAATGGTGAATAAGTACGCTAGTTGGGATGCACCTTTGTGTAATATTGCAATAATGCAGAGCTATTTAGACTGTGGGGCACGCCTCCCAAAGAGGGGTGTGAAGGAATTACAGGGAGGAATGGGTAACTTATGACTTATTAGAGTGTACAGATAATTAGCATGCTGCCGGTGCTTGACAGACACAGCAGAGGTGGACAAATGCAAGAAATACGTCTAACACGTCAATTTGGATGTGGACAAATGATAATTAACTTATGTATTTTGGTATTTTGGGTGAGACTGTTGTGGGTTGGACAGTTTCAAATGAATGGTACCAAAAGTACCTATTATAGAGACTGAAGGTTCAGAGCACCAATGTATACCATTGGCTCTTGATACATTTACTATCAAGAGTGAGCAAATGGAGACCATGGTTTAGAAATGAGAACCTCACCACCACACCGGGCAACATAGAAGATATAAACGCACAAACTATAGGGCACTGAGGTGAAAACAAGCAAGCAAATTACCACAAGGACAGGAAGCTTTGGAAAATCGTTCTAAAATCATTTACCATGGTGAAATAACACACAGTGTTGAATTACCATTCTTAGTTCCTGTATGTCAGCATGTAATTAATACATACATCTAATCTAACATGGAACATATATCAAGATCATCTCAGTAGCATCTTAAACATATCATTTTAAGAGGAATATAACTCACTATTAAAGATCAGAGAGCGAAATAGAGTAAAAAATCGTTCTGTCTTACAAAATGTAAGCACCACACACATTTTATGTAGCATACCAAATCAAGGGTTTATATAAGGAGAATTTTGGAGAAACATGGACAGATGGAGATGCGTGTGGAAGTGTAAACGGTCGATGGAGGAAAAAAAAAAAATCAGGTCAGATGTGACAGTACAATTTTAGTATAAATTTCATAAAAGCTGCAACATGATGATGATTTATTGATCTATTTATTTTATTCTGAATGCAAGTCCCCCAATATATGTCCAATATAAGTCCACTCTATGTTTCAATATTGAATAAATATAAATTGCTTGACCTTTATCCTCGTCAAGAAATCTAGAGACAATGAAAATATATATGAAAATGGATTGTCATCATTATCAGTACTGAACTTAGACTACCCTGAAACTACATTCATTACTGGCCATAAGCTTCCAATAATTGCTAGCTACATTTGCTTCATGCCTCCAGCACAAAGCTACATAAGCTAAATTTAGATTGTATGCATGCACCTGAATAAGTGACAAATGTGTGTAAAATGTGAGTCAGATCCAAACATTTCCGCTTATTTGTTGCTTGTGCAAGTTTCCTATACTTGCTTCAAAGGACTATCAAAGAACACCTGCTGTTTTGTTGTGGCAATGAATTACTTGGGATTGAGCAGATCAGTGTATTTTTCTTCAAAGCAATACAAGCATGAAACCAAGGTGCTAAAAGGGGGAAAGACTGATGTGCAAGCTAATGTGAGCAAAAAAATTAACATTCTGCATTACAGTCAACCTGTACCTCAGAAGTGTAGGGTAATTTTCACCTGCATGAGTCATATGATAAGCTTTTCTTCATGATACAATGTTCCCTATTTTCATTTTCTCTCACTGCATTCAGGCTTGGATAAAACATGATGTTGAATTTTTACACCAACCGAACCCACCTGACATAATGCATACTGTGCTCACAAGAGAAATGCAGGTGAATAAATAATGGGGAATCAAACCCCCAACCCTGGAGGTGTGAGGCAAACGCGCTATCCACCAAGCCACTGTGCCCACCAGGATTATTCAAGTCACTATTAAAGATCAGAGAGCGAAAAAGAGTAAACAAATCTTATAGATAGAGTCTTACAAAATGTAAGCACCACACACCTATTTTATGTAGCAAAATAAATCAAGGGTTTAAAACTACTATATAACTATTGTTTCTATCAGTTGTGCTACATCTTCTCTGTACAACAATCAGGCATAACATTATGCCTAATATTGTGTTTCCCTTTTGCCTGACCCGTCATGCACTGTGTATTCTGACACCTTTCTATCAGAACCAGCATTAACTTCCTCAGCAATTTGAGCAACAGTAGCTCGTCTGTTGGATCGGATCACACGGGCCAGCCTTCGCTCCCCACGTGCATCAGTGAACCTTGGCCCAGGGTCGCCCATGACCCTGTCGCCGGTTCACTACTGTTTCTTCCTTGGCCCACTTTTGATAGATACTGACCACTGCAGACCGGGAACACCCCACAAGAGCTACAGTTTTGGAGATGCTCTGATCCAGTCGTCTAGCCATCACAATTTGGTCCTTGTCAAACTCGCTCAAATCCTTACGCTTGCCCATTTTTCCTGCTTCTAACACATCAACTTTGAGGACAAAATGTTCACTTGCTGCCTAATATACCCCACCCACTAACAGGTGCCATGATGAGGAGATAATCAGTGTTATTCACTTCACCTGTCACTGATCGGTGTATAATATAATTCTGTACATATTTATCTGCACAATTTCTACTATTTGCACTTCTGGTAGATGCTAAACGTCATTTTGTTGCTATGTACCTGTACTTTGCAATGACTATCTATCTATCTATCTATCTATCTATCTATCCATCCATCCATCCATCCATCCATCCATCCATCCATCCATCCATCCATCCATCCATCCATCCATCCATCCATCTATCTATCTATCTATCTATCTATCTATCTATCTATCTATCTGTCAGTTGTAGAGTACTGTTGCCTTGTTGAATTTTTGGATGGTGGAAGTATTTGGCTTGTGATGTCCCAAATATTTGACTATGTTACATCGGGAGATCCAGCAGGCTGTAAACAAGTCCTGAGTCTACACATCTGTACAGATCATTTATTACACGCAGCTTTTGTTGCTTTTGTCAATATTTTATTTATAACCAAGATATTTATACACACTAGTCAGATTGTAAATGCTGGTGTCTGCACCATTAGGGGGTCAAAATATAGCGCTCTCAGCATAAATATGTAATACTTTATACATTCTTAGAAATACAGGCCCCAAACTGCACTTTTCCTTGTCACTAGCTTGGTACCATCAAGACTACACCTTCCGTACCTTTTTCACCTGGGAGCAAGCGTACCTTTAAAAAACAATTTAAGAGAAAGCAAAATTGGACATTGACATTGGACATCAAACTAATCCAAGCTACATCACATGCATCCTCCTGGCTAAAAGCTAAGATTTTAAACACACAACCCTTGATGGTACCACAGCTGCAACAAAGAAAAGTACAGTTTAGTATCTTTATTTCTCAGGCCAGATGTTATTTAAGGGCAGGTGATAATAACTTGTAACAGAAGGTGTTAATACTTCATTCCATAAGGTTAAGTGCTCTTCTCCACCACACTCTCCTTACCTTTCTCACTGGCATGATACTCTCAAAGTTGCATATGCAGTGTACCTTTAAAGCTTTCGTACTTTACCCATAATTGTCCACTTTTCTACTTGACATATTTTTAAAGGTACACTATATCCACATGTCCAGTGAAAGGTACATACATAATAAAGGTACAAACGCTAAGGAACAGCGTAGGACCCTTTTTCTGAGAGAGCATGCATTTAGAATCGATTTATTATAGGTTATTATTATTTCATATAGGTTTAGAATGAATATATAGAGATTTATAGATTAAAACAATGAGCATTTTAATTTTATATCATTATATTAAACAACTACAGACGCGTTATACTCCAAACTCCAGCCGCCACCTGTAGAGCGCGTTCCGAACAAAACACAGCTTTTACACTATTTCACCTCTACAGGTGAGCTGATTTTCCGTTTATCAATAATATACCGGTTATCTATAAGTTTTATCAATAACCTCATTAAAAATCTCCTTACCGTGTAGATGAAGGACAGCAGTCAGTGGAGTCGGGAGGAAGCTCGCGCTCACACACGTCTCTCTCTCCCCCTCTCTGACGCGCGCGCGCGCGCGTGTGTGTGTGTGTGTGTGCGTGTGTGTGTGTTGAAGGAAACACGGTATCCGTCTTGCGGACCTACTGCTGGAGTCCCTTTAAAGTACACACACACACACACACACACACACACACACACACACACACACAAGGACCTACTTCCTAAACTCACTACGTAATACACACACAGTACACTGGTGGTAAATGAAGCATGTAGTGGTTTACTAATACAGTGATGACTGAAAACAGCTGAGATAAATGAAATCTTGCATTTAACCTCACAATTCTGAACACACGCCTTTGTCTTACTATACTTACTTAATACTGAGGACTATTCATTTGCATTACTAGATAAACAATGCTATACCTATACCAAAATGATTTCATTTACATTTCTGGCATTTGGCAAACCTCATTTTATGCAATTGAAGGGTTAGGGGCCTTGCTCAGGGACCCCAAAGTGGCACCGTAGTAGACCTGGGATTCAAATTCTCCACCTTCTGTTCAGTAGTCCAACAACTTAACCAATAAGCTACCACATGTCCCTTAAATCGACAACTAACCATAATATCAGTAACCAGCAAGCTCTTATAGTCAAATTAGTTTAAACAAACAAACAAACAAACAAACAAACAAATGAATGGCACATGATATCTTCCTGACACAGCTATATACTCCAATCAGGCATAACATTATGAGCACTGACAGGTGAAGTGAATAACACTGATTATCTCCTCATCATGGCACCTGTTAGTGGGTGGGATATATTAGGCAGCAAGTGAACATTTTGTCCTCAAAGTTGATGTGTTAGAAGCAGGAAAAATTGGCAGAAAAAATTGAGCGAGTTTGACAAGGGCCAAATTGTGATGGCTAGACGACTGGATCAGAGCATCTCCACAACTGCGGCTCTTGTGGGGTGTTCCAGGTCTGCAGTGGTCAGTATTTATCAAAAGTGGTCCGAGGAAGGAACAGTGGTGAACCGACGACAGGGTCATGGGCGGCCAAGGCTCATTGATGCACATGGAGAGCGAAGGCTGGCCCGTGTGATCCGATCCAACAGACAAGCTACTGTTGCTCAAACTGCTGAAGAAGTTAATGCTGGTTCTGATAGAAAGGTGTCAGAATACACAGTGTATTACAGGTCAGGGCTGTTTTGGCAGCGAAAGGGGGACCAACACAATATTAGACAGGTGGTCATAATGTTATGCCTGATCAGTGTATATACATGTTCTATTAACACTGCAGTAATACTACAGCATGTAGAATGAGCATTAATTCAGAGAGTATTGTTACTGGAACCTATTTATTTTTTAGTGCATTTGAGTGATTTTCCACCCCCTTTCTTTATGCAGAACATACCAATCATGCATATGCCCCAAATAGTCTATTTTTGTTTCACTGTATCACAATACCAGGTTCTAATGATGTTTGTTGTTCAGCTGTTGCAACATGTGGGTGGATCTCAGGAAGAGAGTGTTTCTTTCAGTCCTTTCAAACAACTTGTTGCCAATATTAAAAATACATTTATGAGAAAAAAATTCCAGTTTTTTTTTTAAAAAAAAGTTTCACTTAGAATCATATCAAATAGATGAAATTTAAGTATTTAATCCAATTCTTTAAGTGGAAAATTAGAGCCAGTAGTTTCCTTATTCATTAACTGTTTCGTAAAGGTTTCATAGGTCAAACCAAACAAAAATGCTATATACAATGGATATAAAAAGTCTGCATCCCCTTGTAAATGGCACACCAAGAGAAATCATGTCAGACCTTTTCCACACTCAATGTGAAATTATGGCATATAAAAATGAAGTGAAAAACAATCAGAAACATTTTAGGGGAAAATCAGAAAAGTAAAAAGCTACATCAAACCTGCTTCCAAAAAATTTGATATACTCTGGAACACCCTAAAGGTCATCATCTACAAATAGATAAAATGGAGCACCATAGTGACATCACCAAGAACAGGGCGTCCCTCCAAAATTTATAAAAGGACAAGACAAAAACTGCAGGAAGCTGCTGGAATATCTGACTAGTACTGATTACTCTCTGCATGTGACAGCAATCTGTTATATTGTTCACATGTCTAGGCTTTGTGGAATGGTAGCTAGACTGAAGCCCTTTCTCACAAAAACTCACAACATCTCAAATCATCCCAAACCATGTGGCAAAATGATAAACCAATTCTAAAAAGAATAATAATTCGATAATTTTGAAAGGTATATTTGGTAGAAAAAAAGAACACCATACCAATAGTGCAGCATGGTGGTGGCAGCATCATGCGTTAGAGCTGTTTTATTTCAGCCAGGTTTTATGAAGATGGGGGAATCATGAAGAGCTACAAATACCACATGATTTTAGAGCAAAACCTAAGTGTCTGATATTAAGCTAAAGATGAAAAGGAATTTCACCTTTCAGCATGACAGTGACCCAAAGCATACATCCAAATGAGCAGTGGAACAGCTTAACCAAAAGAAGAGAGCTCAGACCTGAAACCAGCCGAAAATCTGTGGGGTGATCTGAAGCAGGCTGTGCACGGGTTATCCCCTTACAGTTTGTTGGATCTAGAATGTTTTTGCAAGAAGGAGTGGGAAAATATAGCCAAGATGTGCCCATGCTGATAGACAACAAAGTATTACTTTAGAGCAGTGCACACTAGATACCAACAAGTGTTGTAAGAGTTTTTTCCCCCTTTTTTTCCCTCAAAATCATTCTGAAAACTTTCTCTAAAAAGTTCACTTAATTTTTTATGTTGTAATTTTACACTGACAGTGGAACAGTGATTTATCTGGGTTTTTATGAACACCTAAATCATTTATCTACATATTTTGGTATTTTTAGGTGTTCATGTATACAATGGATATAAAAGGTCTACACATTGCAGTTAAAATGTCAGGTTTTTGGACAGCAAGCTATAAGGGAACCAAATGTAAAAACTATAAGTAATATTTATTTAAAAACGTTATTTTCTCAATGACCTTTTTGACATGAAGCCATTCTAACATATTTACATTAAGGAGACTTGGCATTTCATAATAGACTATTGTGTGTTTCCAACTGGATGTGTTGGTCAGGTGTTCACATGCTTATGGCCATATTGTGTATAAAGTGCTGTTTATCACCACTCAAAACATCTTCTGGAAGAGTTGAATTAAATGTTTAAATGCTGCATGAAGAGTTACGGTACAAGTATTGAAGCTGTTAAGTGTTTGTTTTTTCTAACTGTATATGACCACAAATTCATTTGTTTCATGTGTAATAAAATAAAAATCATATTCTTAAGAAGTTTAACTATTATGATCAACTATTCTAATCTTCAATTGAGGCTTAGTAAACTGAATAACATCTTCTGTATAATGGGTAAACAATTGAGCTTAATGAGTACATTAAGCATGTTTTAGCTCATGTCAAAAGATAATTTTATTTATAATTTATTCTGGACTCCATAAGCCAGATATTAGGCACATTATTATAATGATGTGTGGAAGCTAAGCCAGCCTAAAGGCTCAGAAGATAATTCGTGACAAAAAAAAAAAAAAAAAAAAGTGGTGAATTATGGAAACCAATTTTGTATTCATACCTTCCTGTATGCTGGTCCTGCATGGCTCTAATATTGCCACCCAGACCCAGCATGGCAGTACTGACACTAATGAATTGGGTGGATCTCTTGAATTACAATGTCTCACTTGTCAACAGTGCTACTCTTCCTACGCACAAAGCTGTAAGGGCCTCATTCTGCAAATTTGACTGTATGATGTCTGAATTCAAGAGGCAGAGAAAGGCTCTTCACTTCAGACGTTTGCTAATGAAGTATTTGTGGCCTGTGCTGAATAATTGCTGCTTGTTCTTTTTTTCTGTCTGCACTGGGCATCCTTTAGAATCAAATTAGCCTGATTTCCAATATTGTTTGTTCTGAGATGTTCAATGGCAAAGCAGTTTGTCCTTTTATGTGTTCAGTTCAGGTTCAAAGTGGCATGATTCAAAGCTCAAGATTGCTAGATGACATACTAAAGGTCTTGTATTATGAAAACAAACCAGAGAGGACACCTTTAGTGAAAGGGCAGTAGAAATAAGGGCGCCGCTCTGAAGGTCATTCTCTGTGGAACAAATACTATAATTTCTCAATCGTTTCATTTAGTGTCTTCATATAAACACACAGAGAGGAATCAAGTGCACTAATGTTAAGCTGAGTAAACATTTCACTGCAATGATTAACTAAAAGTAATGTTTTTTATTGCAGGGATTTATTAATAGGCAGAATGCAGTCCAGATGCTGATCCTGTCAATACCAAAGTGTTTCAGTGAACTGAGCCAAGTACCTGAGGCAGAGATGATAAATGTACTTAAAATACTGTCCATGGTTTAATGACTGTAGTTTTTTTAAAAAATTATTATTATTATTATTTTTTATTATTTTTTATTTTTTACGGAGGTTTAAATGTAGCATATTGTCTGTTTTCACAGGGCTAGAAACAAGATATTTTTCACAGAATTTTAAAATTTGACTTAACCCTCTCTGGCCTCATTGTTGACTTGAAAACATGGTGAAAAGAATCAACCACAAAAATAGAATGTACAGATATTTAGGTGTTTATTCGCTACATGTGAAGTTTAAAAGAAATGACTCACCTGTGTTGAGTCCATGGTGTTTGATAAAAGTGTGGTGAAGCACCACTACAAAGCAAAAATATTCATTGTCTACCGCTTATCCGATCTATACTCGGGTCACGGGTAGCCTGTGCCTATCTCAGGCATCAAGGCAGGATACACCCTGGACGGAGTGCCAACCCATCGCAGGGCGCACACACACACACACACACACACACACACACACACACACACACACACATGGACAATTTAGAGATGCCAATCAACCTACAATGCATGTCTTTGGACCGGGGGAGGAAACCCCCAAGGCACGGGGAGAACATGCAAACTCCACACACACGGCGGAGGCGGGAATCAAACCCCCAACCCTGGAGGTGTGAGGCAAACGTGCCAACCACTAAGCCACCGTGCCCCCCAGCAAAAACATTGATGCACATAACATGTTATCTGATGTATAGCCAAACACAAATCATAACATTAATGGTTAAATATTAAAAGTTTAGTTTTAGTTCTATCAGTTAATTATCGAGGCAGATGTAAACAAGGGATTGTATGTAACTGGAAAATTTTAGTTGGATTCTTCTGTCTTGGATCCTCTTCAATAAAGTGGAGACAATATTGATTTTTTTTCAGTCCAATTATAGCTGGCAATATTGTAAATCCAAAAAGTTGACAAAAAGTGATTGGAATGGGACAATGAGCAATGATGGAATTGTCTTATGTGTGGTGATTGATTTAAAAAAATTTTTTTTTCCCTATTTTACTCTGCAATGCAGATTCCATGATTCAAATGTGTTGGCTTTGAATTCTTTAAATAAAATGTAAAGCTCATTAAGCTTGATGGACAATCTTAGATAATGAATGGATATTCATGGTTGCCAGTTAAACTAACCTGGACAAATCCATCAAAAACCTATTACAGCCCATGAACAAGATCTGACAAATCATGCAGAAATCTGCGGAAACCAATGGGCCAAGATAATGTAATCCCTGAGGAAATCCAGGGCAGGTAATTGACCAAAGAGTAGACAAATCTTAAATAAATCCATGGTGGCCAGGGGGTCAAGAGTGGACTAATACTTGCAGAATCCATAGTAGTCACTGGACCAAGGTTGCACAAGTCACAGAAAATTACTATAGAAATCGATGGACCAAGACCATGCAAATCTTAGAGAAATCCATAGCAGGCAAAGGACATTGTGCATTAATTAAATTCTGCTGCAGATTTTGGTTAGTGAGCTCAGGTACACATTTACTGTATGTACTCTAAATGTGAAAGTAAATGATAAAGAGTAGAAAGAGTCAAAATACAATATTTTTACTGGCCACTTTAACAGGTTGAATAGGCAACAGCAGAAGAAAACCACATGAGATCTACACAATTTGTGAGAATTATGTGACATGGGAAATGACAAACATGGGATTTTGAGTTCATAGAGGGTGTAGATGTGCATGAGACAATACCATGGTGTAACTATAATTTATACGTGACCTGATTGATTCAGTAAATGAAACTGAACCAGCAGGTCCGTGCATATAGGTTTCCAGCTGCCTCTAAATCTGTGGTCGAAGAGAAAAGGGAAAATTAAAAACCAAGCATGCAATGAATTGTCTGAGTTGATTGATAGACTGATGTATGAGAGTAATAATGCAGTAAAAAGATGCAGTAATACTGGAAAAACATGCTGGAAAATGAGTTTAGAGATTTCAAAGGTCATGGGAAAAAGCAGGGAGAAGCAGTGATGGATGAATGAATGTATCTTATGATGTCATTCACAAATACCTAAAAGACAGAGGAGGCAAACTGTATGACATTAATATAATTAATTGTAATAAGTATTAATAAGTATCTATAATTCAGGGGTACGGTGGTTTGGTGGTTAGCACGTTTGCCTCACACCTTCAGGGTTGGGGTTCGATTCCCGCCTTCGCTGTGTGTGTGGAGATGCATGTTCTTCCCGTGCCTCGGGGGTTTCCTCCCCCGGTACAAAGACATGCATTGTAGGTTGATTGGCATCTCTAAATTGTTCGTAGTGTGTGATTGCGTGAGTGAATGAGAGTGTGTGTGAGATGGGTTGGCACTCCGTCCAGGGTGTATCCTGTCTTGATGCCCAATGAGTGAACCCCTGTGACACTGTGACCAGAGTATAGATCAGATAAGCGGTAGACAATGAATGAAAAGTATCTATAATGTCAATATGTAGTCTCTATGCATTCAGGTTATTGGCCCTTCAGAGGATGATTTGTCATGATGGCAGCAAACAAATATTTTGTTTAATTTCGTAATAAAGGCTGAAGACACAAGGGGTAATGGATACCAATACATGATGATAATCTGCCTGAGACCACAGGAATCAATTCAGTGACGCATACACCTTTGTTTTCCTGCATTAAAGAACCCCATGAGATTGTAAGATTAAAATGTTGAAGCCATGGCAACCCTAGTACAATAAGGAAAGGGGGGGCGCTATGATGAAGACAGAGATTAGTTCACAATGAAAGGCACTGGTTTTGCGGCTTACTGGAATGGTCTCATGAGTGATGAACCCTCACCTATTGGTTTTCCTTTCAGAGCTCAAACACAAATTAGGATTGCCAGAAGTTGCTGTTTCGGTGTCAGTGAGCACTAGATTGGAAAACATAATGATGTCTGAATGATGTCTTGAAACTGCTATTGAAGCAGCTCAGAGTAGATGACACTGGGCAAACTCAAATTAGTGTGTGGTTCTTCTCCCATGTGTGCTCCACTTTGCCCTGTCTTCTTGGAAACAGGGCAAATTATGTGCTGAAGTGAGAAACCTCTCCACAGAAGAGACAGAAACCTTTCTATAGTTGTCTCTGATCTCTGTTCATCCCAGGTTAATCTAATGATTCTGATGTAGGAGTGGATTCTTATTACCCGGTAGAAAGGGCAGGAACGAGGACAGGTGTTTTTCTTTCAGTGAAGAGATTGCCTAGGAAAATAGCAAGCACAATGAAGGCACTGATGAGAAGATCACTGTCTCTACAGGTCAGTTCGATGATATTGTCCAGCATCTCGGCCATCAGGTGGTTGGTTAAACATGTCTTAAAAAAAATGTCCATTTAACAATCACCTCCATTTAATGTGTGAGGGCAGCGATGACCTGTGCCACTTGTGTCCTTATCAAGTTAATCAGACTTGTGATGGATAACATAGGGAATGCTGCAATAGGAAACCTTGACACTTAGATGGATGTTCATCATACTTGGCTGGTGTCATGGGAGCAGAACCAGGAAGAATACTGAATATATGATTAACAATTCAATAATGCTGTGGAATAACTAGCAACCAACAGTGCTATTGTCAAATTTGGCCTAAACAGATACCAAGGTTACACTTATAAATATTTTATATAAACGAAACATTACAGTTCAGTATTGATCACTTCCCCCAGCATAAAAATACAGACCTATGAATAAGATTCAGTGACTCATTTCTGGCTCAGCTGTATTCAGCTTGAGTTAAAGAAAGATAACAGCCTTCCCTTGGGGAAACACAGCCAAACAGAGTAGTTAAGTCTGGAGCCTGCAGCATTTCAGACGGCAGGAGTGGACGAGAAGATTAATTTGAGAGTGAGGAGGAAAAACAGTCTGTGGTCTAAACTGGTATAACATGCTAATTATTAAGTAAATAGCTTCTATTATTATTATTATTATTATTATTATTATTATTATTATTATTATTATTATTATTATACTAATAATAGTAATTATTATTATTATTATTATTATTATTATTATTATTATTATTATTATTATTATTATTATTATTATTTTTGTGTTCACCATTTAGTAAACTTCAACAGTAAAACAAAATTGGGGATATATAAAATATATTTTATTTTATTTAAAATATTTAATTAAAATTTGATTATGTTTGCATTTGTTTCATTATGTTACATAAGGCAGACACAATGTGGTAGAAATTTGACTTGGGAACACTTCATTTAAGTTTTACTAAATATTAATTTTGCTCTACCCTTTTTAAGGGCTTCTATATTCAGATTATTGTTAAAGAAAATAACGTAAAACATAAGCATTAAAGAAAAAGCAAAATATGCAGTCTCTCGTCGATCCAGTAAATGTTGTTCTGTCGAACTGTTTTTCTTTGCACACAGCTAACCTCATTCAACTCTCATTCAACAAGAAATTACTGAACACTGATATACAGATGATTTGCTTCACATACCAGCTATCTATTCCAAGCCATGCCCTTGAGAGAACCCAAATACCCTCATGAATCCGCCTTCTAATCCCTAAGCTACAGAAAATGTATGCAGGTGTTGGATGATTAACAGAAAGCTTGTGTAACTGTGACAGTGAAAAGCCTAGGAAATTCTCTGACATCCATGAAATATCTTGCAAATAATCCTCATGGGGACAAGAAGCCTGATCTCAACAGCATGAACAGTTAATCAAATTCCACCCCACATCTTGTGGTGCCCCCTCTGCCATCCTCTTCATCACTGCTGCTAAAATGTCATATTTGATTGATTTAAAAACATTGTTCACACATGGACTGCATGAAGAACAGAATATTCACACACTTGTGAAATTCGTATTATATATTGCACCAAATGTCCTCTGTAACTAACAGTTAGTGACTCATTGGTCCAACATAAGCTATCTTTAAGTTTTAGCCCTCTGATGTCAGTGTTTTTATGTGTCAGCCTCTGAAAGCAAATATCAAACCTCAGAGCTATATAAATTGCTCTTCTTTGAGAGTTTTATATTTTTTCAGTTGTGGCAATCAGAGGCACTCACAAATATTGAATTTCTTTATGCTTGACAAAATGGGAGAAAACAGACACATTATACCTTTATCTATCAATGTTTTTACCAGAATATAGCAAAAAGTAGTGGGGTAAATGGTCTTACGGTAAAACAACGATTATGATAGTTTCATGTCTGAACATCAAGCAACTGCTGTTTTATACATTTCGTATACTAATCTCTGAATCTGGAGATGTGCGTTGGTGTGTATTGATTTCAGGTTTTCATTGGTCTTTGTTTAGAGATTCTACTTTCTCTGGTCTCTGTGCTCATTTTGCTTGTTGCTGTGCAAAAAAAAATATCTGCAGCCATATTGCATCTGAGAGGCGACCACATGTTCACAAACCTTTTTCACAAACATTGTAAATATCATGAATATGAATTCAGGTGAATATGAATTAAACATTCATAATATCAAATTGTTTATATAATTTGTCATATACAGCTGTGTACACAAACATCACTGGATGGCGCTGGATTGCTTTCATCATTTACACAGATGTTCCTTATCCAGTGTAGAAAGACGTACTAATAATAATTACTAATAATTTCATCTCAACCATATTTGTGTCATTCTCATTGTTTCTTATGTTTGAGCACTGAGTTTACCACTACATGTTAATTAATACATTAAGTAACAAACATGTACTCACTTTATGCATGAATACACGAGACTCACATTGTAGTTAGGGTTATTAATTAATAATTAGGACTAATAATTAATAGTTAGGGTTAATAATTAAGTATTAATACAGGTATTAGTGCATGATTGTTCACGTGCTGTTATGGCTTTTGATGTTTGATGTTGTAAAGTTGTGTTGCTTGAAATGGAAAGTGCATTCTTACAGAGAATAATATTTACTATATTGCAAGATATTTTAATACTTTTATACAGTTTTTAAAAATATTTTATTAAAAAAATATTTTAATACTTTTATACAAGTCATTATGCTTGGATAAAAAATAGAAAAAGAAAAACTACTTTGAAGAGACAAAACTGGCACTGGTATTGTAATAGAATAAGTATAAATTGTTGCATCTATGATGATATATAAGTGATCTTGGTAAATGCAAGGAATTTTGGACATACAATACCAAGCTGTGCATTGGTTTGCAAAGAATCAGGGTTTAACAGTAAGCCTATCTATCTATCTATCTATCTATCTATCTATCTATCTATCTATCTATCTATCTATCTATCTATCTATCTATCTATCTATCTATCTATCTATCTATCTATCTATCTATCTATCTATCTATCTATCTATCTATCGCTAGCTTTCATATCTATCGCTAGCTTTCATATCTATCTATCTATCTATCTATCTATCTATCTATCTATCTATCTATCTATCTATCTATCTATCTATCTATCTATCTATCTGTCTGTCTGTCTGTCTGTCTGTCTGTCTGTCTGTCTGTCTGTCTAATTCATAGAGATGCAGAGATGCCATTTTGCTCCAGTATGCTTTTGACATTGCTCTTGCTCTCAGCATCAGTAATATAAAACATAGGGCCATAAGTATGTGGACACCTGACCATCGCATCTGTATGTGCCCATGCTAAATCCATGGGCACAGAATTGCTTCCAACCCTTTGCTGTTATAATAACCTCCACTCTTCTATGAAGGCTTTATACAAGATTTTGGTGCCTGGCTTTGGGGATTTGTTAATTCAGCTAGAATGGCATTTGTGAGGTCTGGAAGTGATGCTCGGTGAGGAGGCCTGGTGCACAGTTGTCATTACAATTCCTCCTAAAGGCATCCGGTTGGGTTGAGATCAACCCTGTGCAGACCACGGGAGTTCTTTAACGTCCACATTGGCAATCCATGTGTTTATGGACCTCACTTTGTGCACAGGGGCATTGTCATTATATATGCTAAAGCATATAGTCTAGACACACAATTGTGTCCTCCGTGGCAACAGTTTACATGTTGGCTACAGACCCACAAATGGGTGTAATTGTCAGGTGTTCCCATACTTTTTGCTATATAGCTATATATTTGGTAGCTTAGTGGTTAAGGCATTGGACAACTGATTGGAAGGTTGTGAGCTTGAATTCCAGGTCCAGCAAGCTGCCACTGCTGGGCTCCTGAGCAAGGTCCTAAAATAAAAGTTGTAAGTAGCTCTGGATAAAGGCATCTGCCAAATGCTGTAAATGTAAATTAGTCTCTTGTGTGATTTGGGGAATTTTACATCAGTTGTGAAAAAGTATTGGCAGATCTCTAAAAATAAATGAAAATAACTGTTGAGACTGGAAAAGGCCAGATGACCTTTTAGATCCTGTTTGTGATTTGTTTGTGCCTTCTACAGCTTCAGAGCTACAGCTAACAATCATAATGTTAGCTCATTTCCATGTTGTCAACATAGTGATACACAGATTTATAGATCACTGGACTACTGATAGACCTGAAGTGAACATATTAACTCTTTGTAGCTCTAATAACTCTCTGTTTTTATACCTTAACCTGAAGATTACACTTACACATCACAAATTTACCACCATAGGTTACTTTTTATTCACCATGCCGTTTCTTTCATGACATTAATCAGGACAAGCCTGACATCTACTGGATAATGTGTGCACTGTTCATTCTCACAGTCATATGTAGTCAAGGTCAGTTAATGTATTTGAAAATGAGCAAAATACAGCAGTTTAAATAAGTAAGGTGCATTTTAATGATTTTATTCAAAGGAAATGTGAAGATTTTCCTCTTTTTGGTGTTTTTTAATGTTTTATATGACATAAAGACTAATATTATACCCCATGCACTGTCAAAAAAGGTGCAGGTACATTTCTGAACAAAACAATGGTTAAGTAGCCTTCAAGGTAAAACACTGGCCTCTAAGGTCCAATTACATAACATAAATGATGCTATTACAATCCTATCCTTCTATATACATGCACTAGAGAAGGTTAAAAAAAAACCAATTCGTATTTCTATTTTTCACAATGTGTAAAATATATTTCTCTCATTTTAAAAGATCCTTTAAACCCAGATAAATGCTTCAAAGTAAACGCTGCATATCTTTTCTTCTTGCAACCTTTCTTGTGCTTTTTTCTCCCACTCTCTACCCCCTTCCTGCTGTTTCACTCTCCATCTTCCTCCGCCCCAATTTTCTCCTTCCCTATCTCTCACTCTCTTGCTTTGTCACTCTCTTTCTTTTGCTGTGGCATTTGGATGTCACCCAGACACCCACGTGAAGAAGAGCTGATGTTACATAATGTTCTTTTTCCCCCTACCGGCGCTCACACTTACTCCACATGATGGAGTCCTCCCCTCCCCTTGCTTCTTCCTTTTCCTCCATTCTTTCCTCATACCCAAAAGCAATGGGGTGGAAGAAAAACCATTCCAGTGCAGTATATTTGCTAGATACTGGATGCTGGATATGTAAGGGTCTTTCCCTGAAACCTTCCACATGACAAGGAACCCTGGTGGTTTTCCTGGTTCACAGAACATAGACCCACACAACTAGTGATCTCTTTTCATGCTTCAAACTGATGACATGTGTATAGTGATGCCTAGGTAGATGTCTTGGAATGACAAAAATATGGAGGAGACATCCCTTATAGCATGGCAGGTCACAGTAGTCCACTAACCTCTGCTTAAACTCACAACTCAGACTCACTCTTATTACAAACTAAGATTGTCTGGGTGACTGACAAAATTGGATGATGGACTTTTTGAAGAAACCTTTTTGAACTCACCTTTTCACCAAAACAAGCTTAGTGCCAGAGTATGTAACTCCAACCCATTTAGATTAAGTGATCACTAACAAAAAGTGAATTTTTTCCCCATGGATTACAAGTTAGAATCCTGCAGGGGTCATACTTTATGTGGGGGACTTTAAGGAACACTGTAACAAAGGGAGAATTCCCAACAGACCCAAGTGAGGGACTGGAGATGGAGAGATGCTTTTCCACATTAGAAAATCAGTAATAAGCCATATGCAATGCTGAGATACTGTACAGAGTGCTGTGGTGTGCTGTCATGGTTATCACATACTTTTTTTAAACTTTTTTTTTTTTTTTTTTTTTACAGTATATCTTCTTCTTCTTTCGGCTTCTCCCTTCAGGGGTCGCCACAGCGAATCATCTCTCTCCACCTATCCCTATCTTCTGCATCCTCAACACTTGCACCCACTAGCTTCATATCCTCATTTATTACATCCATATACCTCCTCTTTGGCCTTCCTCTTTGCCTCCTGCCTGGCAGCTCCATGTCCAACATTCTCCTACCAATATACTCACTCTCCCTCCTCTGAACATGTCCAAACCATCTTAATCTGGCCTCCCTAACTTTGTCCCCCAAACGTCCAACATGAGCTGTCCCTCTGATGTACTCGTTCCTAATCCTGTCCAATCTTGTCACTCTCAAAGAGAACCTCAACATCTTCAGCTCTGCTACCTCTAGCTCTGACTCCTGTCTCTTCCTCAGTGACACTGTCTCTAAACCATACAGCATGGCTGGTCTCACCACTGTCCTGTACACCTTCCCCTTGATTCTCGCTGATATTTTCTGATCACACAGAACTCCCGACACCTTTCTCCACCCATTCCAACCTGCCTGCACTCGCTTCTTTACCTCTTTCCCACACTCTCCATTACTCTGGACTGTTGACCCCAAGTACTTAAACTCCTGTACCTTCTTCACCTCTTCACCCTGTAACCTTACTGTTCCACTTCCCTCCCTTTCATTCACACACATGTACTCAGTCTTACTACGACTGACTTTCATCCCTCTTCTCTCCAGCGCAAACCTCCACCTCTCCAGGTTTTCCTCCACCTGCTCCCTGCTCTCACTACAGATCACAATGTCATCTGCAAACATCATTGTCCAAGGAGACTCCTGTCTGACCTCCTCTGACAACTGGTCCATCACTATAGCAAACAGGAAGGGGCTCAGAGCCGATCCCTGATGCAGTCCCACCTCCACATTGAACTCCTCTGTCTGACCTACAGCACACCTCACCACTGTCCTGTTCCTCTCATACATGTCCTGCACCACTCTGACATACTTCTCTGCTACTCCTGACTTCCTCATACAGTACCACAGCTCTTCTCTTGGCACCCTGTCATACGCTTTCTCCAAGTCTACAAACACACAGTGCAACTCCCTCTGACCATCCCTATACTTCTCCATCAAAATTCTCAGAGCAAAAATTGCATCTGTTGTGCTCTTTCTGGGCATGAAGCCATACTGCTGCTCACAAATTTCCACAACCTTCCTTAACCTAGCTTCCACTACTCTTTCCCATACCTTCATTGTATGGCTCATCAACTTTATCCCCCTATAGTTGCTGCAACTCTGCACGTCACCCTTATTCTTAAAGATCGGCACTAACACACTTCTTCTCCATTCCTCAGGCATCCTCTCACTCTCTAAAACCCTGTTGAACAAACTAGCTAAAAATTCCACTGCTGCCTCTCCCAAACACTTCCAGACCTCCACCGGGATGTCATCAGGACCAACTGCCTTCCCACTTTTCATCCTCTTCAAAGCCTTCCTGACTTCATCCTTTCTAATCTTATCTACTTTCTGTTCCAGAGAGTTCACCCCTTCTACTCTTTTTTCCCTCTCATTTTCCTCATTCATCAGCTCCTCAAAGTATTCCTTCCATCTCCTCTGTACACTCTCCTCACTTGTGAGCACCCTTCCATCTCTATCCTTAATAACTCTAACTTGCTGCACATCCTTCCCATCTCGATCCCTCTGCCTAGCTAACCTGTACAAGTCCTTCTGTCCTTCTCTAGTGTCTAACCTAGTGTACAACTCGTCATATGCCTTCTGCTTGGCCTTAGACACCTCCCTCTTCACTCTGCGCTGTAACTCCTTGTATTCCCGTCTATTCTCTTCAGTCCTGTCCATGTCCCACTTCTTCTTGGCTAACCTCTTCCTCTGGATACTATCCTGAACTTCCTCATTCCACCACCAAGTCTCCTTATCTTCTTTCCTCCTTCCAGATGACACACCCAGCACCTTTCTCCCTGTCTCCCTGATCACTTCTGCTGTAGTTTCCCAGTCATCTGGCAGCACTACCTGACCACCCAGAGCCTGCCTCAACTTCTGTCTAAATTCCTCACAACATTCCTCCTTTTTCAGCTTCCACCACTTGGTTTTCTTCTCTATCTCTGACCTCTTCTTCTTACAGACCATCAGAGTCATCCTACACACCACCATCCTATGCTTGTCTGGCTACACTCTCTCCCACTACCACTTTACAGTCACTAATCTCTTTCAGATTGCCTCTTCTACATAGGATGTAGTCTACCTGTGTGCTCCTACCTCCACTCTTGTAAGTCACTCTATGCTCCTCCCTCTTCTGAAAATAAGTGTTAACCACACCCATGTCCATCCTCTTAGCAAAGTCCACTACCATCTGTCCTTCAAGGTTCCTTTCCTTAACTCCAAACTTGCCCATCACCTCCTCATCACCTGTGTTCCCCTCACCAACATGTCCATTAAAATCCGCTCCTATCACCACTCTCTCACCCGTGGGAATACTCTCCATCACCTCATCTAATTCACTCCAGAATCTCTCTTTCTCCTCCAACTCACAACCTACCTGTGGGGCATAACCACTAACAACATTCAACATCACCCCTTCAATCTCTAACTTCAGACTCATCACCCTGTCTGACACTCTCTTCACCTCCAGGACATTCCTCACAAACTCCTCCTTCAGGACCACACCTACCCCATTTCTCTTACTATCCACACCATAATAAAACAGCTTGAATCCTGCTCCTATACTACGAGCCTTGCTACCCTTCCACCTGGTCTCCTGTACACACAGTATATCCACCTTCCTTCTCTCCATCACATCAGCCAGCTCTCTACCTTTCCCTGTCATAGTACCAACATTCAGAGTTCCTATTCTCAGTCCTACACTCTTACCTTTCCTCTTCTCTCTCTGTCTGCGCACTCTCCTCCCTCCTCTACTTCTTCGACCAACAGTAGCCCAATTTCCACCGGCGCCCTGTAGGTCAACGGCGCCGATGGCGGTCGTTGTTAACCCGGGCCTCGACCGATCCGGTATGAAATTCGTACTGATGATTCGCATGGTTAAATTTGGCAATGTTTTACGCCGGATGCCCTTCCTGACGCAACCCTCTCTATTTATCCGGGCTTGGGACCGGCACAGATATATAAATATATATATATTTATGGACAGCTCATGTTGGACGCATGGGGGACAAAGTTAGGGAGACCAGATTAAGATGGTTTGGATATGTTCAGAGGAGGGAGAGTGAGTATATTGGTAGGAGAATGTTGGACATGGGGCTGCCAGGCAGGAGGCAAAGAGGAAGGCCAAAGAGGAGGTATATGGATGGAATAAATGAGGATATGAAGCTAGTGGGTGCAAGTGTTGAGGATCCAGAAGATAGGGATAGGTGGAGAGAGATGATTTGCTGTGGCGACCCCTGAAGAGAAAAGCTATATATATATATCTTCTTCTTCTTCTTCTTCTTCTTCTTCTTCTTCTTCTTCTTCTTCTTCTTCTTTCACCTTTTCTGTTCATAAATAAATAATAAAGTTATCTATTTATTTATTTATTTATTTATAAGTTTTTGGAGTTATTTGCCCCTGAATTAAACAGGTGTAATACTACCATATAACTTAAATATAAGTCAGCTTTTAAATCAGTCAACTTATCTATATGTTCATTTCAGGTATAAAAAGTATTGCTTCTTTTACGTTTCATAATGTTGTACATATTTACATTATATTAATGTGTATTGAGTGGGGTAAGAAAAAAATGCAATTTTTTACAATTTGCTGATTGTAATCAGTTGTGTGTGTGCCCTCAAAAAGTACGGAAGAAAACTGTGTGAAGTGAATGTGTGAAGCTGAATCTCAATTATCACATGGTGAGAGTGTGAAGATTTAACAAATCATTACCAAGAGGGGGTGCTGTGTTACAACACTAACCAGTTTAAATCCTACATTATACTCAAACGAAGCTGAAAGGAGCAGATAATCACAAGAATGATGTTCTGACATCTTCAAGCAAACAGTGCCATTGTGCCACTGAGGCAGTCTGTGTTGTGCCGATCTGTGTGTACTATCTGAAACCATGCTCCAAAATGAAGCATGTGTGTACAGTACAGCAAAAATAACTGAGTACTATAGCTTTTATTAAAGATCTGCGCATACATTATCCAAAAAGTGCATTCCTCTCACACTAAACAGAAAAGATCTGTCTGCTAGTGGATAAACACCAAGAGTCACAACAAGAGAAAACAAGCAAGTCAAGGTCATAGAACTCAGCAAATGAAAAATTGCACTGAATTGCTGTAAACAGATATATTCTTAATAATCTGGATATATATAATATCCAGAATATTAAGAACAGGTGGAAGTATTTAGCAAAAGCCTCACAAACTATGGCACTGAGAATAACAGGAAGCTGATAAATATGACAGCACTATTCAGTTACGCTTACAGAATGTAAACACAACTGGCGTTTTTATGATGATGATGATTCTTGGTACAAAGACAGTTTTAGTACAATCCTGTGACAGCTGAACCCACTCCATTTTCCTGCAGCTCCTAAATGGATGAGATGCCAGATGTTGGCATAAGACAACCCTTATGTTCTGTCTGGGACAAAATGACTCACGATATACTGTATGCTTACTAAACTTTTAAAGATCCTACAAACTATTAAGAGATTATTCAGATTATTATGCTGCTAAAGGTGAGACAAGTGCTCGATTTTGATTGGAATAGCTTAAAACTGAAATACAGAGAAGTATATATTTGCTCAATTTAAAGAGTA
Organism: Hemibagrus guttatus; assembly: GCA_033459395.1. NCBI lineage: Eukaryota > Metazoa > Chordata > Actinopteri > Siluriformes > Bagridae > Hemibagrus > Hemibagrus guttatus. The sequence goes on from JAUCMX010000023.1 coordinate 9,288,859, forward strand.
TAAATATTAACATGTGGGGAGTGATGATATTTGGGTTGTGGTCCTCAGTACACAACACATTTCCCAGTGTGTGAACACTGCATATGCTTTCTGTTTGTTTTCTTCTCCTTTCTCTCCCCTAATCCCTCATTGGCTTGTTCACCTGTTCTTTGCTTAGGCATTGATTAGTTTGTCATTTTATACTCTCCTGTTTCTTTAACTTCTTCTGAAGTCTCATAAAATTTGCTTGTACGTCACTTATTTTCCTTCCTCTTATATATCCGGTATCTGATTGTGCTTGCCTTTTATTCTGACTATAGATTACCCTGTTGTGAAGCTGCCTGTGGTTATTGACGCACACTATTGATTATGACAATAAATATTGGTTTTTACAAGTTTACGCACTTGAGATCTGCCTCTGACCACATGTAGTGTAATTATGGAGCAATTTTAGTTTAGTTACTTTCTTAAAGTCCTTTCTTAATAATTTGATTGACAGATTTGAATCTGACTGTGTTTTTATATTTAGACTAGCATCTAACCTTGCCTTGGCTTCTGTCTGCAAAGATGTTGAGCTATGATTAGAGTTAAGATTTCTAAACCCTTGCTAGCTTTGTGTGATTTTCTAACTTAACGAATGCCACTGTTGCTAGATATGTACATACCAGAGCAAAGTAAAAGTAAAAGTAAACCATAACCACCTAAGTAAAAAAACATAAGCCTGCTCAGTTTAGTTTGCAATAAGATACTCAATGGCAAAATGATGTGCTCCTACACCATGCTATGAAGCTCCTAGACCATCACGTCATCACCTAAACAGAAACACACTCTCAACCAGTTTTACAACTGTTAAATAACCTAATTAAGAAATATTAATAAGAATAAAGTGGAAGCTCAGTGGTTAAGGATTTGGGTGACATTTATTAGAAATTTGTGAGGTCAAAATCCCAGTACTGCCACAAGCTCCCACCTAGCTCAGTCTGACCAGCTTCCAAAACACAGGTCAAGCTCATCAAACTGGTAAAAATGAACCAGTTTCTGAATGATGGTTCCTAAATACTACATTATCCTTTAATCTTACTTTAATAAAATAACATTATAGAAAGACAATTAGAAAGTCTCACATATATATCGATCAATTTAGTTAGTAATTTTTAGTCAGTTGCGTCTTTCTTACACATATTCAACACGGGGAGACTCGAGGAACATATTGTTAATGTTTCCTTATACAAAACTCTGCTTTTTTTACTGCAGCTATTCTTTTTCTTGCACATGTAAACATTCACACAGCACAAACATATAAATGTGCAATATAGACACAAACAATAAAACAAGTGCCATAATAGACTATACAATAGCTAACAATAACTAGAAGCTAGAAAACAACCTACCAGCTGGTAGAGATAGTGGACATGTTTGATGGGTGTGGTCTGTGTTTTGGCAGCTGGTAGCTGGTCTGACCAAGCAGGATATTTCAGCAGGGTGTCCTTGAGCAAGCCACTTAATTCTCAAAAGCTCAGCTGCATCCTGTCACAAATGCTTTGGGGAAAAAAGCATTAGCATACTTATTTATTTCCAATGCTTTTGTCTCATTCCTCTACTACTACCTCTTTATACTTTAGACTTTCCACTACCTCCAACCTACCTCATCAAACTATTGAATCTATAAAGACACCCAATTCCTGTACAATAGTTTTTGTTTGATTTTACAATTAAACAGCATGTCATGCATCCAACCCATGTGGCAGTTTCGATGACACTCTTGATCTAAGCAGGCTTCTTTATATATTTTCATATATATTCATATTCTGCAGGCTTGATCTATTTCAGTCTTGTGCCGAAGATCAGATAATGACGAGTCCCGGGTTAATCATAGAAGTACAGCAGAGTACAACAGGGGCCGTGACACTGGCATGAATGAGACACTGATATAAAGATTGTAGTTTATTAAAAAGCTAGAGGTGCTGGGACTTTATCTAATCACGCAAAACCAAATGGTTAGGCAGCGTTCAGTGATTTCTCAACTCATTAATGTGTGTCTGAAGTATCAAAGGCTAAAGCTCTATTCAAAATAAGCTAATAACAGTTTAACCAATCACAAACTGCATCTGACCTCACCACCGGCTTTTCATTTAACCTCTCCGGCTCAATGTAGCATAAAAGATATTTCAGTAGGCAGCATTTTGATAGGTACTTGGATCAAAATGGTTTTACTTTGACATTGATGGCAACATACAAATATATTCATACAAAGCAGCATTTTTTAAACATTTCAGACACACTCATTTCTTCACCCACAGTGGCTATCAAAAGTCAAGCTAGTCACTGTCAATTAAAATGGCTAGTTACATTCACTAGCAAGCTAGCTAATATCCATTAAACTACTGTTCTGGTAGGAGACATTGTATCACTATTATTCTATAATATAATAGCTTATCCAAGAAACATCTGTCACATCTGTCACATTCTTCAATACGTACAAGAAACTAGAATCTTAAATGAATGCAATGTATTATTTTGGCAAATACAAGGCAAGACATTTGCATCCTCTTTTGACCTCTATTTTCTATTTCATTCTGTCTCTTTGATTCGCTCTGCTGTGCCTTTCACAGAAATGGAGAACTATCACCATCCAAAACCCATCTACCAGCCTGTCAGTGTAGAAATTGCTGGTTATATATATAGACACATCTCTCTCTCATCCTTACACTCACAACACACACATCAGCACTCCAAACACATGGAGACATCTCTTTGTCATGCACACTCTCCCTCTCTCCATGAGCCAGACAGTGACATGTTCGCTCTCGCTCTCGCTCTCGCTCTCGCTCTCGCTCTCTCTCTCTCTCTCTCTCTCTCTCTCTCACACACACACACACACACTTACACGCGCATACACTTACACGCGCATGCACACGCATGCACACGCATACACACACATGCACACACAAACACCATGTCAAAGCAGGTGACCTTCAGGTCCTTTTCCCCAAATATTACACACAACACCACCTCTAACAGTATACACCCTTCAATTATTTCTTCAATTTCTCCTTCACTCTTAGACAAATACACACTCATCCTGGTATGTAAATTTCCCTGGATTTGTTCTCATATACATTTTTTTCTCCCAAAAGACTTTAAAATTTTTTTTTTTTTAAAAACTCCCCATGTATGCTGGGCTGCATAAATCATGGAATGTGTATGTGTGTGTGTGTGTGTGTGTGTGTGTGTGTGTGTGTTTGATATCTGTGTAATTACTTGCACTTTCCATTACGTGGCAGTGTTTAGCTTTTACCCGAGTTTGAGCTCGAGTTATGCAAATCCGCACAAGCCCATCGGCATCTGGCCTTCCTTTATCGCACCCTGCACCTTGAGGATGGAAAGAAGGAGGACAGAATGGTGGGAGGGAGAAAGCTTCGTCCTGCTTAAATCCCTCCCTTTGATTCCTCTTTCGGTGCCTGAGAGAAATAAGCAGCAAAAATGGTGGCATGTGAATATGGAGGACAACGTGGAAAAAATAACAACAAAACGTTCCATAAATGAATATTGTTTTGTATTACTGCTCCATACCTGTGTATGTGATGTGAGGAAAATAGTCCATTTTTAGCTGACAAAAATCTATGGCCTAAAATTGAATTTGAGAAATAAAATTGAATTTTATTTTCATTTATTCAGTATAGTTTTCCATCTCGGTTAAGCAGCTTCCTTTGGTGCAGCACTTAGATTTTCTAGCTATATGATATGAAATAGATGAAAGCAAAATTAATACTTTCCTTTTATGTGGCAGAAAACCCTGGCCTTGATCTCATTGTGACTATTACAGACAGTGGGCCTGAGTTAGTGTAGTGGATCGGATTTCGTCTATATTAGCCCTCTATTTGTGAAGGAGTTGACTTAAGAAAAAAAAAGTGCAGATTTCATAGACGGTAAACTTGGAAAATTATTAGGAAAAGGTAACACTGATATTTCAGAATTTTGAGAAAACTAAAAGCACATCCTGATTTCATCAAGTGTTCCTGGCTCAGTTTGATTAGCTAAATGCATATTTGATCATGCTATCTGTATGTTTCGACTTTTTCCTGACTCCTCATATACAATGCATACCATAAAATACTGTGATCTAAATAATGGGCAGCTAAATACATAACTAAAGCTGCTTTTAGACTGTATGATTTCAGCAGCAGTGTCTTTGGTTTACCTGTCACAGTTACCAGTGCCAACCCATCGCAGGGCACACACGCCAGACAATTTAGAGATGCCAATCAACCTACCATGCATGTCTTTGGACTGGGGGAGGAAACCAGAGTACCTGGAGGAAACCCCCAAGGCACAGGGAGAACATGCAAACTCCACACACACGGCGGAGGCGGGAATGGAACCCCCAACCCTGGAGGTGTGAGGCAAACGTGCTAACCACTAAGCCACCGTGCCCCCCACTTTTATTCATTCATTTAAATGAATTTACTGGAGTCCACCATATTTACATATCAGTATCAGGTATTACTGAGAATCTATGAAAAAATTAAGAAATGAGGGACAAATGAATACTGTCTTATTGTTAAGAGCTACTGAAATATACACTATATGGCCAAAAGTAAATGAACACCTGACTGTCACACATCCCATTCCAGATTTAGTCTCACTTTGCTGTTATAATAGTCTCCACTCTTCTAGGAGGACTTTCCACAATATTTTGAAGCCTGGCTATGGGGATTTGTACTTATTCAGCCACAGGAGCATTAGTGAGTCAGGTCAGCATTCCAGTTCATCCCAAAGGTGTTCAGTGGGTTGAGGTTGAGGCTCACTAATTGTAATGTGACAGCATACAAAGACACCGAATACAATTGTGTGCTTCCAGAGTTGTGGGTGTGGGTGTGATGATCTAGTGTCCAGAGACATGGCCATATAGTTTATATATAAATGAGATACAGGTTTATAATGAAGACTTGCATAGATCTGCACATTCACAGATGACTTCATTAAAGCTGGATGCAGAGTAAAAACTTGCACTTGATGCTGAAGAATGATCAGTGATCAATGTTAGGCCAAGCATCAGAAAAACAATGAGGAGCGAGATTGTAAATAAGGAGGAATCTGAACTAAAACGTGAGGAGGCTTTTCAGCACTTCAGTTTTCAATAAGACATTCATTTTTTTTTATATACGACATGTTGAACAATGGTGGCTCACTTTTGAAGGGGGTTGTTTCTTCATATTACTTGTCTATGAGATGTACGACACTTTTACTGCATTGCATTTGTCTCTCCAATTAATAATTACATCGTTTGTAGCACTACCTGGCATATGAATGGAGGTCATCAGTACTGGTCAGGGTTGGAAAGGATCTGGAGCTTACCCTGGGAACGATGAATGAAAAAAGTCAAACAGTATAGTGTTGGGTTCTGTGTGTGTGTGTGTGTGTGTGTGTGTGTGTGTGTGTGTGTGTGGTGGGTGGTGGTTGATTGGCTTCCGACTCAACCAAATTTTTTCTCTGTGAGAATTTGGTGCTCCGTCTCGCCTGTGTCTCTTCAACAGCCACATGACCATTCTGTCGTTTTTTCTCAGCTGAATATTAGTAATTAGAAATAGTAACTCTAGTTATGTTGTTTATATGACCCTTTCGCAGCGTCATTCTTCTTGACATTCCTCTAGTTAATTTGTGTTCTGTGTTTCTTATAGTTCTTGTCCTCCATTCCTGGTGTAGACAAAGCTTTTGAGTTAAGTGCTGTTGCTCTTTGTGTTCCTGCACACCTCTCTTTTTGTACTCACTGTCTTGTTTGTCCCAAGCTACTTGTAACAGTATTTTAAATACAACCCCTATGCCATTAATCAAGCATTTTTTTTTTTTGCCAACGACTATATATGCTCAGATAAGTTTATTAGTGTCCATTTCATCCTTTAGTCCTGAGTAATGTATTTTTCCCATTGGTCTGAAGCCAGTGCCTCCTGTTTGGCCTACTTCTCAGTGATTTATGTCGACAAGTCTGATGCAAGGGTTGAATAGGCATCCATCTTGCCTGAAGAGCAAAGGAACGGCTGAACAAAGACAGAAGTTTGGCTCCATAGTGACAAGAAGGCATTTAGTTTCCCAAACTGCCTTGGAGAGTCAATGATCCCATTCACAGATCCATCCGATCCTGGAGATTGAGCTCGATTTGATTGATGCACCTGAATGAAAAGGCAAGAGGCATCGTAAATGTGTGTGAGAGATTGTCCTACATCGGTTTTGATGTTAAGGTCTTACTCATTGAGCTCATTCGTGATCAATCTGGTATCAGTGCCAACCCATTCAAAGATGTGTCATTGTCAAAAGCTCTGAGCAAACACAAATGTAATGCAGCTTAAGATTTAGAACAGAATTGAATTAACATGGAGCTTAAAATAACATTTATTCCCATGCATTCCCAACATTTCTGTCCAGGGTTCCCAGGATCAGCTCTAGATCCACTAAGACCCTGATCAGGATAAAGTAGTGAAATAAAATGTTTATTTAATTTATGTTCAGTAACTTGAATAGCATATATTGCAATCCTGATTCAGTACAAAAAATGCTTGATGAGTATCTGTAAAGAATTATTTAGTAATATATAAGTACTATTTCGGTTTAGAAACTTTTATCACTGTGTGCCACAAGCATATCTATTTTGACATTCCTTGGTAGACCTTGGGGTAAAGTTACTAATCCGTATTATCAAGCTGTGTGTCTTTACCTCTTGTTTATATTATAGCCAAAATGCGACAACTGAAACTGTTGTACCTTTGATGGTCCAATTGCCCTGTTTGAAGCACATAAAAAATCCTGTATTATTTATTTATTTGTTTGTTTGTTTGTTTTAGTTCTTAGTATTAACAAAGGGATTGCTTTAAGTTAATGGAAAGTATTATTTAGTATATGTTCCAACAGAACTACATATCTACTTGATTTAATTCTTAATACCTGATTTTTCATTTGCTTATTTTGTGTAGCTTAGTGGTTAAGGTGTTGGACAAGTGATCAGAAGGTTGTGAACTCAAATCTCATGTCCACCAAGCTGCCACTGCAGGGCCCCTGAGCAAGGACCTTAACGCTCAATTATATAAATGAGATAAATGTGTATCACTCTGGTTAAGGGCGTCTGCCAAATGCCAGAATTGACAACCAACTTTGTTAATGTTATATTTGATACAAAAAAAATGTGATACATCTATACCTTTTTGTTTTCAGGTGTGATTATTCTGCATGCCATGAATTAACAAATAAAGCCAGAAATGTGACACATGTTTTAAAAAATGAATGTGACTGTACTCCCATTGCTGTGAAACCCACAAATTCGTTGCCTTCAAGTCTTAAATTTGGTTGAGAGAAGTGTATCCGTATTCAGGCCCCAGTGTTTGTTAGAGGATATGTCTAAATAAATCATGACCTTATGATGAGCAGGGACTTTCAATTTTACCATGTTCTGGAAAAATATCAGTTACGGTTTCATTATAAAACATTGAAATAATCGTGAAACCCAAATTCTGGACATCCTGAGGAGTACCATTAAATCTGTTATTAATAAATAGAATGAATTATGCATAATTGCACCTCTGAATTGAGGAGTCAGTTCAGCAAAAGTCAGTGGCTGAATGAAGAGGGCATTAATCCGAGAAAAAAAACATGAAATCAAAGGTTATTCTAAAAAAGTTGGAGAGATTCACAGAATTCCCATTTGATGTTTGCCAAAAGGAATGTTGGAGGCTGAGCAAACATATGAAAAACAAGGTTCAAAACTGAAAATTTTGTCCTTGGCACAAAGTGCTACACTTGGCAGAAAACAAACACTGCTCATCATTCTGAGAACACCATCTCCACACTGAAGCATAGTGGTGGTAGCCTCATGATTAGCCTTTCATTCAGAGTCACCTGATTTCTAATAGAATTTATTACACTCTTTAAATATTCCAGGCATTCATTGCAACTTTGCAATGTTTTGCTACAACTTATCATTCTGTCTGTGTTGATGCAAGGTTACCATTTATCTGCCTGCCTTGACCTCTTGTTTATCAATATGCAGCTGGAAATGTCATTATGGTGACAAATATGATCACTAGTGTTTCTAATGCATGTCTCATGAACAATTTCAGAGCAAGGTTGGACTACAAGTCAATATTGAACCATATTTCTGGACACAATGCCACCACATGCTACCTTGCCTCCATCTTGGACCATATATTGGGATCAACCACCACCATGACCAGGATAAAATAGTTAGTGAACATGAATGGATATTTCATGATGTTTAAATGAGGTATGTTGTTTTCTTTTCATTAAAATATCAAAGGAGCACAATTAATTTTCTCACCTAACTAGAATTAGACAGCTTTATATCCATAAAAACAAAAAATGGAGTCATATGCATCCAAATCAGTGGCCCATACAGCTCCTCATCTTTAGGATGTGAAATTGCCAACACAGGGATGTCAATAAACATTGCACATTTTTATGGACATCCATCTTAGGAAATGCAGACCTCCATTACTGCAGAACAATCACAGGACAGCAGACTACAGTGCTGCACATGCAAATGTGAAAGATTACAGATTGACCAGACCCTGCCATTAAACCCCCATCTGCCCACCATTGACATTTATGTCTCTGTGGCCCAATAAAAACAAAGAGGCTTCATTGTAAAGTAAATGCACCTGTAATGTGCTCGATCCATCTTAGTGACAGCCGGGGCCTTTATAGATTTCCTCTCTAGAGATATGTCATGATTCATACAGAAGATATTTCAGAAAGTGAAAGTTCTGGCATGCTTGTAAATGGACAGAATTCTTTCAGATTGATCAAAGACTATGACTATAACATGACTGTGAATAAATTAACAAATACACTAAATATATTTTGATCTATATGCTAATGCTAAAATGGGCAGCACAGTGGTGTAGTGGGGAGCGTTGATGTCTTTCAGTTCCACAGTGTTTATTGTTGTTTTTTTTTTTGTCTTTTTCATGTGTTGTAGGTATAGTGGTGTAGTAGAGGGTGTGTTTTGTTTTTTGGGTACAGCCCATTGCCACATGCCTCCCTGCTTTTGGTTGGAGAATCATGACTACTACATGTCTTGTTCCTACCTCTGGTTTCCAGGAAGTCAACAGCTTATGTTTCCTGCTGTTCACAAGACAGTTAGGGAGTGAGAGAAGAAAGTGAAGAAAGCACAGCTTGTGAATGGAGGCCGGAGCAGAGTCTTGGAAAAGGCATGTGTAATTTCATAAATGAGCATACACCTGTGCTTGTTCATTTTTATAAACTTTGTCTTGAGAGGAATGCAGTGGCTGAGAGCCTTTGGGTGCAGAGCAATAAGTGGTCTAGCTTTGTTCAAACATAACCTTGGGCTACTTTCATAAATACGATGTTAATACATCTGAACATTTGTGCAAGCAGTCACCTAAGCTGCTAATTTGAAAATATATTATATGTTTGTCTGATTTACGATTGATGCTACTGGTGTTATTGTCCATTTCACATCCTGCTCATGTTCCTGTACCACATTGCAGTCACCACCTTGAGACCAGACATCCTTCTTGTGTTTGAATCCACCAGTCAAGTCATCACACTGGTGCTAACAGTCCTAGTAACTGTAGGACAATCTCTTGGATAAGCAATTGGAAAGGACACTTGCCAAGTACGAGGGGCAAGTGAGTGCTAGCAAGTCAGCTGGAGGGCTACATGCTATCTGATTGAAGTCAGTTCACCTTTAGATGGCTGTGGGCCAAAAGGGGAGAAATATGGGGCAAAGTACTTCGCAGGGCATCTGGACACAAGCAGAGGTCTGATTTATCTCAGCTGGGTCACCAGGAGGAGAAGACCAGAAACACCTGATGATTCCAGGAACATGGATGAAGATGTGTCTAGAAGCGTCAGAAGATGTATTTGCTCACAGTCGTTTGATGTTTTAACTGCTATTTTACTGTATAATATAAATAGTAAAAACATATCTATAATTCTCAAATCTTAATAAAGACAATACATGGTCATATTTGTGGCAGCTCTGTTTAGCAGTTATAGATTCTTTACATAAGTTCTGCTAATTCTCCAGATCTACCATTTTTTTTTTGTTTCCCATTCTATCATGTCAAGTTATCTGATGCAAATATATCTCATACAAAGTATGTTGTCTTGAGAGTCATGCTTTAAACTGTGTTCCCCTTCATGGCTTGTCATGGTTGCACAGCAGCTCATTGGAGTGTGCTATTAGATTGATGAGCTCTGAACTGCAGGCAATGTTAGTGTTAGTGGAGTGGGAACTAGCATTAAGAGGTGTGGGTCAGAGCTGAGAGTGAAATCTCTTCTCAGTTCAAATCTCAGCTCATTCTGTCGTATCCCATCTTCCTCTGACCATTTCTGACAAGTCGATCTGAGGATGTGTTTTTGGAGAGTTTAGGGCTAATAATAGCAACAGCGCCAGATAATTGCTGTAAGATTAACACAACCTGCATGATCAGTTAATTAAATGGCTGGCTGAAGCATTCAAAACCATGAAAATAAAGTTTTGTAACCTTTTTGGTGGTGGTGGCTGACAGACTATAAATGCAGTGGTTGCACAAACTAGACTGTATTTATTGTCTGAATCTCAACCACTAATAACTCAAGACCACTTGCAAACCATAGTGTTAAATAGCACTTAACATCATTTCCTTTGACAATCTGAAGTCAGAAGCAGATACTGTGATATACCAAAAACCCCACTGCTGAATTGCATGGTTGTGATTCTTTGTAATTTGTCACTCGGTTCCACACGATTTATCAGCTCAATGACTGAGCTGACTGCTAAAACAGATCCCCACTTATCAATCAGTGCCCCTCCTTTTGAGACTCTGACAGCTGGAGATGATGAGGATCTCAAATCTCTGTCTGAGTTAACCACCACTCAACCCAACTCTACACCCCAGCATCCAATCCAGCCCTGAGCCAAACGCTCTGCTCCCTCCCTTTGGGACTTTTTAACATCAGGGTGCATCTGAGTAATTATGCTTGAGCTGAGTATGAAAGCATGTGGCACAGCATATTAGCATAATGATTTACAGGAGAAGTCATGCAAGGATAAAGTGTGCCAGGAGCAAGCTCCTTCTAGCAAATGCCATCGACATTACTGCATGCAGAAGAAGCCAGTCGATGTTTATGGACAGTGTTTTTTTGTTTTTTTTTTACTTCCATGCAGACTGATATTGAGATCAGGCCAAATATTAGGATTAAGGCAGTGGTACATCTACGATGATGGATGCCATACTTGCTCAATTTAACCACTTATCTTGATCACATTTTAACTTGGTGTGACCTTAATGAGTTCTTATAGATAGAACAAGCAAACTGATGCCACTTGAAGTAGCAGTAGAAGCATTCTTTATAATCCCTATTCTGTATGATTGAACTGCCTTATGCCTTATAACATTTATGCAAAAACATGTCCTTCCTGTAGATTTTATGGTACATGTGCACAAATTTTTTTGCTAATTGCAGGATACAAGCCAAGGACCAAAATATATTAACATAGATATTCATTCATTCATTGTCTACCGCTTATCCGATCTATTCTCGGGTCACGGGGAGCCTGTGCCTATCTCAGGCGTCATTGGGCATCAAGGCAGGATACACCCTGGACGGAGTGCCAACCTATCATAGGGCACACACACTCTCATTCACTCACTACAGACAATTTAGAGATGCCAATCAACCTACAATGCATGTCTTTGGACTGGGGGAGGAAACCGGAGTACCCGGAGGAAACCCCCGAGGCATGGGGAGAACATGCAAACTCCACACACACGGCAGAGGTGGAAATCGAACCCCCAACCCTGGAGGTGTGAGGCAAACATGCTAACCACCAAGCCACTGTGCCTAACATAGATATTTTAAAACATATTCAAATTCACATAAATTAGAGACTTGCTTTATGTAAAAATCATTAGATGGATATTTTATAGGACGTTGTTTACACTGCAAGACATGTATGTAATCTGGTTTCATACTGCTGTTACAAGGTTAATGTTGCTAACAGATTAGTAAAGTTTATGAAATCAAAATATTGAAAGTAGCCCAAAATTTGAAGGTGGGGTTGTGTATTAAATGAATTAGATGATCGTTTAATTAAAATTTGATCCATTTACTTATTATTTACTATCAATTATGAACTTATTTTTATATTTATATTTAAACTGTTTAAACTATACAAATTATATTTATACAATAATAATTGTGTGATGTGCAATCTTCCTTATTTGCTGTTACAGTGCAAACCTGTAAAAACAAGCTTTGGATCCAGAACATGTTTTGGTTATTTGACAAAAAATTAAGTACATTTAATTTTATTAACAAGACTTTTCCCAGTAAACAGAGCAGCTCAGTACATTATTAACAGCACAGCTCAGAATTGGGCCACTGATGTGGCAACACTTCATGCACTACAGTGTGGGTATTGCTGAAGTTCTCATTTTTCTATAAATGCACCATCATTCGACTTTATATTTAAATTTCAAATGAAGGACCATTAGCATGCGGCCCTCTCGAACAACTCACCGTGCTTCACGTATCTTGGCCACTTTATTCAAAACAGCTATGTGCTGCACTCACTGATTGCATTACTATGTAGATGGATGAAACAGGCATGAAGATTTATTTATTTATATATTCATTTCACTTGCAAGCTGGTATATTTAGGACACCTTTCTGTCCATAGTATGGGTCCCTTTACTTAATATCTTTGTGTTAAAATACTAAGATTCATTTGCATTAAATATTTGACCTGACAAGTAAACAATTTGTAGACTAAACATTAAACTGTATTTTTTTTAACAGTACTTGCTTTTATGATGGATGCAAAGTGTACAATTAATCCAATAATAGCACCACAGTATTAAAGGTTTAATCCATAATCCATCTTAACCAGGTGATTGACTTTGTCAATTTAAAGTAAACTCACTCTTACTCACTTACTTTTAGTAAATGCTTTTCCTGGTCATGGGTACAGCAATAAAATGACTACAATGCACATCCATTATAAATTGCAGCAAAAAATAATATTAACCATTCATTGTCTACCGCTTATCCGATCTATTCTCGGGTCACGGGGAGCCTGTGCCACACACACACAATTTAGAGATGCCAATCAACCTAGAATGCATGTCTTTGGACTTGGGGAGGAAACCGAGTATCCGGAGGAAACCCCTGAGGCACAGGAACAACATGCCAACTCCACACACACACACACACGGCAGAGGCAGGAATCGAACCCCCAACCATGGAGGTGTGAGGCAAATGTGCTAACCACTAAGCCACCATGTCCCCCTAATATTATCCAATGTACACAAAATATATTCCCAATAAACAGTAAGCATCGGTTGCTAAGCAACATAAAGAGCAATGATTAGATGATTACAATGATGCATGATTACAGAGCACTGGTTTAGATGTAGAGCATTACGACAGTGACTGGACAGTAGGTCTGCATTGACTACATTGAAAGCACAATAGTAGCTATTTAATAAAAAGGTGTGCATGTATGTATAAAAAGCTCATCTCTTTGATTGCATGCATCTATTTTTGCAGATGGTAAGCCACAAGGCACTGTTTCTTTTATTATTAAAACACAAATGATGCTACTGCTCTGTCATTTCAGTTTATTTATATTCACATGCAACTTTATTATCTTTTTCACACGTGACTCTCTCACATGAATCATTCCACATGCTGTTCATATCATGCTGCATAATGTCCCAAACTCCGCTTTCACATTTTTATCAGGTGATCTCATATTCCTCACATAATCACATATGAAAATTTATGATCACATGTGGAATGTATATGATTTTTCCATCTAAAGTCAGTCTGAATGTATTGGACACATGGATATTTCTTTCCAGTGGACCATGAGTTCCATGAGTTCCATGAGTTCATTTACTACTCCCACAATTTTATTATTAGACAGATATAAACCGATGTTCCATACAGTTGATGCCAGCTTGTTGTTAGCTGCAATGGTGATGATTTTTACTCCAAATTGGGTTAACAGATCCATTTCTATTACACAACATACACTATATAAATTCAGAAAGGGAAAGAGTGTTATGGAGTGGATAATGTCTTTACATCAGAAATGCCAGTGCACCATGATGACCTTGTTTCACATGCAAAGCTGTGAAAAATGAAGCACAATTCCAAATCCATGCATTTTTGGGGCTAGTTTCTGATATGAGGTTGTTGAGATGTACTCGGGATTGGATATTTTGCTAAAATCTGGCAACCCTTGATTAATCGTATTAGCTATTGTCAATGGAAAACTGCTGTATTGAGCACAGCTGAGCAAATGTTTGACTTAAACTGTTCAAAATAAGCTGCTAGACCGTTTGCTGAATGAGTGAATATTGTACATTTGCATTATGGTACTAGAGTAAAATTATACTTCTATAAATGCAGATCAGATGGAAGGATTCCTCAGTAAAACCGCATCCTACTGCACACAGAGCTGACCACTAGCACACCATATTTTTGTATAGATTGTAGATCCAGTGTCAGGATCCCGGCCACTGAAGAGTTAACTCTCAGTGCCGGTCCCAAGCCCGGGTAAAATTGGGAGGGTTTCGACAGGAAGGGTATCCGGCGTAAAACCTGTGCCAAATCATGTGGATCAAATGATTTACAAAAACAGCGGACCATCCCATTTTGTGGGACAAATGCTAGGATATAAAAAAAAACCCATCAAGCTATATAAGGCATTATGGACGTATTTCTTTAAATTATTAAAAAAAAAAAGATCTATAAATAAAAAATTGGTTCACAAATAAGTTTGGAAGCCACAAATACACTGGCCTTCAGATATTATAGGAGTTGGCTGCATTTTACTGTGGCTTGCTCCATCGGCATTCTTGCATCACATTATTTTATTGAAGTTGTCGTTTGGTGTACCTGTCTGCTTGTCTATATGCATTCTGGTTAAATAAAATGGTATTGAATTCACAGGTGAAATGACCTTATTCAGTGGAAAGAAAGTAATATAAATAAACACAGATGAAGTCAAATCTGTTCATGCATGAGGAGTGTACCTGGTCTACTCATCTCCATAGCTATCACAACAGGTAGTAGTGCTTCTGTGTAGCTCCATGTTCTTCTTGTGTCTGTGTGGGCTTCCTCTGGGTTCTCTGGTTTCCTCTCACCTCCTATGATAGTAAATAGACCAGCTGTACTTGCATTTGTCACTGCTATGCTAAAAAAAAAAAAGAGTCAACCATGCATAAAATATCCTTTTTTTAGTGTTGCTGTGGTGGTTCCTTTTCAGATACTAGGTTACAATTGTGTACCTAAAATGTAATAACAACTGGCAACCCATGTATAAGCATACAGTATATTTTTAGTTGTACTGTGTGTTTTGGCATTATCAGCAGTTCTCAGGATTTTAGCAGCCAAGAACCTCTTTAAAATGGTGGATTGCAAGTTCTACCACTATAATACAATTTAAAATCACAGCCACCTTGAGAACCACTGATATAGATAATAAAGAGATATCCTTCTGAGGAGCCATTTTGACCTAGATCACAGTTCCCAAAGAACTGCTCAGATAGATTGAAGAGACTGATTGAATATTTCACAACAAATCGGCTGACAATCACACAGCTTTTTGTCTGTCAAGAGCCTAACAGACTTGAGGATGAGTGTTGCAATCATCCTCTCCTGTTTGCTGGAAGTAATTTCATTGATTGAGGAGTGTGTACTTTCTTTTACCTCACGAAGGCTCCTTTTGAGCTCACAGTCAAGCTAGGTATATAGCAAGGTAAATACAGACAGCCGAGCTTTACCGGCTGTCAGTCTAATTACAGTTTGAGGTTTGGATTTCTGCAGACTGTTAAAATGAATCGACTTTGCTTGATTGTGTTTTGTGCTCGTTGGTGTGTGAGTATGGGTGGCATATGTGTTTTGATTGCTGGAGCACTGCCCACTTTAATGGCCAGTGGTTGCCAGAGTGGTAAAATTAGCCGTTCTGACCTTGAATCTACAAAACCTACATAATTGTACCCCATGTTGCGAGTGCATTATCTTGGTTCTGCACATGCAGTCTGCAAACAAAGGTGCTTCCCCTCCCCTGTCCCTCTGATCGTAATCAAGCCTGCCAATCTGGAGACTCTCATTGTTGTATTTTCAGCATGAATGCATTCTCCTCTCATTGGGTTATTTAGCCCCAGACCAGATGACATGGAAATCATGTGAGGCTGTAGTAGAAGCTTTTTAAAAAAAAAAAAAAAAAAAAACCCCATAATACTGCAGCAAATCCTAAAATTACAAACTCGGAAAAAACAGTGCTGAGCGCACCAGCAGCATCCGAGTGCTTTTGTGTGGCTTAGTAAAAATAGATTGAAATTGGGATCATGGCAAAGCTAAGTATCTGAACTAAAGATGGTGCTGGGGGATAGAGCCAAGGAGTGTGTGGGCTAGAAATAATTTTCTTCCATATATAATCAGAAAAACTCAATGTTATATGAAAGAAATAAAGAAGCATTTTGTATTTCCTTTATAGAATGACCTTCAGAAATGTCCTTAAAGGAATCAGTCAGTCTAAAAGAAATGCATCACAGTGCAGGTTGTTAGATCAGATTTCATATTTAATTAAAAGATTTCAGTACAATGTAAATGAATTGCATTAGATTGCATTGCTATCAAATGTAAGAGTATTGTAGTAATTTGAAGACGTATTTGAATATGTGCATAACATGAAGTGGAATGAATGAAAAGCATTAAGTTTATTATAGATTCACTTAATATATTAAGTTAAAGTTCAGTAGTTAATGGAGGAACGTTGGTGAATTTTATGTATGTGACAAAGGCCACCTATTTGACTAACTTCAAACGTAAAGTTGAAACACAGTTGTGTATGCTTTCAACTTTACATTAAATCAGTGGACTTATAAGTCAAGTCAAGTCAAGTCAAGTCAAGTCAAGTCAAGTCAAGAGCTTTTATTGTCATTCCAACCACATATAGCTGACGCAGTACATAGTGAAATGAGACAACATTTCTCCAGGACCCTGGTGCTACATTAAAACAACATACAACATGTAATTACAAAAACCGAAACAACAACACAGAGCTAGGACAGAAGTTGTTCTCGCTACATAAAGTGCAAAGTGTGCAAACAGTGCAAAGACAAGACAGTGCAAAGACAAAGTACAAAAAGAACACAAGACAACACAAAAACATGTGCAATGGGCAAGACAATATAACCCATAATTTGCCCATTTGCCCATAATTTGTTCATGCCCATTAGTTAAATAATACTACAAACCTGATTCCAAAAAAGTTGGGACACTGTACAAATTGTGAATAAAAAAGGAATGCAATAATTTACAAATCTCATAAACTTATATTTTATTCACAATAGAATATAGATAACATATCAAATGTTGAAAGTGAGACATTTTGAAATGTCATGCCAAATATTGGCTCATTTTGGATTTCATGAGAGCTACACATTCCAAAAAAGTTGGGACAGGTAGCAATAAGAGGCCGGAAAAGTACATATAAGGAACAGCTGGAGGACCAATTTGTAACTTATTAGGTCAATTGGCAACATGATTGGGTATAAAAAGAGCCTCTCAGTGTGGCAGTGTCTCTCAGAAGTCAAGATGGGCAGAGGATCACCAATTCCCCCAATGCTGCGGCGAAAAATAGTGGAGCAATATCAGAAAGGAGTTTCTCAGAGAAAAATTGCAAAGAGTTTGAAGTTATCATCATCATCTACAGTGCATAATATCATCCAAAGATTCAGAGAATCTGGAACAATCTCTGTGCGTAAGGGTCAAGGCCGGAAAACCATACTGGATGCCCGTGATCTTCGGGCCCTTAGACGGCACTGCATCACATACAGGAATGCTAAGGTATATCCATGTTCTAGAACAACATATGCTCCCATCCAGACGTCGTCTCTTTCAGGGAAGACCTTGCATTTTCCAACATGACAATGCCAGACCACATACTGCATCAATTACAACATCATGGCTGCGTAGAAGAAGGATCCGGGTACTGAAATGGCCAGCCTGCAGTCCAGATCTTTCACCCATAGAAAACATTTGGCGCATTATAAAGAGGAAGATGCGACAACGAAGACCTAAGACAGTTGAACAACTAGAAGCCTGTATTAGACAAGAATGGGACAACATTCCTATTCCTAAACTTGAGCAACTTGTCTCCTCGGTCCCCAGACGTTTGCAGACTGTTATAAAAAGAAGAGGGGATGCCACACAGTGGTAAACATGGCCTTGTCCCAACTTTTTTGAGATGTGTTGATGCTATGAAATTTAAAATCAACTTATTTTTCCCTTAAAATGATCCATTTTCTCAGTTTAAACATTTGATATGTCATCTATGTTGTATTCTGAATAAAATATTGAAATTTGAAACTTCCACATCATTGCATTCTGTTTTTATTCACAATTTGTACAGTGTCCCGACTTTTTTGGAATCGGGTTTGTATTATATAGTATGTATATTAAAATAGAAAGGGGTCATTTGTTTAAATGAGCCTTAATTTTTTTAGTCTTGTCTTCTTTAAAATAATAACAACACAGAACAAAAGAAAAAGGTTAGTACCATGGATCATGAGGGCTCATGGATCGTGCGTTTTTTTTGGGGGGGGGGTGTGTGTGTGTGTGTGTGTGTGTGTGTGTGTGTGTGTGTGTGTGTGTGTGTGTGTGTGTGTGTGTGTGCGTGCGTGTCTGTGTGCAGGTTTTCATTCCAGCTGAGCAAGAGTCACACCCGATTTCACATGTTTAATCAGCTGAACTTGTGTTTCAATGGACTCACGTGTCTCCTGCAGGTCTTTTAAATATTTTTGTTTTGGAGGCACATCATCCACCCTCCAGAAAAATCTTAACAGCTACACATGCAGAAAATTGTGCTTGGTTTTGATAAACTTTTAGTACTAGATATAAATGATGTGTTTTTCATTCATAAATGGTTGTTTTACTGGCATTAAAAGGATCAAATTTGTATTTTTACAAGTACAAGCTAATTCTAATGAGGAAGAACTCATTACCAAGTAAACAGTAGATCGCATCAGTGCATCCTTTTAGTGAGTACACCATTTACACCACCACCCCCCACACACATAAACACACACACTTTTCTATACCACTTCTTTTCTTTTGTCCATATACAATGATTGCTATTCCTTTTAACAGTTTCATTTGGTTTTGTTTCTCTTTGTTCTCTGTTATCCAGTAATGACTGATTCCTGAGAAGATTATCTTGCTTTGGGAGATAATCGTGTAAGCACTTGAGACCATCCACCATCTCTATCTATATCCAGATCATTCTTTCACTCTTTTCATGGTGTGTTTTGTTTTGCTTGATTAAAAAAAACACACAGTATATTGACAACCAATACGCTTTGACTTCACCAGTCACTTCCATCTTGTATCATATGCTCCAGCTTTGTTGCAGGTGTGTGTATGAGTAATATACACCGACCAGACATAACATTATAATCATACAATGAAGCTATGGGAAAGAGTAGTGAAAGCTAGGTTAAGGAAGGTAGTGGAAATTTGTGAGCAGCAGTATGGCTTCATGCCCAGAAAGAGCACAACAGATGCAATTTTTGCTCTGAGAATTTTGATGGAGAAGTATAGGGATGGTCAGAGGGAGCTGCACTGTGTGTTTGTAGACTTGGAGAAAGCGTATGACAGGGTGCCAAGAGAAGAGCTGTGGTACTGTATGAGGAAGTCAGGAGTAGCAGAGAAGTATGTCAGAGTGGTGCAAGACATGTATGAGAGGAACAGGACAGTGGTGAGGTGTGCTGTAGGTCAGACAGAGGAGTTCAAAGTGGAGGTTGGACTGCATCAGGGATCGGCTCTGAGTCCCTTCCTGTTTGCTATAGTGATGGACCAGTTGTCAGAGGAGGTCAGACAGGAGTCTCCTTGGACAATGATGTTTGCAGATGACATTGTGATCTGTAGTGAGAGCAGGGAGCAGGTGGAGGAAAACCTGGAGAGGTGGAGGTTTGTGCTGGAGAGAAGAGGAATGAAAGTCAGTCGTAGTAAGACTGAGTACATGTGTGTGAATGAAAGGGAGGGAAGTGGAACAGTAAGGTTACAGGGTGAAGAGGTGAAGAAGGTACAGGAGTTTAAGTACTTGGGGTCAACAGTCCAGAGTAATGGAGAGTGTGGGAAAGAGGTAAAGAAGCGAGTGCAGGCAGGTTGGAATGGGTGGAGAAAGGTGTCGGGAGTTCTGTGTGATAGGAAAATATCAGTGAGAATCAAGGGGAAGGTGTACAGGACAGTGGTGAGACCAGCCATGCTGTATGGTTTAGAGACAGTGTCACTGAGGAAGAGACAGGAGTCAGAGCTAGAGGTAGCAGAGCTGAAGATGTTGAGGTTCTCTTTGGGAGTGACAAGATTGGAAAGTTTTAGGAACGAGTACATCAGAGGGACAGCTCATGTTGGACGTTTGGGGGACAAAGTTAGGGAGGACAGATTAAGATGGTTTGGACATGTTCAGAGGAGGGAGAGTGAGTATATTGGTAGGAGAATGTTGGACATGGAGCTGCCAGGCAGGAGGCAAAGAGGAAGGCCAAAGAGGAGGTATATGGATGGAATAAATGAGGATATGAAGCTAGTGGGTGCAAGTGTTGAGGATGCAGAAGATAGGGACAGGTGGAGAGAGATGATTCGCTGTGGCGACCCCGAAGGGAAAAGCCGAAAGAAGAAGAAGAAGAAGAAGACATAACATTATAATCACCTGCCCCCTTGGTCCCCCTTTTTGCTGCCAAACAGCCCTGACCCATCATGCACTGTGTATTCTGACACCTTTCTATCAGAACCAGCATTAACTTCCTTAGCAATTTGAGCAACAGTAGCTCGTCTGTTGGATCAAACCAAACGGGCCAGCCTTTGCTCCCCACGTGCATCAATGAGCCCTGGCTGCCCATGACCCTGTCGTCGGTTCACCACTGTTCCTTCCTCGGACCACTTTTGATAAATACTGACCACTGCAGACCTGGAACACCCCACAAGAGCCGCAGTTGTGGAGATGCTCTGATCCAGTCGTCTAGCCATCACAATTTGGCCCTTGTCAAACTCGCAGAAATCCTTACACTTGCCCATTTTTCCTGCTTCTAACACATCAACTTTGAGGACAAAATGTTCACTTGCTGCCTAATATATCCCACCCACTAACAGGTGCCATGATGAGGAGATAATCAGTGTTATTCACTTCACCTGTCAGTGCTCATAATGTTATGCTTGATCGGTGTAGTTTATTGGTTATTTTATGCTATGGGAAGATAGATGGGGTATGTCTTTATAACTCCTCCTTCCCTAAGAATGACCTGACGTTCACTGTTACCTCTGTCATCTTGATTATCTTGTTTGCAAACTTGCTGCTTTTTTCTGAGTTGGCTGAGTTGGTTGTCAGAATTCAGAATTGGTCGTCTTCACAGAGCTAAACTGCAGTATATTTATTATGATATGAATATGATATTCTGATATTATATGCATTTTTTTCTTTTTGCATAAGCCATAGTTTTCTGAAACCTCCATTCTTTTTTCAGTTGTTAGAGTGTGTGAATCAAGTAGAAATGCTTATTTGTTTTCTTGTAAGGAGAACATGTGATGTTAGTTAATGCACACTTTAAAGTACCAGTACATATTTGTAGCTATGTTCAGAATAGCTATGATCAGTTTTGCATTCAGTCTGACTGTCTACAACATGGTGAAAATTGTTACAAACACGTGTGCAATGACGCCTACATATCTGGTTTGAATCGAGTGTTCTAATAACTCTCTTGGGACACCACTTTAAAGTAGATTAAGTTAATGGTGCATGCTTAGTGAGGATTCCTCAGGCAATTCTCAGGATGCTGAAACTAGACTAAAAGCTTACTGGTAAGCATTTTGCTTTCATAAATTTCTCCTTACAGTGTAGAATAATCTGCATGTTTGGTGTCAATTTGTGACTGATGACTGAGTAATAATCAGTGAACTTTAAAACAAATAGCCAAGGGACCACTGATTTCTTTGGAGATTTTAGATCTTAGAGGTTTTGGAGACAGTATCATATCAAATAATGTGAACAAGCCAGACACATGCTTGATTTTATTCATGCTATTTCAAGTGTCCAAACATTAAACTTGATAAATAAAAGTGGCTGATCAAATGTTTGCAAAATGGCATAGATGTAAATATGAGAATGGCTAGATTAAAACATCCTGTGCAGGGTGTGTCCATGGAATAATAATAATAAATTTCTCTGTTGAAGGTGATCGTATACTTCAATACTTCACACTGCATTTGAAAAGCAAAAGGGCTTAACCAATTAGAGAAGTCATATATATATAATGTGTGCACAGTTCAGCTTATTATCAATTCAGTGAATAAAGCTTCCACAATGTCATGTCATATTTATACACCTGCATTTTTCTGCAAGATACACTGCAACCATTCACTTTGTATAAACTCAGCCACGTAGGTCTGCTTTTCCACCTTTGCCTGTGCACAGAGTAGGATTTTATTAAGCCATGCAAAACCTGAGGCTACGCTACTATCACAAGAGAGTGCAATTAACTGAGGAAGGAAACACAGTGGCACTGACAAATGCATTTTTTCCCAGGCGCGCGACATTATGTTCTCCCATCAGGGATTAAATACCCCTCCTGTTTATTCGCACCCGAGAGAGAAAAGATCTCCAGGAAACAGGCACATGGTAGATGTTCCATGAAATCCTGTTTCCACCATTTTTATATAGTTTCCGGAGCTCAGGAGGAAGGAATTTTCACTTTTGTGGAAATTAAAGAGATAGACGATACCGGCAGCAGATTATGTTCCTGTGTTAACAAAGTTTCTATACCTTTGTTTTTCTCTTTTTTTCTGTTTGTCTTCCTTGCTGCTATAATATTGTATGGCAATAGAAAGGTTGGTTAAAGCAGTGAAAATTGGATGAGAATTGCATCCTCATTTTTACTTGTTTTTTTGGTCATTTGCTAAAAAAGAAATATCTGTATAACTGCAGGTTCACAGCTTTATTGATCTTCATGAACAATGGAGTATTTCTCAATTGATGCATCCTCATATCTACACTCTAGACAATATTTTCCAAGTTCAGTTTCAACACTGAAGAATGCAAGATACAATGTTTACCTTACTATATACAATAACTGCATGAATGTGTAGGTCTACAAGGGTTCCTAAAAAGTGTATGAGTGTGAGTGTATATGAGTGTTTCACCATTGTCCAAGAAAAAGAGAGTAATATGCCCATAACTTTTTCTTCATCCTTGCTAAATTAGACCCTGAGCCCCAGGTGCTGTGTATTGCAAACTACATGATATGGATGGGGTCTCTCACTGTTAAGGTCCTTAAGGTGTTATATTACCTGCCCGAGACTTGTACTAGGTAGACAGAAGCTTTGTGGGCATTTCATCTAAGAACTTGGATATTGTGACCTAAAAGAAGCACAGTAACTGTCTTGAAGCATGTTGTGATTCTAAAACCTGTGGTTTCCTCCTCGGGGCCTCAGCATGCCCAGGAATCTGGTCCACAGGGCAGATTTCACTGTGTTGATTTGCACATGTCCAGAAGAGCAGATTGTGCTTGATGAGCATGCTTGATGCTGTGCATAAACCAAGTTGGCAGAGAGTCAGCCCATATCCTGGCTTATATACCACTGTTATGAAGGATACTCACCAGGGAGGTTACAATCCATATGCAAAAGCTTTTTTTTTTTTTTTTTTTTTACCAGTTAGTTATAAATCCAAGAAATCTAGCCATGGGGGTCACAGTCCAGTGACTTCTGTGCCGGTCCCAAGCCCGGATAAATAGAGAGGGTTGCGTCAGGAAGGGCATCCGGCGTAAAACATTGCCAAATTTAACCATGCGAATCGTCAGTACGAATTTCATACCGGATCGGTCGAGGCCCGGGTTAACAACGACCGCCATCGGCGCCGTTGACCTACAGGGCGCCGGTGGAAATTGGGCTACTGTTGGTCGAAGAAGTAGAGGAGGGAGAAGAGGGCGCAGACAGAGAGAGAAGAGGAAAGGTAAGAGTGTAGGACTGAGAATAGGAACTCTGAATGTTGGTACTATGACAGGGAAAGGTAGAGAGCTGGCTGATGTGATGGAGAGAAGGAAGGTGGATATACTGTGTGTACAGGAGACCAGGTGGAAGGGTAGCAAGGCTCGTAGTATAGGAGCAGGATTCAAGCTGTTTTATTATGGTGTGGATAGTAAGAGAAATGGGGTAGGTGTGGTCCTGAAGGAGGAGTTTGTGAGGAATGTCCTGGAGGTGAAGAGAGTGTCAGACAGGGTGATGAGTCTGAAGTTAGAGATTGAAGGGGTGATGTTGAATGTTGTTAGTGGTTATGCCCCACAGGTAGGTTGTGAGTTGGAGGAGAAAGAGAGATTCTGGAGTGAATTAGATGAGGTGATGGAGAGTATTTCCATGGGTGAGAGAGTGGTGATAGGAGCGGATTTTAATGGACATGTTGGTGAGGGGAACACAGGTGATGAGGAGGTGATGGGCAAGTTTGGAGTTAAGGAAAGGAATCTTGAAGGACAGATGGTAGTGGACTTTGCTAAGAGGATGGACATGGGTGTGGTTAACACTTATTTTCAGAAGAGGGAGGAGCATAGAGTGACTTACAAGAGTGGAGGTAGGAGCACACAGGTAGACTACATCCTATGTAGAAGAGGCAATCTGAAAGAGATTAGTGACTGTAAAGTGGTAGTGGGAGAGAGTGTAGCCAGACAGCATAGGATGGTGGTGTGTAGGATGACTCTGATGGTCTGTAAGAAGAAGAGGTCAGAGATAGAGAAGAAAACCAAGTGGTGGAAGCTGAAAAAGGAGGAATGTTGTGAGGAATTTAGACAGAAGTTGAGGCAGGCTCTGGGTGGTCAGGTAGTGCTGCCAGATGACTGGGAAACTACAGCAGAAGTGATCAGGGAGACAGGGAGAAAGGTGCTGGGTGTGTCATCTGGAAGGAGGAAAGAAGATAAGGAGACTTGGTGGTGGAATGAGGAAGTTCAGGATAGTATCCAGAGGAAGAGGCTAGCCAAGAAGAAGTGGGACATGGACAGGACTGAAGAGAATAGACAGGAATACAAGGAGTTACAGCGCAGAGTGAAGAGGGAGGTGTCTAAGGCCAAGCAGAAGGCATATGACGAGTTGTACACTAGGTTAGACACTAGAGAAGGAGAGAAGGACTTGTACAGGTTAGCTAGGCAGAGGGATCGAGATGGGAAGGATGTGCAGCAAGTTAGAGTTATTAAGGATAGAGATGGAAGGGTGCTCACAAGTGAGGAGAGTGTACAGAGGAGATGGAAGGAATACTTTGAGGAGCTGATGAATGAGGAAAATGAGAGGGAAAAAAGAGTAGAAGGGGTGAACTCTGTGGAACAGAAAGTAGATAAGATTAGAAAGGATGAAGTCAGGAAGGCTTTGAAGAGGATGAAAAGTGGGAAGGCAGTCGGTCCTGATGACATCCCGGTGGAGGTCTGGAAGTGTTTGGGAGAGGCAGCAGTGGAATTTTTAGCTAGTTTGTTCAACAGGGTTTTAGAGAGTGAGAGGATGCCTGAGGAATGGAGAAGAAGTGTGTTAGTGCCGATCTTTAAGAATAAGGGTGACGTGCAGAGTTGCAGTAACTATAGGGGGATAAAGTTGATGAGCCATACAATGAAGGTATGGGAAAGAGTAGTGGAAGCTAGGTTAAGGAAGGTTGTGGAAATTTGTGAGCAGCAGTATGGCTTCATGCCCAGAAAGAGCACAACAGATGCAATTTTTGCTCTGAGAATTTTGATGGAGAAGTATAGGGATGGTCAGAGGGAGTTGCACTGTGTGTTTGTAGACTTGGAGAAAGCGTATGACAGGGTGCCAAGAGAAGAGCTGTGGTACTGTATGAGGAAGTCAGGAGTAGCAGAGAAGTATGTCAGAGTGGTGCAGGACATGTATGAGAGGAGCAGGACAGTGGTGAGGTGTGCTGTAGGTCAGACAGAGGAGTTCAATGTGGAGGTGGGACTGCATCAGGGATCGGCTCTGAGCCCCTTCCTGTTTGCTATAGTGATGGACCAGTTGTCAGAGGAGGTCAGACAGGAGTCTCCTTGGACAATGATGTTTGCAGATGACATTGTGATCTGTAGTGAGAACAGGGAGCAGGTGGAGGAAAACCTGGAGAGGTGGAGGTTTGCGCTGGAGAGAAGAGGGATGAAAGTCAGTCGTAGTAAGACTGAGTACATGTGTGTGAATGAAAGGGAGGGAAGTGGAACAGTAAGGTTACAGGGTGAAGAGGTGAAGAAGGTACAGGAGTTTAAGTACTTGGGGTCAACAGTCCAGAGTAATGGAGAGTGTGGGAAAGAGGTAAAGAAGCGAGTGCAGGCAGGTTGGAATGGGTGGAGAAAGGTGTCGGGAGTTCTGTGTGATCAGAAAATATCAGCGAGAATCAAGGGGAAGGTGTACAGGACAGTGGTGAGAGCGGCCATGCTGTATGGTTTAGAGACAGTGTCACTGAGGAAGAGACAGGAGGCAGAGCTAGAGGTAGCAGAGCTGAAGATGTTGAGGTTCTCTTTGGGAGTGACAAGATTGGACAGGATTAGGAACGAGTACATCAGAGGGACAGCTCATGTTGGACGTTTGGGGGACAAAGTTAGGGAGGCCAGATTAAGATGGTTTGGACATGTTCAGAGGAGGGAGAGTGAGTATATTGGTAGGAGAATGTTGGACATGAAGCTGCCAGGCAGGAGGCAAAGAGGAAGGCCAAAGAGGAGGTATATGGATGTAATTAATGAGGATATGAAGCTAGTGGGTGCAAGGGTTGAGGATGCAGAAGATAGGGATAGGTGGAGAGAGATGATTCGCTGTGGCGACCCCTGAAGGGAAAAGCCGAAAGAAGAAGAAGAAGAAGAAGTTATAAATCCAAGAACTATCAAGAGTATACCAGTCAAATTCATACAAAGAAAATTAAAGGGCAATAACAATCCAGTTGACAAATCCAAAGGTCAAGGTAAAAAATACACCAAAACTAGGGCAAGTAAACAGGGAACCAAAGCAAAGATCCTACATGGAAATCAGTCAGAAACACAAACAATAAATAAATTTTGTGATGAAATGTAAATGACCTTTTCAGAATTCAGTGAAAAGTGCCCTCTGGTGGATTGAGTCAAAAAGCTTTTTGATGCTAAAAGCAGGTGCTCCATTGAACACTGGTTCAGCTCTGGCTACTTAGTTGAGGTTAAGCAAGACACATGGTTTTAGCAAAGATACACAGAAAGTGGGCAGCATTCATGGACAGCCAAACATGGACTTCCCTGGGATTAGTTTGGGAGTCTGATGATAGGTGTCTGATTTTTGATTTTGTTGATGAATGGCTCGTTGCAGTCTGATATGGATTGCTTCCCAGGTTTGTGTACTTTTCCTGAACCATTCATCTACTGCAGGGAGGTTCCCCAGACCAAGGGAATAGAGCTGACTGGTTGCCTGGTATACACTGGAATCATGTGAGGCCTGCTGAGGAGTGTGTGGGAGGATCCTGTGTGTATTCGGAAAACAGTGGCTCCATTCATGCGGGTTGTGGGGACAGACAAGACCCTCCGGATTTCTTAATTCAGCCACTCTGTTTGGTTGGTCAATAGATAGACATTGTAGGACAAACCGATATTGATGTTCAGATGATTACAGAAAGTGTGTGATGTGAAATCAGACATATCTTCTTCTGGCAGACCACTAAACCAGAATACCTCCTTAAATATTACTTTGGCTATTTCCATAGCATGTCAGGGTTTGAGTAAGGTAAACAAGGTGTTAGCCAGCATGCTTTAGAAAATCAAGTCAAGTTAAGTCAAGTCAAGAAGCTTTTATTGTCATTTCAATCATAATTAGCTGACACAGTACATAGTGAAATGAGACAACGTTTCTCCAGAACCCTGGTGCTACATAAAACAACAAAACAACAGAGAGGTACAAAATGACACAGAGCTAAAGACAGAAAGTAGTTGTCCTAGCTACATAAAGTGCAATGTGTGCAACCTGGTGCAAGCAGTGCAAAGACAAAAGACAGTGCAAACAGACAATATAAAACAAAACAGTACAAGACACATACACAATATAGACAATATAATCTTTCAATAAGGGGGGCACGGTGGCTTGGTGGTTAGCACGTTTGCCTCACACCTCCAGGGTTGGAGGTTCAATTCCCGCCTCCACCGTGTGTGTGTGGAGTTTGCATGTTCTCCCCGTGCCTTGGGGGTTTCCTCCGGGTACTCCGGTTTCCTCCCCCAGTCCAAAGACATGCGTGGTAGGTTGATTGGCATCTCTAAATTGTCCGTAGTGTGTGATTGCTTGAGTGAATGAGAGTGTGTGTGTGCCCTGTGATGGGTTGGCACTCCGTCCAGGGTGTATCCTGCCTTGATGCCCAATAACGCCTGAGATAGGCACAGGCTCCCCATGACCCGAGAATAGATTGGATAAGCAGTAGACTTATAGTAGACAATAATTGGAAGAATTGTGGGAAATATATGACCAGGCCTTGTTAAAATGGGTAACAGTTCAATGAAGCCAGCAGATGGTTTTCTTGGCATGTGAGAAACAAATCACACTTTGAAAAATGTCTCAACATCTGAGGCTAATTCCTTCCATGAGCATTTACAGTATTCTCTACTAATCTTTCAGTACCTTTAAGACCAAGCTGTCCAGAGGTCAGTGATGTGTGGGCCAGGGAATGACATTCGCTCTCAGAGATTGTGGAATATATGTTCAGGTGGAGCGGGATTCTCTCACTGTCCCTGGTGTTGTCTGCCATGATTTTTATTGTCCAGGTGCTATAAAACAACTTTACAGGATGAGAGTTAGACTCTGGGTTTTAGCCATAATTGAAAAGGCATCTGCCTTTGTATTATTGGACCCTGGTCTACAAGTTAATGTAAAATTGAATCAGGTAAAGAAAAATATCTACCTGGTTTGGCAAGGGTTGAGAAACTTGTCTGACATATAGGAAGGGGTGTTCTGGGCCTTCAAGCCATTCTTGCCACTTTTATACTGTAGCCTTGATCTCCAGAAATTCACATTTTCCATGTCATAAATAAGTACCACTTTCATTAAATAGAATGAGCAGTGATGCATTTTGCATTTTAATCCAATATCCATGAAAATGGGTAGCGAAAGGTCTTAATGATGAAGTATAGTAGCTAAGGTGAAGTAGGCTTTTAGCCCAAAAGGCAAGGCTATAAAGGGTAACTGGTCATTTAACTATATGGGGGATCTGTTGGAGGACATTATTATCTGAGTTTTGCATTCTTTGCTTCGGACTCACCGTATTCAGCTGAACTTTGTCTCCATCCAAGTCATTAATTCACCTAGTAAGTGACTCAGATTGCTTCCTGGGTTTCTTATGTTTATTAGTCATCACTGGACGTAGGCATTTGCAGCTAATTAGGCAGCAGTGTTTGGGTTCGGATTCTATTCTGAATTGGGGTCTGAATCTGGCAATGTTGAACTGTGTTGGCATGAGCACCGGTATGTGATCAGAGCAATGGATGTCTGAGCCAAGTGGTGAGGATAAGGCATGAATGAAATATACAGTCCTAGTATAGTGAGTTAATGGAATCCAGCAAAATTAGGCTAAATAGTGAGATTGTGTGGTATGTCAAGGGAAAATCATTCAACCATTCTAATAACACATAGAAACTGGCTTGCCAATCAGCTACACAGCAGGGATATGAAATATAATGTTTCACTCGCTTCAACTGTAGTAAAAAGGTGCTAAGCACATAGCTCTGTTTGATGTAAATGGAAAGATGGCTGTATGACAGTGGTATTTACTGGAAATACTACATCATTCAGTACTTTGTGACTTTGATGCAAGGTCTCGGAACCATGCACACAAGGTTGATTTTCATCATGCCAGGCAGTTACGAAGGAGGAAATAGTGCTCACCTTCAGCCACTGTGATGTAAAACTAGTCAATGTAGGCAATCAGATCTTTTATGAAAGGAGGTTCTGCTGCTCTTTTTTTTAAAGAATTGTGTCCAGCTGCACCGTCTTTCCATTTCCAGCTTTTCTGCTTAGGAGAAGGTGGACAAAGTCATGCTCACTGCTAATGTTTACTGACATTTTGTGTTTATGTTACGCTTTAAAAAAAATAATAATGTGAACATTGTGTCTCCCACAAGAATAAGACTATAGGAATACACCACTACATTATTCTAGTTTGAGCTTTGATCCTTAGCATACAGCATCTTCCCTTTACAGTTTTAATGAAAAAGCACAAATCAACAACTTATTATTTCAGTTTCTTGGAAAAAATATTAGATAACTCAGATAAGTTGGACAATTAGTGTCCCCATGATCAGCTAATCAGAAACAGTATATGATACATGCGAATAGAGGCTTTATATTTATCTATATTTAGAAGTACATACAAAGGAAAATGTAAACATCCAAGATAAGCAGTTTAATAATGAAGGGTTCTCTAATAATGAAACCCTTCATTTGTGTAGCACCTTTCACACAAAGGCATGTCTAAATACGAGATGAGGTCTCTTCCCCTCCTCCATCTCTACTTGTTCTCTGACACACTGACTGAAATCGGTTACCCAAGTGGCCTGATGATTACAGTGATTAGCATTGCAACACAGTCAAACATGTAGACCTGTTCAAGATCATAATTAAAGCAGTGCCACATTTCAAGAATCAGACAGCAACAATAAAATTTTCCAAAGGAAAAGTGGCTTCAAATTTTTTTTATTCACTGTGCATAGAATATCTGTGAACTAATTGAGGTGCTGAATGTTCTGATCCACAGGGTGTTTTTATTTGTGTCAGACTGAGTATCTTAATCAGCATAATGATGCAGAGGCAGAAAGAATCTTTGTAATAGTGCTATTTCTCGACACAGTGAAGGAAGACACTATGATGGACATTGGCCATTAAGAAACTGACATGCTTGTAATGCAAAACAAAGTGTGTGTGTGTGTGGTGGGGGTGTTATGGGGTGATGTCTGTTTCAACAATGGCAATGTAGCAGTGATACAATGTAGGGTATACTATAGTCTAAATATAATATAATATAAATGCATAATGCTATATTTTGTTGTTGGCTAAAGGTTTAGATTCAATGTACTTTAATTAAGCATTCATTTATTTGGTTATGCTTCAATAAAAGCACAGATGCACACTGTGTTCACACAAAGAAACATATGAAGTAAAAAGAGTAAAACGTAAGAAGACCTGGGTAATGTGCTACTATACATTCATTCATTCATTGTCTTCCGCTTATCCAGAGCCGGGTCGCGGGGGCAGCAGTCTAAGTAGGGATGCCCAGACCTCCCTCTCCCTAGCCACTTCCTCCAGCTCTTCCGGAGGGACCCCGAGGCGTTCCCAGGCCAGCCGAAAGACATAGTCTCTCCAGCGTGTCCTGGGTCTTCCCCGGGGCCTCTTTCCGGTGGGGAATGCCCGGAACACCTCTCCAGGGAGACGTCCCGGAGGCATCCGAAACAGATGCCCGAGCCACCTCAATTGCCCCCTTTCGATGTGGAAGAGCAGCGGCTCTACTCCGAGCTCCTCCCGGGTGACAGAGCTCCTCACCCTATCTCTAAGGGAGCGCCCTGCCACCCTACGGAGGAAGCTCATTTTGGCCGCTTGTATCCGGGATCTTACCCTTTCGGTCATGACCCAGAGCTCATGACCATAGGTGAGAGTAGGAACGTAGATTGACTGGTAAATCGAGAGCTTCGCTTTCCGGCTCAGCTCCTTCTTCACCACAACAGACCGGTACATAGACCGCATTACTGCTGCCGCTGCACCGATCCGTCTGTCAATCTCATGATCCATCCTTCCCTCACTCGTGAACAAGATCCCGAGATACTTAAACTCCTCCACTTGAGGAAGGACCTCCCCGCCAACCTGAAGGGTGCAAACCACCTTTTTCCGGTCGAGAACCATGGCCTCGGATTTGGAGGTGCTGACCCTCATCCCAGCCACTTCACACTCAGCTGCAAAACGCCCCAGTGCATGCTGTAAGTCCAGGCCTGAAGAGGCCAACAGGACAACATCATCTGCAAAAATCAGCGATGAAATCCTATGGTCCCCAAACCGGACTCCCTCCAGCCCCTGGCTGCGCCTTGAAATTCTGTCCATAAAAACAATGAACAGAACCGGTGACAAAGGACAGCCCTGTCGGAGCCCAACATGCACCGGGAACAGATCTGACTTACAGCTGGCAATGCGAACCAAGCTCCTGCTCCGGTTATATAGAGACCGAACAGCCCTTAACAGAGGGCCACGGACCCCGTACTCCCAGAGCACCTCCCACAGAATGCCACGAGGGACACAGTCGAAAGTCTTCTCCAAGTCCACAAAACACATGTGGACTGGTTGGGCAAACTCCCACGAACCCTCGAGCACCCTGTGGAGGGTATAGAGCTGGTCCAGTATTCCACGACTAGGTCGAAAACCGCATTGCTCCTCCTGTATCCGAGGTTTGACTAACGGTCAGACTCTCCTCTCCAGTACTCTGGAATAGACTTTCCCTGGGAGGCTGAGGAGTGTGATCCCCCTATAGTTGGAACACACCCTCCGGTCCCCCTTCTTAAAAAGAGGGACCACCACCCCGGTCGCCCAGTCCAGAGGCACTGTCCATGACCGCCACGCTATGTTGCAGAGACATGTCAGCCAAGACAGCCCCACAACATCCAGAGACTTAAGGTACTCAGGGCGAATCTCATCCACCCCCGGTGCCTTGCCACTGAGGAGCTGCTGAACTACCTCAGTGACCTCAGCTTGGGTGATGAATGAATCTACCTCTGAGTCCTTGGCCTCTGGTTCCTCTACAGAAGGCGTGTCAGTAGGGTTGAGGAGATCCTCGAAGTATTCCTTCCACCGTCCGACAATATCCCCAGTCGAGACCAGCAACTCTCCACCTCCATCATAAACAGTGTTGGCAGAGAGCTGCTTACCCCTTCTGGGGCACCGAACGGTCTGCCAGAATTTCCCCGAGGCCGTCCGATAGTCCTTCTCCATGGCCTCACCGAACTCCTCCCAGACCCGAGTTTTTGCTTCCGAGACCACCACGGCTGTAGTTCGCTTGGCCTGCCGGTATGCCTCAGCTGCCTCCGGAGTCCCCCGAGCCAACCAGGCTCGATAGGACTCCTTCTTCAGCTTGACGGCATCCCTTACTTCCAGTGTCCACCACTGTGTTCGGGGATTGCCACCGCGACCGGCACCACAGACCTTACGGCCACAGCTCCAGATGGCTGCGTCAACAATGGAGGTGGAGAACATGGTCCACTCAGACTCAATGTCCCCAACCTCCCTCGGGATCTGGTTGAAACTCTCCCGGAGGTGGGAGTTGAAGACCCCCCTAACAGAAGGATCAGCAAGACGTTCCCAACAGACCCTCACGATTCTTTTGGGCCTGCCAAGTCTGTCCGGCATTCTCCTCCGCAAGCGGATCCAACTCACCACCAGGTGGTGATCAGTTGACAGCTCCGCACCTCTCTTTACCCGAGTGTCCAAGACATGCGGCCGAAGGTCAGATGACATGATCACAAGGTCGATCATTGATCTCTGGCCTAGGGTGTCCTGGTACCACGTGTACTGATGGACACCCTTATGCTTGAACATGGTGTTCGTTATGGACAGGCTGTGACTAGCACAGAAGTCCAGCAACAGGACACCACTCGAGTTCAGATCAGGGGGCCGTTACTCCCCATCACGCCCCTCCAGGTATCACTGTCATTGCCCACATGGGCGTTGAAGTCCCCTAGCAAAACTATGGAGTCCCCAGTCAGAGCACCTTCCAGCACCCCTCGCAGGGTCTCCAAGAAGGTTGGGTACTCCACACTGCCATTCGGCCCATAAGCCGAAACAACAGTGAGACACCTATCCCCGGCCTGAAGGCGCAGGGAAACAACCCTCTCGTTTACCGGGGAAAACTCCAGCACATGGCGGCTGAGCTGGGGGGCTATAAGCAAGCCCACCCCAGCCCGACGCCTCTCACCATGGGGCACTCCAGAGAAGAAGAGAGTCCAACCTCTCTCAAGGACTATTAACCTCTCAAGGCTACTATACATTTGCTGATTATTCCTGATATACAAATCAGTTGTGGTGCAATGGACATTTTCCCCCATCATGCAGACAATGACAGAGAAAACCCACATGGACAATGATGATGTATATATTGTCTCTGTATAGTAAAATGAAGTAAAATACTAGAAGTTATCCAGCAAACTTTCAATTGAACTAAAATACAGTATGATTAAGGTTTGAATAGAACGGAAATATGTTCAGTGTGAATATTCTAGACAAATACAGAACAAAGACTTTCTTAAAACATCTTAAAAGTCTCATTGGTTGCACAGCTGTTACTGGAATATGTTGAGGTTGTCCACTTTGATGAACTAATTTACAACAATGACAGGGAAATTTGCATAAAACACTTGTTCTTTGTGAAGTAATATATAAAAATATTTCTATTTAGCTAGACTGTAGAAGCTGGTGAAACTGAAAAAATGTACATAGTTATCTGAAATGATAATATGACCAATATGGTCTTGTTAGAAGCTAGTAGTCTGAATCATTTGACTTTATTCACAATGAACAGATTTCAATCTCAACAATTTTACATATAGGAATTTGTTTCATTTTACAATAGTATGATGAAGATTCTGTGGATCAAAAACAAGTTGATGTCATCATAATAATGCCAGGGATACAATCACACAGAGACTTGTGCAAAAAAAAAGGGTTTCTGATACCCTTCAATGCATCTTTTTGCCAAGCAGAAAGTAAAATGCAAGTAAATAAAGCCTAACCACATTCTACTTTTCTTTGAAGCTTTGTTTCTAAGTCCTGAGAGATGAGATTGAGGTCAGTGAAAGCATGCAGCAGTGGGGAGAAAAGCAGCTGTGTGAGGAGGAGTTTAAAGCATGTATAGATTTTTTTCTTCACTAGCACCCTCTGATTATAGATAATTATCCCTGTGATGTGAAAGGGGCTGAGAGCAGTACTCCTGGAGAGCCATTACTGAGTCGAGCATCAACTCAAAAGCCGGTGATGAGATTTTCACCTCTAACACCTGCTGTGAGGCCCATCACCATTAGGTCAGGATACTGGGCAAAGACTTTGTGAATACCATGAAAAGTCTATGTAATAGTAAGTCACAATAAACATATTTTCACTTGGGGGACATTTTATTACAACAGCCTTATGAGTGACAAATTAAATATTTGAACCTCAATGAATAGATATTTGTTAATTCTGGCTAAGGATACCCAAACAATAGCATTAATAACAAAAATCTTTATAGTATTTTGTGGATACTACTACCACTACTACCACTACTACTACTACTACTACTACTACTACTACTACTACTACTAATGATGTTACATTTAAAGAGATACATAGAAATTTCAAACTGAAGATTGCATATATCAGTATCAATACAATAAGTACACAACCAAAATAAATCCAGATAACAATCACATAAAGATAGCCTATAAGAAGCACTGGTTGGTTACAAACAAATGTTTGATAAATGATTAAAGATTAGTCCTTAAAAACTATGAAAATTATAGCAGAATAACAGCGTAGGCTCTAATAGAGTATGTATATGGAGGCTCTACCAAAAATTAAATGCAAAGTGCTCTTCCTTATCCCTGTCTCTAGGATGGAATGAGGATATGTGAGAGAGCGAGACAGAGACTTCTTTGCAGCATTAGGTCTATATCTAATGTGACACTAAGGTGAGTGGATGCAGCTGTCCAGACCGATGAGAATCCAGTCCAGTGGCCATAGAGGCTGTTCAAACACATAATGGATACTGAATCTGGTGATTTTTCTGTATGGTAGGTGGTGTAGGGGCAACTTGATTTTCAGATTCCACATTAATTTGACATTTGCTGTCATATCCTCTTGTACATTATTATAGCAAGCCATGGTGTACCTGTACAGAGAGCCAGAATGATAGACTGAGAACCTGCCATGAAAGGATCTGTTCAAGAAGCAAACACTTGGGAGTAAAGATATTACTATAAGTGGGTAACTATATGGATTTGAGGCTTCAAATCCATATAGTTTTTTTTAACATAAAAATTAAAATCTAGACAGATGGTCTCAATGAATGAAACATCGACTGATGTAAATATGTTTCTATGTGAATGTAATATCATGCAGCATCCACAAAATCAGAGTGCTGACTGAGGAAAATCAAGTCAAATTAGGCTATTGCTCAATTGATGGCCCAGAATTACATCATGAATCTACAAAAAATTTCCAATAATTCTGAAGAATGAACAGTATTTTGCAAGATTATTTAAAATATATAATTGTATCTGATCCTAAATGGCCCCAAAGTTTTTTAGAGAACATATCTAAACAAACAGCATAATGAACACTAAGTAGCAGAAGAATTAATCAGGGTTTACTAATAGAAAATATACCAACCTTCTCAGAAAGCATCAAAGCAAGCAGAGAAAGCATCCCACAGAGCACCATTAAATTCAGGATTAAAAGATACAAAGAATATCACACAACCATATCTTTGGCTAGAGAAGACCAATCACCAATTAGACAAGGAGTCTATTTGTCAAATTTGTCTATTTGTCTCTAAAGGAGCTGGAAAAATCCACAGCTCATATGTGAGAAGCTGTTCAGAGGGAAACCATAGCCCTGACTCCAAGCTGGATGTTCAGGATAAGTGGTTTCCAATTTGGAGAATCAGCAAACAATCTGATGGGGCCAAAATCTTACATTTTGGTCTCGACACAAAATACTACATTTGGTAGAAATCCAACATTACTCTTCACCCTAAAATTACTTTTTCACAGTGAAGACTAGTGGTGGTAGCATGATATTTTGAGAATTGATTTCAACAGCAGGGACTGGGAAACTGGTCAGGGTTGAGGTCAAGGTGAATGGAGTGATATACAAGGCAATACAAGAAGAAAACCTGTTCCACACTAATTGGGGTGGATAATCAACTTCCAAAAGGACAATGGCCCTAAAGATCCAGTCAAAGCTATAGTGGAGTATGTTTACATTTTCAGCATTTATTTAGGGTCATTTACAGAAATGTTTTAAAGCCTCTATTGAACCTAAATGAGGTAGGACTTTAGCCTTAGTTTAAATACTGTCAGTGACTGTTTCAGACAGCCAGAGGAAGGATATTCTACGATTCCATGACTAAGACAGTAACCATGCCATGCTAAAGCCTCAGAGGGAATCTGGTGCAGAGCAGGGTGTTATAAGTGCTGGAGACTGGTCTGTTTTGGCTGTAAATTATGTTTTAAATCTGATGACATCAGCTACCTGAAGCCAATAAAGTTAGATGTTGAATTTTGTAGCTGCATTCTAGATCATAGGGTTGGACGGTGTGCAGAGGCCAATCTCACAGCAGCGATTTGCAATTTTCAAGATGATGAGATGAATGTAATCAGCACAGCAATGATATGTGACCATAGCTAGAAGGATTTGACCTCTCTGATAGAGTGGGTATTGAGGAAGAACAGAAGAGAACCTTGAGCCTTTTGGAACACCAGTGGAGAATCTGCATAGGGCAAATGTGGATCCCCTACATCGCACCTCATAAGACTGCCCCTTCAGGTTGGACGCAAACCCTGCCATGCTGTGTGATGAATTCCAACAGTTATGAGGATGGACAGGAGAGACTTCTAAAAACATCTGTAATTCAAGGCAAAGCAAATGTGGACATGAACTTCTACTGTGCCTGCACAGCATGAATTACATCTGATGGGCTTAGCATGTGAAGGGCAAAAGCCAATTCAGCCCACATTAATCTAGAATCACTCTTGTTTAATATCCTTCTTCTGACATAAAACTCTTTTCTTTTCAGTTGTGGCTTTGTCCAAGAGAGGATAAATATTTTGGTTCATGTTGGGGACTGGGGGCTCATGGCAGAACTGCACCATGTACCTATATGATATTTTCAACAGGATCACTGATATAGTTGCAACCTAATAACTATGCCTTTGCTTTAATAGACAAGACCTGTTTAGGGCCATCTCATGGAGACTGACAGACTTTATGGGCATTGAAGTGGTTGAAACTGATCTCGCCTGCAGAGTTGATTCCCCCTCATTTGACTATCTCCCTCTCCATCTGGCTGGACAATATGTTGAGAGAACACAATCAACTTCAAGAACCTGCCTCTAATGGGAATATGGATATATCCCCCTCAGTCAGGGGGACGAATGAAGCCCCTGCTGGTACAAGTAGAATTTGATCATTTTATATTATTGACCTATCCAACATTCTATTGCTGTAGGACTATTGAGGGAAAAATCAATATATTCTACATAACATATTCCTTGACTTGCCCCCGGCAGTCAGCCTAAGTCTACTAGACCATTAAAGATGGGGTCACCATCCATCAGCAGCTTTCTGACCTGAAAGAGGTATACAGCAAAACGAGACTACTAAACTGCCACCTATCAGACCTCCCAGGCCATTGACCCTATGCCAGGACCACACCATCTGTCTCCAAGGTGTACCCACTTCTCAAACAAATGGCTGCTTTGAATGAATACATCAATGAAGCCTGAAAGAGGATTTCATTAGGCCATCCACATTACCCCCATGAGAAGGTTTCTTCTTCACTGAAAAAAGACAGTGTATGGAGACTGTGCATTGATTCCCAAGGACTCAATGAAATGACCATAAAGTGTCACATACCAGACCCCTTAACTAGTTTCAACTACATAGTTTGTCGTATTTTGGTAAGTACGAGCAAGTTTTCTGTCATAGAAATCAGACCTCCTTAAAATATTGTATGGCTTCTGATCATTATTGAGTAATAGCAGAAGGCTTCAGAACACTATCACACCATCAGTTCTATTTGAGCACATTTGTTAGTCATATATTGATATTAGTCATATATTAATAAAATAAAGCTAAAATACTCTTATATATTAGTTTGCTTAACCTTTGTTATGAACTGTGACTGTGAAAAACACTTGAGGTTGTGCATCTATGGTCAAATCACCATAATTGTGTGAAAGTTGTTCTCCTGAACAAATGGATAAATTAACAACTGGATAAATTCTATGAATGCCAATAAATGAATTTGCCCAACCACATATAAAATAAAACACTGAACTGATCTTTTTTTGAGAATAGTAGAGCGTATCTACAGTGAGTCATAAACAAATTTTAGGTATCACAAAGACAGAGGCGTTTTTCATTGTAGTATTCATTGTATTTTTTTCATTGTGATGCCCTTTGTACTTCTTCTTCAAAAACCTCTGTGTTGTTCAAAGCTAAAGGTTGGGGGGTGGGTGTTGGGGGGGGGGATTAAGTGGGGGACCAGACAGGGTAGTTTTTAATTCATTCAATTTAATTAACAGTCCAGGCAGCAGCTCGCAAACACTAATGCATGACTCACAGTTTTCTCTTATTTTTAAAGGGAGTGTAGCATAAGAAAGAGTGCAGGGAGAAACTGGTCTTAGCAAAGGGAAAATCCCATTACAGTGTATTTTATTAAAAAAACAAAAACAAACATAATCTCATCATGTTGGATTTATCAGAGAATATACAGAATTATATATACACGCTAAACATGTAACCATGTAACATTTTAATATTATGATTTTAAAAGTTTATATTTAGTTATTCTTAACTATTCATTTTGCAGTTAGATGTAGTTAGATATGCACTGAGGTTGTCTTATTTTATGGTATGATGCCACCATTTTTGACAATTTATTAACTGAATTAAGTGGATTGATTTTGGTCTGCATGTATGTCTTATATGAAAATAAAATCTTTAGTGAAAAGGTAGAAGTGGTCAACCATAGGGCTTAAAAGCTTGAGACTAAATAACAGAAAGTAAGAGATAAAAGTGCTAATTTATGAAGCACTTAAAGGTAATTGAATATGTGAATACACCTTATAAGGCAATTGATATTTGGCAATTGATTTTATACATTACATTTTTATATGGTTCACGGAAAAATAGTAATTTCATAAAATTGCCTTTTAGTGAATTTCTTTATCAGAAATATTATGAATTAATTAATCAATAGAGATATTAAACAGCAGTTTGCTTGAATAGTTTAGCTTTCATAAAGGTCCTATAAAGGTGAAGTTTTTTTTCATAAATAAATAGTATTCATAAAAATTAAAATAAATAAATAAACTTGCACTGACAGTGCAAATGTATCCAAATCTTGCACTTTTCCAAAACTTTGTCTCAAACTTGTGTGTATAGTCTTTATAATGCTGGTTATTAAGGTATAATCTTCAATCTCTTAAGCTCTTTTTACTGAGATCACATTGCACTTTAATTACATACAAGCTCGCTCCATTCAACTAATTAGCTGATTTCTGATGGTAACTGATTGCACCAGAACTAATTTAGGAGTTTCACAGCAATGAGGGTGAATACTTCATGTCTGTTTTTATGACATTAAATCCATTTCAGCTGATAACATTAAAAATGCAGGGTGGTGCATGTTATGCAAGGCATTGTATCTGCCACACACTATCTATCTGGCTCAACAGCTAATAACTAACTTGATTGACAAAACTTAAAAAATGTTTTTCATGGCAGCTTTATTTGCCATGAAGAATTATGCTGATTATTAACCTAGATAGTAGATAGTTCTAGGCTGATATGGCTCATAAAGGTCACTTAAAGCAATGCCCAGTATATTGCTAGAAACAATTTTGTTATATTATACATGTTAAACTGTAATGTACAATGTCAGTTATACTTTCTCCGGCATGGTCTGAGAAGACAAACAATATCACCCTTGATTATTGTACGTGGAACATCATAGCAAGTGACACAGTGCCACTTTAGACCCTGAAATAGAATAACACTTCTACTACTACTCTATAATACTTCTAATACTACTCTCCATCCAGAACTTCTCTACTTCTCTCTGTGGCCTCGCTGAAAGTATATATGCCTGCATGTATGCCTATAATCAAGGAGAACTATATTTTCTTTTTCGACAAATAGGTGAAAGGTCCATTTTAAAGGTCATTTAAAAATGACATAAACCAGAAAAGAACTTGCATCTCATAGACTGTGTAGCATTCAAGGTGGAAAACTTATGTAGCAATTTTCCTGTAAGCAGTGTTCTGTTATATTTGATAAGTATCAAGCGAGAAATATGGCATTACTTGACAGTGCCAATGTCTTATGTATGTGCAGCAGCAGAGCTGAACACCTGTAGGAATGGTTTGGAGGGAATTGTGAAATCATCCCTTACTTTTACTGATGATTAGACAGACAGTGGTGCTACACCGCCCTCAGAGAAAGGAGCTAATACTTAATGAAAGTCACAGTCTCCAGCCAACACAGACATCCTGCTTGTCTTGATCTATTGAGAGACAGTAATATTCTAGCAAATAGGATTCACTTATTTTTTGCAGCTGTGGCTCTGCAACCATGTATATCCAAACATCTCAGGTTCAGCTGATTACACAGAAGACCTCACAAAGACATACACAGGGCTCAAAAGCACAAAAAAACATGGTGATATGTAACTACAGGTGCATTTCAATAAATTAGAATGTTGTGGAAAAGTTCATTTATTTCAATACTTCAACTCAAATTGTGAAACTCGTGTATTAAATAAATTCATTGCACACAGACTGAAGTAGTTTAAGTCTTTGGTTCTTTTAATTGTGATAATTTTGGCTCACATTTAACAAAAACCCACCAATTCACTACCTCAACAAATTAGAATATGGTGACATGCCAATCAGCTAATCAACTCAAAACAACTGCAAAGGTTTCCTGAGCCTTCAAAATGGTCTCTCAGTTTGGTTCACTAGGCTACACCATCATGGGGAAGACTGCTGATCTGACAGTTGTCAGCCTACCTTTCACAAGGAGGCTAAGCCACAAACATTCATTGCCAAAGAAGCTGGCTGTTCACAGAGTGCTGTATCCAAGCATGTTAACAGAAAGTTGAGTGGAAGGAAAAAGTGTGGAAGAAAAAGATGCAAGAATTTGAGTGAATTTCACAAGGAATGGACTGAGGCTGGGGTCAAGGCATCAAGAGCCACCACACACAGACGTGTCAAGGAATTTGGCTACAGTTGTCGTATCTCTTGTTAAGCCACTCCTGAACTACAGACAACGTCTGAGGCCTCTTACCTGGGCTAAGGAGAAGAAGAACTGGACTGTTGCCCAGTGGTCCAAAGTCCTCTTTTCAGATGAGAGCAAGTTTTGTATTTCATTTGGAAACCAAGGTCCTAGAGTCTGGAGGAAGGGTGGAAAAGCACATAGCCCAAGTTGCTTGAACTCCAATGTTAAGTTTCCACAGTCTGTGATGGTTTGGGGTGCAATGTCATCTGCTGGTGTTGGTCCATTGTGTTTTTTGAAAACCAAAGTCACTGCACCCGTTTACCAAGAAATTTTGGAGCACTTCATGCTTCCTTCTGCTGACCAGCTTTTTGAAGATGCTGATTTCATTTTCCAGCAGGATTTGGCACCTGCCCACACTGCCAAAAGCACCTAAAGTTGGTTAAATGACCATAGTGTTGGTGTGCTTGACTGGCCAGCAAACTCACCAGACCTGAACCCCATAGAGAATCTATGGAGTATTGTCAAGAGGAAAATGAGAAACAAGAGACCAAAAAATGCAGATGAGCTGAAGGCCACTGTCAAAGAAACCTGGGCTTCCATACCACCTCAGCAGTGCCACAAACTGATCACCTCCATGCCACGCCCAATTGAGGCAGTAATTAAAGCAAAAGGAGCCCCTACCAAGTATTGAGTACATGTACAGTAAATGAACATACTTTCCAGAAGGCCAACAAGTCACTAAAAATGTTTTTTTTTTTTATTGGTCTTATGAAGTATTCTAATTTGTTGAGAGAGTGAATTGGTGGGTTTTTGTTAAATGTGAGCCAAAATCATCACAATTAAAAGAACCAAAGACTTAAACTACTTCAGTCTGTGTGCAGTGAATTTATTTAATACACGAGTTTCACAATTTGAGTTGAATTACTGAAATAAATGAACTTTTCCACGACATTCTAATTTATTGAGATGTACCTGTATGGTAGTTAGCAAAAATCTATTCTCAGTTTGTCTCATCACTAAATTTCAAAGCTCATAGCAATTCACATCAAAACTCAAGACTTTCCATTTTCCTGGTCTATATGCAAGGATTATGAAACCTTAGGCCATGCTTTCACAGTCTCCTGTCTTGAATATTTCAATGCTCTTTTCACTCATTTTCTGACAAAACAGAATTGCAATACATCCCATAACCCCATGCAATAGATCTGTTAACTTCTCGAATTTCTCACACACGTTTCCTTCACTTTTTATCCACATTCCAGTGATTCAGTTTTTCTTGTTCTAGATCACTGCTTGTGAAAAGAGGTCTATGAATTTTGTGGCACCCAAGTTTTGTTATTCACACCCTCCCTATTTCACCTCTGTTAAGCATCTTTAGAATCTTTGTTCTTAAAATTGCTACCCAAACATGAAGGCTTTTTTTGAATACAGATATGTATTGTTCTATTCTGGGGAATAAACATGGGTTGTAAAATATGTAACCATTTACATTTACAATATCACTCTCTATCTCAGAGCAACAGAAAATGAATGCTGGTCTAAACATGGCCAAGAGTCTAAATACTGTGAAAACATTATTTATGGCACTTACAATCTGGCCATTTTTGCGCCTAATCTAAATTAACCAGATCATGAAAAACATATTTGTTTACACGAGCAATTTTTATTTTTAGTAGGAAGTCATAACAGAATATATTTACTTTAGCACCACCCTTAGACTCTATATGTAAAGCTTTTTAAATCCATGTGTAGGATGGATTCTGTTTTTGAAGCCAGTACCTCACAGATTTTGCTGATATGTATAGGAATCTATTCTTCAGTCTACTTGTGCAGTGTTTCCTGTGCCAATGGCTGCAACACAACCCCCAAGCATAATAAATCCACTATTAGGCTTATGTTGTTTTGTATACATCAGACATTCATGTCTGTGACAATTTCATGTTTGTGATCCGGTTCCCTTATTGATGACTCTCCCATGCAGATCATGTTTCTGCAAGCAAGGCTACAGAGCAGAATGGTGCATCATAGCTCCTGTGTCTTGAGTCTTGTTTTGGTCTCGACAGTTCCCCTAAGCTTCCCCTAATAGAGAAAATTGCAAGCTGGAACTTTTAACTTGTCTTTGTTGCTTAGTGGAGACCATGGTTGTGTTAACACATGTGTTGAAGAGTCAGAGATTTTATAACGCTCTAGAATTTTTATTCCTAATTACCATTCTTGACCTATCTAATGAGTCCTAATGAGTCAATTAAGGTCTAACAAGTAAAATAACTTCTGAGACTTTATAACTGGACGAGTATCTGAACTTTTGTACATGCTAACATGCCATAATTACTTAAATATTTAACTACTAATGCTGCAATGATTGTGTTTACTTCTTTTCACTCAAATCAATAAAATATCTTAAGGTTAAACATATAAGTTGGCCATAAAATTTTA
Organism: Hemibagrus guttatus; assembly: GCA_033459395.1. Lineage (NCBI taxonomy): Eukaryota > Metazoa > Chordata > Actinopteri > Siluriformes > Bagridae > Hemibagrus > Hemibagrus guttatus. The sequence goes on from JAUCMX010000023.1 coordinate 9,333,313, forward strand.
AACACAACAGTACCTTTTCAGCTAAATTTATTTCATCTGAATGAAACATGAATGAAAGACTATATTGCTCCACTAACAACTAACAACAACAATCTGTTTAAGAGAATCATCTCTCTCTCATCACTCTCACTTTCTCAGTTCAGTAAACATTTCATCCTGTTTAGAATCACAGTAGATTGGGCGCAAATCCTAGGAACTTGGCCAATCCTATGGGATGGCATGCCAGTCCCATGCTCTAGTGATACACATACATGATTGTAGAGAGATTTGTAGAGAAAAAGCACAAATGGAAATAAGATATTAATGGAAACATTTAAAATCATAAAGGGAGGAAACATGTTAGCATTTGTATTTTGTTTTATTGTCCATTAAGAATGTATATGGGCAGTATATGTCTGAAGATGTCTACATAAATAATCTTGAAGGTTCCAATCTTGCATTTTACTTCACAATAAAAAAATAAAAACCACTAGGCAATTTCTAAAGCTATAGTTGCACAAAGACCCAGAGATATATAAACATCATTAGCTGCAATGAAATTAGCTATCTCATATCTGCAAGCCACAAATGAAGACAAGATATTAAACCTTAAGTGCAATGTAATTTATTCTTGCTGAAGATGCAACATCAAATGCTAATCTTTAGCAAGTCACTGATAACTTATTGCCACTAAATAAACTCTGCATTGTTGAAGTCTCTTCATTATGTGATGGGAAAGTGATATATACATCATTATGTACATCATAGCGATCTGCTGGAGATGGTGCGGTGCTCCAGCAGTTTTGACAGAATGATTGCCTAAGCCACTATTATGAGGAGGAGGTAATTGCCTGTGAAAAACAGCACAACATGTGAGCTCCTAAACAGTCTGGGCCTAGAAAAATGACAGCAAAGCATAAACTCCCTCCATGGAATATCAATTTAGCTCTGTGCTTTCACTCCCTCAGTGCATGCATTAATGGGTCTCTCCAACAAGGATGGTAAAATAAATGGCAATGAAGAATTGGAAAATATACCTTCCACATATAAAAGTAAAGAATAGACATATTGCTTTAATTGCTTCTAGGCTAGGCAGTATGTTTTATTTTAGATAGATAGATAGATAGATAGATAGATAGATAGATAGATAGATAGATAGATAGATAGATAGATAGATAGAGTACAGAGCAAAATCAGTAAAATCAATACCTGTTCATCATTGTCATCATCATTGTCTTCCACTTATCCGGAGCCGGGTCGTGGGGGCAGCAGTCTAAGCAGAGATGCCTTCCAGACTTCCATCTTCCTAGACCCTTCCTCCAGCTCTTCCGACATAGTCTCTCCAGCGTGTCCTGGGTCTTCCCCAGGGTCTCTTTCCAGTAGGGCATGCCCGGAACACCTCCCCAGGGAGACGTCCAGGAGGCACCCGAAACAGATGCCTGAGCCACCTCAACTGTCCCCTTTCGATGTGGAGGAGCAGCTGCTCTACTCTGAGCTCCTCCCGGGTGACAGAGCTCCTTACCCTATCTCTAAGGGAGCTCCCCGCCACCCTACAGAGGAAGCTCATTTCGGCCACTTGTATCCGGGATCTTGTTCTTTCGGTCATGATCCAGAGCTCATGACCATAGGTGAGAGTAGGAACTTAGATTGACTGGTAAATCGAGAGCTTCGCCTTCTGGCTCAGCTCCTTCTTCACCACAACAGACCAGTACATAGACCACATTACTGCTGCCACTGCACCGATCCGTCTGTCAATCTCACGATCCATCCTTCCCTCACTCGTAAACAAGACCACGAGATATTTAAACTGCTCCACTTGAGGAAGGAACTCCCCTCCAACCTGGAGGGTGCAAGCCACCTTTTTCTGGTCGAGAACCATGGTCTCAGATTTGGAGGTGCTGACCCTCATCCCAGCCACTTCACACTCAGCTTCTTAAAAAGAAGGACCACCACCCCGGTCACCCAGTCCAGAGGCACTGTCCCTGAACGCCACACTATGTGGCAGAGATGTGTCAGCCAAGACAGCCCCACAACATCCAGAGACTTAAGGTACTCAGGGTGAATCTCATCCACCCCCGGTGCCTTGCCACTGAGGAGCTGCTGAACTACCTCAGTGACCTCAGCTTGGGTGATGAATGAATCTACCTCCTCAGCCTCTGAGTCCTCAGCCTCTGGTTCCTCTACGGAAGGGGGGATTGAGGAGATCCTCGAAGTATTCCTTCCACTGTCTGACAATATCCCCAGTCAAGGCCAGCAACTCTCCACCTCCACTGTAAACAGTGTTGGCAGAGAGCTGCTTACCCCTTCTGAGGCGCCAAAATGGTCTGCCAGAATCTCCCCGAGGCCATCTGATAGTCCTTCTCCATGGCCTCACCGAACTCCTCCCAGACCTTAGTTTTTGCTTCTGAGACCACCCGGGCTGCAGTTCGCTTGGCCTGCCAGTACGCCTCAGCTGCCTCCGGGGTCCCCTGAGCCAACCAGGCTCGATAGGACTCCTTCTTCAGCTTGACAGCATCCCTTACTTCCAGTGTCCACCACTGTGTTCGGGGATTGCCGCCGTGACCGGCACCAGAGACCTTACGGTTGTGACAGTGGTAAGACAGTGGTAGTTCAAGTGGTTAAGGCTCTGG